>JAZGQO010000014.1:25297500-25922500 GCA_036850965.1 Patella caerulea | reverse complement strand
ACAATGCGCAAACTATGCGTGAACTCGTCGTGCCAGTTCGTGTCAACGTGGACACTCATGGGCACGACAAAATCGTGGCCAAAAGTCGTGCAAGTGTCAGCCTGGCTTAATTTAAAGTATCATTATTGCCAATCTGATTAACATACATGCCTTTATTTCGTTTCCTTTTTTTAGAACGTAATATGTGGGTTAGGTTAAGGTTTAGCCCAGGGTTAGGGTGTGGGCTAGCCATGTTAACATCTCAGGACTTTGCCTAAATCTACAAGTCCCATCCCTTACCCCAACCCATAATCTATATATGACGTCATATGCGGTAAAATGCGTAGGACCGTTTTCGATTTAGGGTTCTCCCTATCTACTATGCTCTTTGCAATGGGTAAATGTAACAAAATGAGGCAAGAATATACTGTTGTTCTCGTGCAATGTAGGTAAACATAAGCTGGTCGATTAGGGGTTAAAAGCTCCCTGATCAAGATTATGAAAAGTACACATATTACGTAAAATTATAAGACAATGACAATAACATAATCTAGTTAAAATCACGAGTATCCGATTCCATCGAGGGTTGATTATAGTATTGTTGTGTTAATAAATATCTCATTTATATCTTGTATAACATAAAATACAATATGATATTCAAATTCAATTAAGGAATACATAATATTCGAAAAAAAGAAACTTTTACAGAAATATTATTCATGCGTAAAGCCAAACAACACCGACATAATATAATAACAAATAACCCCAAAGAAACATCTTTGAATATTTTAAAGTACAACACAAGGACAAACAATTATTACAAACAAATATTATGCAAGAGTAATGTCAAACAATTCCGACATGTTATTCACGAATTAAACATAGGCATACATTATATGCAAGAGCTAAATCTGACTATTGCAAGTCTTTATTTAGGCTTCAGATGTCATGGAAATTAAAAATTAGATCTTTATTTACACAACAAGCACAAAATCAACTCTGTAGAACCATGGATGACCCATGGAGTATTTTTGCAGCCCATTAACGGACAGAATCCCAAATTGTATTGTTTTTGCGATATCTATTGCACAATATAGTTAATTTGGGAACACAATACCATTTAAAACCATGCAATAGATTTTCCCCAACTCTCCTAATTGTTAACCCGGTCTCGGGACACTGTCCACTAGTCTATTGGTAGAGTATTTTACAATAAGATAAGGCTCTGGAGCCACACTAAGTCCGCCGATAAATCAATATTTTACCATTGGTACATAATGCGTTTCAGTCCCAGTTGCAACAAGTGACACGAAGTACGAGGCTAGACGAATTGCATCAAACCAAACGGCGCATGTAGACTGGAATGACCAGACATTATAAATTTGCATTCGATTGAGACTACTGTGGGTTAACTCGCCGAACATAACAGATTTGAAATTAAGAGTAAAAACGGAAGCAAAATAATGTAAATCGGTTTATATACATTCATATTACAGTATTAGATGCGTTCCGATCCACTTGTGCCAATTTCTAGGCCTCAAATGTTAGCGATTTAGCTTCTTTAAGTTATAGCTTATAAACAGGTCTACATAACCATTTATCGATCCGTGGACATTAAAAAGAGTATTTCAATTATATCCGCTAACATCGAGTTACTTTTTTCTTATTAATCTTAAAAAT
Organism: Patella caerulea; assembly: GCA_036850965.1. NCBI lineage: Eukaryota > Metazoa > Mollusca > Gastropoda > Patellidae > Patella > Patella caerulea. The sequence goes on along the minus strand of JAZGQO010000014.1, from coordinate 25,920,841 downwards.
TGCTGTCTTATTTTTTACCGAATGTAAATATTGGAATTTGTTATTGGTCTTTTGTCAGGTCATATAACCGTCCAAAAGATTATCAACTCACGAACACATAGAAACCTGTATATTAGTAATAATTCGATTTCGGTGATGCATCAAAAATTCCATAAGCTGTCAAGGCAAATTATGTGCAATATCCCACTGGACCTGGTTACAGTCACATTCTATAATACTAATACCACGCGATTTAACACATCCTTTTAAAAATAAACCGGGCTATTCCCGTCAAACATATAATATGGCGATTAGTCCGAGTTAAATTGGCACAACACGAAAACAAGAGTTACGTTATGTAAATGAAATCGGGTTTTAAGTCCTACTTTTCTGCACTGATTGGGTTAATTAAGAGGTGAGTGTCTATACCATCACCTATCTAACTTATTCAATGCTTTTTCTAAATCTGAAACAAGTCCTAACCAAATGGAAGCATAGTGTTATCGTTCCCCTTTTTAAAGGAGGCAACAAACCTAGAAGTAATCCTAATTCATACAGAGGAATTTCTCTAACGCCAACTATTGGTAAAATATTTGAAAAACTACTCGAAAGGCGTCTGTTGTCACTACATCCATCAAGTGCCTTCCGTAACAAGCAGCAGGTAGCTTATCAGAAGGGACTTCTATCTTTACACGCTTCATTTAACCTCCAAGAGACAATCCATTATTATCAAGCTCGTTCGAACTCTGTTAGACTGGCCCAGTCTCTTCTATTTATTTTACATTTCGATTTATATAAAAGTATTAATTTTTAGTAAAGCAACACTTTCGTTTCCATTTGTATAAAAAAAAAATTTGAGTAAACCTGTAACCAGCACCAGAGACTGGACAATTTGCGAGCTTCACAATAAAATGGGCGTTCCTGTCCTGTTTTACGTTGTTCCTTATTTGGAATGATTGACAATTGTCAAGCAAGCCCCGAGTCCCGATACGCATGAACTGGCTTCGTTAAGTTGTTATAATGATGTCGTGTGTAATTATTTATGTTTATTCACCTCATCCCATACGTTGTATCCGTTCATTCGACAGACAGATATTGTCCCTCAACAAAATTCTTAGATCGTTAAAGTATCACTAAATAACAATAACTGTTATCCACAACAAACATCTCGCACCTACACCAGTTTGCCAGTTAGTCGACAGCCATGTTTATTATCACGTGATGTTAGATATGTCGTGATCACGTACACGACCTACTAGATGAGAATGAAGCTCTATTTGCCCAGTCTCTAGAGATTACGGGTTTTTTTTCGTTTTTTTGAGAGGACTGGCCAATTTGTGTACGTGGCGTTCTTAGACAGCGCCAAAGCCTTCGACTGTGTTTGGCACGATGGTCTTCTCACTCGGCAAACGTCGGCAGATTCCGTAACATCTAACCTCGGCTGTATGACGAATTCCTCCATATTTGAACTACTTTAAAGGTCCCGGATGAAACATGGCTGCGCCCATACCGAACACTAATTGGCGACCTATTTGGTTAGCGACCTACTCGACCGATCCAGCTGTAAGATAATGACGAAATTACACTTCTATATTCTACTTTCATTTGATAGACATAACGTTGGATTATATTGGTTGATAAATAGATGAGTTAATTCGACCGTTGTCTTTATTCTAAATAGGTTTCTAACGAACAGGTTGCAGCGAATAGGTCAGTCGAATATGTCGCTAGCCGAATAGGTTCCCAATTTGTGTAATAGCGCCAAGTTTTCCTGTTAAAGTAAACCGGTAGCCGCATCGCAAATGTATGGGCGTAGGTACATATCACTTACTGTCATACATCCGAGACTAGATGTAGTTTATGGAATCTGTCGAGATTTTCCGAGTGATGGTCTTCTGTATAAGTTGCGCATGTGCGGGACCCATTCTGCGATTTGGAGTGTTATAAACGACATGTTCACAGATATGAAGAGACTTCACACTAGATAGAGGTATTAGACAAGGCGGCGTTCTATCGGCAAAGCTGTATCTTTTGTTCATCAACGATCTTCTTGATGCCCTATCAAACAGTAGTTTTGGCGCATCACTCCTGGGTGTCAAGGTATGTTGCCCCACACGGGCCGATGATGTTGCCATTGTTAGCTCATCGCTCATTGGTTTACAGAGATTGTTACAAATATGCGAAACCTACAGTAGGAGATGGTGATTTTGTTCTTCACCTACCAAAAGCGTGATCCTGAATTTTTCCATACTCACAAAATCTTTCGAGAAAGAAAAAATCTACTTCTGCAACCAAGAACTTTCCATAGTTAGCACCATTAAACATGTAGGAGTCACTCTTTCCGATACCTTTAAATCTAAAGATCGGACTATTGGCGCATAACGCGCTATTCGGTCTGGTGTCACTGACCTGGCTAAATCTGGTGTTCATCAAGATGGATTAAACCCTTTAATCAGTGCTTAGTTGATAAAACAGTGTGTATATATACTACAGCTTTATATGGATGTCAAATGGAACAATCTCACCCGTGAAGAAATTGCCATGCTTGAACGAGCACAACACTTTGCATGTAAATATGTTCAAGGTTTAAATCTTCGAACTCGTTCAAACATGTGTACAAGTCTCCTCGGATGGGGATCTCTGGAATCTTATATTGTCGAACGAAAACTGTTATTCTTTGGTCACATTTTGAACATGAACCCTAAATACCTTCCAAGATCCATACTCATCACAAGACTTTTGAAATATAATTTAGATTGTACAAAACATCAGAAAGGCTTTATTCCAGACGCATGTAGAATTGTTAATAAATACTGTCTTGATCAATATATGTCCACGTTCCTCTAAAATCGTGTTTTTTCTTGGATATTGTGCCTGGAAACGGTTTGTGAAACAGGCTGTTACAGCAAAAAAGTGTAACACAATGACTTTCGTCTGTTTTCCCAAATACAGAATGAGTTGTCGCCACACCCTGTATTTTCTTCAGTGTGGATGCGTGATCCTTCATTAAAAGTTGCTTGCAGAATATTTGTGAGTGCATGTACCTCAATCCGGCAAAATGATTACATTATGGTTACAGAATTATGTGAAAAGTGTGGTAGATTCTTTAGCTAGACCAGAACACTTAATCTTAGAATGCAATTCAAACAATGACGCGCGAACAAGTCTCATACTATGGTTTGGCGCAGATCGTAATAATCTCCTTAGGGATTTGTTAAGTTTAAAAGTGGAATCACGTGCTATCACTGTCAGTAGTACAACTATTTATGACTATCAAAGAGCTGCAATAATGTTTGTATATTTTGCTTTACGTCACTGTGATTTTTAGGTCCTTACTTTAATTTCGATTGTATACTGTATATTTCTGTATTTTATTATCTGTGTTGTGTGTATTTCATATGCTGTATTGTCTGTACTCTTCGCAATTGGAGGAAAATAAAGAATATATATATATATATATATTATCGAAATCTGTCCATTAAAACAAAAATAGCATTTTATCATAATAGGGTTTTTTTTAACATGTACGTGGATTATTATATATTTCAACGAGAAATAATTCCCACGATGTCTTTAATTTGTGCACTGGACTGGAATAATAAACATCTTTCCTTATCGCTGATCCTCGCATTCATAATATTACCTTACGAATATCAAAGGGTGTGTTCTAGGAATGTGACTGGCAGATTTATCCCGGACAGACAATCGGTTATGTTATTGTTATCGACTATAAGGGCCCTATTGAAAAAATTATCGTCCAGTACGAAGTCCCCATCAAATATTGGGAATCATCAGAACTAACCGAGATGTATAATTCTCAAAATTCGCGCCTCATTCGTGGGTAATTTTAAATTGACCAAAATTTGTACATCCATTCGAATACGTTTCGAACCTTCCTCAAATAATTCTAGCACATTTCTGGTGTATTAGCTCACGAACGCAGCTTGCGTACAGGTGGATCACGAAAGGAATATAATAAAATAATGTTAAAATGAAGACAGAATGGTTAGAATGCATCTCGAATGTCGTACGGATGTGGTTCCACTGCTGACCAAATACCGCCTGAGGTCTGACTGGAACGGAGGTGCCTCGATTGCTGTGCGAATTCGCTTCGAATGAAGTCAGATGAATATGATTCGAACTTGGAACTTCCCAAGAACTGGAACATGATGCGGCCCAAGTACTTCGAATGCAACACGAATATATTCCGGTTATACTCGAGTCCTGACTTGAAAGCCCAACATAAGCCGTGCAGCATCCTATTAGGAAAATTATGTTCGTAGAGCAGCACTATGGTCTCCTTTTGTTAATTCTAACTATTAAAGGTTCCGTAAAGTATACACAAACAAGAATACAAACTCTGTTTTTCGACTCAGCTGAACGAATAGATTATGTTCCTTATCATGCACCACTCAGAAATGACAACCAAATTAAGAAAACCAGTGATACTCCCCTAGTCTCCGTGACTATTGAATTGGGTTGATCTGATAGTTAGAGTTATTAACTAAATTGGTTACCTTACCAGACATTAGAATCCAGGAATAATTAATGGGGAATACTTTGTGACTACTTTGCTTCATTTTTTTAGTAATGAATCTAAATTATAGTGTGTCCTCTTTTTCGTCGTTAATTTTCTCGCAGTGTAAATGACACCAGAAATTTCAGCTATATAGATGTATTTGTGTTTTTAAAAAACCTGACAGCAATTAGAGATATTGAAGTAGCTAACAAATTTTTGTTGTACATTGGCATTACAAACACCAACGACACTTCGATAGTGAAACTGATTTAAGGCGGAAATTTCATATTTTCTAAGAAAGTCAAAACATAATTATTTCTATGTCTTTTTCTCAAAAGGTTGTCAACTCACTATTATACGATCATGGGCATTATTTCACAAGCATACAAATCAGTGACAGATGATATAATAACACATTTACCTCCCTTGTTTTCCCATTCATCCCCATGGAATGCCTGTCTTCAGACGTTTGAATTTGAAAATTATGTTTTTGCTAATTTCTCAACTGGCAATAGCGAATTATAGGATCAATGGGATTATTCTTTAACATTGTAGGACTGTGTATAGATACAATATATTTTAGAGTTTTACTTTAATACATTTTAAAAATATAACTTGAAAATATGAAATTGCAACTTTAAGGATGTTCGCGATAAATACATACTTCTAAACCCTGTTAAATCAATACCTTACATACATAAAGGTTTAAGGGATAGATCATAAGTCACGTGTTAAATTGAACAAACCCATTTATTTAAACCCAAATCACAGTAATAAGATCATGTCATTCTGGTCTAATATAGCATCATATATTGTATTTCACAGCTTTTACAGGAGTCATTTACCAGAATATATGGCTTTTTAACACGACATTGTCTAATTGCAGTATTCTTTTTCGGTCGTTTTAATATCTTCCCTTTATTAGGGGAAATGTTGTTCATAGTGCTAATCTGAAGTGGCTGATTAGACTAACTTCATTGAAAGAGAAATAAATTGATTGAAGACATAAAAAAAAGAAAATAATAAAAAGGGTAAAATGTATCAAAGCTTTCGTGACACACGGAAGTTTTCTTTTAGTTATGTGTTAAAGATGCATTATGTAAGATTTAAAGAACTGGTTGCTCTTGCTAGTTAGATAATAAAAGACAGTCACGACATCTGTGGTAATACGTATAAATATGTGGAAGATTGTATGGGAGATTGAAACGAAATGGGTTAAAACCATAAGACGCTTAACAAAACGTAAGTGGATCATTTAACAGTAACCCAATCGTTATAATGATCCCAATTGATATATTGAAAAAGCCACAGTTCTACATAACAAGACAAATAAAACGTTTAGTAATGCTTAAGATATTAGTTGGGCGTCCAGAAATTCACATCAACTGACTATAATATATAACACAGAATCTATAAGGATGCGATTTACAAATTGATTTACATCTCTAGCATTTTCTATAGAAATATATTTCAGTTTTGGACATGATATAAAACCTTTTCTTTTATCAAAATCAAATCAACCCAGACTTAAAGATGCATTATGCAAGATTAAAATAAAGAGCTAACCGTCTTCGCTGTGATAGTTTAAAATACACAATGAAAATGGATTTTGTATGGAAAACTTCCGTTACAAACTTTATTCTGAGCAAAGTTAACCATATATGTTCTACATCAGACACCAACGTCGAATCGAAGCTAGAACGAAATCGAAGATTTTTGTATGGCTCTTGGTTATGTAGCAAACACCTTCAATATAAGGCTTCTGATCTTAACGGGTATGACATGGTAATGTCCCTTTGACCGGGGTAATCTTTAATAACTTGACTTCAGTCTGCATTTCAAACGTGTATGGAATCGATTCCAATAGTCTGGCTGGTTATACAATGTCTGAGTTGGTTATTGTTACATATCTATTTGACGCGGCGGAAAGCGGATCAACTGAACACGTATGATTAGGATAGACTATTTCACAATCTCTATTTCCCAGAAAAAAATATTATTTTTATAGAGCGAGTGCCTAAGTTGGGATTAAGGAATCGTTCACTTTACAAAATGGGAACATAAATATTATTTGTCTATATTTTCATACCCCAACAGTAACGCCACATTGACTACAACAATATTGTCAGAAATTAATGATGGCATTATTGGCTTAATAAACCAATCTCTCTAATTATTTACATTATATCTGACCAATTAGATAATTGAAGGTCCAAAGCACAAAGCTACACCAATATTTTACTTGCGCGAATTAGGGAAAAGAAAAAAAAAATGTAACAATTTCTATCGTCAGACCGCCCGGAGGGTCTGACTGGTTATGGTTTGAGAATGGCTTTAGTATTGCAACGTATACTATGGTTGTACCTATGTATCCGGCTGTGATATATAAAATGTAAAAACGAACAGTTGCACTGTTATTCCTGGTAAGACAAACATCTTAACTACCAAGATATATAGTTAGAAACGAGGCATGGGGAATACGTCGGATCTGTTGACCGGAATCACTGGCCCGTTTTCCACGTCTGACAGAAAGACCCATGGTACTACAAGCCTTGCTGTAAATGGATTTAGATTATAAGTCAACTTAATTAGCAACTAATTCAATTTCCCAAAGTAGCTTCGTATTTATCAGATACTGTCCAATTATTATAATGTCCTGTATTTCCCATTGTGCCAGGAATCAATTACCAAGGACTTATATTGTGGTAACTCCTTTTTAATTATCATTTCCCATGTCCATTAGAGTGAAGTGTGAGAGACTATCATACTGTTCCCTTGAAAGCTCACCTGGCATTTATCTGTCATTGTTGTTAATTCCATCATTGCCCAGGTTAATTCCGTCATTGCCCAAGTTGCACTATTACAGTGAGTTTTACTTGCTCTATTTTTATACATCTATTTTGGAAAGTCATTATGTTATCTTGGATAAGAGCTAGCTTGACGACTGCATTTGGAATGAAGAGGGATGGCTGGCATACTTTTAAGACCGTCTACTTACTAATATCTTTTAAGTTTTTCTTACCGATATTATGTAATTAAAGGGACATTGCTCAATGCCCATAAGGCGGGAAACTTCTCACCTAGCCTTGCTACCGACCATGCCGCCCTACTGCGCAACCGGAATTATTATTTTATTACAGAACTATATCTATTTGTTCCTAATCGCACAAAGGATTAATACAAATAAATATCTGTACCTGATCCGTCTGACTTTTACACAGCACTTTATCCTTATTTCTTGTGACATGTTTTGGCAAAGATGGTAGTATTGACTTAGAAATCGGTGAGAAATCACTGGGGTGAGATAATGAGATACGTTTTTATTCATTTGATAGACGGTGTCTTATTGACGATCTGTCACGATTTTAATCCGTAAGAATCTCCAGAGATGTTTTTATGTCACGTCTGATTTAGACGAGGTCTCTTCATATCGAATTATTTCAACAATATAATACTGAAAATTCGAATCCTCAGACTAATCAAATTTTACACACTTTGCCATAAAAATTAAATCTCATTCCATGCTCTTTTAACATCATTATTATCTAACTTGGGGGCATAATGAAATGGACCTCGTCCGCCCTAGTGAATATCTCATAAACTGTCCAATATTATAATCTGTGAGTTGTTTCGGGTCGATTCGCAAAGACATTCAATAACATTGGAAGGCTTTTGGGTTTTGTATTTTTGATTGGATCGACATGTCAACCAGTCGATTGAAATCGAAAGTTCCCACCGAAAGTGATGAGCATCTAATGTTCCCATAGCATTCTGCTTAGCTCATGCAGCCGCATTCATTTAATGTCATTAAACGCCCTTTAATGTTGAGAGCATTCGAATTGTTCATAATCCTGCAGAACTATAGTACCGCCTTTAGTGGTGAAAATGGTCCTACCTCAAACTATGTATCTAATATGCATCTTACAGTCGAAATACTACTATATTCTGTCCTTGTAGGTAGCTATTCTAGTCATAACCTTATAGCAGATATGTGATGAGGGAATTTAATTACAATGGTTTTATATTATGATTAAAGCAAATGCTCAAAGACCCCCGAAGCAATTTCTATACCCACTTTGAATTTCTTCTTAACAAATTAATTGTTCCATAATAGGTTTTAATTAAACATATTTTGATAACCGAACGTCATCCTATTGCTACGGAGTCAAAATTCGCTGCTCATTTTTAAACGGATGTGATTCCCAGTATTGTAATAGCAGCCTTTGTCCAATTTATCTTCTATGAAGTTAATATTTAGCTACTGTTATTTTTGTTTTAGTTACAGGGATACCAAAAGACACTATGAACTTTAGAAGACGACCAATTGGGACAAGAAAGCAAAATCTGAAAAATATGATCTACATAGAAATGTTAGATTTGATATTATATTAGATGTGCCGTTTTCAAATGAATACAACTTCTGCGGTACGGACTTATTAAAACATCTAATGTGTTCAATATGTTATTTACGGACTACACAAAAAATGCCCCTGCTCGTTTTGATAAAAAGCACGATCTCATTAAACATATTATTTATTCAAAGGAAATATGCAGTCCAGAGGGGGGGTCCAGGGGGTCCGGATCCACCACCCTCCCCCTGCTCAGACTTGAAAATTTTTTATGCGATTTTTTTTTGCGACTTTTAGACATGTAATTTTGGAATTTACCTTCCGGAAATACGTTAGAATGCACCAAATTGAATCTAATTTACCAAATTTTCCTGGGTGAGGGGCCCCAAACCCCCCGTTATTTGGTTCAGTGCCTTTTATCAAACCTAGACCCCCCCCCCCTGCAAAAAATCCTGGATCCGCGCCTGGCAGTACAGTTACAGATACTATAATCTCATAAATAAACAATACCAAATATGTTGTTCTTCGCTCGTGTATCATATTTCTTAATTGATTGTATGCTTTATAAGTCAGAGTTTACTGTTAGTTTCAGACGAATTTTAATGACGTTCCTCCCGGAGTATGCCTATTTCATACTCTCAATAAAGGTCTATCAACTATGCTGATATTTGTTATCTGTAGTGTTACAAACACCCATCAGGGCAAGAAAGAAAAGACAGACTAGTGGCAATTACAACAAGCGTGCGATGCCTACACATTGTATCAAAACACTTAACTTTCTTATATCGCGCCGATGCTGGGTTTTACTTCACTTCAGCCATTGGGCACCGAATATGCATCATGCAACCAACTAATCCATACATTGTATCAAAACACTTAACTTTCTTATATCGCGCCGATGCTGGGTTTTACTTCACTTCAGCCATTGGGCACCGAATAGGCATCATGCAACCAACTAATCCATACAAAATGGGATGGTGTCCAAGCTTTGTTTTCTTTGCTCATGTTTGACTAAAAACGACTGATATTTTCGGTTAAATGTTATTGAAATTCATTGCAGCATCATAAAATGAAGCTAAAACGTCAAACTTTTTTAGGGAACCTCTTCCTTTACACCAATGTTGCAACATAACAACAAAGCCAACACGCGTAAATGGAAAAGGTCAAAAGTCAATCGTTAGAAAGTTGGACGATCTAACCGAACAAATTATTTTATCCGGTTTTTACAACGGCAGTCTAGGGTAGAGAGGAGGGTGGCGCCCATCTAGTCCCGCGCACAAAGCGCAAAACAACAGTATTTCATGGCAACTGCCGATACGACATATCACAAACCCAGCTGCTCATAAGTTGTGTCATCACTTTGGTCTTAACAATATTTATTGATAAAATATCAGATATAACATTACACTTTGGTATGATACGGGTCCGTATCTAGACACCATTAAGTGCGGGGGGGGGGGGCGAACATTTTGAGGAAATTTTCGGAAAGGTCATTCTAACAGACTGTTGTAATCATCATGCTATGTATTTACCTAGGCGTCTAATAAGCATTTTAAAAAAGTGTTCATACAAAAAAAAAAATAGCTTGTTTAGGTTAATATAATGAACTGTGTATACTTTAATGATTGTTAGCAATTTCTGATCCGGGGGTGGGGGCGAGCATTTTACGCCCCCCCCCCCCTGTAGATACGGGCCCGGTATGATACAAAACAAGCTAAAAGCAAAACCTCCAACAAACTACACGGTTATTTCAAACAGAGAGTAGGGAATATCTCAGATGAAAAAGACCCCCAAATTGTTTTCATTTATCTTGAACTTGGTCACTGAGTATACTATAATGTTCTTTTTTTTTAAAAATAGGATAATAATTATTTTCTATAAAACATTCAGATTTGGTTTAAATTAGGATCTTTGTTTTTAGGTGTAACCTAACTAAACTATAATAGATCAAATTTGGAGTTATATTATCATCCGTATCAATGGAAAATAAACATGTTATCGAGGTGATATCAAAATCATTGTTTGCCTTTAGTTTAATCCAGGTTCTTTATATACTTGTACTTTTTTACAGTTATAATACAGACATTAATGATTCGGTTTCTTTTTTGCGATAGGTGCATAGGTTTGATTTAATAATTCCAATTTACCTAATTTAGTACCAATTATTCTACTATTGAGTCGAACTTCATTCCAGCCAAGTATCGACAGTAAATTCAAAAGTTTGCCCATTCTTCTAGAGTACAGATTATTCCCAGATGTGATTCTTCTGAGTTTTCGGATTTGGTTTTCTAGGGGGTTTTCCATCTAAGACATGTGTATAGATATTTTTGCCCCGGTGTCAAACATGAAAGTAAATTCAGCATTGTAAATGTGAATGCGTGGTATTAATCTGACTTTGTTTTGGGATCTATTTTGTATAAAGCGTTCCACTTAGCCAGACGTTTTTTGTTTTTTATCCATACAAGCCTGGAAAATGTGGAGATAAATTAAAAATAGATTTGAACGTGTAGTATGTCATAAAAACGCCTTTATCGAAAATAACCCAGGCAGTGTTAAAACCGTCTAAACCATAGTTTGTCTAGGCACTCTTTCAACTGTATTACCAATCTCGTTCCCAGAGGGAGCCGAAGGCCTCTGGCGCATTAGACCGTCCATTTTTTCCAATTATTTTCAAACCTAAGCCCCGCCCATTCTGACCTGATTGGTCAATAGTTTTGGGTCGATTTCTCGAAAACTAGAGGTCGGATCGTCGTTTCGTTTGTTGTAAAATGATCATTGAGTCAAAGTCAACTCGCTGACATAAAAAACATGGATCCTAAACGAACAAATTCAAGTTTTTGTAAAGATCTATTTTTCTACGTGTGGGTATATTTTTAAGTGATTCGGTCATCAAGGCACGTAAAATAGGGGCGTCCGACGCAAATAAACGAGAAATTTCGCGCGTAGGAATTACATGTCATTTTCGGGGAAAATGGCTACCCCTATTCACCAGAGAAATTTCTTCAAATTTTTTCTGGTTTCGAGATTCCCTTATTACTACTCCAAGCAAATTCATGTAACAATTTCTCTATATTCTGTAAAAAGGATATATCCGGTGAAGGTACACTTGTTAGTGGATGATTTAATTTTGTTACTTATATTGGCATTACGACAGTTATTTAACCGAGTACAGTCAAATTTCATTTAGACCAATTTGACACCAAGTGACAAACTTGCCGAATGTTAACATTATAATGTCAACAAAAATCGAATTCAATAATGTAAATTAATTAAGATAAGTAAATGAATAACTGGCCGTTTTACCCACCAACTCCACACAAACATGGTATGGAGTTTATTTCCAGAGTTAAATATTAATAATACAATTCATATTGTGGTCTAGAGCCCGGGGGGGGGGGCAGCTTCCTAACTTTCGGGCAATCTGACTTTTTTCGTTTATTGATTATTATTTGTAAATGCAGCTGCAACTGTCTGATTGGCTGGTTGAGATTCAGGTAGGCACAGAGTGGGATTTCGGCCCCCATACCCCAAGACGATTGACTGGATGTTGGGGATTCAGGTCAGCCACCGAAGGCAGGCTATATTGGACCACATTTAAGTGGCTGTATTGAAAAGCCGACCTAGTTCTTCCGAAGGTCGCCTCCGTGAACTTTAAACAATTGATTGTTTGATTGGAGTTCGAGTCCGCCATCCTAATTAGGCTGTATAGATCACGTTGAAGTTGTTGTACTCAGGGGGTTGAATAGCATGGCCCAGAACAGTAGGATGGTAAACCTCGTATTATTTATTCATTCTTTCACTTACTGGCAAAATATGATCAGCACATACAGCTATAATAATGGTGTTGGTGTCCACTTTGCCTTGCATTTCAAAGACTATCACCACCCGGCCACCTTTGGTAAATTATGTCTTCACCGGGGTTGACTTTGATCTATTAAATCATCGTGAATTATTCATGAACTTTGTTCATATGAATGACCCATCACTATACTCCGTAATGCATTGTTCAGCTATTAATACGTAAGAATTTTATTAAAGGTGATACGTTAATGACATTTAATGTGGAAGTTGTCTGTTCGACATATCTGATTCACATGTATAGCATAGCGGTTCAGATCGAGATACGTGAAATTAATATTGTGATAGCAAACTAATTTATCACTATTAAGAACAATACAGTAAATCTACATGATATGGTGGACATCAGTACAATACATCAAAAACGACTAGCACTGTGGATCACACACAAAAATAGGCCAGCGTGTTTTTCCACTCTGTCGGGATGGGATAAGAACGGGTACTATAATAGATTCATCTGGTACAGCTACCACATATATTGTCATATATTGTGTTACCAACATGTAAGTTATGATGATAACCTAACCTGATGGTTATTCTAATTTTACAGGGAGCGCACACCACATTTTCTATTAGAATCGTTAATATATTGAGGGGGGGGGGTAACAAATAAACAGCCTGAACACCGATTGGTAGTAGATGATACTACTATTGTGATAGTGTTCATAGCACAAGTGTTTTATTTTAGTAAATCAACCTTAACGCTGATGGATGCCAATAGCTTTTAACACATGTTAAGTAATTACATCGAGTCAGAATTCGTATCGTCAAATGGGCGTCTCTTGTGAAAGGTCTTCTATAAGCCAAAATGCGTTAATTCTACACGTGGAATGTTCACACTTGCCGGGACGTCAGGAAGATGTAAATAATTTAGCAAATTCACAATTATCTTCACTTAATAAATGACAAAGAAACGACAATACTAGACCAGTAGAGTCGAGTATTAATTTATATAAATACGTTATTCGGCGAAATACCTGTTTATTTAAATACCTTTCCAATATAGATAACTATAGTTTAATATAACTATAGAATACAGGGTTTCTAGATTTATATTCAATCTATTCGACATGGGTAACAAACGGGTTAACTATATTAAAAGGTTTAAAGGAGCTAAATCACTAATATTTGGGCCTAGAAATTGACACAAATGAATCGCAAGCCATATAATAATTTAATATGAATGTATATATATAAACAGATTTACATTCAATCGTTTCCGTTTTTACTCTAATATCAAATCAGTTATGTTTGACGAAGTACACCAGAAGTCTCAATTGAATCACAATATATATAGCATCTGGTTAGTCCAGTCTATATAGTATTTATTGCGCATGCTCACCGTTTGAGCTATGGAGTATACAGAGCCTTGTTCTTTGGGCCCATGGCTGAACATAAGTCTGAAACGCCGTATGGTACACGATTCGTGTACCAATGGTAAAATAAAATTATTTCGTCTTAAATATTGGATATCAGAAACCCACCTTTTCCTGGTAAGACCTCACCATCGACCTTGATTTAAATTGACAAATAATTTGTGTTTTCAGCGTCGAAGACTTTCGATGATATTGATTTAGAGACTTAGCTACTTTAAATGCATAATTTACATTTTTGTGAAATATTATTTTAAGTTAAACCACCCTATGCACACATGTCATTTTAAGCTACACCACCCAATACATCATATTTATGTTATATTATTAATAATGTTTTAATTATGAAACGATTTTCAATTTATTAATTACTAAGAAACAGCAATAATGGATTCTCTTTTATAATTTAAGATATTAATTCGTGAGCACTTTTATACTATCTTACCAGTTGTACAGCAAGGGGAAATGATAAGCTGCTTTAGATGTCAAAGCTGCTTAGATCTTCCCTTATCACCATTGTAATACTAGATCAAGATTTTAAAGATACTTACCCTTGAACAAACTGCCTGATTTGATGATACATTTGGATAAAATCATATTCAAACTAATTAAGCTATTTGCTTCAAAGACCCCTCAAAACGTTGTATTCGCTGGGAGGTACCCCAAACATTAGCAAACCTGATTTAGAGGCCATGTTTGTTACGTAGCTTAATTAGGTGATTGTCCATTTTTCAGAATGTATGTGCCACTACCTTACTGTCCATTTACCGTACATATTGAAATTATTTCCCGTCTACTTCCTTTTCGCCTGTTTAATTGTACCCCAAACCACCTAAAAGAAATAACAATCGCCCCCGCAGTCCAGCTGGCATACAATAAGCTGTCGGGCCATGGAGGAACGCGACTTAGCTTTCGATCAACCAGTACGTTAGTTGAAATTATTTCACACGTCTGTCAAACCTTCAAAGGCTAATATCTTCGCTTGCAATCGAGTAATTTGAATGACATTTTCCAATTATGCATTTTGCATTATCAACTTATGAATTTTTATGGCAAGAATGGCTAGCTCTTTATCTAAATCTTACATACTGTATCTTTAACCATATTTTTTTTATCTTGCAACGACAGTCTCAATTTTGATTGAGTGCAAAAACATAAGATCTAAATATTACCATTGCCAGCCATTACGTAATTTATTTGATCAACCGGAGCTGTATAAAAATTTGTTAAGCGTTGTAAAAAGAATATCATTTGTTGTAAACTTTAATGGTATTATGTAACCCATAGTCTTCATTTGGACTATTTATATATACACGAAAGACTATTTTAAATTAAATTTATTAGCTGTGATACTTATATTCATTTATATATTGATTTGGTATCGTTCTTGGGTAATACTCGGTGAAATGAAGCAGGACCTTGGAGCTCTTGTGTAATATTAATGGTAGTGAGCTTGTGTAGGATAAAGCACGAGACTTCGGTCATGCTGGGGAAAAAGACTTCGGAAAGAAGGCTGAAGTCTTTCTGCCCCAGCATAACCGAAGTCGAGGACTTTATCTTGCTTACAAATGGTCTATGTTTGCGTGTGCGCAAAATGGGAGTATCCCAGAGTTTCTGTAAGAAAAACCTATACCATTTATTCTTATGGAAAAACCCACCTCGAATAATAGCCCTTTACAGGTTTAACAGCGCCACACTCTAGCATCAAATTCCAACTGCAAAGGGATTTTTTTCCAGGCACGCAAATCTATACACTGACCTCGGTTTTGAGTCTTATCATTATTATATGAATGTCAGCAAAGAAATGTCTCCTCAACGTTCGGTTCTTTCCGGTCTATTTTATGATGTTTGATCCTTTGAATTCTTGGTTTAAAAAAGCGAATGAATGGATGAATTATGAAGGCACCTGTCTCGGGAGGGGCGGGGTAGTGATTGTCTGATTTATTTGTCCATGGAGAACTGCAAATTCATATAGCGGTAACAAGTTTGACAACATCAATCCTGATAATGACATGGAAACCTTCAGTATGTGTCCTTGCTTGATTAACAAACAGCAGATGTGATTTATTATATGCCATATATGAGTTCTTTGATGATTGGCAAATAATCTCTATTGATTCTAGAAAATGAAAGATTCAAGGTTGTTTTCGCAAATTGTGGGATATTTGTCTGACAAAACCTCTCTATTGTATCCAGCAATCTTAACAGGTGAATAAGCGATACAATTCCAGATACAATAACTAAGATCAGAAGCATATTATAAGCTATTACAAGATCTATTAACCTTTTCGACTCCTTTACCCCTGGCGGCAGATCGAATGTATGAATGAATGAAAAGGATTAACGTCCCAATTTTCTGCATTAACCAGGTTATTGAAGCCTCGTTGTCTTAAAGCCTCGTTGCGCCATTTAGGATTTTTCGCTAAAATTTAAAATTTAATCTATGCTAAATATGTACCAAGACTGGTTTTGAACATTTAATCAAGGGGAGCAATCCAAATATAAACGCTAGTTATCGCCCCGCTTGGATTCAATCTTTTAACGAGCAGCAGAGGTTAATACAATTTCAATTATCATAGCTTTGTAAATATTGAGCTAATATCCCCGTTAGAGATCAAAGAATTCTTGTAACGCTAGAACTATGCCACCAAGTCCTTAAATGATTTGTGTTTACAATAAAGCACCGAATATCTTT
Organism: Patella caerulea; assembly: GCA_036850965.1. Taxonomy (NCBI): domain Eukaryota; kingdom Metazoa; phylum Mollusca; class Gastropoda; family Patellidae; genus Patella; species Patella caerulea. The sequence continues at coordinate 25,904,068 of JAZGQO010000014.1, read as the reverse complement.
GTAACATCGTTATTTTAAATTCAAATACCAATAATAATGAAACGTACCAACGTTGTATTCTTGTGTTCCATAATTGTCTTTTCGACTTCAGATTATTAATTATTAAATTAGAAAAGTATGTGCAGATCGAAACTCTGCCTATAGTCAGTTTTACAACAGATTTTGAGTTTTTGACCTTCAGCGAGCACTCGTGCAAAATATTTTGCTTTATACTTCGGATTTTTTAAATTATGCAAATCTGGAGATAATGTTTGTAGAACGTGACTTTGCCTCTTTGAGAGGACGTACCAGACATGTTCCTTAAAACAAATAATTTACTCTACGGGCAATAAACGATAAGTATTGTTTTTATCCACAATTAGTCGTCTCTACTAAACTAGCTATTCAGTCTAGACTGAACCTATATGTTCCTGGCACTAGCTTGCTATTTAATAAGAAGGTTATTGACAAATGTTCCAGGGAGAAATGTGTATGTGGCAACGGTAAAGCCGACTTCATATTGTTACTGATTATCCATCTTACATATGGAGTTGCCAGGCAACGAAATAGACCCACTAGCGTTAGTGAAAGGGACGGCAAAGACGTCGCAGGGTATTGTTGTGTCAAGCAGTAATTCCAAGGGAAAGTGCGTAAATCTTAATTTAGACGGGGTCCCTGCTAGAAATGATGTCTTCCGTCTTACTCCAGGCACAGCAGTGACTTTTCCTACAGAGTTACTTTGCGCAAGTTTTTTAGTCAAAAAAGTTTACTAGTCTATAGCTCCCTTAAAGGGACAATAACATTCTTGCTGGCTTGGACGCTCCAGAAAATAAATAATACCCTTATTCTAAGTACTAGATGTTTAAGTGTCCTACCTGTTGTGTAAATTATCCATTACAACCTATTTTACTTGTCCAGAGGGTTCGAAAATATTTTAAAATCCAAGTTACATTTGAAAAGGTTTACGTTAGACTTTTCAAATCAATAAGTTTGAATTTTTCCATTTTTTTTAAATTAGGTGTGTCATCAATTACTTGGAATATTGTAAAATAATACAATTTGTTGACCAGAATGAAGATTGGGACATATTATTCAGTTACAACAAGAGTGTTATTGGGGCTTTAAATTTCAACTGGCGTCATGGCCGCTTGCGTAATAAGGCATTACAACATAAAAATCGCTGTGTTTTTAGACTGAATAAATTGTAACCTTAAACACACTGTTCTATATTAAACAATATAACCTCCAAATTTGCCTATAACACATTATATGCAACTATTTCACAAAGTAAAATTAGTAGTTGGACATACTGATATCTTTAATAGCGTTATTGATACTGCTATGCCATTTAATTCTCGATTTTAATGATATATATGCCTAGGATACAAATTGTGCGCCGTTCCTTGCTGATTTGTTTCTGTTTTGCTCCGAGTCAGAATTTGCTCCGAGACACTTGTCGTAAGGAACAAACGATTAAAGAAATCCCTTGATTAAATTATAGGTATAGTGACGACGTTTTGTCTCTAACAAATTCCAAAATTAGTGAGTATTTAGACTTTGTTGTCCTGTTTATTTGGAAATTAAATATAGTGCAAGTACGCTTTGTGTTATGACTTAGTCTGTCATCATAAACATCGAAATAACTGAAACATATTTACCAAGTCCAGTCAGAATTTCAAAGACTGGTTTGATTGCCACCATTGCGATACTGCAGATCAGTTTTGTTGTCTGCCATCGTTACAGACGCATTTGCTCCCCGGGTGTTCTTTTTATCACACCCTGACTTTTACTCATCACGAAGACAGTAATATACCACACCTTTTCTCCAATCCCATTCATTTAGGAATAAAATATAAATCTCTAGTGATTGGGGAACACAATAACGGGAAACGGGAAAAATTAATTGGTTTTATTCTAAATGCACGACGTTTCAACAAGTCGTATCCCATTATCCTTATCAATCACGATGACATTTAGTAAAATTGATTTGAATATACATTCTCTGTCCCTACCACCTTGAAACAAACAGATATTGAAAACTAATGGCAAACAAACACCAACCCTTTCCATTCAGCCTAAAAGAGTCGTTAACCGAGTCAATAGCATGTGTGATCTATCATATATTGGGGAAACTAGACATTACCTAGATAAACGAACATCTGATCACAGATCCAAAGATGTTTCCAACCGCAGCATAGAGTTGAGTGGAACTAGATGCAGATACTGACATCCAGCAAACAGAAAAAGGAATACTAGAAAATCATTGAAGCAATAAACATTAGAAGATATTCACCAGAAAAGAACAGAGATACGAGGCTTCACATTTTCGGGTTGTTTTTTGTTAAAGATTTAGCGTCCAATACATTAAATATGATATTATGGACATGTTGAATTAATTAAATTATTTAATTTAATGGGTTGAAAAGTGGTAAAAACACAAAGTAAAAACGCCCGTATACATCAAAAGCCATCATAAAATTGGTAAAAAGAAGCGCCAGAAAATAAAAAGTTCTGGTATAACAAAAAAACAATTTAAAACACGCTTATAAAATCGTCGTCGTGAGAAGAGAGGGCGAGTCATCTTCTTTCTTTGTTATATAAAAAAATGTAAAACACGAGGTCCAGCTAACTGATGTTTGGCGTCGTCAGTGCGGATTGAAAAAAAAAGGACCCCGTTGGGAAAAGGAATCCCGTGGAAAAGTGACACTTCAGGGGCATACGATGATGTTATCAGGATGAACAGCTTACAAGGTGACAATTCCTTGTTCCCGACAGTTATTCTCTACAAGTATTATAAACTGCCTTTATTACAAAACAGATCCTGTTACTGTTTCTCAATTAGCCTGCCTAAACCTACCATTCATATTAGTTATCTGTGTTTATTAAGTCATCTGACGTTGGGCAATGTTGTGCTTGTATTATTTAAGTCTCATCTTTATTACTTTTATGACATGTTTTCACCCAATGGCTTCCTTTGAAGGTTTTCATAATTACCCTTTGTCTGGGCCATAAGTCTTTTATCTGTTTTTTTTTTGTCCTTTAATCTTTTACTTCATATTGTTATTTAATTTCGGTAAATGGCTACATCTCATGCAACTCTTATATATTCAACACGAGTTTACTAAATAGCAGGAGGGGTGGGGTGGCAGTGGTCTACAGTGCCGCAATGGTCGGTCACCTCTAGCTTACGGTTTTGATTTCGATCCCTGGTGTGAGCGTATGTGGCTTTGCGATAGGGGCGCCTTCTCAACCTCGTGGGTTTACTCCGGTTTTGTCCCACAACCCTTGCGCTTGCGGGGGTTGGATGGCCGAATGGTTAGCACGTGCGTGTTGTATCATAAAGCCTGTCATTGAGTCAACTGGCGTGGTTTCGAATCCCAGGTTGTAAAGGATTCGGGTCGCCTGCCCAACCTCGTGGATTTTCTCCAGGTTCTCCGGTTTCCTCCCATTGCTAAAGACTCCTCCGCGTAAGCATTTTATTGAAATAAAACATGTTAGTTTTAAAAAAACATGTTAGTCCCGAAATGACAGTCTGTGTCGAGTGGACGTTAAACCCCATTTCCCCCTCTCTCTGTCTGTGATATGACCTTCGGTGGAAGCGGGCGTTAAAAACTAAGAATAACACTAAGAACAACTAAATAGCACATTATCTGCGATATTACCCCTGGTGGAAGTGGGCGTTAAACTCCAGAAATGAACGAAAGAAACTAAATGGCATTGCGCTTGATAATTGAGACTATACTTGTAAAATCAGTGATGGTTGTCCATAAAATTGTGTTCTGTGAATAATATACTGATTGGTCAATTTAAATCAACATTGATGTTGCTATCTTACCATAAAAAGATTAGCTTCTGCTATCCAATATTTAATGCAAAATGAAAATTTTAAACGGTAACAGGAATGGACACAATGTGGTGTTAGCGACCCCAAAAGCAGCAAAAATAATCCCCAAGACAGCGTGATGCGAACAAGTGTAGCACCATGGGTCTTTTTTCAGACGTCGAAAGCTGGCCACTTAATCCAGTCGCCACATCCTACGTATGACCTATGCACCCACTTCTTACTACATAACCATGTGATCGTCTAGTATTTATAATTGTCTTCCTTGCTTCCTTTGCATGTTGTGTATCTCCGCCATACTATCTTCGACGTTAAGACCATTATCTTATCAGTAGTTAAAGTAGCTAAGTCTCTAACCCAATAACATTCAATATCTTCATCATTGAAAACGCGAATTATTTTTCAATTTAAATCAACATTGATGCTGTGATCTTACTGGAAAAAGATGGGCTTCTGATATCCAATATTAAAGACAAAATAAATATGTTACCATTGGTACACAAATCGTTTATCTATTATGCGTTTCCTCCCCAGTTTTAGCAAGAGGAACGAGGCGAGAAACATTGCAAAAATCAAACGGCGTATGTAGACTGGAATAACCAGACGCTAGAAATTTGCATTGGATTGAGACTGCTGCCTTATTTCGCCGACTGATTTGAAATTAGAGTAAAAACGGAAACCATTGCATGTAAATCAGTTTGTATACATTCATATTACAGTATTATATGTGTTGCGACCTACACGTCTCAATTTCTAGATCCCAAATGTTAGCGATTTAGCTCCTTTACGACGTTTGTCTTACCAGGAATAACATTGCCACAGTTCAGTTCCACATTTTATATTAAGCGAGATGCATATAGTTACAACACATAATAGATTACAGTAGCATATACAAATTAACACCTTTCTCTCAACCCCAAGTCCTATGTACTAGGAACTCAGATGGTAATTTCCCGGAACCCAATCATATCTGATCTTAAGCAGTGGACACATTAGCCGAATCAATCGGCGCCGAATTTTATTCGGCCGAATGGGTGGACACACCAGCCGAATGCTTCGCCCGATTCACCAGTGGATTACGTCACATGATCAAAACATGGCGGCGTCAATGTCTTCAAACAATCACGTGACTTCTCGATATGAGTGACGATTGGCTAATGAATTCTACATTCTCCCGAATGCTTCGGCGAAGCGGACACACCAGGCGAATATCATTCGGCCGATTAAATATTCGGCCGAATATATCAAACCTGTTTGATTCGGGCGAATCATTCGGCCGAATAGAAATTCGGCCGAATAACAGTGGACACACTAGGCAAATTTTGACGCCGATTGATTCGACCGAATCATTCGGCTAGTGTGTCCACCGCTTTAAAGGTCTTGCAGGGTCTCTTTTATTGGACCCGTATAGCAGTGGACACATTAGCCGAATCATTCGGCCGAATGGGTGGACACACCTGCCGAATGCTTCGGTCGATTACGTCACATGATCAAAACATGGCGGCGTCAATGTCTTCAAACAATCACGTGACTTCTCGATATGAGTGACGATTGGCTAATGAATTCTACATTCGGCCGAATGCTTCGGCGAAGCGGACACACCAGGCGAATATTATTCGGCCGAATATATCAAACCTGTTTGATTCGGGCGAATCATTCGGCCGAATAACAGTGGACACACTAGGCGAATTTTGACGTCGATTGATTCGGCCGAATCATTCGGCTAGTGTGTCCACCGCTTATGGACATCAGACTATGCATGGCCCCACAGAAGTGCAATTGCTGATATGATTGGATTCTTACAATGTATGACGCAATTAGTAAATTTCCAATCATATGATCATATGTATTTTACACAATAAAATATTCTTGTCTCCATAAACATTAAATCAGCTATTTTCCCAATTATTGAAAACAATTATGTATCATTTTTTACGACAAAACAGGTATATTACACATGTGTTTATCCCATAATATCTAGGGAATATTTGAAACCAATAATTAGATTTTATAAGTTATTATTAATTTAAAGAGCAAAAATCCTATAATAGTCTTACATAATAGCTACTTCAATTTCTTTTATGGAGTTTAATTACTTAGTAATACTTTGTTATTGATTCGGTTTCTCAGCTTTGTAATGAAGATTGATTACTTACTTGTACTTTGTATTAACATAGTTCATAAGATTCGAAAGTTGTTATTAGTCTACATAAAGGTGAGACGTTAAACCCCAGTTCATCCATTCTTTCACACAGCCCTACTTTTTATTATTAGTATAAACCTTTGACTTGTGATTCATTAAAATTTATACGGATACACATTTTCTATATTATTTACTTATATTAGGCCCACCTCATTATATTGAATCCATCATTGTATATTATGAATAGTCAACATTTTACTTGCAAAATTGGCATGAATAAAAATAAATACTAAACAGAGACGCGCTTTGATCTAAACGTTAATCAATAAAAATACAAAGGCAGAAGATATAGCTAGTGCTTTCAATCTTAGAACACTGACGGTGGCAACCTTTATTGCTCACAAAAAGTACGTCAGTTCTTGGCATCAGTTTTATTATCGGCTACATAATATATCGGCTACATCGATATTTATGCACTAGAAGACCACGTACAGAGAGCGAAATCAACCTCCTTTATGTCTGCTATCAATTCCAGCGTCTTTGGTTACATTCTCAGTATGATGTCTCCGAGAGATCTGACAAATTCTACCAGGCCTGGATATAATAGCCCCCCCCCCCATCCCTTTTAAGCCCAACAGTTCAATATGTTACATATATGCGTTGCTTTCTGAATCCTTTTCACGCCAACGGCGGTCGTTTCCATTACGTCATTTTTCTTCCATTCCTCGGTGGCCTATACTACCCCACGTCTATCATATTCACGTTTATAGTAGTCCCACAAGTGTGAGTTTTGTGGGGCGATAGACTGTACAAATGGTCTGTCAACGCTCATAGACTGGCAGATCTCGAGATTCCGTCCTGTTTCTGATCATCACGTTCACAAGAGTTTGCCCCCAGCAATGGCCTCAAATGCCCTGAAATAGACTCAGATTTTCAACCTGCCCAGCCGAATCCCCGTAAGGTTGCACCCCCCCCCCCTTCCGAGGGCGCCTGAACGGCTAGATTCGGGGCTAAGTACCATTGTAATAATAAATTGTATTAGTGAGACACAAGTGAAAATGATATACGTAACTTTTTATGTTTCGCTCTGATATTTCGACCATTACTCGGAATGTCAACTAACAGTATATAATTTGTTATTTTCAAAGGTTGATGTTTCTGATATGTAGCCTTTTAAAATTCGTAATCCACCAGGCTATCGCCATATTTTGGCAAAGTTGATTTTTCTGTAAAATGTGGGTTTCGAGGAGGAGATGGTATTTCTGTCATCTTTTATGCTCCTCTTCCCCTATGTCCTCATATGGTGCAAGATTAATTTTCTAGATTGAAAAGATAATGTATTTAAACCAACGGACTGAATCTAACTTGCCAGGACGGGATGTGGTCTACTGGTTTAACGAGTGCGCTTGAGATAAGGTATGTCATAAAGTTAAGTGTCGTGGATTCGATTCCCCGCTTGTAAGTTACAAGGAATAGGGTCGCTTGTCAAACCTCGTGAGTTTTTTCCCGATCTTTCAGTTACTTCCTACCCCTTCGCTAAAACGAATTATTGAAAAAATATTTTAAAAAATGTTAGTCCCGAATGACCTAGTTTGTGTCGAGAGGACGTTGCCAACCACCCCCTCAATTTCTCGATCTTAATTTTCTATCATGTCAGCAATATTAATATCTTAACAACCGGATTAGTTGCTATGTTTTTCTATCTTGGTCGAAATCTTATATTTCTATTATTCAGCCATACTTATGTTTGAAAGCGAATTTAATTACAATAGTTCTCAACAATGACCTCATCTTCAATTCAACCGCGATAAACCCTTTCTGTTGTATTTATTTATAGGTACATAGGTACGTGTTCCCGGTAATTTGAGTTTACATAATAGATTTTATGTAAGAAATAATGGGTTATCAAGGAACATGTTGTGTACGACGGAAATAGATATTGATTATAGCGAAATGTGTTTCATGCAATAATCATAACATGTAAAAGAAAGGTGAAACTTTGTGTCTTGCTCCTTGGGAAATTCTCGCGTCCAATTAACCCTTGTCATTGCTGTTATTTCTTAATCTGTTAAAGTACGGTTGTATTTAGTTCTTGTTTTGTTTTAAACCTAATTGGAAGGGACATTATGAAAGAGTTTAATCTGCCTGTTGCAGATCCTTTGTTGTTGTTTTTTTTTTTGGGGGGGGGGGCTACAAATGTTATATATAAATTATTCAGTAGACAGATATTCACACGATAATTTTCTAGAATTAGGTTATGCCTGCGAAATATCTGCGAATAATATAACCACTAATGGCAACAGTTGATATATCTGAACCTTTCCAATTTTCAATATTGAATTAGAACTGTTAAAGCAAGAAAGTTTTATAAATCTTACATTATTCTTCTTTAATGTGGCCGATTTGAGTTGGGCTTTGTTTTGTCTACTTCAATATATTTGACGGACGAGGTCGCCAATGCGAGAAGCTTGTCGTGATTCTGTAGTGTAAGCCCGCACACGAGGCCAAACGTCAAAAATGGTGTAACATTCATTATAAGAGGCAACTTTGTTTAAACACAAATATGAGCGAACTACATAGACACAGCTCAACAAATATTCGTACCCCATCCTTCTCTCATTTTCCATTTTTGCCTCTCCTGCATTGCGATTTTTTTTAAATTTTTGGTGTAAAATCGAAGAAAATGTTTGATAAAAGATTTTTGCCAGGTTTTGAAGAACATTCATGTTTTTACAGCGGAAGAATACGAGAGTTAGCAGGTAGGTTAGGTTGAATGTAGGGCTATGAATTGCCTGTTAACTGATCTTTACTTCCAGTTTTCCATGATGGACACCATACCTGCTTTTGAGCAAGTGGTTACCACGTGTTGCTCAATCCGTGGTAGAAAGCGGTCTAGCCAACGAAAATTTGAGAAAAGGTGAGTCGGTCTAAGAGAAGAATATTTATATAAAAGTCATTAGTGATCTGTGGACATATTAACCAGAAAATATGCGTGACGGTAACTTTAATTGTGGTATAGTATCGAAATTCGAAGTCTGTCAATTGATGTACGATTGTCCAAAGAGAAAGACTGTTATGTTTGCCTAAACGCACATCTATTTTGAAAATATTGCACAATATGAAGGCATAAAAATAGTATACAGAACAAACCAAGCAGGATTTTAATTTACTTCCTAAGGGTTGGGTGTATAATATTTGTACAATCTCATATCATAGACAAAAACTGATTGATTACAGTAATTTAGTGATCGTACAAGTAAGTAATTTTAGATAAACAAAATAATAAATGAATGAATAGATCAATAATAAATAAATTCACCACACGGATGTATTTAACAGGGTTGTAAGTTTTATATAGTAGTAAACAGTTTTTAAAATATCGATGTTGACGGTTGGAAACAGTTCGAGATTACGTTAGAGTAGGTAAGTAATATTTCTAAAATATATTGGTAATAACTGAGTGGTATTATGTCACTGATATGTGTAGTTTGGACAGTAGAGTAAAATGCGTTCAGTCGTTTCAAGATCCGGATCACAGTCACATCAAGGATTGTCATAAATATATACAATTCTGGTATTTTATTGCAACGCAATTTGCATTGGATAATAAGAAATAGTCGTTCACCATATAAACATTTTGTTAACTTGGGGCAATAAGGTTCGACAGATAACTTGGGGGAATAAGGTTCGACAGATAACTTGGGGGAATAAGGTTGGATACAGTTTAGTATTAAAATCGACAGATGACGTCCACGTTTTGATCGTAGAACTCAAAAAATCATGTTTAGAAATATTAGTTTTTCCATTTGATTTGTGTAACGTCATTGGAATTATGTAAGTTGTACAGATTTTTAAAAGCGGCTGAATCATTATAAATAATAACTGATTGCTTTCTATTGGAGAAAACCTCGTATATTCCTGTAAATATATAACGGAGGGAGAGGGGGGGGGTAACGTCCACTCGACACAAACTAGGTCTTTTCGGGACTAACATATGGTTTAATTTTATTACAAGAATTCGCTTGCGCGTACGGACTTTAGCAGTGGGAGAGGAGCACCGCAGAAAACCCGCGAGGCTGGACCGCCGACCCTACTACTCCTTGCCACGCCAGGTGACACTATGGCAGGCCACGCTCACGCTTACCATTCGCCCCCCCCCCCATATATAAGAGACAGTCGACTCCATAATATAGGCCATAAAGCCATAATTGTGAGTGATGGATATGTTGATTTGGTTTTCAGGTGAAGTGTTGAAGTTGTCTCTTTAAGACACTGTCAACTGGAAGGATTTTGGTGTTGGTAATTACATGTAGGATATATTCGTAGTGTATTTCTGTAAATGTATCATGTAAATAACATATAATGATAAATGTGAATGCACAGATAACAGATTATGGAGACGGCCAACAAACGATTCTCCTTTTATTTCTACAGGAAGTTGTTTGGATTCATGATGCATTACATGCTTGAGGCTAGTGTCGTCAACAAGAGATAGACATTCACTTCGGGAAATGACAGACACAGCCCTTCCTGGTGTTGTTTTGACAAATATGATACCCCCAAGCAGGGGCGTGGTGACTCGAGATCTTGCATGAGGAATAAGTCCGTCCGCCCCCCCCCCCGGAAAAATATTGTTATGTTTGAACGGAGTGGGGGCTCTTCTAGTACCGCCGGGTAATATTGGGCTAGGGCTATGTGGAACATGCTAAGGTCGATGTGACTAACTATAGACATATATGTTTGACACTGGTTGAGCAGTATGATTATAATATTGAAATCGCGTGAATTTTTGCCATTTGCAAGGGATGCAGAAACTCAAAACCATGACGCACTCTATCGCCTTTTGTCAACATGACCTTAGTTTTTGTTGTATTTTATTTTTAAAAGCTAGATAAGTTAACTTTTAAACCGGTAGTACGAAAATAGACATCCTATCTGATGCACGTGATTGACGCTTAGCGCTTTACTAAGATTTAATATCATTCAACATATTAATACATATTTATTTTTCGGAATGACAAATATTACTGCCACGTAAATTCTTACATTATCTTCTTCTAGCATCTTTTTTACAATGTACATGTATAATCCAAATCCAATCCTACATGACATAGTTGTGTCGTGTGGGCGTGAATTCACCTCTCTCTCTCACTCTCTTTCTCACACACAAATACTAAGTCTGCTAGTATTTTAACTTTAAGCCGCTGTACACCATAATGTCCCACTTTCTTTATTACAGCATGCCTTCCTTCACTGAAAGTCCACAACAATGTGCCCCAACTGTCATAATGTCCAAATCCTAATGGATACAGATCACTTATGATTTCGCCATTGACTAATGTTATCGTCGTCTCTTAGACCAACTCTCTCTAACTTTTTCCTAAATTTTCGTTGGATAGTAAAATTAAATGAAATGGGGTTTAACGTCCTAGTGTTCTGTTTTGACTGGGCTAATGAAGACAGACTTACGCCATACCATGTGCTATGAAGGAATTTTGTTTGTTCATCGGCGCACTACAGCCTACTCTTATATCGAATTCCAACTACTTTTTCATTCCACCAAAACAACTAGATAGCTGTCCTTGCCAGACCCTCCGTACTGAACCACTAACAAGGGGAAACCACGTCATAAAATCTCGATGAACTTTCTCAGCCGACACTGTGATTGAACCCGCGACTTCCTGGCTAGCGTCTTACTCGCTTAGCCACCATGGCTAATGCACGACATCAGTACATTACATCTCCAGACCAATCGACAATTAATACAATCACGCACAAAAAGCGAATATTACGATTACAATCTTAGAAACATTGAAGCCGGAAACATTTTTTATTCACATGGCTTATGTCATACATCGTACTTATATTAGTTCCAACGTCTTTGGTTTAATTATCTGTGGTCTCTCCATAAGACACAGACTGTCATTTAATATGCATGCAGTATAGTTAGTGTCGTATCACATTCCAAAAAAAAAACCGTTTACATTGGGATTTGTAAAGATACCATGAACCGTTTATGTTTGAGTGGTGAAAACAGGTCAAATGCAAACGCCCCGTTCTGATAACAATTTCATTCTGGACCACTGAATTGAGGTGATCTCGAAACGTTACTTTTCGCATTCATCTCCTATAATATGTGTGGTTGGTGTGAGGCACATGTAATACGTAGTTTAGATACATAACTTAATCGGTCTCGCACTTCATTTGCGGACGATTCAATTGGCAATTAGCAGTAGAAATTATCGTCAACACATCAGTATAATAATTGCAATGAATATCCGATAATTTGCTGGAAATTGAAATATTAACGCAGTTAGCTCCCTTCACAAGCGATTCTTGGATTTTACCACTCGGTAAATCTCGGCAGATTCCGTAAACTACATCTAACCTCGGCTGTATGACAGTAAATGATATGTACCTACGCCCATACATTTGCGATGCGGCTACCGCTGCTAACGTTACTCCAATTATAAAAAAGCCTAACTTAAACCCTAACGAGCTAAAATCATTCAGACCTGTCTCTAATCTAAGTTTTGTTTCGAAAATAATAGAAAAGTGTATAGCTAAGCAAATAACTGGACATGTTGGTGATAATAATCTGTTAGAGACATTTCAGAGCGCTTACAGGAGGTACCATAGTACAGAAACTGCTTTACTTCGGGTACATAATGACATCGTGCTATCCATCGACTCTCAGAAATGCGTCATCCTTATACTATTGGACTTGTCGGCAGCGTTTGACACTGTCGATCACACCATTCTCTTGAAACGCCTGTCTTCACGTTTTGGTATTGTAGATAGTGCTCTTAAACTGCTTAGGTCTTATTTAACAGGGCGTCAGCAGTGTGTCTCGGTCAATGGTCGTTCGTCCAATGTAACTACTCTTGAGTATGGGGTTCCGCAAGGGTCAGTTTTAGGACCCATACTGTTTAGTTTGTACACTTCCCCCTTGGGAGATCTAGTAAGGAAACATGGTGTTGAATTCCATCTCTACGCTGATGACACACAGTTGTACTTATCATTTAAACCGTCAACTGGTGCAGCTCTTACCAAGGCCCAGGTCGAATTATGTGTAGGAGAAATTCTTACATGGATGTCCAGTAACTTTCTAAAACTGAACGCTGATAAAACCGAGTATTTGCTTCTGGGATCCGATAATTTATTATCAAAACTTAATGATTCGTTTAACAAGGAAATCAGAATAGCTGAATACAATGTGTCCCCCTCTCTTTCTGCTCGCAATATAGGTGTGGTATTTGATGTTAAGATGTCCGTGGAACAACAAGTTAATAATATTTGTAAATCATGCTATTTCCACATCAGGAACATTAGTCGTATTCGTAAAAATATTTCCGAGGAAGCTACAAAGATTTTAATTCATTCTATGGTCACTTCTAGACTTGATAACTGTAATTCTCTTTTAATTGGCCTTCCCAGCAGACTGATAGATAAACTTCAAAAGGTGCAGAATAGTGCTGCCAGGCTTATAAGTAGAACCAGTTTTAATGACCACATTACTCCAGTTTTATACCATTTACACTGGCTCCCTGTTCGTTTTAGAATCCGTTTTAAAATACTTTTATTAACTTATAAATGTCTTAATCACATGGCACCTTCTTATTTGAGCAACTTATTAGAATTATATATTCCTAGTCGTACTTTGCGGTCATCCACTGGTAATCTCTTAATTAAAAGACCTGTCCCACTTGTGAACTATGGTGAACGATCGTTTGCCTTCCAGGGTCCTTACTTGTGGAACAGCTTACCCCTGAGTGTACGCAATTCACCGTCATTGTCTACATTTAAAACACGTCTCAAAACACATCTTTTTAATGAAGCATTTCAATAGTTTTATTGTATTTACACCAAAGATGTTCATTATATACTATAACTGTGATAGTTATCTTTTATTTTGTCTTTCTTGTGGTTTACTAATTATTGTACTTTTATTTTATTAATTTTATTATTCTATACACTTCTCTATACAGTGATGTTTTAAGAATTTTAAATGTACGTGTCTTTCCTATTGTATGTCGTACCTTACCTGTTGTATATCCTTTTTTGTATTTATGTTTTTGTATTTATTTCATTTATACTTGCTTTTATATCTATATTGTAAAGCGCACTGGAGCACAGTACTGTGGAAGTGGCGCTATATAAATCCTTAATAATAATAATAATAATACCGGTTTTCTTTAACAGGAAAACTTGACGCTATTACACAAATTGGGAACCTATTCGACCGATCGAGCTACAACCTGTCCGTTGGAAACCTATTTAGAATAAAGACAACAGTCGCCTTAACTCATCTATTTATCAACCAATAAAATCCAACGTTATGTATATCAAATGAAAGTAGAATATATTATTTTTTATCGGTCGAATAGGTTGCTAGCCAAATAGGTCGCCAACTTGTGTTCGGAATGGGCGCAGCCATGTTTCATCCGGGACCTTTAAAGTAGTTCCAATATGGCGCAATTCATCATACAGCCGAGGTTAGATTGTCCGAAATCTTCCGAGGTTTGCCGAGTGAGATTTTACGTTACTTCTCAGATTAATCATCTTGTTGGGATTGAAAAAAAATAAAATAAACGGCCACCCTCTCCCCACACACCTCAAAACAAACGGGTAATTTTAAGTTTGATTTTAAACTATTCATTTAATGGGTAAATCGTCCCACCCATCATTACGGACACATCTGGGGCTGACTAAAGGTAAAGAATAGGTTATTTTGACAGGATTATCTAAGGATTTAATAGAATATATAGTTAACTAATAACAGTACTTGGAAAGGATATTATTAACTTCAAATCTCTGGGGCCAACTGACAGTACCGCATATTTGTGTATTTGGACAAGGTCAATCATTATAATTAGTTTCTGGGACTAACTAACATTCAAAAGAGGGTTGACTGTACATTGTTCATCATATTTTGTCTGTTCACGGTTGGTGTAAAATTTATTCCGAAATGGAGCCAAGGACAATGCTATTTTAGAGATTTGCCATCGATATTTAAACCAAGTCGATGAATCTAAAGATGCAATCAATATAATATAGACCTGACATCCTTATTTAAATCTTTCATTATGTCGGAAATGAGGGGCGTTAATCTCCATTTCATATAAATGCCAATCATTCTATTATTTGACGAGTACATGCTTAATTTCTTGATAAAGAAACGCTTCCTTTTGTATTTATGCGCAATTTTGTGAATAGTACTTTGATGTTGCATCAACAGATTATATTTTGAAGGAAGAGAGTCATCAAGGGACATGTTTACAAAGGATATAGATAATTATTGATTAAAACGTGTCTGTTTCAGACAAAAAAATATTCCACTTTTTTTAACACTGTTGTTATTAGTTCAAAAAACCCAAGATAAAGTAACGATGCATCATTTGCATTTTTGGCTAAATACCACATTTATTTCTTGTGGATTAATCGACGCAAATATGGAGTCGTATTTTTTAACATTTAAATAACAAAACACCAACGCAAGATACCCTTCAAAAATGGATTCAGTCGGATTTCTATTAATTACGTTCGCCTGCAACAGTTTTAAATCAAGCTGCCGAATTTGACGGTTTTAGCAATATTTATTAATAATTTTACAGCGTTTGCTATATCAGCTATTTAATAGATGATATAAACATGATTTTCGCATCGTCTCCGCCGTAGCCATTCCTGCCTAGTCGTTCGGATGGGACGAAAAACCGAGATCCCGGGTACACATTGGAGTGCGCGTAAAAGATCCCTTGACAGTTGAAATTCGATATAAGAGTAGGCCGCAGCGCTACTGCCCGGGCAAAATTTCCCCCATAACACACTGCCCATTAGCCCAGGTTAAGTGCAAAAGAGTGGGACATTAAACCCCATTTCATTTCATTTCCAATGAATGCCCCCCCCCATCCCTATACAAAATCATGGATCCGGGCCTTAGGCCCTCATATCAATTAATATATTCTTTCGTATTTTACTATCGTTTCTGGCATGATAATGACCAATTTTACCATTATTGCAATAACTATGGAATTAAAACTCAATTCATTTCGACGTCATAAAATTGCGTTGTTATAATATAAAAGTACAGCGGAAATTGAAACCCCACGTATTTACATTATAATTAAAGATGGTTTGGTAACGGATGTAAGAAGACATTGAACATTGTTGTGCCGGTCATTTTCTTCATTACAAAGTCATACGAGTGCAACATGATTTTGGGGAATACAAACAGTATACCTTTTAGGGATATTACTGGCTCATCGCTTCCGTTTTAATTAATAATATTGTCGTCAGCTAGAAAAAAACAAGACACCAACATTGTAAGAATTGTTGCGTTAACCTTTATTTGCATAATCGATCGACGGCTGTATTTTGTCCGGAACTTGTAGTGATGCATGTGAGTGAACGCCTGGGCTTCACTGTCATCCCACGATATTACAGGCAGATTAAATGAAACAAAATCGGTTTCAACATCCTACTGTTCTGCTCCGAACTGACATACGCCATACATTGTGTTATGATGGACATTTTATTCGGGCAACGGCACTACTGCCTACTCTTATATCGATTTTCGACTCTCAGGCGATCTTTTACGTGCCCGCCAATTGGTTTGCGGGACCTCGGGTTTTCGTCCCATCCGAACGACTAGAAGGCTGTCTTGATCAGGCCCCTCGTCTTGACAAGGAGAAACCGCGGCGGAAAATCTGGATAAACTTTCTCGGCCAATACAGGAGTTGAACCCCCACCCCCAGGCTATTGAGCCAGCGTCTTAGCCACTTAACATGTGGTACGTGTTTTCTATATCTGATCAGTTAAAAGGCCATTTTTAGATGACCATAATGTTTAATCTCAATAAGAACAGAAACATTGATACATGTTTGACTGTGGTTGGACAACGCTATTGTTTACGTGTCTGTTGTTAAAGATAACGTACCTTCAAGTTCGGGCATTTCTGACTAATTTAGCCATTTCAAGATATTGTAAAACTTGCCGTCGTTGCTTCCTGAACATTTTCTCTAAATCTCGTTTAATATCATTGTATACAGTCTACTATCTGTTCCAGTTGACACTCTGACTTGAAGATTGCTGACTTTTCTTCCATTTTAATTTAAAATTGTTAAAGCTAACGCCATAATTCCTTAACGTCTGCGCAAAATGAAAAACTTGCATATACTGGGTGCATTCGATTAGAAATATATCTAGCCTGTATGCAAAATAAATACATTTACTTTGTTTCTCTTTTCTCTAGCCTACAAGGTGGAACGACTTCAAGAAATATTTGGAAGTCAAAATGTCCCCTTTAATATCGTTACGCTACAACTTGGTTGTAGAGATAACTTGAACCGAATAAATATGATATCGCAATCTTTGTTATTCAGCAATATGAAACATATTACGGCGATGGTAGATAATTTATACCGGACAGGAAATAAACTGTCTGATTTGATACAATTACCTAGTCGGGCATGTGTCATTATGATTCAAATGACAGTGATTTTAAGACGTAATGAGTGCGAAAGCAGCCAGAACTTACCGTATAAGAATTACCGTATAATAAATAGACAATCTCCTACGGGTGTTTTTGATATCAAAAAACACGAGTTGGAGTTTTTCACCCAACCCTTTCTTACATGCACGAATAAATAATTACATTTTTTTGGTATAGATTTCTCTGTTACTGAATCTAATTACATTACAATGTAGTGATACATAAGTGTTTTGACAGCAGTTTGCAAAGTCCTATATATAGACCCAATATTTCCTTCAAGGTCAATTAAATAAAAACAATATCTTTTTAACAAAAAAGGCATTTTTGATTTTAAAAATTAATTGGTTTCTTTAAAATAAAAGAAAATAGTTCCTTTTTGATTCACCAATCAAATTCATGTAAAGCGATATCTCCTAAGTAGATTCGCAGTAGATTATGTAATTTATCATACAAGCGATATCTACTGTCAGATGTATTATTATTGGGTGATAAAGCACAACAGTATATTTTTATCAGAAACCAGCAAGATTTTCACGAAATTCGAACTCGGCCATCATTAGGGTGTAACGGTGATATTTTCTTTTAAAATCAGATAATAATTATTGAGACGCCTAAAGGGCGATTTTTCGCACAATCCGGGGCCAAAATATAGCTAGTTACGATCCGATACGCGCAAATATCGGAAGGGACCAAGATCCTTTGATTATATAAACATGCATTTCGAATTTCATCAAAATTAGATGAAAATTGTGACCTGCATAGTGAATCCCAAACTTAGGCTGCATATCAACAGCTAGCTCCGGCTGAGATTCTCGGAAGTATGACGTAGGTGGATCGTTGTGTGCAGTATGCTGCATAGTGTTGTACAATCACTCAATCTGGGGTTATAACACGATGTATTGTCCGATTTATGCCAATATAGAAAGAAACCGAAATCTTTTGGGGATTTTTAAGTTTCGTCAAAATCGAATAAAAATTGTGACATGTAGTGGTGATGCCAATATACGTACACATGACACTGTGGGCTTATACAAAGGGGGTACTGGAGTGGAGCTGAAGTTGACAGTAAAATCCGTCTATAGTCAGTATGGCCTTATTTCGAGTGGTCTACGAACGCCGCGAATCTTACATAAATTGCAGACGGCTCTTGCTGTTCGTTTGTGATTTTTTTTGAAACAAAACTAGCTTAAATACTGGCTACGAATGTCACGAATCGTTCCGAATCCAAACTTCTCCGATGCGTAGATAAATCGTAGACGGTTCTTGACGTTCGTGAGTGATCTTGTTCAAAACAGCTTTCTGTTAGATTCCAGGACGAATATTGCCACATATCGTGTTTTTGTCATAACTGTACCAGCATCATGCGCGAACAAAATCCCCCCACCCCCGAATGATTGTAACACCTTCGTAAACTATTCTTAAATGCTTCGAGGCTTTTCCAGATTCTCTACGATCTAAATTTAGGTCAAATAATACTGCCCCCCTCCCCAGTATTATAGGCCTTCTGTCGTGGTATATATACTATTCAAAAAAAGTAGGGGATATTTGATTTTTAAGTGTTATTAAAGTCACCTAATGAAACTGACGAAGAAACAAATGACAAAATGAAATGAAGTTCAAATTCATCGATTTATTCCAAATGATCGTTAGACTACCTAAGGCACAGACTGACCATTATAAGGGTAAAATGATACCCGGGGTCAAAAAGCAAAGTTACCAGAGCATCACAACAAAGTCAGTAACGGGTAAATCCTCCTCTGTTTGCCAAACAAGCATTGATCCGACGTTGCATACTCCTAATGAGACGTCTAAGGTTATTTTGGTCCAGATTGTCCCATTCCCGTTGCAACGCAGCAGCAAGTTCTTGGACATTGGCAGGACGTTGTTGACGTTGACGTAACCTCTGTCCAAGCATGTCCCAGACATGCTCGATGGGGGAGAGGTCGGGACTCAGTGCTGGCCAAGGTAATGTGGTGATGCTTATGACAGACTGAGAAACATTCATCGTCCGCGCCACAACCGCCGGTGTTGTGCCGATCTGTAGCATGCCAAAGGCACGTAACCTTTCATTTTGGGTAAGCCGACGCATATCAAAATTTGTTTTCTGGTCACTAAAATAATTAAACTGATGTTTCCACCCTGGAATTCAATGCCACAATGACTGTAACATTCAAAGTCAGAGTCGTGCAAATCTTGGGTTGGACCCCCATGATGATCCCAAGCATCACCTGCATTCCATGCGGTAGCTATTGGTGCGTTTGGGCGCCACATGTAACTGGAAATGTTTCTTCTGTTAGGTTCTATAGTGACTTTTTTCGTAGTCATTTGCATATTTTAGTATTATGCCCCAAAATCAAATATCCCCTACTTTTTTTAATAGTATATTTATATATTATTATTGAGAATACTTTGTGTGGTTATAAGTTGTCGCACCACGACTACACTTTGCGCAAAGGTGCGCTTTACCTCTTCAGTCTTTTTCTAAACCCTCAGTTCGTTATTAGAAGTATACTTTACTGTCGACATCGCTCGCGTCGTCGGACACCCAATCAATAAGCACTATTACGACAGAAGCTTTTAACTTTAAAGTAGCTAAGTCTCTATAACTCAATATCATCCAAAATCTTCGACAATTATTTGTCATTTTAATTCAAAATTGATGTTGTAATCTTGCTGGGAAAATATTGGCTTTTGATATCCTATATTTAAGACAAAATAAAAAAAAAGAATATCATTGGTACACAAATCGTGTACCATAATCCGTTTCAGGTCCATTTTTAACAAAGGACTTGGAGAATGAGGCTGGACGGTAGCAATAATTTAGAATGAAATAACCAGACGCTAGAAATTGGCATGCCATTGAGACTTCCGGCGTATATCGCCGAACATAACTGATTTGAAATTAGAGTAAAACGGATTTAAGGATTGTAAATAAGTTTTTATACATTCATATAAGATTATTTTAAGCGTGGCTACCCAATTGGGTAAATTTCTAGACCCCAAAAATTAGCGATTTAGCTCCTTCCTTGAAGATGCAAAATGCCATGGAAAATAAAAAAAAGGATGCATAAATTGAATATTTTATTCAGTACAGCTAACATACTTACAAATAGGCAGATTTTTATATACATAAATAAATCTCTTGGAGGAGAGGGCTAAAATGCAAAGACTATTTTAGCAGTAGGACACGTGGCGAGTGTAGCATCACCGATCGAATATGATAGCTGAACCACATGCTTACCCGACGTGTAACATTAGTACCTGCGTACAAATCCTTTGTTTTAGCGGCCGCTAATCGTCTAGGTATGGCTGGTGTGTGTGTTATTGCAACCCCGCGGTTGCAATTATGTAACGTCAATATCACTTTACTATGAATTCTAATACAAAACCCATTAACACAATGTTCTTCTCCTATATATTTTTATATTAAAGGGACAATAACATTCTTGTTGGCTTGGTAGCTCCAGAAAATAAATAATACCCTTATTCTAAGTACTAGATGTTTAAGTGTCCTACCTGTTGTGCAAATTATCCATTACAACCTATTTTACTTGTCCAGAGGGTTCGATTTTAAAATCCAAGTCACATTTGAAAAGGTTTACGTTAGACTTTTCCAATTTTTTAAAATAGGTGTGTTAAGATGAAATTTATATCATTATTTAATAAGAATATTCTAAAATAATACGATTTGTTGACAAGAACGAAGATTGGGACATATTAGTCAGTTACAACAAGAGTGTTATTGGGGCTTTAAGCAGAGCACATAGTTTGCAACAGCCATGATATTACAAATATAAGCACTGGCATTAAGAGTAGATGAAAGTATAACATAAAATGGCTTTCGGTCTCTCTCAATTTCGTCCACCTGGCCCTAATCTGAGGGGCTAACTGTTAGAAACGTTACACAGTGTCCACCTAAGCTGATTGGTTGATTATGCCCAGTAATGCAAAGGGTTGTCCAAATAATGGACTGAATTTAATCAATAATTGCAAACTGCATCTAATACTCTAGATACGTCACAGATACATCTGCAAAACCTCGCGTTTTAATCATAATTTGAAATAAGCAAGACAAAAACCAACCAAGGAACCGATCGAATAATATGACAGGTTTATGTATTAATAATATTATGCAATATGTTTATAAAATAGTAAACCCATACGGTTTAGTCTTGTTATTAAAAAACATAAAACCTGAACGATATCCATATTGTACATTTAAGGACCATTCATCAAATATCTCATTTCCACTTCAATATCAACACGGATTCAGTGACGTCAAAATCATCTGAACAATGTTTGATTTCGGGGAGATTTTGAAAGTTGTTAACTCCGCACTGCCTTCATTAAATAAAGTTATTTCAGTCAGTCGCTGATGATCAATGTTATAGCAGTCGTAGAAACTGAACGGCAATTGCCTCTTTGTTATAGAATATAATTGAATTCAAAAGCATTACAATTCATTTCGCTCAATAAAACCGTAAATATAATGTATATGATCACAGGTGCATAAATTCTGAATAACACTATGCAATGGGATCCTGGGGCTACCCCTCCTCCTCCCTTCTTCTTATCCCAAATATGAACCAAAATGGTGATACAAACCGCGCGTTTGTCAAAAGTTTGCAAGCCCCTATCCAATGACACATTTTCTCAGCAAACTGGAACCCCCCCCCCCCTCCTGCAAAAAATCCCTGGAATCAGGAGTAAACCGTCACTTTTGTTGACTGAGCTGAAGTGTTTACCTGACGCTTTTTGTTTAATCTACTAATTAGTAAACTAGAAATTTAACCAGACAGAGTGCACGGTTCGATCACCGTGGAGGAGTAATGTGTTTCAGACGAACAGCGGTTTCAATTTACTTGGGGCAGGATATATGGCTCGGACATTTTGCCCTGACGACGTTCCCCAATATAAGAATCGCGCTCGTGACTTTCTGTTCTGATTTAGAATTCACGATGCTTGACAAAATGCATCGCGTTAAAGTAAATTTTGGTCGATATTTCCCTGTTTTAGCGACCAACAAACAAAATCGAACATTTCAGACAAATTTAATTATTTTAATAATGAATTCAATATAATCCTTTAGCATGCGATGTATTTTACATGGTGCGAACAACATGTTATTTTTATCGTGTTGAACTCAAAATAAACCATTCTACACTTTGTAATCTATTCTTATAAGCATATAGTTACCGCCCACACTCTCTTATAAAGCGCCCTGTCATTATATCCCCATACACGTAGGTACATTGCTATGTAATTGTTCGATAAAAAAACAGTATATAACATGACAATGAAATCATTAAATTGCTTAACATCAAAGCCTACCTGCAGAATAAGAATACCACTGTACAATTTCCCATAGTTCCTAGTATAAACACTAATATCATTACCACTGCCGTGATTAAATTCGTTACTTCACCAATGGGACCCCACTGTCTCCAATGCGGGTGCCAAAATAAATCAGTTGCATTTTCCATAGGGATATTTTTCCAGTAGGGATGGTAGTTTATAGAGGCAAGTTGGGAGGTATGGTTGTTCGTTAGATTCGATTCCATTTTAAAGTCGGTAAGAAAAGGCACAAATTTAAACCACAGTTCTATATAAAGGCTGCCATAGCACAAGCAATTACCACATGTGTCTGATAATTTACTTTTCAGATCTCTTCCAAATTACATTTTAAAATCAAATTATGCCTTTTTTACTGGAAACACTTTTAAATATCCATCCTCAAAAGTTCTTGGAAATTATGTGAAAAATATTACATTTTGTTGATAGCCTAATACATATCAATCGTCTCAAACTAAAAACCGGAATAGATATTATCGATGACAAGGCCCCAGCTGCACGTAGACTGCTCTGGAATATAAGTTTATCACTGTGTCAGAAATACGACAAATTTGTTTTCAAGAAACGTTAAATGGTAATTAAATTCCGAAGAGACAAAGTAGTTTCCGTGTAACATCCGTGTGTTTTAGTTTCGCAAATTGAACTGTACAGTAGTAGGTAGTTTCAGTTTTATAAGTATTGATAGTAGGGTAGTGAACGCTGTATAGATCATTCATCGATGTACTATAATAGCTGATGACCAATGAAAGATGTGGAGTCGATCCCAGTCACTCCTTTGTACAGTGATAAGACGACCATGTACATAGATCGATACACAGGAAGAATACAATCAGATATATGTTTTCTGTTGTGAAGGCGGGAAATCAGAACTGGCAGCAGTGGCGGATGCAGTAAGTTTGAATAGGAGGCGGGGATCCTCCCCCGGATTACGTTTGAAAAATTGAGTTGTCAATGGTGATTTGTGGCGCCTATCTGGACCCGAAATTAACACTTATATTCATCAGCCCTTATGTATAAAATTATACTCACATTTACTACAAATAGAATTATAAATATGTGTGTTATACCATCGAATTTCATCTATGATCTCGGCAGTATTTTATGTAAAACATAATCTCTATACGTTTTCTGGGCAATATGGTATATTCCGCAATCGGCCTAGTATTAATCCTTAACATTTTTAATAATTCCTGTATAATATAATGATTGATCTCTCAGGATGGCTCGCGTAGGCTACTACAATTTAGTGCCATATCTAGTCATGATATAGATTTCAACCAAACCATTTATAGGATAGTTATTTCAAACAAAGGCTTGGTATATATGGAAAGCGCATAGAGACACCCAATCGTACAAGACACAACCTGGATACCCTGAAAAAAATCTCCATGGGGTGCACATATGACAAACATATGACCACCCGTCGGCTTTAATATTGTACGAACAATCCAAACCATTAGACACAATTCGTTACAGGCAAAACATTGTAATCAGCAAATGGATTTTTTACCGTGTACAAAGTACACGACAAACAGTGGTAACAGGTGTCTGGAAGATTAAGCTTACCCAGCCTGGCGCCTTGTGTTATAGATCTTAATTGCTAAAAGAACGACGAAAAAAAACCTTGCGGAGCATGCAGACTTTGCATTAAACAATAGAAATGAAATTGGTGGAAATTTACTTAGGCCTCGATATTTATGGTAAATGGACAGTAACTAAACGACAAATACCTGTAATGGATTCTTCCTCAATCAAATTACGTAAGAGAAAATGTTGAAAAAAATAGATGCTGAAATTTAGTAGTTTTCGTTTGATAAAAAAATAGTCAAGAGGATTTGAAGAAAACTTTTATTAAATAAATTTCTTTAATATGTTTATAGTCCAAATATTTGATCAAATTACACTGATTTAACGCGAGGGGGCTTCTTTTATGATGGAATTATAAATGGCAGCGTTGGACCAAAATGGGAACGTCCTCGACTGGGGGGGGGGGGGGGGGGGCACTACTCTTCTATTTTCTTCATGCATCGCCACATACTTTGGATAAAGTTTCCCTCACAAATACAAGGTTTTCCATGATTGTATTTTCCAGAACACTGTCTTGCAAAATATAATTAACATTTACGTCTAAATATTAAGCATGTAATATCAATTGGGTTGAATTGTCAACTACTAAAATCCGGGTGGGTTTAAGCGACAATTGGGGGGGGGGGGGGCTATCAGGTAGTAGCTAGTACCAATAGTGAGTGGGTGGTAGGGGAGAGACTGTACAAATGTTTTATCAATTCTCACAGGAATGACATAATTGTCAGGAAAGTATCAAGATGTGGTCCCATTTCTGATACTCTCGTTCATAAAATGTCCTCAAATGCCAGGAAATTTACTTAAATATTCAAAGGTTTCTGGTTGGAAAAGCCAGCATTCACGATTTTTACATCCGCTACTGACTAGAATGGCAGTGTCTATTGTTTACGCTCACTCATTGGAAGCTCTGTTATATTATTCGCTTATTCCATCTCAGTCACGTCGTGTTGGTGCTAACAATCTAATTGGATTATAAAATCGTTACCACTTCAAAAGTTTATTCCTGTTTTAGTTCCATTCTTTACTGATCAACATCTTCAATATATCTGGAGGCCAGAAGACTATCAAGTAGTATGATAATTAATATCAAGGTCAATTAGTGTTCCGGTAATTTCCTGTTTGAAAGGTTATTTCCTCCAAGATATAGAACTAAACTGAACTGATCAACCACCAAACAATACAAGTGATTCCATAGTTCAGTGAAAACTCCTTTATTGTTTTACGTTTGCTTGAAATGGGGTAGAACAAATTACTGAGTCATCAACAAGGGAGTGAACTTGAAGACGTTAGACAACATGACTTTGGAAAGGGTGGTGTGCAAAGTAAAGTTGTGTCCAACGCAGAGCAGCCACAAAACTTTTAACGATTCTAAATTGTTCTATATCACATTAAAAAAGTTTGTGAAATTTGTATTTCCGTTTCATCTTAATACATCTTAAAGCCATTCGTCTGAAAAGTTCTATGAAAGACCTGTACAAACTCGATGGTTTCCATCTATTTATATTTCTACATAGTCCCCAACGAGGTGTACACACGTTTGTCAATGGTTTCCATTTATTTTTTATTTCTACATAGTCCCCTACGAGGTGTACACACTTTTATCAACGATGTTACAAGGCTTTGATGCCGGTCAGGAAGAGGTTGTCTTCAATCCACATGGCGTCACCATAACGAGGTTTCATCCATGCTTACAAATCTGGCCAAACGGCACAGATTGTCACTTTCTGACCCGCAGTCTAACGCTTTGGCACCAATCTTGTAAAACCTTTGTCATTCCTAACTTGATGGCGAGAAATCGCTCAGCCCTCCCATGTCACGCCTCCGGGTAATGTTGTTTTGAATGATTGCTGGTCGTCGCCAAGACTCTTATGTCATGCCGAAATTCAACAGCCCACAAGTAATAGTGTTGGGGTAGTCGTCTGCCTTCGCAGTTGCGGATACTTGGTGACTACCTTATAGAAAATTAATTCTATTTCTGGTGATTTCAATGGGCAAGGTCACAAAATTGTCTGGTTCGAATACATCAAAGTCACGTATAAATAATTACGTGACATAAAAACGTGATCATGAAATAGCAGTCAGGAGCAGTAGGTTTATAGATCAGTCCTTCTATTTCTTAGATCAAAGGAGCAGGGGACACGAATGGCTGCATTACTCAGACACGAAAAATATTTCACTGTCCAGATTACATTTCCGTAAAAATTAGGTTAAATATACCAATACGCAATAAGTTGTGCCAGACTCAATTTTCGATAACAGTCGTCATAGACATATATTTTAGTTTGTGTGTCACCATGTTAGTCTGATCTAATGGGGTTTTTTGTTTGCTGATACATTTCTTTGGGCGATATCACATACAGCAGTACCAGTAGTAGTTACAGAAAGTGATTAGCATGGTCTTAGTGGTTTTGACAATTTAGCTACATTCAACATTTCATCATAGGAGCTCTAGCATATTAAGCCCCGTGATTTAAAGATTAGTAGATATTACTTTCAAGCGCGGACGTGAAATTTTAACCAGTATTTCTCACATATTTCACCGAACATAACTGATTAGAATTCATAATAAATATTTATCAATGAAACGACAATTATGTTATATACATTCATTCATTTTATGTTATAATGTGTTGTTCGGATCCATTGGACAATGATTTGTAATGAGTCATTTTTTACCTTCGAAAATTTAGAAAAGGATTGTGCTCGCCCGGGAGTCTGGGGGTCTATATCACCATAAATGCTACGCGGAAAAGTGAACTTTTTTATGCCCCGGCTGGTGACCGTCACACATGGATACTATAAATACCAATCTTTATCAGATCTGAAGATATCCTTGTAAGATCGTGGTTTTGCCTTTCAGTGGTGTAGAACGGAGGCTCACACAAGTCTAGGTTTCTCGGCGCTCTTATAGGATGAACAACCCAGGTCACGCGTAGACGTTAAAGAACACTTAACGCCAGTCATCTATTTCAGTACCTTTTTTTGAGCTGTACAATACTATGCCACGTTATGATATAAGTTATCAAAATGAAGAAGACATGACACATATAACATTTTATCGTTTTCTGTCTCAACGAGCCAATCAAAAATAAATCCAACAGAGACGTACTGTAAAACTACCGAAACTTCAATAAATCCAAACATTTGACAAGGTTTACTGGAGTCTTTTAGATAAATTAACTGTTATTTGTAACACTAAATCTATATATGTAACAGGGTCGTATTTTGGCACTCTGTCAATTGATGTTGGTTAAGAATGTCCTGGCCAGTGTCTTCAATTGATTATTGGAAGTTATGAATGAGTGAGTTTATAGTTTTGTTTGTGAGCTAATGAAAATTAGTTTAAATATTTTGGGTAGTGGATTTTCTGTTGTATGGGTCTGGAATTGTATTGTCCGGGGTATCGTGTTTTATTATAGTGGTTGAAATGTTTCAGTTCTTATATGGGTTTAGTTTTGATATTCTTTGGTATAATTCAAATGATAACTCGCTGGACTCTTTCAGTTCTGCTGAAGGTGATCTCTTTCTGAAATACTGTTTATCAGGCGAGAGCCTCCACACAAAAAAATCAAAGAAGTCGCAAAATAAAGCGGGAGAAAAGGGAAAATGTGCCCTAGTTAGTGAGGGCCCCAAAGGCAGACACAAGAGCCCCACGTCTGACAAAAGGGCCCCCGAGTCCGAGTCAATCCACTACTGAATGAGAGTGCAGTCAATGTAATTGCATGAAAATCATCAATCAAGAAATCACCTTTTCTGAAAACCTACTAATAAGCTATTCGGGAAAGAGATGGCTAGGCCGCCCAGTGTGATCATGTTCGCGGAGCGATCATTTCTTTGCTGTATAGATTTCTGGGATTACGTGTGCTGCTTGCACAATAATTATTATTAATTATTATTTGATTGAGCTCCCGATAATTACAAGTGATTTGTTTCGCATTCAGGCTTCAGATGATTATCGAATTAGGGCCCGGTCCTCAGATTAAACCGGCCCCGAAGGGCCTGGAGGATATGTCAGAATGCTCCAAAATGATTTCTATTTTGCAAAATTTCTCGGCCTCCGGAGAAAAGTGGGCCCTCAAAATAGTATAGTCCCCGCCATGATAAACCTTAAAACGCCTCTGTATCAGGTCTCCCGTAATCTGGAAAAACCTAGCAACTCAAATTAAGGTGAAAATTGACTTAGATCCATATTTGGACTTAGTACACATGTATATAACAATAGGTTTTTTTCTCCTTCACAGAAAGGGCTTCTATTATAATTATCTTCATCTAAAAAGACAAAATAAAATTGGTTATATATTCAGTAGCTTAACAAAACAGTTTTCCTTTGTTTACTCAAAACTACATTCATGAGTGTTACTAGTTTTTTTCCAGATTACAAGAGGTGATTAGTAATTCTTTGTCCTGACTGGTTATTCGGAAGAGAAGCTGAGATAAAAACCGAATTACACGCATGCATCACTACCACATGTTACAGAATAGTGAAGGTCAACACCGGCTCTTTTCCACAAATGGGGCCAACTTGTCAAGCATAAATGTATTTTGTGTTCTAGTTATGAGTAATACCAACAGAAATGGTGTTTAATGGTTATGGTGAATTGAAATACATGTAGATCAACCAACATCGACTACGCTCTAACGCGTTTTATTTACTTGTTTTATCTGTATCATGTGTCATTTGTGGATTATATAAACTTATATTTAAACTCTGTATCTTTTTATCAATCAAATCTATTTTCTCAAACTAAGCAGGTTTAATCTACTAACTTTACCACAGCACTGCAGGTGATGGAAAGGGTAGTATCTGCAATATATAGGGACAGCAAGAACCGGGAAGTGATTCTGTTAAATGTGGTGCAAATTGATGTGAGTTTAAATTGTTTTTTTTTGTTTTTGTTAAAGAGCACTTGGGCTTTGATAGGTATAAATGAGGTGGGGGATGTCCAATCAACAAAAACGATTTCGTAGCAGAAACGTTTTATTATACCACATTCACTATTTATATTTAAATCTATATCAATCGGATCACTTCTATCTTACAAACATAACAATCGAACAATGTGGTCTGAAATAGTGCTAAAAATCTCATCAGGTGGCATGCATGGTATTAAAACGAATCTTCCTTCATTTCATTTAAAGACGATAATTTTATGTAAATATAAAGTTTGTTGAATAAAGATCGTTCTGTTAAAAAAAAGGTTCATGTTTCTTCTGAATTGTGAGAGTCCTGTAGCTAGCCGTTTGGTTAAAATGAGCAATAAGAAGTTATTAAGTTACCGTTACCAACAACGACATTAAGATTGAATGAGATTTTTATAGGAAAATATCTCGAACGCTAGTTGACCCAACGACAAACCTTATCATACAACGCACTCCGGCTAACCATTTGTGGGCCAATGACTACAGGTAGAATATCTCAGACCGTCTCTTTAAAGCAAATCGCAACAATAATAAAGAAGAAAATGGCCTAAATTAATGACATGTCATGTTGATCATTCTCTGACTCATCTCATTCTGTTGGTGTTTTCTCATTCCGGTGTCTGTTAAAGGCTGCTCAGACATCATTCAATGTGCAAAGATTATAGACGCGGTACGCTAACAACTACTGGATCAGCGATAGCAGACAGTCCGCTAATACTAACAATAATTATACTGAATTCCAAGCAGATCGTCGGCAATACAGCAACAATGCCCCATGGCAATTTACTCCTTCGTAACATCCTGTTATATTTTCTTAATGTTTATTCAATGTATAGTTAAATTAAAAACTGAATAAAGTAAATGTGTCCAGTGGCCATCCCGCGGAATATTTTTTTTTTATATATGATGACATTGCTGCAGGGAGACCGAACTACACACATACTAAATTGCCATAGGACATTGTTGTAGATGGGGGGGGGGAACTACACACAAAACGGAAACACATAAAACAAAATTAGAATACGAACATAGTTTTAGAACACATGATGTAAACAATAGAATAAGCTGTGGTGTTTTTACACCTCAGTCCGGCACTAGCTACAATATTCATGAATTAAGGACTATTAACAAATGATTTTAAATTGTTTATTTGATTTAAAGCGATTGAGATATAATAGATACTTTATACTCCATTTTGTTAATTTTGAAAAGCTAAAATAAGTATAAGATACTCACAGGGGGAAACAAAGATAATTTCCCACAGGGTATGAGGGCATCACAAAATCGGCCCTATCAGCATTAGCAAATCTAATCGGCTCACCATATCAATAAAACGGCCCCCCCCCCCTTGAAGCGATGACAAGAAAGTCATCTTATATATTTAATCATAATCACCACTAACATAATATTTAATCATTCTGCCATTTGGTGTGATTGACAGCCAGAAGCTCATATACACGATCTTGTATCTAATAATAAGATCAAAGATTTCAATGGTAACGAATGAATTAGACGGAAGTCATTGATTGTCCTCATGCTTAGTTGCATTTTTCTTTCTGACTGGTAATGACTTGAGGATTTTGTTAATTTTCATAAAATATATTTTACTTTGAAACTGTTATCCGTGGTAAAGGCGCGTTAATACAATATTTATACTAAGCAGCCATTGCATAAAATTTGCCAAATTTTGTATTGTATATTTGTGACCACAGACAGGACCAGAATATGGGGACGATGTGGCCAGCGTTATTCTGACCAATATGTCCAGGCAAAAAACTCGTGGGAAGTCCCAAGCATAATGGTTCTGAGTGGGATCAGCTTGAACCAGACAGTGGTTCCTGTGGTGTTCAAAAATCTTGGTCCAGGAAGAAGAGGCAGCATCACAGCAGTGCGCTACATTGATCAAACCCCCAGACACGCCATACCACATTTCACACGTCATCCAAACCATGTTTTCCAGCATGACAACGCCCGTGCCAACGCCGTCCTACTTTTTGCACCGATACAAGCCATGTGCTATCACAATACCATGACAGTAGCGCTACGATTATATTCGAATTCCATCCGTCAAAAATTCTTTTGCATGCACGCCAACGTGTTTGAATCACGGTTAGTGAGTCACGGTAGTTCCCGATACCACATAACATCAAGACAATGGCCGTCAGCAACAGTTATTTAAAATGACTACATATAGATTAAACCTATCGATTACATTACTTTTGCTGTTTTAATTTGAAATGGGCATTTGTCTGTCTGTTAGATCCACAGCTAAGGGATATTAGACTGTCGTCAATTGAAGCCGACAACAAAACTGAAATTAGTTAAAGAACATAACGCTAACGCTACAATATACGTCCACATTCCTACTTTGATTGATATGGTACTTTGTCAAGAAGGCTAGGCGTTTGGTTTGTTTAGCGTTGAGGGTCGTGCACCAACATTAATAGTTGCCGTCCTTAGAGTATAAGGAATAACTATACCAAGATAATCCATTCAGAATTGTGCCTTCCTAACACTAAAGGCAAAAAGTGGGCGTGGCTCTGCCCCTGGGGGTCGGGACATTCATCAAAATCAATAGTGGACGCCCTCAGGCTATAAGGAATACATAAACCAAGTACCAAGCTGATTCATTCAGAATTGCGGCCTGTCAACGACAAACACAAAAATTGGTCGTATCTTGCCTGTGTGAGTTGGGACATGCAGTTGACGTCCTTAGGCTATATGGAATACATATCCCAAGTTGAAAGACGATCCATTAAGAATCGTGGCCTGTAGACAACACACATAGACACGAAGTAAAAATGGGCATGGCTCTGCCCCTGGGGGTTAGGAAATCACCAAAAACAATAGGGGTCATCTTGAGGGTATAAGGAATAGGTTTGTAAAGTTTTAAAAGGATCTGTTAAGAATTGCATCCTGTAGGCGAACACAAGACACAAAAGCATTGGGCTCTGTCCCAGGGGGTCCGTCATGCACCAAAAATAATAGTGGTCAGCCTTAGGGTATAAGGAATAAGTATAAAAAAAGTTTTCAAGACGATCGATTAAGAATTGTGGGCTGTAGGTGACACACAGACAGACAAAAAAAAAATGGGCGTGGCACTGTCCCTTGGGGTTGGACATGCACCAAAAACAATAGGGATCTTCCTTAAGGTAAAAAGAATAAGTATGCAAAGTTTCAAGATGATCCATTAAGAAATGCAGCCTCTACAGTACAGACAAACAAATACACGAAATGGGTGTTGCTGTCCCATGGGGGTCGGACAAAAGGGGTCATCCTTAGGGTATAAGGAATAAGTATTTTAAGTTTCAAGATGACCGATTAAGAATTGTGGCCTGTAGGCGACACACAAAAAGAAAATGGGCGTGACTATGCCCCTGGGGGTTGGGCATGCACCCCAAATGATAGAAATGTTCCTTAGGGTACAAAGAATAATCATTCAAAGTTTCAAGATGATACGTTAAGAAATGTGGCTTGTAGACGACAAATAAATAAATACAAGGAATGGGCGTGGCTCTGTCATTGGGGGTCGGGCATGCACCAAAAAACAATACGGATCATCCTTAGGGTAAGTATACAAAGTTTTAAGAAAATACAGTTAGAATTGCGGCTTCTAGGCGACACAGAGACACACAAAAAGAAAATGGGCGTGGCTCTGCCCCTGGGGGGTTGGGCATGCATCCCAAACGATAGGGATCATCCTTAGAGTATAAAGAGTAAGTATACAAAGTTTTAAAGAAAATCCAATAAGACTTGCGGCCTGTAGGCGACACAAAGACACACGATAAGAAAATGGGTGTGGCTCTGCCCCAGGGGGTTGGACATGCACCCCAAATGATAGGGATGTTCCTTAGGGTACAAAGAATGTGTATGCTAAGTTTCAAAATTATAAGTTAAGAAATGTGGCCTGTAGACGACAAACAAATACATACTAGAAATGGGCGTGGCTCTGTCCCTGAGGGTCGGGCATGCACCAAAAACAATAGAGATCTTCCTTAGGGTATACGGAATACGTATACCAAGTTTGAAGAAAATCCAGTAAGAATTGCGCCCTGTAGGCGACACAAAGACACACGAAAAGAAAATGGGCGTGGCTCTGCCCCTGGGGGTGGGGCATACACCCCAAACGATAGGGATGATCCTTAGGGTACAAAGAATGTGTATGCTAAGTTTCAAAATTATAAGTTAAGAAATGTGGCCTGTAGACGACAAACAAACAAATACTAGAAATGGGCGTGGCTCGGCCCCTGGGGGTCGGGCATGCCCCAAAAACAATAGGGATCTTCCTTGGGGTATAAGGAATAAGTATACCAAGTTTGAAGAAAATCCATGAAGAATTGCGCCCTGTAGGCGAACCACAGACACACACACACACATACATACACACCTCCACACACACACACACACACACACACACACACACACACACACAGACAGGGGCGACGGCATAATACGTTCACATTATGAATGTGGACGTATAAAAATCCGAAATAAGTTTATTTTTGTCGTATATATATTTTGTTTCACTGGCTGAGATAGCACGTCAGTACCCTGGCTTAGTATTTGAAATGATATAAAATGAAATAAGGTTTAACGTACTACTCCTGGGCTAATGAAGACGGGTTTTCGCCATATAGTGTGATGTGAAGGAAATTTCGCACGGAAAGCGACACTATGGCCTATTCATCTATCCACCAGACTATAGAGCCAGTGCTTTACCCACCGGGGCTCCAAGCTTAGTATGTACAAGATTAGATTTCTGAAGATCTCATACTGAACTCGAATAACAACGATCAATTTATTCACAACGGCTTTTCTTTATTTAGTTCGGTCATGTAGGTCGAGTCTATAACGGCACTTGTTAATTTTGAAAAAGATATTTAAAATTTAATCCCATGACTCTGTTGAATGTCGTAAATCATCAAGCCGATTTTAAGGTAAATGTTCATTTTGTTATACTTACCATATGGCGTTAGCCCTGGTAGCAGTGCATTGGACTTTCATGGGAAGGGTGTCAGCTAAAGGGCGTAAAGCTCTAATGTAATATTAGCCAGATTTTTCAACGTTACAAAAATGAAATGGGTTCATCCCTCTCACGTTTGGCCCCGGGCATTCACCATACAGTGGAACCAAACACCAAGGAACAAAACTACATGTACAATGAAAAAAGAATTTAAAATAAATATAAAGCAGTTTATATACAATTACGTTACATCAATTTGTGCGCTTTGACCTACATGTATTTTCTTTCATTTTCGATTCATTTTGGTCCGTCAATACAACATACGCTCAAATTTACCAGTCCAAAGACAGGACTAGGATAATTAAATAAACGCAGATATTGTTGGCACAGAGACTCCCGTTTGGGGTTTAATATCAAGATATATGAATAACTAGCAGCATACCGATCATCGCCCGTGGTCCAATTCGTCCGGGGCCCAAATTTGCCCAGGGCCCAAATTCGCGGGCTGAAAACATTCACTGGGCCATGTTGGTTAATTTGATATAACACATATGTGGCACGGCGACGAAGCGTAGTCCGCCCGGCACCCTGCTAAAATTCGCCCTTTGCCCACATTTGGCGACCTAAAACATTTACAGGGTCATGATGGTTAATTTGATACCTCATATTGATTGGTTGAAGGAGGCGACAAAGCGTGATGAGCGAACATACATACCCATAATATACATACACACTTTGATTTTATTTATACAGAAAGATGAAGGTGACATTAATCAATCCGATTGCAATATTTTAATTAAATTCGTGACAGTTTCGAATTTATGTGGGAGATTAATACAATGAAAGCACGCATTTATATGAGGTTAATACTACCGATTCATTTCGGATAAAACACGTGACGACTATTAAGGGGAGCTGGGCAGCAACCTCGTTGTTGGCTTGTTTTCACTGAATTCGTAGTGTACCAAACCGAAGTCAAATGTCACTACACGTAAGTCAAAGTTTAGCCGAGTAAAACCATGAACGGAATCTCAAGAACAGAAGAACAATGTACTACATTGGATGGACAATTTTTGGATAAAATATCTAATTTGTCATGTCTTAACCCACGCTAATATGTATACAGATTGATATTAATTAATATTTAATTAAGAAAACAAATGATTATGATTAAGTATATATTTAACCAAATGTCAATGGGGCGTACTTTATTTAAAATTCCAGAAAGAGAGGGACATGTATTTATAGCATCAGAGGAAGAGTTCGCCTTGAATTAAGACCATCATGGTAGATTTAGCTTGTCTTCGTTTGTTTTGTATGATAAGATAAATACTTTCAAAAAAATTTGTGTTATAAAACGGAAAATATCTTATTGTGTTTAAAATATTCATAATCGTTTATTTCCACAATCTCTAGTAAAAACAATTTGACAAGACTCATACTGTGTATTGTTTGTATATCTTTATGTTATTGTTCTGGATTTATAAATAGTTCCTCCTGTCAAACAGAACAAAGAAACAAATGATGATTTATTTGTAATTATTTTGTCTGTTGCGCAGACTAAGAAAAGGAAATGGTGTTTAACTTCCTACTGTTCTGCTCCTAACTGGCCTAATGAAGACCAACATACGAAGGAAATTTCCCCCGGACAGCGGCACTACGGACCACTCTTATATCGAATTCCAACAGTCGAGAGATTTTGTACGTGCACGCCAATGTGTACATGGGGCCTCCTTCCTACATCAATGACAAGTGGGGACCACTCAGGAAAAAAGGACAATCTCATTAAAAAACATATATTTCGTTTCGTTTTTTATACCTCCGATGGCCTCAACTACAAAAAGATCAGTTGTAGTGGGAGGTCGCATGAGGAATCATTCGACCGACCTTTGATCCTATGTCACCAGACATTTGATTAACCACTCAGCGTTGATGTTTCGAGTAGAATACCCACAGGTACATGAATCCCAACCCAGGAACTCGCTGCAACAGGTTGTCTCGTTGGCCTCACATCAATTAGACACATTTGCCAGATACTATTTTAGTAAAGACAATAAAACGAGATTTTGTATTATAGAAAACGAAACGAAAGAATAATGGTGTTTTAATCAGATTGTGGAAAGAGAGGAATTGTTACATAATATTTTCTTTATAGCACAATACGCAGAAATCACAAACCAACGTACATATTATCAGATTAAGTGAATGCATCCAGGAGCTAGCTGTGTACGAGCACCACGCTTCTCACTGCCGGTCCTGTAGTGAAACAGAGTTCACTCAAAAGTGAAAACCCACAATCAGGAATTTAACCCAGAAAAAAAACAATGTAATAATACGGTCACAATCTGCTATGCGCCACAAGAAATATGAATGTAAGTATATTGAAGTAAAAAAATTACCTTTATATGTACATATAACCATATCGGTGAAAAGTTTTAAAAAGACAGGTAGTCTTAACATAAATTAATGGTCAATGTTGTAATGAGGAGGAATTGAGGTGTATTGACTACAGAGTTAATATGTCCCATTTACCACTAACACAGAGGATAAAAACAATACCGAATACATAGAAGATAACGGGAAAAGGGCAACCTGTCTCAAAGACCGTCGCCTGCCGATTGACGATGTGACGTAATGGCGGTAGTTTGCCAATGAATGACGTCAAAAGTTAACATGTAATACAAAAAACATTAACAACAATAAAATGGACGATAATCCAGATAAGACAACACCAAAGGGTTAATAAACTATCAATTTAAGAACTAATCAAAATTATTCGCAAAAAATACTTAGGGCTTCCATATATCATCGCTTTGATCAGTGCTTGTTATATATACTCTCTACAATTATGGCTTCTTTTTACTGTATATAAATACACGCCTAGTGGTCTAGAGTGCCGCGCTTCGACCTCTAGCTGGCCGGTCACCTCTGGCTTGCGGCTGTGGTTTCGAGCCCTGGTGTGAGCGTATGTGGAATGGAGATAGGGGCTCCTTCTCAACCTCGTGGGTTTCCTCCGGGCACTCCGGTTTCCTCCCACAGCAAAGACCCCTGCGCGTGCGCTAAGATAATGAAAATGGAAAAAAATAAGACTTGTCTGCGATATCACTTTCGGTGGAAGCGGACGTTAAAACACCAAGAACAACATATATGTTATCACTTGCTTGATAAAGACGAGAGTATCATCGTCGAAACGTTGCATGTTAATAAACCAGTAATTGTTAATCCATAAATAGTGTTATTGTGTTACTGTTCAATTACTAAATGCAGAAGTTCTTTGAAGCAAGTTAAGCAATCATGAAAATTGAATTGTTCAGAAAATAATGCGATGTTTGTCTTTCAGGTTAATTATTATAAATGCATAGTGGTCTGAATGAACACCGATAAAACCACTGACATGAAAATTTGAAAGTTTAAAATAAAGACATAGTTTACCGTAGTACAATGTAGTTTGAACTTAAATAAACCCATGATTTGACCTTGTTTTGGCCAAAAATGTTCAAAATGTTAAAACTATCCCTACGTTGAACCTGGTTGGCATGATCCTTCCTACCGTGAGCACAAAACCAGGGACGTGGTGCCCCCAACTACATAACAGTTATATGTGTGTGCGGGGGGGGGGGGGCAGCCCCTAACAGTGACAATGGGTAATGTTGGGCAGTATGGAACATGCTGGAGTCGATTTATAGCATATTGGACCATTGGTTAACTAGGGTGAGCTAGGGTAACAAAAGTGTCAAGAAGGGTGAAATAGGATAATGTGTAGTAATATGGGTGACAGGGATTTGTGCTAAAGAAAACATATGAAAAATAATATTATGAGCTTGATTATTTTTTCACCATTGTCAAAATGTGCTATGGTATAAGTTTATTCTAAAAAGCAAAATGTTTATGAAACGTTTTGACAATAACAAGACATGGGATGAAGGACAAAGAATGGAGAAATATGATGGCTTAATTAAACAATAATGTTATCTTTCAAATATTCGATTCTTACGTCACAACCCAAAAATATAGGAAATATATGCAGGTTATTTTGATACCTTAACTAAGCTATTGATTGGTGACCATGTTGGTCGTTTACATTTTCTTTGTTATACAACAGATATCATATTTGTTTGAACAAATTAGGTAACAATCCTTGTCCATATACAGGTTTGGGGTGTATGACCATTCTATATTTGGAAATTAGTTATCAGTCTTTTTACGTAAACACCTCAGACAAAGGAATAGGCACGTATAAATAAGGGAGTGAGTGATAGAATAATCAGACGCCATGTAGATCTAGCGAAGTCAGACGCATTGCTTTCTTCAAGCAACCATTTCACCATGTAGTGATTTCCTGGGTTTAGCCATGCCATCATGGGCTCACACTGTCGGTCGCCAAAGTCGCAATTTGCGATAACAAAATGAAAGTGGCGATTAAAATTTGATTTTGGCGATAAAGTTTTACAGTACTGGCGATTCTTGTTGAGAGCTGGCGGAAAAAATCTTAAAATTCTAATCGTATTCATCCTGAGTGTCAATCACGTGGCTAAACACAATAATAAATTAATCAACTGGCTGATAATCCGGATCGCGTCGCCGAGTAATACTAAGCAATTGTCTCAGATTAATGATTAGTTGATTGATAATTGCCAATGACGTATATTAAACCTATCTCAAGTCACTATTTAATCTTAATGATTAAAGTAAGCGGTGATTATTTGATGTTTCGTTTCGTCTTAAAACGAAGAAAGGTAATACAAGTAACCAAAATGGCCGACAGTTCTATCGAAAAGAAGTAAATATTGTGATAGTTCAATTCCGTTTACTGTGGCATCATATACGGCATGTAAAACATACAAGTGTGTCTATTGCCATTGGATATCATTATTTCAAATTATCGTATCAACACTGGTCGAAAACGTATGAACTATGCTACTTGAATATCGGCGATTCTTGAGCGAGAAAGCGGTTCGCCATTTGTATGATATTACCGTCGCTAAAATGTTCTAAAGGTGAACAACAGGTATAATTGTAAGCATTTCTTACAAATATAATTGAAGTACATATCATTCTATCAGAGATTCAGATACCGCTACGGTAACTGAAAATAACAATAGGTATATTGTACACGCAATTTTGGACGAGATTTGACGTGTAAATACTGAATATATAATTCAATACGGCGATGTTCAAAGAGA
Source organism: Patella caerulea (assembly GCA_036850965.1). Taxonomy (NCBI): domain Eukaryota; kingdom Metazoa; phylum Mollusca; class Gastropoda; family Patellidae; genus Patella; species Patella caerulea. The sequence continues at coordinate 25,864,612 of JAZGQO010000014.1, read as the reverse complement.
CTAAAGTTACCAAAAATTAAATCCGATCTTAGTAAACCAAAACTGTACTAAATGTATTATGCAAAGACAGATTTGTTATATTATTGTATATATCGGTAATTGTTTTATAATAAGCCTAACTGAGACATAAAATTGTTAGATATTGTAAACTTTTTTATCGCATATTTTTGGCGGATAAAATATTCAAGTTGGTGGAAAAAATATATGAACATTTCTTTACATAAAAATTATCATCCATTTTGGCGGGAAAAAAAATGAAAGCCAGTGTGAGCCCTGATGTCATGGTTAAACTGTTACAGGAGTGGAGTTGCGAAAAAGGGATGATGATTTTAAATGTTGTAATATAAACTACCGTGTAACTGTTGTGGCATAGAAAAATAACTATCATTGTTTCTGTTACTTATTTAATTTCAGTATCGTGAGAAAAGACAACGGTGAATCCTATAGAAGATAGTCACAACTGTAGCAAGTCCAGCGCCAACCAACCTCACAAGACGACCAGGCCAGACACTAAGATATGTAGTCGGATAGTACATGTTAGTGCTGGCACGATAAATCGTCTCACGATACCTGTATTGAATCGCGGGATGCCGAATCGATTTTTCACGATCATTTTTTGCTTTTTATCAAATATATCATGAACTTTAAAAACTTTAAATTATATCCACAACCCTAAACTTTATTTGAAACAATGACACTTCTCAAACGATGTCCAGTAGTCTTGACATGTGTGTTACTATAAATAGCACACGACCGTAATTACCGTTAGTTTCGTAGGTAAAGATTAACAACATTTTAATGTCTTTTCGTTTTGTTTCCGAATTTTAAAGTTTTTTATAAGGCTTAGGTTATAAAACAAACATATTTGAATACATAAAACGACATTATACTCTCGAATTTTATAAATTTAGAACGTAAATATAATAGATAGTAGCTCTTGTAAAGATCAAAATGGCGGTAAACACAGTCGCAATAACAAATCCTCCAGCGAAATATAAATCTAAAGTTTGGGAAAATTTTGGATTTTTAAAAGGGAACACAACGAAAGTTGTTTGTAGAATATGCAAAACTATTCTAAATTATTGTGGTAATACAACCAATCTCAGCACTCGCTTGACAAGACATCATAAGTGCCCATAGTGGCGACTGTAGTCTTGTCTAAGTTCGTCTGCTAGGATTAAAGTTTATTTCTAAATAGTAGGCCTAATCAAGTTTATTTATTTCCTGGTTTTAGTGACTTCATTAAAAACACAACCACATATTTAATTTGTTGTTTTATTGATAAATCTATGACCTAGTTATGAATCGCGATACGTATCGTATCGTGGCACATGATTCGCAATACGTATCGAATTGTGACTGCAGTCGCAATACCCAGCACTAGTACATGTACTACAAAGGTAGGCTCCTACTCAAACCTGCGATATCACCGCGGTGGAAGCGGGCGTTAAAAAAAGCACTCAACCTAGTTGAACGCATAGATACTACGATGAACTACGTGCGTCCCCGTACGAATAAGCCTTGTACGCTAGGCTATAAACAAAAATAGGTTACCAGGCAACGAAACATACGCCCACACAGCAGTTAAATCGTCCGGGCAGTCAACAAGAGTTGTCGCATATTAAGTAATTATCAGAAAATTATTACAATTTGTTTGGTTTTATAGTTCTGCCGCATGCTAACGCGAAGTATACGAATCATTTAATAGTATGGAATTAGCTGTCACCTCCACTGGATACGAAACATTTAATATTATGGCAATTTTTTGTACTATCAGGGGCCATAATTCAGGAAGTTGCGATCAGATATGTCCAAATATCGACAGGAACCAACATGCATTTCAAGTTTGACCAAAATCGAATTAAAATTGTCACCTCTATAATCAAATGTTTTTGAACTCCATACGGATCACAAGATAAAGGCGATTTTCCGTATAATCAGAGGCCATAATTCAGGAAGTTACAATCCGATATGTGCAAATGTCGCAAGGAACCAAGATCTTTATGTTATAAAAATGTATTTCAAGTTTCATCAAAAACGAATTAAAATTGTGACCTCTATAGGGTCCACAACCTTGATATACCATATTTTTACACCATTCGCGTACAAACGGTGGTCATTTTGTTTGTCAATTGTGGTCCGATATTCATGAAATCCAAACCTAACCTAGATTACCCTGTAACGGTGATATAATCAAACGGTTTTTTTTTAAAAATCAGGTAATAATTGTTACCTCCAGAGGGACCACAAGGTGATAAAGGCGATTTTTCGTACAATCAGGGGTCATAATTCTTACGATCCGATATGTGCAAATATCGAAAGGAACCAAGATCTTTATGTTATAAACATGTATTTCAAGTTTCATGAAAATCGGTTCAAAATTGTGAGCTCTATAGGGTCCACAACCTTGATATAACATATTTTCACACTATTCTTGTACAAACAGCGGCCATTTTGTCTGTCAATTTTGTTCCGATTTTTACGAAATTCGAACTCAGCATCCATAACCATGTAACGATGATATAATCAAACGGTTTTCAAAATCGGATTACAATTTTGACCTCCAGAGAGACCACAAGCTAAAAAAAATGTGATTTTTCAGACAATCAGGGGACATAATTCAGGAAGTTAAGATCCGATGGGCGCAAATATTGAAAGGAACCAAGACCTTTGGGCTATAAACATACATGTCAAGTTTCATGAAAATCGGTTCAAAATTGTGGCCTCTATAGGGTCCACAACCTTGATATAACATATTTTCACACTATTCGCGTACAAACGGCGGCCATTTTGTCTGTCAATTTTCACGAAATTCGAACTCAACCTCCATAACTATGTAACGGTGATATAATCAAACGTTTTTATTTAACTCGGATAACAATTTTGACCTCCAGAGGGACCACAAGCTAAAAAGGGTGATTTTTCAGACAATCAGGGGTCATAATTCAGGAAGTTACGATCCGCTGGGCGCATATATCGAAATGAACCAAGATCTTTCGGTTATAAACATGCATTTCAAGTTTCATCCAAATCGGTTCAAAATTGTGACCTCTACACTGTTCACAAGCTAAAAACGTGATTTTTCGTACAATCAGGGGCCATAACCCATGAAGTTACGGTCCGATACATGCCAATATCGAAAGGAACCGAGATCTTAGGGTGATAAACCTATATTTTAAGTTTCATTGAAATCGGGTATAAATTGTGACCAGTAGACTGTTTACAAACAATTGTGGATGGACAGACGGACAGGGGCGACGACAATATACGTCCACATAAAAATGGGGGCGTATAATAATCAAAATGACTGTTGGGTTAAAAGCAATCAGACAGAAAGTGGTTAGAATCCTAGCGAAATCCCTTAGCACTTTATTTTCAAACTATTGCTATTGTGCTCAGTAGTTATTGAAAATGTAATAAAGTCGTGCACAAATAGAAATAATATCATGGATGCCAAGGGGCATTATTTAGGATTAGATAAAGAACTGACAGTTCTCGCTATTAAAGTTTCAGAAAGATAGATAATGAAAAGGGAATATGTTAAAAATATCAGTCCAATTACTTCGCTCTGAGCTGAGTTATCACCGTTAGAAGAGCAATGTAGCTTACTTACCGCTGTTAAGAAAATATAGAAAATCTCGATTATTCATTTTTTAAATTAAATCATTGACATACAACTGTATTTAAATCTTTTGAAAATTCCAAGCATCCGATGGCATTTGGAGTTAATTGTGGTCTTAGTAAGCTAATTAATGTCTAATAATTTATAATTTAAGGAATAAAGATAAACCCGCAATAGCCAGATTTATCTCTTGTATAATGCCATTTTAAGATGCATTATGTAAGATTTATATAAATAAAATAGATAATGTAAAAGAAATGTATTCGAAAGTCAAATTACTTTATTCTGAGTAATGGTGTGAATGTTCGAAATGGTCTAAAATAGTAACCAGGGAAGCGCTTGTCATGTGACGAATGTTGCACTCAGACAGTATAATATTTCACTTGTTAGGAGTAAGTTGGTTACTCTTGCAAAAGTTTTACATTTTAAAAACGCTAGTTGTGTAACAATTTACATGTAATTAACACTGTTTATAGTTTGTAATTACACCCATTTTTCACAGTGCACAATCAAAATAGAAAGGGGTTTGAACTATTCCCGCCGATCAAATTCCATTTACATCCATTTTCGTATATTTTAATGGATCACAGAATGGGGCCACACGCCCTTTAAAATCAGTATACCGTAAGGACTTCGATTAATAGCAAGGGTAGCCTACCATTATAGCTCACGATAATTAATTTGCTTGATGGTGAATTCATTTAAAAATTCATAGGTAGTAAATTTATTAACCTTTCACGTAACGGTCCTTAGATGTTGTGCGTGAATCGTCTGATTAATGAATAACAAAGCCACAGATAATGGATTAACAGAATACATTGAGGGGGGGGGATGTCATTGGTTCCTGCAAGGTAAGTTCCGACCTCCGCTCTCGTCAGTAATCCGACATTTTTAGCGGCATTTAGGATTCTGTCCCCACCACTAACTAGTATCGAGCCTGTACGCCTATGTACGCAATGTTCTATTATCCACGTCTTCTTTGACGTATCTGCGTTAGACACGAGAGATACATGTACATCGTGGTGGTAGTGTGTGCCCTTAAAAGTGACAGTAAACGTGTTTAAATTGCATTCCGTGTGATGGAGATTGCGAAATTTTGGAATTTAGATTATTTGGTATATTTTATTTTGACTTGCTTAATGTAAGCCACGAGAACAAAGCGTGCCCTTGAATATTACGTTGTAAACACGTGTTTGGTTATTCTGAGCGATTAAAATATTTTTTTCCTTAAAGTCGGCATTAACAAATCTTGTTAAATACCAACCGCCCAGACAGAGCAGAGCAATGTGAAGTTCAAATCTATTTCATTTCACTTCCATTTCATTTAAATGTCAACCTTTCCTGGTGGCAATTATAAGCTTTAACAGCGTTTGTAAATTTCTTTCTGTTTTTTTTTTATACAAAAGAATTGCAATTATCTTTGGCTGTGATAAAAATGATAAAAGCTTCTAAAACTGTGTAAGCCAGTGGCTGATACCGCATAATGTTACCAGAAGAAACATTTTGCTCCAGCATCAGGAATTTTAAAAGAACTTTGGCTAATATATTCTAAATATAATTATATATTCTGAATAGAATTGTATATTCTGAATATAATTGTATATTCTGAAAATAATTGTATATTCTGAATATAATTATATATTCTGAATTATAATTATATATTCTATTCTGAATATAATTATATATTCTGAATAGAATTATATATTCTGAATAGAATTATATATTCTGAATATAATGAATATATAAATATCGATAGTTCTTAGAATTTTACCTTAGCGATAAGATCAGGTGGATTATTTTTTGCGGAAGTTTACTCTATATTTGGACATAGGTAATATTCTGAATATATAAATATCGATAGTTCTTAGTATTTTACTTTAGCGATAAGATCAGGTGGATTATTTTTTGTGGAAGTTTACTCTATATTTGGACATAGGTAATGGTCATGTGTCCTTAATTAGCCAATCGCAGTATATAAACAAACGATAACACGTGGTTTATTATTTACTACACATGCAGACGCAATGGCAACTTTTTTTCTACATGGAAACATTTAAAGATAACTAGTACCACACATCGTGAGTTCAATCAGTCTGGAGAGTAAAATGCGAACTATGATAACATACAGGTAGATTGGCTGTCTTCATCAGGTACAGAGAGGGAGAGAGAGAGAGAGAGAGAGAAATGGGGTTTAACGTCCACTCAACACAAACTAGGTCATTTCGGGACTAACATGGTTTAATTTTATTTCAATAATTCGCTTGCGCGTAGGGGTCTTTAGCAATGGGAGGAAACCGGAGTACCCGGAGGAAACCCACGAGGTTGAAAAGGCGCCCCTATCTCCATGTCACATACGCTCATACCAGGGCTCGAAACCACAGCCGCAAGCCAGAGGTGACCGGCCAGCTAGAGGTAGAAGCGCGGCACTCTAGACCACTAGGCCATCCCAACCCCCCTCCCATCAGGTACAGAAACCAGAAGCTGTGGTGGTTCAGTAAGTTAGGTGATCCTGGGTTCAATCCAACCAAATGTCGGCTTAGAACGTACCTCAATATCACCAGCATCGGTTTTTGTTGTCACTGGTGCAAGATGGTCGGTCTTGCAAGGAACTGGGGTTTAGGGTTAGGCTGTTTTCATTGTGCAAATAACAGAGAGACGAGGTGACTCACAAACCTGGGGGGCCCATGTTCGATTCCGGTTTCACCAGAAACAGGATATCTGAATTTTCTGACATGGCTCACCCCTTGTCAGTAGTGGAGTGAACAACATATAGATGTGTTTGGAAATCTGGAAACCCTGAGTAAACACTGCGAGGATGGACGGACGACCCCATTCCTTGTCACATACAAGCGAGGAATCGAAACCAAGAATGAAAAGGTCTAAATTTACCCTAGATTTGGCCGTAACAGTGCTAAACCGTTGCTTATTAGGGTCTATGCAACTCAGTCCGCATTTCTCTTCAATAGCCTTTCTAATCAATTTTTTACACATTGCTACAGAAACGGCGGTTATTATCAACATAATTTTTAAATAGGCAGTATTTTATATAAACATACATTTAGATTACAAGAGAAATATGAACATACAAATACAAAATTAAAACCATATAATGCAAACATGGGGAATGTTTATAACAAAATATCATCACTGTCCCTATGATTTCACCCCTATCCATAACGAAATGGCATTAATTATATCAAATTTTTATTTGATTCAGTATTGATGTTTCAGTATTGTTTGTATCAGCGGATGACGTTGGTAATTTATCCATCGATATTACTGCTGCTACAATATATAAACAAATAACTTTCCACTTTTAAATTATGTAATGGTGAATGAAATAACTGTATGATCTGTAACTGTCAGTTCTGAAATAAATGAAGGTGGGTGTATTAATAAATACATGAAATGGAATATATTGTCTATAATCAACGCCTTGCTGGGTTATGAATATCAGGACAAACACAAGTTTATTTAATTCTATGGTAAGCTGTGCAATGTTATATATTTCCCTACCAAGGTGTTATCTGCCTTCTCTTATAGATGTCTAACTCCCTTGAAATATCAAACTTGCACACGGGAACTTATCTTTTGGAGGACAGAAATAAGGAACAAATGTAGATTTAGTTACTAACAAACTTTCTACACAATATTCTTCAACTAACTTAACGGATCGTACTAATCGAAACTTATTTTCTTTTTAATTGATTCCACGTGAATATGATAATACATTTCTTCCTTAGTTTTGGTGAAGTGTCATAACTGACGTCGTATTTCTAAGCGTTTCATTAATCGAATAGGTCACGTGACCATTTATGTAATATGGAACACCCCTTCCACTCAAAGCACTCAAGTTTGTTTGATTGTGCAGAGATATGGCGCGCCAAATTAAAAAGTGTGTTTTATATAAAAAAAAAATGCTGGCTATTTCTCTAAGAACTTTGTAATGGGAATGCTATAATTTACACATTGTTACACTAAAATCTTAAAATTCATTAGCAGGGGCCGTGGAACATTTAACTTTGGCCTTCGAGATATTTTTACTAATCATTACCGGTATCGGGACATTGTACTTTTACATATAATCAATCGACAAGACATTTTAGAAGAGTATTTAATAATAGCAGCGTTTGATTTCATTATACTATGCTGGTTTATACTATGTAAGGTTGATTTTGGCCGCGTTTCCGTATATGTTAATAAGTCACTCAAAATGCAAATAATATCAAATCAAAATTTTCTTGGGGTCGAACAGCGGGACACAAACTCAACGCCCGAAGCTTGTGGTGCCTGCAGCAACACGCTCTAGCTTAGCTATGCAATGCTTCGTGTTTGCGACTAAACCCTCAGTACTGAGAGACCGCCCCGCAACCCCTGATTAGCCCGTTCGGTAGAGAGAGAGAGAGAGAGAGAGAGGGAGAGAGAAATGGGGTTTAACGTCCACTTGACACAAACTAGGTCGTTTTGGGACTAACACATGGTTCAATTATATTTCAATAAATCGCTTGCGGGTGGATTCAATTATATTTCAATAAATCGCTTGCGGATGGGTTCAATTATATTTCAATAAATCGCTTGCGGGTAGGGGAGGAAACCGCAGAACCCTTAGAAAACCCACGAGGCGATCGTACTCCTTGTCACGTACAACCGGGGAATCGAATCCCCGCAAGTTGACATACCGTATTTTACCGTGCTAAATCCCGCAGTCGGTAGAGAAAGGAAGGACGTCGAACCCTTCCGCTGTTCATGACTGCAAGTCGAAACTATTAGATTTTTTTAGACGAGGTTATCAAGAGAAAGCAATATATTTCTTACTAATATCTTATTACTATTTTTTGCTTTCTTAAAACTGACAGTAACAATGGTTTTGGCTTTTTTATTATAATAAATTTGAACCTTTTTGACAGAATTAATTATGGCAATTTTTATAGATTACAATTATGATTCTTGTGGAAAAATTATTAAAAAGGTGTAACTTTAATTTCATACCAAAAAATAAAGGAAGTAATTTCAGAATCTGTCAAACAGCTGTAAGCTTGGGCGTCATTGTGTGATGAAGTTTGTGATTTTTTGGATATATAACACTAAATGGGTCGCAATAAAAGAACTATATTAACCATAACATGCCATCCCAACACCCACTCAACTGACAGCTAGTACTGAAATCTCTGGAAAAGAACATCTGGAAGACCGAACAACGCTTTATTCAGTGGTTTTAGTCCTTAATTTATAGTCCCCAATTCGTATTTCTTCATTTGTTGGTTGTCGTATTTCGACATATGTTTACTGAAATTGACATTTGCATCTTAAAATCAAAATTCGTTTTATAAAATTTAATTTTATTTCATATTAAAAAAGACATATAAATTTCGTCAGAAACATACAACGAAACTCGATCTCAAGGAACAAATTTCCAATTATTACAAATCTCCAAGTACCAGTAATCTAACGCTAGTTGTGGCCTTTCAAACAGTATACGGTTCGTTGATGATATACATTCTTCCTTGTTCATGAGTATAATTTTAAGCAATGAACTAATAATGCTCTATATAATTTTGTAAGGGAGAATAATTAATAAATAAAATCGTTTCAGATAAATAGAAATATGTTATCGACATTATAATAAATAAACTTTGCATTTGTTTCTGATGTATTTCAAGTACCTGTAGATTATATTAAAACCGAGTTCATGCCCACACATTGGCGTTTATACTCTTTATTAGCACAGTCAGGCAGAATAGTGGGACTTTAATCCCCATTCCATTTCTTTAAATAATTTTATAAACAATTTGGTAATTGAGATGAATTCATATTAGCCCCGGTTTGTTTCCAAATCTTTAACAATAATCCAGTTTTCCCTGTAAATTAAAGCTTTATTGATAATTACATGTATAAGAATTATTATACGTATAATATTGGTCTGTATAATTGATTAACTCTGTATATGATTATAATTTTAAATTATGTACTTTGTAAATAATATTTTAGAGGCGATAAATTTATATAAAACCCGGCTTCTTTTCTGATTATGTAATTGAACGTGGTATCGTTTTAATATTTTAATATAAAAATAATCATTTAATGAATAAATAGTGTTAGAACAAAAAGAAGTATTTACTTGTTGGTAATATCGCGTCTACAGGATTGAATCCAATCGATTGTAAAATTATAAAGATACATCAAAGAAACGCAAAGTGCTGTTTTTGGTGGAGCAGATTGATAATTCAAAACTAGCGTCCTCTGCTGCCATTATATTCCGATTATATGAATTGGGAGAAATATTTTTGGTTTTGCAAGATTTGTATTTCTAATTTGTATTTGATAATTTGTTGTTCGAGATTTGCATTCCGTGGTATTTTTCTGATGAAATGTAAATGTATTGTTTGAGGTTTCTAAAATATATTTTAACAATTTATTAAAGTACAATTAAATTAAACAAAGGTATAGTTTACAAATTTGGTATGACAAATGTTGGATTTGCGAAACAAATATTGATTTTAAGATAAACTTGTTATTTTTCATATACAAATGTCGAAAGTCAACAATGAAGAAATAAGTTGGTTAAATCATTGTCCTTCAAAGATCAGTCAAACGCCTGTGATCACGATACCCAACTATACGTTTTTCCATTTTACAAAAATAGATTTCATTATGAAGCAATATTTCGTGTCCGCTATTACTCCAGTGTTGGCATTGACAATGAACTTGATTTTTTTGTTATCAATTTATAAAATCTATTGGGAAACAGAAGAGGAATTGCAAAATTTATAAATTCACCCACGTTAAAATCTCATGAGTAATTCAGACGGTTTTCAAATACTTAGGGGGATGTTAATGCCGTGTTGACCGATACAAATGTTTGCGTAGGCAAACCCAATCGGTTTCGCAGAGGATTATGAAAGTCTTGGCTCAATGGCGTGCGCATTGGTTACACAAGACGTTACAGAATCGGACAGAATGCAGCCTTTTACTTATTTTAATACCCAGTTACACTTAAGCGATTTAATTCAAATATACACACCCTCTAGAACTCTGAGGTCCTCATCAGGGCCCGATTCCTAGAAAATTCTTAAGCACGTTCTTGTGCTTAGATTTTAAGAAGACTTTGCAATTAAGAAAACTTACCTTATTTTGTGTTCCCAGAAAATTCTTAAGAACGTTCTTGTGCTTAGATTTTAAGTCGACTTCAGTGTAAGCACAAGCACTTTATTATGTGTTCCAAGAAAAAACTTCAGCACAACTTCGTTCTTACAATTGTCAATCTAATTACAAGTCCCAACTAGCAAGGTATAGGGCTGGCTTACTAAATAACCTTAAGCCTGTTTCTGCTTCGAACAATATGGCTGACCGTATGGTTATTCGACGGCATTTACCACATCTTTTGATACCTAAGAGACATTTGGAAGACAGAAAATCCTTAAGAAATAATTATATTCTCGACAAGAATGCTATAGGATATTTCGCTTCTACGCTAAAAACATTTGATTTATTTACAAATTGGTAAACAACACAAACGCGGGCCATTATGAAACGCATTATTGTACACGATTCGTGTACCAATGGTAAAATATTTATCTTGTCTTAAATATTGGATATCAGAAGCCCATCTTTTTCCGGTAAGATCAGATCATCAATTTTGATTTAAACTGGCCAATAATTCGTGTTTTCAATGTCGAAGATTTTGGATGATATTGAGTTAGAGACTTAGCTACTTTAAAATCGGGCGCTCTCTCAATCATTCTGTGCTTGTTTTTTTTGAGGGTTTTTGTTACCTTATAGACCTATGGGGGACATGTCAAAGGCATGTAGGATCACGTGGTTAAGTGGGTAAGACGCTAGCCAGGGCCGATTCCTAGAAAATTCTTAAAAGTAAGCACAAAGTTATGCCTCACTTTTGCTTACGTAAGGAACTTTATAAAATACCGTCTCTAGAAAATTCTCAAGACCGTTCTTACGTAAGCACAAGTTAAGAACGAACCTAAGCTCATTGTGACTGGTAAATTGAGAGTACGATGCTCTCTAACGTCATAAAAAAAATTTTGGTATGCGAATTACACCGTAAATTCGTCTGCATCACAGAGTTTCTAATATAGCTCTATGGTCTGCATAGAGTTATAAATAGACCAATGACATTAACTTCCCGGCAAAAAGTCGATTTAGATGTATTTGATAAATGAAATGAAATACGGTTTAACGTCCTACTGTTTTGCTCCTAAACTGGGCTAATGGAGACAGGCATACGTCGTACAGTGTGCTATGAGGGAAATTTTGCCCAGGCAGCGGTGCTACGGCCTACTCTATCGAATTCCAACTGCCAAGGGATCTTTTACGTGCACGTCAGGTTGTACATGGGACCTCGCTTTTCGTCCAATCCGAATGACAAGACAGCTGCCCTCCGTCCTGCATCACTGTCAAGGAGAAACCACGTCGGAAAATTTGGATGAACCTTCTCGGCCAATGCAGGAATCGAACACCCGACCTCCAGGATAGCGAACCAGCGTCTTACCCACATAGCCACGTGATCCCCCGTAGGCCTACACACAAACTAAAAAAAAAACAAACCAAAACCCAAAACGCAAGCAGATGCAAACAGACCGAATAATTGTGAGAGCGCCTGATCTTTAAAGGGACAATCCCGATAAGAACAGAGTCTCAAAAATTAAAGTCCGAGTATTTATGAAATTTATGGACCAAAATATAGTGGCATGGTGTATTTATCAGCTCAAAATATTGAGTCGTTTGGACGTGAACGTCAACACTGCTTATCCGGACACGTAACCCTTTTAAGGTTTCGGGTCAATTTTTTCATTGGGTGACCTGATAATCGATTAATGTTTCTTGAGAGGTCTATACAGTGAATGACCCATGCCCTGTACTTGATAACAAAGGTAAATTTCACCTACATATTATTTTTATAGAAAAAAGTCTGGTTTTATCCAGATACTGTATAATAAAACGTTCTCCATTTCCATATGAAGACTGTCGGGTTTAAGTTATTTACAAGCGTATCACAAATATCGGGTTAGTAGGTGGGCCTTAGGTTATGGATTTTACAAAATTTTAACACAAAATTAAGCAGTTTTATTCCCCAAAAAGTTATCGGGATTGGCACTTTAAGTAGCCCGCGTGGGAGTTGTTTACCAAATTGGGAATAAAAATAATTGAGTTTACGGTAGAAGCGAAATTTTCTATAGCATTCTTCTCGACAACATGTTTCTAAAGGATTTTCTGTCTTTTAATTGACTCTTGTGTCAAAAGATGTAGCAAATGCCGTCAAATAAATCCACGGCCAGTCATATTGTTTGAAGCAGAAACAGGCTTTAAGGTTGGTAAGCAAGCCTTATACCTTGCTTGGAACTTGTGCTTAGATTGACAATTTTAAGAACAAGATGTGCTTAAGTTTTTTCTTGGAACACATAATAACGCGCTTGTGCTTACACTGAAGTCTACTTAAAATCTAAGCACAGGAACGTTCTTAAGAATTTGCAAAGTCTACTTAAAATCTACATATAGCCTAAGGAATCGGGCCGAAGGGTTCGTCACCTTGTCAGTGATGCAGGCTGAGGGCCTGACAAGGACAGCTGTCTAGTCGTTCAGATGGGGCGAAAAAATAAGGTCCCGTGTAAAAATTGGCGTGCACGTCAAAGATCCCTTGGGCGTTGTAATTGAGTCAATTCGATATAAAAGAGTAGGCCGTAGCGCCGCTGCCCGGGGAAAATTTCCCTCATAGCACACATTATGGCGTATGCCCGTCTTAAATAGCCCAGTTAGGCTATATTGTAGTAGACGCAGTTCATATTATTATTTACAGTCTTCTTACCTGATCAGACATTTTGAAATCTTCAATAATTTGGTATACTGTTAGGGAAAATAAAGCAATCAGTGAACCGTGTGAAGAGAATAAAGCCGGGTGTGTATAGCTTGCTGACAAGAAACAAACTGGAAGTGAGATCAGCTAACCTTTCCGGGTCATAAGCCTCCATGTCCGCCATACTTATTTCACAAAATGGAAACAAGTATGGTGGCTTCAGGGCGTTAATTTTTTTTTATTACATTATTTCGGTATTTTTGTAACCGGAGTTCAGCTTTAAATCGACTATTTTAAGTTAATGTCATTGATCTATTTATAACTCTGTATGCAGACGAATTTGGACACAGATCACCAAATACGAAACAAGGGCGAGCGTTATTTTTAGTGCCTCTCTCCCTTTCCATTTTTCCCCCTTTTGCAGGGCGATTTTTGTTGAATTTTTGGTGTAGAATCGAAGAAAAAGGGTTTGAAAATACATTTTCTGCCCGGTTTTGGTGAATATTCATGATTTTGAGGCGGAAGGATACAAGAGTTGTGAGGTTGGTCACGTTGAAAGGGAGGGCCGAATATTGCAAGGTTAGCTGTCTCTACTTCCAGCTTGTCTATCTCAAGTTTTTCCAATCTGTTTCACAGAGAATTACTTAGGAATTAACTCTGTAACAGATAGTGTCCAAAGCACGTGCGTTGACTGCAGTCATTGGCTCAACGGCTCGTGCAATGTTTACTTAACACCTAACTGCTTCGGGCAAAATGACGCATTTTACTCATTTTAATACCCATTTACACTTAATAGGAAATATTTTTTAACTTCATTTACTTCAAACGTCTTTATTTATTTTTCTGTTACCTCAAAAAAATGTTTGAGAATTTAATTTGTCGGAGTAAAAAAGTTAATATGCCGTACTTATTAAGCCTCATCGATGTCATGCTTATCAGTGATTGTAGCGGCCAAGCGAATATTCACTGCGGGATCAGTTTGAAGTTTTTCATGAAGAACCTCATACATGCTTTTGGGCAAGAGTCTGCCACATGTTGCTCCATATGTGGCAGAAAGCGTTTTACCCAACGAATATTTGGGAAAAAGTTACAATCGGTCTAAGAGACGAAAATTAACATTAAAGTCAATGGGGCAATAATTAGTGATCTGTGGCCATTTACGGTGTAACATACCAAAATTGTTTTCATGACGTTAGAGAGCATCTTAGTCTCAATTTACCAGTCACAATGTGCTTAGACTCGTACTTGGCTTGTTCTTACGTAAGAACGGTCTTGAGAATTTTCTAGAGGCGGTATTTCATAAAGTTTCCTACGTAAGCAAAAGTGAAGCATAACTTTGTGCTTAATTTTAAGAATTTTCTAGGGCCATGATTGTTTACTGTTATGTCAACAGCGATCACGATTAAAACAATAGGTGATATTAGAGCATTCAGTATCCATGCACCAAAAGTTTGGAATTCATTTCCTTTTAACATTAGAAATTCTACAACAATTACAATTTTTAAGAAACATATTAAAACTCATTTATTTAAAGAAGCTTTTAATTTATAACTAAAGTATCTTTTTTGAAGAATGTATATTTTAATCTAGATTGTGATATTTAAATAGTCTTATTTTTCTATTCAATAGTTTTCTTATATTATTTACAGTTTTATGCGTAAGTTTATCAAATTTTATGTTAGTTTATTTTATTCCTGAATTATTGTATAGTATTTTGTTTGTTTTATATTGTTTTTTACTACTTACTTTGTAAAGCGCATTTGAGCACTATGTGAATTGTGCGCTATATAAATGTTCTTAATAATAATAATGTCAGACTATATCTCGGAAGGTCGATCGAACACAATAGTTTCTCAAATAAGTGTTTCTTTCAGTTTTGAAACAAAATTGATGGCACTTGGAAAAGAAAAACACTTGCGACCGCATCAGTCTCTGGATACCAAGTATGATGAAGCATATGTGTTAGTGTGCTGCGACCAGAGACGATAACGAATCGACGCACTTGCTTCGGAATGAAACAATGTTGACGATCCAATGCAGAATTTCTGCCATTTATTTTCGTAAATGCCGACAATTAATTATCTGGTTGACTTCATAGATGTTCGTAGCGCCGTCGATAACAATTTTACACCCATCTTGATTTGTTTTTTTTTTTTCATAAAAAGCGTATTCTTGAACAGGTTTATTGTTGAGTTACTCCAGATTATTCTGACCAATGGACACGGGAATGTGGCTGCAGCGAATGTCTTTGTTTTGGTATTTTAACACAAATTATAATTGGATCTTAAATAAAAATAAATTACAAAACAACCTATTTTTTTTTTTTTTTTTTAATTTTGGGATTAAGGAATTTATCAGACATTAATGAACATAGGCGTGTGGGCTCGATGACAGTTAGGTGGCTGAACCTGAAATGTCCGATAAAAGGTTCGGGTTATATATGGAGGATTGATTGCTTGATTACAATTCGAGTCAGTCATCTTAATTATACTATGTTAAACCACTTTGAAATTTCAAAAATTTGATCTGGAATTGTATTTTGCATTGCGTGCACAATTTAAAGATGTGTAGAACAGGTAAAACCGTTACATGTCCTTCGCCCACAAAATATATATACACTGTAAGAAATATTTACATTAGAAACCATAAAAAGTTCAGGCAGCTGGTTTACCAGAATTATTTTCTGTTACTCTTATTCTGTTTATTTTATTTTAAACAGAGAATATACGGAGAAAAAAATCTGGTAAACCAGATGCCAGAACTTTTCTGTTGGTTTATAGAATTATTCCCTATTCAAGTTAGGGTTCTGCCAGAAAATTTTCTGGGCTTTAACATAATTATTCTGGTTAAATATTTTAAAAATTCATTGTAAAAATAATTTATTTTCTGTGAATGTACATTAGTATTAATATTAGGAGTAAGAAAGCTCTAATGGCATCATATTATCTATACCATTGCGTTTCTTATACACTTACATATTATTGACATGGTCGATTTCAAATTCGCAATACAACGTACATTTGCATGATCACTGTGTGTTGATTCTAAACATAAAAAACAGCAAACTAAACAGGCAATGAAGGGGCTGTGTCTTTAAATCCAATAACATACTCAGTATGCTGTAGATTTGCCTTCACACACATTCATACATATTATTAGGAAGGCTTACTTTCCCTCTGTTCTTTATTCTGCGCAAATTCGAACATTCACCGCCGTAAGTTAAGTCTGCGACGCGCACGCCTTAACCGAATCTAACAGTATAACTATGTAAATATACAAGTTTTCATGGAATATTACAGGTCTCTAGATTTCTAATACAATTTATATTGTTAATAAACAGTTAGTATACTGAAAAGTGTGTACAAATACATGCGTTTCTGACCAAAGACAGAAATGCAACTAAAACGGCAGATTCTATGGTAAAAATTCGAGTTATTTATCTCAAATCAAAGATATTTCTGTGATATTAAGGATAACTTCCTTCAAATAACAAAAAAAGTAGGGATATATTTACAGTGTACGAAACAAATAGATCAAAGTCGCCAGTTTATACACATAGTGTAATTTATTTAAAATTGTAAGTAAGTAAGTCTCATAAGTCGACATCGGCTGGCATCTACTTTTTACTTTATGTAACTATATGTACCAACATTTTAAACCTTTGTATACATGTAGATGGTGACACGCTAATAAAATATATTTTAACTTTTTTTTTTTTTAACTTAAGTAATAAGGCACTAGTCATTAAGTAAGTGTTTGTCAATAAGGTGTTCTTATATGATTTGATGACAAAAATTGCCATTACTAAAAGGCCTAGATTATTTAGTCAAGGGTATCAGCTTACCAGTGCAGGTTTTGGCAAAATATTTAAAACGTTGTTAATAATGGTCCAAAACCCCTCCAATTAAACCGAAACATTGTTTAGAATATTTTAGGAGCCTTTTCTATTTCCACTCTGACCCCGAAAATCAAGGAATTTCAAATATGGTTTCTACCCGTGAAATTATGCAATATGCAACCGTGGTTGAAAAACTTAACTTCCCAATATGTGACAGGGATATAAAATTTATATGTTTGTCTTTCAGATATGAAAAGCATAAAATCTTCTAGCATCGAATTGATTAAAGAAGTGCGATTCTCAGTGTAATCTGTAATAAAATATACGATCTGACATCTTTCTGGTTGACTGCAGTACGGCAAGGATATGTCCTGTAAATAAGTAAGTGCCAATGAATCGTGTTGAGAAGGTTAGGGGCATATAATTACTGCTAGCAATCAGCAAACTATTCATAAATATAAGGACGAGTACTTGTGCAATATTATAGGGATTATCTTAGTTCTTGGAAAGGTGTTCTGTTTAATATAGAAATTATTTACCCATAAATGATGTGTTTCGAAAACTAAGGCAATGAAGAAGCTAATACTGTCTTGGACTAAATCACCGACAGTTTTGGCAGTACTCATGTCTGGAAGCGAGTACTATCTTCCAGGCAACTGGTGCACAGATTAGTCCAATTAAATGGAATAATGTTGACGTACAGCGGTGCATATACGAAACACACACAAATGGTAATTGTCCCGCCCCGCGGGAGCAGATAACCATAGGTGTCTTTGCATAGAGGCTGTAGTGAAGAAATCGCGTTCAAACTGTAAAGAAGACATCATCCATGGGTTCCAAAGGGAACATTTGTGACAAAGTAATTTATACATAGAACTTTGCTAGATTTGACATTATATTATATTGGACGTTTTCAACTATATACAACTTCTGCTAATGTGTTCAATATGATATTTACGGGCAACACACGAATGACCTCTGCTCGTTTTGACAAAAGGCACGATCTCATTAAATATTTTATTTATTCATATGTTATTTGTAACCTACACATGATCTATGTGTTTAACACTCGGCAGAACTTCGCGACTTTAAAGGAAAGATGCAGTGCAGTTATAGAAACTATAATCTCAATTCCAAATAAGTTAATCTGTCATGTATCATTATTCTTAATGGTCGTATGCTTTATAAAGCCAGAATTTACTGAAAGTAAGTCAGACTTGAATAGAGCTCCCTCCATCTATGTCTATTCTATGTTCTCAATAAAGATCTACCAACTATGATGGTCGTCTGTTATCTGTAGTCATAGGCGTACGAGGCCGAACTTGTTTGGGGGGGGGGGCCAGCATATTTTCCCGCCAAATATATTTCTTTAGAGTCCGCGGAGCGCCGGAGGCGCGAAGCGACCGACGGAGGGTCCGGAGGGCCTCCCCCAGGAAAATTTTAAAAACCAGACGGCCGCAGACGCGATTTCCAGGCATTTCGAATACTTTCTAGTAATTTGGAGTGGGTAGTAAATTGTGTCAGTTGCAGCATAAAAACTGGTAAAAAGTCATCAGCATAAAAACTGGTAAATCAAAGTCATCTTTAAAATACAAGCTCTATTACTTCGAAAACAAGACGGGGGTCGGGGGGGGGGCTCCCCCTAGAAAATTTTAAAAACCAGACGGCCGTAGACGCGATTTCCAGGCATTTCGAATACTTTCTAGTAATTTGAAGTGGGTAGTAAATTATGTCAGTAGCAGCATAAAAACTGGTAAAAAGTCATCTTTAAAATACAAGCTCTATTACTTCGAAAACAAGAACAAATCGAACGATTTACTTTTGCTACATTTTTCATTTTAGGAGACTTCACATTTTTTTTTATCCAGATCTCAGACTTGTATATACTTTATCTACTTTTAATATATGAATGACCATATATTATAAGCGTTGTTGAGCACACTATCTTTGTATAATTCTTGCCAGTGGCACTTTACATTCACCCATGAATATTTATTTCCAAAGAAAAGGGTTCAATATCAATTATTTACGGCCTATTGAGCCATCGTACATGTATATTATATGTGATAGGCCGTGATGTGAAATTTCTAGCAAGCTTGCTTCTGTTGCTCCATCCCGACGATTTTCAGGCGGAAAACAAACTACATAATCTAATTCTTCTAGTATTACTTTGTATTTCCACACAACTTTTCTTTTATCAATTCTTTGACGTTTGACAGAAAACGTCAAAATAAAAATGGGCTTACTTATCAATGTGCGATGGTATTTGAATTTCGCGGTGATTTGGTTTTAATAGATCACGTGACAAAGCTCACCAATCAGACGCACACGACGAAAGGTCAACGGGTCGTGTAGAGTGAAAGTCACCGGTTTGTTTACGTTTTGATAGTAAACAAGCGGAAGAATAACTAGAACTGTATACTCCATATAGATTTTGTTTAAAACACCGATGTAAAACCGTTTACTGTGAGAAACTGGGAAAATCTAGGTTATGTGCTAACCAGTGGATCAAATTAGATGGAAATATTGATATGTTGGACAAAGAATTGCAGGAATGTGCAGACAAAACTCTCTCTCATTCTAACAATACAGACTTCTCACATACATTACCAACGTAAAAAAAACAAAACAACAACTGTGTATGAATAAAGAACTACGTTTAGAGCAGCTAATATTTTACCAGCGAAATAAGAAAAAGAATAATAGGTCTGGTTAATTTGTTAAGGGGATCATTATCTTAACATTTTCCAATTTTATTGCAAATGTAAGTTGATGAAGATATTCTCCTATTCCTAAATGTATGACAACTCAGACCAAGACAAAAGACCACTATGGAAATGACTGTGTCACCATTGAGGTGAAATACCATGTGCATTACTTTAAAGTTGCCTTACTTTATCTGCAGAAATTTATGCCCTTCTTGTTAAACTCTACTGTAACAAATGACAGGGTTAAGTTGACTATAGAGACCAAGAACCAAACAATATTTTCTCTGTGGATGCAAATCAGGCTGCATTAGCTACAGATAGTTGTATTTGTTACAAGTGAAAGCTTTCTAGTATGGATTTGTGAAAATTGTTTGAATATGAAAGTGACAGTCAAATGATATTGATGAAATTACATGATTTTTTATGAATAGTCCCACACCTGTATGTATTTTTGTAAGCGGTTTGGACATTGGTGTGCATGTAAAAAGACCCCTTGGCAGTTGGAATTCGATATAAGAGTAGGCCATAGTGCTGTGCCCAGGCAAAATTTCCCTCATAATAAACTGTATAGCGCACGCCCGTCTTCCTTAACCCAGTACATGTATATAGGAGTTACAGATAGATGTACTTTTTAGAAGTGAAAGTTTTCTAGTATGGATTTGTGAAAATTGTTCAAATATGAAAGTGACAGCCAAATCAAATTGATGAAATTGTGATTTTTATGAGTAGGCCTCAACCTGTATACATATGTATTTTTGTATTTTAAACATGTTTTACTTAAATGTACTGTACATGTCGATAAATGTTCATATCATATTTAGCTATTTTAAGTTGACATATATGTTTTTATTTTCCTTTTTTATTCCAATTCAATTCAGACGTGGTTTCTCCTTGTCAGTGGTGCAGACAGAGGGGCTGACAAGGTACAAGGACTGCTGTCTAGTCGTTCAAATGTGACGAAAAACCGAATTCCTGTGTAACATTGGTGTGCACGTAAAAAGGTCCCTAGGCAGTTGGAATTCGTTATAAGAGTAGGCCATAGTGCTGTGCCCAGGCAAAATTTTCCTCGTAGTACACTGTATAGCGTACATGTACATGTATAACAGCAGAACAGTAGGACGGCGTTTAACTCCATTTCATTTCTTATTCATATTACTGGAACCATTTTATTTAGTTAACTGTTTGTTTTTCTCTTATATGTACTTTTCTTTACTGGCATATATCTTTTAATTTTGTACAGTGTATACGGACACAAGACCTGATCTGTGTGTAAATACATGTAGTCTGTGCGGTTTAGCTCGACCCCCCCAAAACAAATTGATGATTTCTTAGGAGTATTCTTAGCCGGCCACATCCTCAGCCCCTCCAAAAAATTCTATACCCCCCCCCCACATTTTATGAGCTGGCGACGGGCCCGATTCTGTGGATATAAAAATCTGAAAAGCAGATTAGAAACCATTCTCCAGTATTAATACACTATATAAATGATGTTATTATTATTATATACATTTTTCATTAAAGATACATTATATAAGATTTAGATAAAGAACTAGCCATTCTTGCTATAATAGTTCAAAAGTAGATAATGTAAAATGAATAATTTGAATGAATAAATTTCATTCAAATTACTCTATTGCAAGCAAAGATATTAGCCTTTAAAGGTTTGGCAGTCATGTTCAACAATTTCAACCACTGTACTGTTTGATCAAAGCTAAGTCACGGTCCTCCATATTTGATTAAATCAAAGTATCGCTGAATCATTTTAATCTATTTAATATCGGTGAAATCTCATGCCATCGAGTGTTGTTGTGGAATACTGTATGAGGAAGTATATAAAATTGCATTCATTTCTTATTTTTTAGTACTGTATTTCTTTCTATAAAATAAATGTATACTTATTTGACATCTCTTATAATATGTCTTTATTGTTTGTTTTTTTTTTTAAAAACAAGTATAATTGCATGTTCAGGGTTGTTGGGTGAATCATTATTAATATTCTGTTGTATCAGTGGGCTCATGTAGATAGTATTATTTTTTTGGTTTTTTTCTCAACATTATATATAATTATTATACCGAACCAGTATTTCAATCATGCCAAAAACGTTTTCATCTGTATACTATATTTATATTTCTTTTGCATATTGTTTTATTGAAATAAAATGGAAAAAATACTTTTTCCAGGAAATATCACATTCATTGATACAATTTCGCTTTTGACCATATTTTTTCCGCAAATCACGGGCCAGCCGTGTTCACGGTGTCAGCACAACATTTATCTGATGTTATTGTCCCGTAATTCAGGCATATTTGCAGAAAAATTCTCTCATACAAATGTAAACAAGCCAACGTGTTCCGTCTCGTAAAAGGTATTCCCTGGTCTATTTATGGCTATTGACCCCTGACCTAATGACGTTGATTGCTTTTATGGTTTCTGATTGGCTTAGAATATGATTTCTTCACCACATTATGGCTACGCTTGACAAATATAGTCCGAGGCGTAATTCGAGTGTTGGTCTAATTGTGCAAAACATCGCAATAGAAATGTGTACTACAGTGACGACTTACTTGTTTACTTGTGCAGCAAAGCGTCAGATTTTCGCCTGGAATTTGCTGGGACAAAATGAAACGATTTTCGTGGCTAAATCACAGCCTAAGTATAATATATTCTTTAAATTTATTTAATTATGAATATGTAACATATTGAACGTTTCCATTTATATTTTCATTTTACCTCATTGAACACCGGGTTGATATATTATATTTCCTAAAGTTAACGAACGGAAGTGCCCGTCTGCACCATTAGTTACCTGTACATGTAGTTGTCAAATGTGTGGAGAATAGCCTACAGTGATAATAACTTTTAAATTCTCATCTTGACAACTACTTTGCAGGTAACAGTATTTTAGTAAGTCATCTGGAATTGTAATAAGAAGATGCCTTTTTATTTCGAACGTTATTATGACTTTATTTTGTAAGTTACTCTTCAGTATTGCGAAACCCTGTTACATACTCTAAATGCTGCAATTACTACACTGGTAGAAAAAAACAATTACTTCCGAAATTACTATAATAGATTTACAAAGTCTTGTTTGTACTTTAAAGGTTACCACATCTATTATGTCTTTTTCAGAGTATTCACCTTTAGGACAGTAAGACATCCGTTGCGTCATTTGTCGTGGGCAATTGGAGCATAGTAGGTGATTTAATTGACATTAAAGAACCTACAACCCTTTTGAAATACAAAACAAAAATCACTTAAATCTATCTATTTAAGAATTATGTTATTTTGGCAAGAAAACTTATCAGTGATCCATTGGGAACCACAAAAGAGATCTGAAACATCATAAATTCTTGATGTACATAAAAAATAATTTTCTCCCGTCCTTTTTACTTGACCCAAAGATCACCCACAATCGACACTTTGGTTATCATTTCGAAAAATATTTTAAATTGAGGCCCTTATGACATTGGTAACTGATGATTAGTTCTAAGTTGGGATGAGGTAATATCACTAAAAATTATCGAAGTGTAAATTATATAATCCTCTATTTTCTGTTTTAGATTTACACAATTTATTTATCACACATACTTACATTCTTCTCGTAACTCTTCAAGTATGCAATGGTCAATATTAGGGAAACAGTTGTATATACTTATATAAGAAATGTCGCTTGTTACCATATCGTAAAAAAGAAAATTGTAATTATGTTATATTTCATGTCACCGAATAATTCCAGTGTTAACATTGGCATTGCCATTGTTTTTCTATTTTACATAAATATCAAATTCCTAAAATTTATCGGGGGAAAAACTATTGCACCCACACAAAGCTCTGTTCACGTCGAAATCTGATCAATATTCTGCAAAGCTTTCATAATGCCAGTGATTTGCTTAATCAACCGCGTGTTTCAGATAGTTTACGTAAAACTCTTGACGCCTATACTTTTATTTTTTGTCCTTGAAAGTACCTTCGATTGTTGACTCTCCCATCTGCTAGCTCGGGTCATATCTGTCAGCCATTTTATAGATTGCACCATTATTTTGTTGCAGTTATACGAAATAAACAATATTGTTCCAAAGTTACATTTTGAAAAGTACCCCCAAACCCAAGTCGACACGATAGCCATAGTTCATTGTAGGTAGAGCTCGAATATCGTGGAAGAGTATGGCATTTTTTTTTTTTTTTTGGAAGAGCTAGAACCACATTTAGTTAATTAGGAATCCATAGAACTTGTTATTTATGTTATATCTTTTCGAAAGTGAAATATAGCTATAGGTTGTAATTAAGACTTGTAACGGAGTCTCCTATAGTTCCAGTTTCTGATGTATATATGTAGGTCCATAGTGTGAATATATAATCACATATACATAATGTACTATTATATACTCCCACGTCTTGAAGTTCCGACAATAGACACGGGTAGTACTGCCTGCCCTTGAAGGGGACGGTGAACACGTGTTCCGTGTTCTTGGATTGCATTAAGTATGGTGTAGATTGCGAAATTTGTATTGTAGATTATTTTATATCTTTTATTTTGACTTGTTTAATAAGTTAGTTGACAGTGACAAATCTTTGGGGTATTTTATGTTAAATGTCTACCTTTCATGAAAGCTATAATTTCTAGCAGTCTTTATGTATTGTCATTTTATAAAAACGAATTTCAATTTTCTTTTTTTGTGGACGATTTGACACAAACTTCGAAAACAGTATGGAATAGTGCGCGTCCTTGAGCATCAAGTTGCAGTCAAGTGCACATGTCCTTTTCATCTTGTATATAGTTCGTTATTCACCGGGGCAACTGTGACTCGGTGAGTAAGGGGTTGGCTTGCTAACACGGCCTAGGAGTCGTTTCCGGTATTGGCCGAGAAAGTTCCTCGGGATTTTGGGTCAAAGTCTCCTCTTGTCAGTGGTGTAGAGTGGGTGGCCTTGTAAGGTACAGGTGTCTCGTCGTTCGGATTGAACAAAAAATCGTCTACCTATTGACGTGCACGTGAAAGAACCCTAACAGTTGCATTTTGAAATAAGAATAAGCCGTATAGCAAAATATCCTAACACACTGTATGACGTTTGCCTGTGTTCATTAGTCCAGTCGGTACAGAAAAAAAGGACGTCGAACCCCATTTCATTTCTTTTCGTATGTCAACTGAATCGGCGTGTTATAGCTACAACTATTAAGGAAGCTAGCTGGAAAACACTAGCTAGGTTAATTTGATTTTATTATATTAAATTTTAAACTTTATGACAGAATTAACTTGGGCAGTCTATATAGATTTCCATTTTTAAAACAGAATTGCAATTATCTTTTCTTTTGACAAAATTATTAAGATGTCAAACATTTATTTATAATATGTCAAACATTAATTATTAAGATGTCAAACATTAAGATGTCAAAAATTAAGATGTCAAACATTAATTGCAAATAGAAAACGAGGAAGTAATTTCACGATCTGTCCATCAAGTGTACCAGCATTACTTTTGATCGCCTACACGCTTGGGCGTCACTGTGTGATGATTGAGTTTGGGATTTTTCAGATGTATAAAACTGGATGGGTAGCAATAAAATAACCGTATTAACCATAACATGGTTTTGCAAGGATGGGTTTGTGGTTGGACAAATGAGTGTCATCCCACCCAACTCACTCGGCTAGCTAGTACCGAATCTTTAGAAAGGGACAACTTTCATTGAATTGTTATTGGTCATTACTATAGATCATTCGTCTACTCTAGAGGTTCTCAACCTTTATATTTTTGTGCCAACGGCACATCTTGGAACAAATGAAAAAATAACGCCACACCTGGTTAAATATATATGAAAAATATTTGAATTTTGCAAAACATGGAAAGTCATAGACGACATACAATCGTAGACATAGACTAGTTAGTCATAGACATGTAGAATGGCTCAAAATTAAATTAAGAAAACACAGCTATATATGAACTTACCAGTTATAGACACCAATGAATACGCAATTGGGATCACGTGGTGTTTCGTATTTTCTTAGTGTGCTGTTCATAATGTCGCGGTACACTTATACATTAGAACTGTCATATGTTAAGCTCCAGTTTTTTTTTCCAGCCAACATAACATCAAAGTCGCAGCCTATGGACAAAGGAATGGTCGAAACATTTTTTAAAAAACACTATCGGAAAAGACAGCTAGAGCATGTGACCATGCAGATGGAGAAAGACACCACTAACACCGACATTTTGAAAAGTTTAGATACCCTGACAGTGATTTACTTTGATTGGTGCTTCCTGGAAAGGTGTTTTGGATACAACCATAACAAAGTGTTTTAAACGTTGTGGCTTTGAACTTGACACAGATGACGAAGACGATGAATTCAACTTACCCTTTGCACTATAAAGGATGTCAAAACAAGTTTTTGACACAGATTTTGTTTCATTGCCAGCAATAGATAGTGACTTGGCAACTTGTTACAATATGTTTGAAATTGACTGGTCAAAAACAGGTAAAGATTTATTAGCTGAAGAAAGAAATGATGATAACGAAAGTGATGGAGATGATGAATTAAATGAAACAGAAAGTGAAAAATGTATTACTATAAACATTGCTTTGAGCTACTGTGACCAAATAAATATACTAGTTGAAAAGGAGTTCAATTTTGAACTTTTGGGTGCTATCATGAGTACAAGAGACATATCATCAAAATTAATTGCTGAAAAATGTTCGAAAAAGCCAAAATTTAGTGACTTTTTTGTTTAATGAGATACATACATTTTTCAATTTTACAAAAATAGATTTCATTATTAAGCAATAGTTCGTGTCCGATACTATTTCAGTGTTAGCACTGACTATAGCCCCGTTTACATTTGGCCGCGATAAGCGTGCCGTACTAGGTACGGTACCAGGCCGCGATAAATTTCAAGAAATGGACCCGTTTACATTACTCTAAAATAACCGGTCTCAGAACCGTGCCAAGCGTGCCAAATGTGGAACTCTTCACAGTAAAGTTAATTTCAACCCCTGTACAAATTACCCAGATGAAAACAATTATGATGACTGATTTAGTTTGAGCAGCCATTTTGACAGAACTGTCAAGGTTTGAAGGGAAAAAAGGTCAAGGTTCATATGGCGCATGCGCAGTAATCCGTACTCAGACCGGTTAGCGTTTACACTACGAAAATTTGAAGTGAGCCGTTCCTAGTACGGTTCCGAGACCACCTCATTTCAGTGGGCCAGATTGGCACGGTACTCGGTACGGCACGCCTGTGTTTTACCCGTTTACACTACAAAAAAATTAACCGTGCCGTACCAGGAACGGTACCTGGCACGCTTAAAATTTGTAATGTAAACGGGGTTATTGGCCTTGAATTTTTATGTTATATAAATTCATAAAATCTATAAAATAAATAAGTTACGAGTTTAACCCAGGTTAAAATCTCGTGAATAATTTACTGTGTTTAAAATACATACGTAAATTTCTACCTATGCAAGCCTTGGTCCTATTAGTTGGCAATAACCCAATCAGAGTTCATATTTTATACCTTTTAGGTATGATAGAGAACACGCGGGCGCAGCCCAAGTGTTCTCTACCATATCAATCCGAGGGAGAGTAGGTTTATATCTGACATATACAACGTTCACCCTTAAATTTAATGGACTCTTCTAAAAAAAGGTAACAGTGATTGGTTAATTGCTCGACAGCACGTGACGTGTTTGTTTATACGACGCCATTTTGTAGTAATTGAACTGAAGAAAGCTAAAACAAAATGGATAGTAAAACTAAGTCAGACGAATAATCAATCCTTTTTAGTCATCATATTGACGATAGAATAGATGTGAATGCAACTATGATGAGGATCTATACAAAGCCTGAAGAAAATTTGGATCAAAAGGCAATCTTTTCCGATAATTCTGACAATGAACCGTGACTGAAGGTTACTTTAACTTTTCGGTATGTTCAGAGAAAGATTTGACCGACTGTTTTGAGTGGATTGTAGCCGTAGCCAAAAATACTTTACAAAGGAACTCTTGGGTGATAAATACTTTCACGTCTTGGGATGTGTGGAGAAATGATTTGGACAGAAAGAAAATTCTGAAAGATATCTTAGACATGGACTGGAGTGTGGATAACCGATTTAAAGCCGATAAGTACGCCGTCTATTTAGGTCCTGAATGCTACAAACTGTACCAAAACAATTTTTTTTTTTATTGTCAAAAGAATAAAATTTTATTTCTGTGTTCTTTGTATTATTTCGATCATCTACGTCAAGAGCGGTTGATATGAGCCGAATATATCGACCTGTAATGACGTCATCAGCGGTTGATATGAAATATCAACCTCTCAGGACGTCATCAGCGGTTGATATGAACCGAATATATCAACCTCTGATGACGTCACGAGAGGTTGATATAACTGCTATGGACATCAAAGAAAAAAACTACTACCAGTTGTATATTTATGTTATAGTTGCCACAAGAATCATGGGATCGATTGAGATATATTCTTTATTTATATGTGACCTTCCGCTACAAAACTGTGATTTAATGCTTGTCTTAAAGGGGACTGAAACAGCTTCCTGTTGATATATGATAAAAAAAATTGGCTGAGTTATAGCCATCTAAAGTTTCCATAACCGCGGTTCTGCTAAATACAAAATAGTGGGAAATTTGCATTTGAAAACAGCCAAAAAATCCCATAGCAACAAATATTATTATTATCTTTTTGTTGACTACTTATGTTGGGTTAAAGAATGTTTATTCATAAAATATCATATATTACGTTACAGTTTTAAAGATACAAAACAAGCTAAAAGCTTATATAAATTTGCTTCATCTATGGTTATTTAATTACTTGTGGTATTTCAGGAATATGATAATGTACTTGTTCAAAGAAGACGAAAGTTCAATTCAGTAATGTAAATAAATTGTATATAGATAAATAAATGAGTAATAAATAGGCCTTTCTATCCACCACGCCAACTAAATTAGATATACAGGTAATGTTGAAGAATAATTATTAATTCTTATGTTCTTCAAATGTATAATGCGACTAAATCTTAGTAGTCAACGATTTTTTTTTAATATTCAAGTAACCAAAGATAAATTACCTTAACTAATGTATAATTATAATACCCTTATCTAAATATGAAAAAGCCAAAGAAATAAAGAACATTATCTACGTAACCTATCAGATTAAAAATGTACTCAGTTTGATTATTTAACATTAATAATTAAGAAAACTAAATAAGTAGATAATTAGAACGTTTCGGCCATTTATTGATTTAATTTGAAAATCGGGACGCGGGGTTAAGTCTCGAATAACCAGAACCGTGGTTACGATAAATAAAAAAAGCAAAACAATCACTGAAGCATATTGTTAAAACTCCAAACAGTCAGTGGTAACTTTAATCAGAATAAAGTAATAACATCCATTTTTCATTATCTATTTTTGAACTACTATAGCAAGAACGGCCAGGTCTATATCTAAATCTTAAATAATGCATATTAAAAATAATCTCCGGCTTGAATTCAACAGGATTTAAACTGGAACCAGCATGCCGTTTCTTCACCACCAATAGATAATTTAATCGCTTTTGCATTGATATTCCTATTACTGATTTCTATTGCTTAAAATGGCACACAGGGATATTAATTAGTCAAATATATGTGAATTTTTATTAAAATTATCTAATCTGTAAGAAGTCAAATAAATTCAGTTAAAGATAATGTCAGGATTATAAAAGATGATATTAGTTCACTGACAGGCACACCTATTCTTATATTAATTAAAGCTAGAATTTCATATTTTAAGTTATATTTTTAAAATGTATTAAAATAAAATCGTAAAAAAAAGATTGTATCTATAAACAGTCCTACCTTGTTAAAGAATAATCCTACCCTATAATTCAGTTGAGCAATTGGCAAAAAATATCATTTTTAAACGTTTTAAGATAGCTATTCCATAAGGGGAATACAGTAACAGGGGGGGTAATTTGTGATATAATTTTCGGTGAGAATGATACGTATGATCGTATAATAGTGAGTTGACAACCTATTGAGCAAAAGACATAGAAATAATTATGTTTTTACTTTCTTAGAAAATAGGAAATTCTCGCTTTAAGGCCAAGCCATTTTAATTTTTTGTTCTTCGTGGGTCTTTTGAATAAATAACCCACCAGTTCTTGTGTGCGATGCGTTTTTAAAACAAATATAATAATTGAGAAGATCAACAAGGAGCTCTTTGCTTTATTCATAATTCAACAGAACAGAAATTCAAATAGTCAACACGATCAAAACTCACATTAAATTTTTTGATATATATAAAATTGTAAATGGTTATCGTATAGGAAATTGTAAATGAGTATCTTATAGGAAATAGTAAATGAGTAACTTATATGAAATAGTAAATGAGTATCTTATATGAAATAGTAAATGAGTATCTTACATGAAATAGTAAATGAGTATCAGATAAAAAATAGTAAAGGTTATCTAAGAGTATTTTATATGAAATAGTAAATGAGTATCTTATATAAAGTCATACAAGTTTCTTATACGATATGTAGACAGTTACAGTATTCACCAGATAACGGTACAGGTATTTCTTATTGATGCAAAAATGGAAATTATCTGACGTGGATAACCAATACGTCATCATGTAAAACGTAAAAACCGGAAGTTGGCAAAGTCTCACACATTTGTCAACTACTTGCTGGTAATAGTATTTTAGATCTTTAGTAAGTAATTTAGGGTTGTGATAAGATGGCGTCAATTGCTTTTGAAGAATATTAGAACAGTTATTCATGGAGTTACTCTACGTCATTGCGAAACCGTGTTACATACTCTAAAGGTTGCAATTAGTACCCGGCACCCCTTGAGGTTTGTTCAACTCGTAGAAAAGAAGACAATCACCTCTGAAAGTACTCTATAGATTTACAGAATCTTGTTAAAACTCTAAACCGGTCATTATTTTCATTACATCTTTTCTACATTGTTCGCCTTATTGAAATGAAGACATCCGTTGCGTTTTTAGGGGAATTGGCATGCAAAATTGTGGGGCAGAATACAAAATAAAACTTCTTTAATGTATCATTTTCAACCTATACTTTTATTTTTGCACAAGAACGTGAATTATTCATTGTACAACTCGAAAAGCGACCTCAGCTATCATAAATTCTTGATGTAAAAGCGATCTCAACTATCATAAATTCTTTATGTAATATGTAACTACCCTTGCTGCTTTTGTTGGAGAGTAGTCGAACACTTTAATCGTTGATTTTTATCCCTGTTCCTTTCGTATTTGACCCAAAGATTACCCACAATCGACACTTTGGACGTCGATTCGAGACCTTTCGGACATAGGTAAATGATGATTAATTCCAAGTTTGAATCAGGTAATGATATGAATATCCTTAGAGAAGTGTAGACAATATAATCTCTGCGTGCAGTTTTAAATTCACACAATGCATTCATATCACACGATCAAAATTCACATTCCTCTTTCAACTCTTCAAATATTATGTAATGATCATTGTAATGGAAATCGTTATATACATATAATCAGTTTTGCTTGTTACTGCATCCTTTTCACTTATGTTTTTGAAAATAAATTGTAAATACGTAATATGTTATGTTGTCGAATAATTCAGGTGTGTTATATAAATATTACATTTCTTAAAGATATTAATCTATAATGTGACATCGCCATGGGCAACTCATAATGTCAGTGCTTCGCTCAATCAACCGTGTGTTTCAAATAGTATAGGTATACTTTTGTTTTTTGGTCTTCAAAGGTCCATTTGATTTCGAATGTCACACCCTTTTGCTGCAATCATTTATCTGTTGAGTGGTCCATCTGATTGTCGAATGTCAAATCCGTTTACTGCGATTTGTAATCTGTTGAATGATCCATTAGATTGTCGAATTCACATCCGTTTGCTGCGAACATTAATCTGTCAGCCATTTCAATAATCTTTTTCAAATGCGCTGTGTATTCTATTAGACTTACTTGAACTAATGATAGGTTCCCACTATCGTGGATTACAACCATTGAGTCCACGATCTGGTACGTTTGGATACGTTTCGATTCCATCAAGACGATTGTTACGACTGACCACAATATACGATACGGCCCAATAAGATCACCAGCGCAGAACGAGTCGTGATAGTGGGTACCTAGCATTACCATATTAAATTAGCTCTTGGTCGTATATTATGATGTCGTAGGCCAGATGTCACCCTATTGGTGCGAGGAAAGTAAATCTCACGAAAATATGAAAATCGATAATTTAGGGTATTTTTACAGACAAAATCGGAAGTATGAGATTGAGAGAGTTCACCACCAAGACAAGGCCACGATCGGAGACGTAACAAAAAACTTACCCCAAGTAGTCTTATAGTTTTATAAAAAAACAACAACTTTAAATTGTATGTAAATATATCCAATGATCGAACTCTCGGTTAAAAAATATAATTAAAGTTTAAGTATCTGATAAAAAGTAACATTTAAGATTCATCGTGTTTAAAAAAAAAAACAATCGTCGGGCCGTTTTACAGTATTACAAAATTTTGTAAAATGCATTCAGGACAGAATGCGTCAATCGTGTTTTATCACTTTCTCTTCAGCGCATAAACATTCGGGTGTTGCGATACATTTTTTTTTACATTAAAGGCTATTATTTCTACATTAACCTTTACGTTAACTTGCGGTAGGTCATTATTAAGCATACAGAATCGAATAAATCAATAGATAGTCCAAAGTTTATTATTAGTCACATATTCGAAACCGTTGATACCATAAATTTCACCCAACATGTATATAGAAATTGCAATAATTATCCAAAGGAAGCAGCGTTTAAAATATCATTATGGAAGTATAATTAAA
Organism: Patella caerulea; assembly: GCA_036850965.1. Taxonomy (NCBI): domain Eukaryota; kingdom Metazoa; phylum Mollusca; class Gastropoda; family Patellidae; genus Patella; species Patella caerulea. The sequence goes on along the minus strand of JAZGQO010000014.1, from coordinate 25,831,790 downwards.
TGTTGGTAGCCTATACAAAACACTATTATCTAGAACTTCTCTCCAAGTGAACGGGTCTCTCAATTAATATTGAATTGGCAAATGTTTACGGCTTATGATAACCACAAAGACAGATAACATACATAAGAGATATAATTCTCGAATCGGCTACAGAAGAATCCTATGTAAAGCTCATTTGCATCAGGGTTGACAATTCATATTTGTTTCCAGTTCGTATGTCGATTTACATTCCGAATGTTATAATTTAATACAGTAACAATAGAAAGGTGTCTGGTCAAATCACTTTATGATTATTTGTTTGTGTTCAAATTAATGAATGTAATTTTCTTGGGGAAAATAATAATTCCACTTTTATATACTACAACCGATATTACAAGAAATCAGAACCTTAAAAACGATACGAAATAAAGATGTTATTTTCATGAGAATGATTTAGTCACCGCCCTTGGCACCGCCAGCAGTCGATGCGCCTGGAATTGGTTAAACAATAAACCATATTAAGACTGTCCCAATATTGTTTACAACATTTCGATCATGGCAAAAAACAATAAAAGCTCCCATTTAAGTACGTGGCCAACACAAGATGCGGAAGTTTACGATAAGGATACAATATATTATTTATCGACTGTGATTGCATGTTATTGAACTTACACAATAAGAGAGAATAGTACAACCTTACTTATGTCAATCTAATAACACTCCCGTGTAGCGGTTTATATAAGAGAACCGGTTCGGTTCAGAAAATTCTAGTGAGCCTCTGTCAGTTATCTTTTTAATTCTCGTGTTTCATGATGAACACATTTAAAGCAGTCTGGAATTGATAAATCTCATTGCTTGACTTACACGTTCGTTATCTTTATGAAACACAAAACTGTTCTGTTTCAGTAAAGTAAGATATTAAAACTCATTTCATTTCATTTCAAAGAAGATTTTATATATAAAAGGGTGTTTTATTTCTTTAGATATTATATGTATTATTTATGTTATTTGATCTATACCTGGACCCATCTATCCACAATTACATTTGTATATTATATACCTGTCATTGTCTTGCAAGAATACGGCGAAAATCGATTGTTTTCTTTATAGCTAATATTAAAAAGGAAGCCCAAACCAAACTGGGTATCGTGTTAAATCGGTTCTTCGCTTCTCATGTCAAGTAATATTGACGGGTTTGAGTAAAAATAAGATAACAATAATGCCAGGTTGATAGATGTCTAATTTTCTTGAAAAAGAGCGGGTCCAGAGACCATGGATGGATGGGAGGCCGCAATGGGGATTCCCGCAAAATTTCGAAAACTAGAAGCCTTGAAATACAGATTCCAGCGATCTTAGACAAAAATCCAGTTCTATTATAATGAATTTCAGTCAAAAATCAAGATAGAGGGGTGTGCGCTAGTACTTGTAGATTTAGCTCTTTCATAATACATTTCTGACCAGTTTAAGCTGTAACATATTTTGCATCTATCACTTCAATACTATGAAACTGTACTGCCAAACCACGTCATCAAATCTAATTGGCGGCTTTTGAACACAATTTATATAAATGTTTAATCAAATCAACAGTTATTATTTTAAAAACAGAGAAACCCACCAAAGCGGTAATACTTCTCTAAGCTTTTCGCTTGGTTGAAACTGACGTGTTTGGACAATCTAGACTAAAATGTGGTCATATTAAATTATATGGACGTGACCCTTTAAGGTAAATGAAAAAGTAATGTCAGAATAACCCAATATTTGTCAGCTCGAGTAATATGCATTTGATTTCTTCACAGACTACTTAGACTATTTCTTCCAGTTGTTACATGAATAGTTTATTCAACGTTCACAAATGAAGACATTATTATTTCCAGCCAAGACAGTCTTGTGAATATTGATTCTCAGAAGTTGTGAACACTATTATAGTTCCTGATTACGGTCACAATACACCGGGAAATTTAATTATACCCCCTTTATGCCTCTTTGTAAATGGGAACACTTAATTTGATTCACACAAACTATTCTAATAAATCCTCTAAAGTAAACAAATCTGATCTTGTCTCCATGTTTGTCGAGAAAATAAGCCACCTTAAAGATACATACGGGGAGATCAGATAAAGAGTTGTCAGTTAAATACTAGATACCCTAAAGGTATTTGCTGAAAATTACTCTGAAATTGATCCTCTATGAACCGATTATAAGGCGATTGAAATTTCCGGCTAGCCTCGATCATCATTACTAAAATCAGTACGATAAAAAGCATGTTTTCGAATATCCAGTTTTGATTTATGTAGTTATCAGTGAGCGTTAAGCAGCATATAGGCAATTCTAATCAAGGCTAGCGTTGACACCGAGAGGTCATTAAGTTAATAAATGGTTAATTAATAATTTAGATAAAGCCCGTAATAGGCTGATTTAGCTCTTGCATAATGCATGTTTTACTAGCCAAGTGCTTCAAATTGTTCAACTAATGCCAAGCTGACAGAAATTTAACGTAGACCCTGTTTAAAAGCAACTATCAAGTTGGGTGTCTGCAACAGTCCAACAGTAATATTATCAATAAATAACAATGCTCTGATAACATCTTTCTTAAAATCCCTGCTGTGCCGGATTTACCTATGGGGTTGCATGCTAGAACCTTTAGGGTGACAGACTATGTGGAATCATTGGATTGGAAGTAATGCGTCGATATATTCATCGGAAGCAATACATCAAACAACGAAATGGTGCAGGCCTAATCTTACATGTAAATTAAAATCTGGAATACTCAAAATAACTGGATTATGGACATTTAAATGTTGAATCTATTTGAATTTAACTCCACCCAGAATGTCTTGTATATAGATCAATACGTGGTTGGGTGACTTTGAAACCAGTTCAATTCTATAAATAATGGCCAATCTATTTATGTAATACGCGACTTTGCAAAATAAAGATCCATGATAAGATAAAGTATCAGTGAGCAATTTCCTATTATTTTTTCATTAGCTATTTCAAACAAAATACCAAATACAAAAAGACAAGAAACAAAAAAAAAAAAACAACAAAAAAACAAAACAAAATAAAAACAAAAACAGCCATGTAATTTTCTAAATGAGCATGTTGAAATTCTATTTGAACTAACCGAGTCAGTTGATGATTATATAGTATGTCATGATTGTTTTTATTATTATGTTTATGTCTGTGCCAAATAAATCTAATTATCGACCACTGACATACAAGCATTTGATCGAGTTTGAAGAAATGAAATGACATGTGGTTTAACATATTCCTGAAGCAATGGCCCGAGAAATCCCTCTCTGGCCATTGCTGGAATAGCGTCTGTTTCTTGAACTTATGCGGGAGTGTGTCTGTTTTTCCGTTCAATGAATGCTATCACTTAATTAAGTACAGCAACATGACAGTCCTTCGTTTAATCTGGGTCTTCACTAAAACTTTGGACAGTGATTTAAGGTATTAAAAACGGTGAAAATATGTTCGTTTCCAAACAGTATTGTTTACATTTCATTCGACTTGATAGCCTCGTTTGTCACGCAATTAGTTTTACTGCAGTATTCTGCTATGCACGGGTTAATTAGGCATAATAAAATCGTGAGCCATGACGTAACGTTATGTAAACATATTTGGTCCCATATTGGCACTCGTTTTAAATGTAAAGCTTTTGTAGGGCAGCTAGTGATTGGTTGGTAGACGGACTACTGACCAATCAAAATTTAAAACAACAATATCCACTCATAATAGCAGTGTGTAGTAGGATTACCTCTAATCAAACGCAACACTGCGCGGGGTATGGTGGTTTAACGGCCCATTGGTCTTCTCCTAAACCGAACTGATGAAGACGGGCATACGAAAACTATCAGGCTACGTTAAAGCCTTTATACTGGGTGGAATTAATCCGAAAACCTCGTTTTAAGGATTTTATTGAAACTGGACGGCAATCCAAAATCACTCCGAAATATGTTTGTGATATCCAATCTAAAACTAACAATTACTTTTATCCAAAACAATATTACAGATAATATATCAGAAACTAAAGTGGTAAACGATTAAGCGACTATATTACAGATAATATATCAACAACTAACGTTAACTATATTACAGATAATATATCAACAACTAATGTCGTAAACGATTAAACGACTATCTTACAGATGCATCATGTAAAACCTTGTCAGTGATGCAAGGCCTGGCAAGAACAGCTGTCTAGTCGTTCGGTGTGACGAAGAACCAAGGCTCCGTATATATATTGGCTTTCACGTAAAAGATCCCTTGACAGTTGGAATTCAATATAAGAGTTTGCCATAGAACCACTGCCCGGGCATCGTTACTTTTATATGACCTGTGCCCGTCTTTCATTTCATTTGGTTTATATTATTACAAAGAAGAGTGGTAATATAGGCCTAGCCTGTCCCTCAATCCTTTTCTGGGAATAAAATATTGTTTATAAAAAAAGCCACTGAATGTGATGTTAGACCGAACCACAGATAATTGGTTTGATAATGGTAAATTGAATGGTATGCCTTTAGACCATATTGTCGAAATTTACATCGATTTGATCAAGAAAAATCTACATATTTTATCGAAAAGTCTGTTTAGAGCCAATTAACCCCTCTATCATTACGGTGAAACGCTGAGTTCCACTGGTGTCGATTTCTAGGTCAGCTCCTTTTCTTTATGTTCATAAAAGATTTTCCGCTCTATATCAAATCAAGCCAGATAGATCTGTTTGCTTATGACAGAATTGTTCAAAGATAATTATGTCATCAATTTCGAACAATGATCTTCAGGTGGTTGTTAAATCGTGTAAAAACAATGAGGTGGCAATAAATCACAGAAAAACAAATTCAATGCTAATTGCATCAAAACGTGAAAGATCTCATAACAATATAATTTATCATTATCGCTTAATGGAAACACCGATATCACAAATGCCAAAAAACTTGCTTACTAAATGTATTGTCTGAAATAAATGATCCTACTGAGTCAATCTTACGGGTGGTTTTTATTCCATCAGTTATGGTTGTATTACATATACCTCATTTATTGACTGTCATAATGCATTAAAATTGAATAAACTATTTTGGTTTATAGTTGGTATGCATTCGTGTAACCAATATAATTTATCATTATCGCTTAATGGAAACACCGATATCACAAACGCCAAAAAACTTGCTTTCTAAAAGTATTGTCTGAAATAAATGATGCTACTGAGCCAATCTTACGGGTGGTTTTTATTCCATCAGTAATCGAGAGAGAGAGAGAGAGAGAGAGAGAGAGAGAGAGAGAGAGGGGGGGGGGGAGACAGAGCAAACTAGGTTATTTCGGGACTGAGAGAGAGAGAGAGAGAGAGAGAGAGAGAGAAAGACAAAGAGGGAGCGAGAGAGAGCTAACTAGCTTATTTCGGGACTAACAGCGGTTCAATGTTATTTAAATAATTGTTTGCGCGGGGACTTTACCAGTGGGAGAAAGCGGAGCATCAGTTTGAAATGTGAACAGCAGTAAAATAAAGTTCCCAACATCACAGTGCGTTTGTTTCATCTTTTCGGATAGACGGGTTAAATGAAACCAAACGGAAAAAAAACCTTTTAGAGAAGTCAGCAAAATAAAGTGCCGGAAATCCAATGACGTTTCGCTTGATCTTGAAACATTCTGAAAGGTGCGAACGTTTTAGGTCATGGATAATTATTTATGTTATCATTTTTTCGCAAATGATTGTTTCAAAATTTACTAATGGATAACATATTGAAAATCACTGTAATAAACAAGGTGCCTCTCCAATTGAAGCGACATTTTATTCAGGTGTCATTATTTGTTTTATCAGTTTTTCGGGAAGAGTAATTTCTGTTGTCATGTGGCAACTGCTGATTGATTGGTTAATCGGACTTCAGATGGTCAATGGGTTGGTATTTCGGTATCAAAACTGTACATCTAAGGCTGTATTGGACCCTTTTCGAGTTGCTGTGTTCACAGGCTGAATATAAGCAGGAAAACCCCTTGCGTATAATTTTCATAAATTTTCTGGGGAACTCCCCTGTAATAAAGAGCATTACGATAGGATTGTCCCTATTATATCGAGTCCATGATCTGGTATGTGCAGATGTGCTCGAACACCTTTCGAATCCCTCAGTAATCAAGTCATTACAATAAACCTACGCTACTGCTGTATAAATTCATAACATTTAGTGTCAAATTTACCCCCATACTCCTCGCCCCTGCAGTGTTTCGTTTCATTAGAGCTAATCCCACAAACACGGAAGCAAATTTCTGTTTTAATAGTCCGATTAACAACCAATAGCTACCTATATGATTACATAACGACGCTACGTCAGGACTCATGATTTTATTATGCTAATTATAAAACTAATTGCGTGACAAACACAATATGTAGACGAGCAAGACTTACACCGTTTTCAATAGAACTGTCCAAAGTTTTAGGGAAAACCCAAGATGAAATTGAGGGCTGCCATGTTGCTGTATTTGATTGAACGGAAAGAATAGACAAAACTCCCTCAAAAGTTCAAGTATCAGAAGCCAATCAAGCAATGGGCAGAGTGGGATTTCTAGAGTCATTGCTTCAGGAATATGATTAACCTCTTGTCTTATTCTGTGGAATCTAAAAGCTGACTCTCAGCGTTTGTTTTGTGCTGTTTGTTTATTGTAGTAAAAATACTGACATTTAGTCATAATTTTCACCCATACACTTTTATATAACTTGTAATGTGTCTGGTTACTTTTGTTTTCTGTGCGATAACAGATTGCCATTATATGAAAGCGTGTTACCAAAGCGTAATTTGACACTTAATTAACGGTCAATAAATACAGCAAGACAGGTCTCCGCCTTTGGGATTTTTTTGTTGTTGAAATTACTGCACCCTTAAGTCATTTTCTAGCATATCTGCGAGAATATTCCCGCTAGGTACCTACTTAGCAGCATTCTCAAACTTTCAGTTCTGAGTTGGTGAATTTTAAAGGTTTCAATTGACCAGTGATGAATGAGCCTAGTACATGTGTTGAAGAAATCACTAGGAAAATCTGGGTTGGCAAATTGTACCTTTTGCCAACCACCAGTAGTGCCGGACTGGTGGGTCTGAGTTGTTCTCCCCATAGGAAAATTTTGAAAATTGACAACCGCAAACCCATTTTCCAATCATTTCAGACAAAAGCAGAAGAAGGGAAATTTTTTATTTCCTGATACAATTAGATAACAAAATAATGACCTTAGAGCACTATCATTAGATACTTCTTTTGAGTGAAGGAGTCTTTTGCAGTGGGTGGAAATGGAAGGACCTGAGGAAAACCCTGGGGTACATCACAGCAAAATTTCTTGAAGTTCCTGGAATCTATCATTGAGATTTGTCTCATAGAAAGTTCCTACCAACACAAAACTTACAAAAAAAACTGGGAAAGACTAATTTTAAAAACTACAAAATATTTTCACCTTTTTAATTTTACTAGTCATACAAGTATGTATAACATTATCATGGCATGGAGTACAACACGGCCATGTTTGGTTTTCAGAGGATACTTACTTTATTAAGGAGCAGTTACCTCATTCACTGTTATCCATCAGGTTGCCCAAGTTACTTATAAACAGTGATGGGTGTCATGCTTACCTTTTCCAAGGCATGCAATGTCCTACCCATTAAGGTCACTAATTGATTTATTATAGCGAATTTCAAAAAATGTTACCATGACCTCATTTTGCACCTTTGGGATCATTGTGTGTAAGTTCCAAGGACAACATGGCTACTTCAGAAGATCTTCTGGATCAATTGCACCTTTGAGCTGCCCAGATGTTCTGCAGTGTGAGGTCATACCATCTTTACTGAGAACCAGTTTTGTATCCCTTTGATGATAACAAACACCCATTTAGTCATGATCAGTTGTGGGCCATTTGGAACCAAATAGGATAAAGCACAGTCTAGAAATGAATGTCGGAAATTAGTGACCAAATTTTCAGATTGTATTTAGTAACCTTTAACGATTTATAATGGAACACTTGTCCATACATTAATAACACAGTATCTATTCCAATAATGTCTTTCAACATATCATGTTATGGGTGGCCCATGATTTATCTATATATGGAAAAAAAAATTTGTTCCAAAACTATTGGTGCATCTTCTTCAAGTATACCACTCCTGGCTGTTTAAATATTACTCTCTTGATGGTTTATTCTGCTTGCTATTTTTCCATCTTGCAGGAAAATATTTGATTTGAGGATTTTCACTTTAAAATGACACTATGATTGTGCAGTTTCGAGATTGAGTAATTGTATGGTCTCACTGATGTAGGAACTAGTTTCCACATTTGAACGGATTCCCACTAAAAATGTTTTCTGTAAGATGGTCTGAGCATGTTCTGAAAGAAAAAAAAAACAAGGTTAGGTTAGTAGGACTTCTATCAGGAAATGACTGTTTTGTACAGGAAGTGAAATATAAATTTGTTATTGAGAAAACATGACAAATGACATTCATAACAGGATCTGTCTTATCTTCATCCTCATTCTGGAATAACATTCATAACAGAATTTAAATGTTGTGCACTTATTAACACAATACAATTTCAAATTTATAATTGTTATCTATAAATAGTGATATATTATAGTCATTGTTATAAACAATAGTCACTGTTATCTATAAATCGTGATATACTATAGTCTTTGTTATAAAATAAAGTCATTGTTAAAGGCGGAGGACTGGGAAGTTCTAACTAGCTTAGTTTTCAAAAGTCGTTGCAACTCACCGCTGGGAGAAATTTTAATATTTATTTTTCGAGAAATAACCCCAATTTATGTGCCAGAAACGTTTTAAACAAATAATCTAAACGACAGCAATTTTTGTCCTCGCAATAATAAAGTAGTGAGACGGCGAGCTCGCTAAGCCAATGAAAATCTAGTAAATAGCGAATAACAGTAAATACACGTGACCTTAAGGAAAATTTAATAGATCACTGTCGTTGTTTTGCTATAATATAATTAGGACGATTTTTTCTAGCCAAACTCGTTGTAAATCATATTTCTAATGAAAGGAAAATGCGCGCTATTAATGTAATAAGTGCATAAACCAGGAATTTTTGCAGGAGGGGGTTTGCCAGGTTTCTGTTACGGAAATCTGCCATCATCGTCTCTAAATTACATAGGCATACATACAAATTGAGCTTTTTAAACAGAGAAATCATTTTTATACTGATGTAGGATCACAAGTATTGTAATTTCATTGATGCAAGGCATTATTTTTTTTTTATGTAGCTGAGCGGAGGGTGTGTGTGTGTGATGGTATGTGTGTGTGTGTGTGTGTGTGTGTGTGTGGACCCCCCAAACCCCCATCTGGATCCGCGCCTGTAAATGTGAAATAAGAAAGATTTAGATCAGCGCTGACTCATTCAGTCAATGGGTAGAGTGTCCAACTGACAGCTGCTTACAACTTGGCGATTATGTGCCGTGTTTTCAGACCCGCCACCCCATCAGACGGTCAGTTTTCCCCGGTGCTAGAAAGCTTTACCACCGTGAAGCCGCTGTCGATAATACCTGACGGGCTTGTGCTCTCTCAACAAATTTTAAGCTGTTTGTAGCCTGTGTAATTGTGATGAATCAATTTATTATTCTTAAGAAAGTACACTGTGCAATTAATTTTTGCATGCATCGTGTTTAATGTCCCGCCACGGCTCCGAGTATTAAGATAATTCGAGAAGGGTTGGAAATAATGTCTGATAGCAATCATTAATGATATAGGTCTATATATAATCGAATGTAGATAATTGCCAAATATCAAAATCAATCAAGGTGTGTGAAGCTATATTTTATTAGAGGCTCTCTTCCTTACTGTATTTGTCTTTGCGTGTGTAGGCATATATACGTACTTTGCATTGTCGAGTTCACCCTAATATTAACTGGTTAGAAAGGATCCCCTAAGCCCACCCTTCCTCATCTCTAATAAAGTCGACACTGTAGCATCCATATAATATAACTATGCATAAATCAAATGCAAGGTCCAGCCCCCCCCCCCCCCCATACACTGCTTGATCCCCCACCCTCCATATAAGGTTGGAAACACCTTTAATATCAATAGGCCCAGCACCCCCTCCCCCCATTAACACTGCTTAATCCCCCCACCCTTCATATATAAGGTTGGAAATACCTTTTAATATTAATATACCCACAAAACGGAAATTCCTAATTAAAGCCCGACTACATCCATACCAAAGGCACCTCTAAATTAACTGATGTTTTGTGGAGAGTTATTTTTGTTTGCTAAATTATGACTTTTTGAAATTAATGCATAGGATAGGTATAATACAGGTTGTGTTCTAACAACTAGCTAAAATGTCCCTTGTTTGTCCATTCCCCTATTTTAAAAAAATATATATGGACTACTTGGTCTTGCTCAAAGGGGTGGTGTATGGGAGTTTTACAAATAAATTATTTTTTTAACATTATTTATTTACAATATAGGCTATAGTTTGTAGTTTGTACATTCAATATTCTTCTTCATCATCATCATCATCATCATTTACATCATCATTATCATACATAGCCATCTCTGTGGCTGTAGGTGTTAAATTATGACACTCTTTACATCCAAAAGTTTTCTTTATTTTGATTGGTCAAAATGGCACTCGGCAACAAACTTCGGCAGTTTCTGGGTGAGTATTAATCTTTCGAGTTCAAGGCCGATTGCACATCGACCGAACTAGCTGTTACGTCATGGATCAGAGTGCGTGTAAGTTTATTTTTTAGGTGATTAGGTTAAAAAGAATTCCACATTTAAAAGATAGGCTGGCACTGCCAGGCAGGATACGCCCACATTTTCGAGAGATGGACAGAGAACAAGCAATACCGAAAGTGATTTTTCCTACATCTTTAAGTCCTGTATTTCATACTGTATTGGGAGCAGCCATTTAGTTGGTCAGTTCCAGTCTGATATTAATGAAATTCGAAACCGACAATGATTATGGTGTGACGGTACACAACCTAGAAATGTGACTTTTTGTCAAAATCGGATAAGAATTGTGACCTGTAGAGAGTCCACAACCATGATATACCATATTTTTACACTATTCGCGTACAAACGGCGACCATTTCGTCCGTCAATTTTGGTACGATTTTCACGAAATTAGAACTCAACCTTCCTCATCAAAATCGAATTAAAATTGTGACCTATACAGGGTCCACAACCATGATATATCATTTTTTTAACAGTATTCGCGTACAAACGGCGGCCATTTTGTCTGTCAATTTTGGTCCGATTTTCCCGAAATTCAAACTCAACCTTCCTTACAGTGTAACGGTGATATAATCAAAAGTTTTTTTAAATGGGATAATAATTGTGACCTCCAGAGGGACCACAAGCTAAAGAAAGGGGGATTTTGCGTATAACCAGGGCCCTAATTCAGGACGTTAAAATCCGATATGCGCAAATATCGAAAAGAACCAAGATCTTTGGGTTATAACCATGAATTTCAAGTTTCATCAAAATCGAATTAAAATTGTGACCTTTACAGGGTCCACAACCTTGATATACCATTTTTTAACAGTATTCGCGTACAAACGGCGGCCATTTTGTATAGCAATTTTGGTCTGATTTTCCCGAAATTCGAACTCAACCTTCCTTAGGGTGTAACGGTGATATAATCAAACGGTTTTTTAAATCGAATAATAATTGTGACCTCCAGAGGGACCACAAGCTAAAAAGGGTGATTTTTCGGACAATCAGGGGCCATAATTCAGGAAATTACATTCCAATAGCCGCAAATATCGAAAGGAACCAAGATCTTTGGGTTACAAACATGCATGTCAAGTTTCATCAAAATCGGTTCAAAATTGTGACCTCTATAGGGTCCACAAGCTAAAAACGTGATTTTTCGTACAATCAGGGGCCATAATCCATGAAGTTTTGATCCGATACATGCCAATATCGAAAGCAGCCGAGATCTTTTGGGGATAAACCTATATTTCAAGTTTCGTCAAAATCGGATAAGAATTGTGACCTGTAGAGAGTCCACAAACAAATTGTGGACGGACAGGGGCGACGACATAATACGTCCACATGAAAATGTGGGCGTATAAAAAATAATTATGAAATAGAGGCACATGCTGGATGTGTGGAGATCATGTTTTTTAAATTAGTACAAAGAGACGTGTAATTTAAAAAATTAAAATCTCTCCCACAGGTTGTTGCAACGAACTTGAACGATAAATTTCTTCGGTCTCTCGCCTATTATATAGTCATTGTTATCCATAAATAGTGTCTTATTTCATATGGGGGGAGATGGCCTAGTGGTCTAGAGTGCCGCGCTTCGTCCTCTAGTTCCCGGTCACCTCTGGCTTGCGGCTGTGGTTTCGAGCCCTGGTGTGAGCGTATGTGGCATGGAGATAGGGGCGCCTTCTCAACCTCATCGGTTTCCTCCGGGCACTCTGGTTTCCTCCCACTGCTAAAGACCCCTACGCACAAGCGAATTATTGAAATAAAATTGAACCATATGTTAGTTCCGAAATGACCTAGTTTGTGTTGAGTGGACATTAAACCCCATTTCTCTCTCTCTTATTTCATACTGAAGCAGTCGGTTTTCAAACTTATATAAGAATTGTCTTTCATAGATACAAACAAAGGCAGAATCAATTTGTCAGCTATGTCTGTTTTCTAGTTCAAATATATATTGAGCTCTTATGTATATGACCTTGGGCAATGGCTAATTAATTACTTGCTAAATTAACTTTTCACAGGCAAATAAATAAATGTTCTAAAAGCTTTAACTCCATTAGGTTAATAAATAAAGGAAACCAGAACTGATTGGGTTATGGACAATAGCTCTCCCCTTCTATATATCGCCCCCTGTAAATTTTTGATTTCAGAGAGAGAGAAATCAGGTTTAACGTCCATTCACCACAGATCCAGTCATTTTGGGACTGAAATGGTTGAATTTTATTTCAATAATTCACTTGCGCATAGGGCTCTTTCGCATTGGGTGGAAACTGTAGGACACAGAGAAAACCCACAAAGTTTAACAGACCACCCAAAACCATGTCACTTGATTAAATGGTAGACCTTGTGATCTAAAGTGCAACCTTAGACCATTCAACCACCCAACCCTACTTTCGTTATAGGAACTGAAGCCAATCTATTTGCTAACTTCATTTTTGTTTTTGACTATCAAATATAGAATTTAAGACTTCAGACACAGTTCACTTTTTCATAATAGTCTCTTAAAAGCTTTATAGATTCTTCTATATTTAGTTTCTATTGACATTTGATTTAATAAGACTTCACAGAACGCTTGTAAACCTGTTGTACTAGATACACTGTATCCTTGACTTGATTCACACAACACACTTTCTTGATTTATTCAACATAATTGTGCCACACAGGAATAGACCAGTTATAAAACATTTTACAATTGAAAACAATTTGAATTAAAGACACACTCCTCCATTGTGCAATAATTTGGTCATATAGCAGTATCATAAAGTTAATATTTCTACTGATGAATTTGAATTAAAGACACACTCCTTCATTGAGCGGTAATTTGGTCATATATATCAGTAGCATAAAGATAATATTTCTATTGACTAAGAAAAATATCTAAGTTATTTATGTATTAAAAAGACTTGAACTAATGTTATGAGAAAAATATCTAAGTTATTTATGTATTACAAAGACTTGAACTAATGTTATGTTAACCCTTTGAACACTGACTTTACATGGGGTGTTGCACGTCCCTCCCTGGATTTACAGGATGTCATATTAATTATGACGTCAACGTAATTGGAGCTTGAACACGCCCCAAGCCGCAAAACCGACATTTCGGGTATATGCGATACAACGTCAAGCCGGTTTTGCAGCATTTCGGGTTCTAAGGGTTAAAATTTTGTAGATAACTAAATAAAGGTTTAAACAATATATATCCTTTCCAATTTCTTTTGTAGATTATCAAATATACAGTTATTAACAAAAACTTTGCTATTTATTTCAATGGATGTACATGCACTAACAGTCCATTGTTTGGAGTATATTTATTCATTACAGAAGCATTATGTGAGATTTAGGATAAAGAGCTGTACAGACAAACAAACTGCTAGTCAATGCATCCATAATAAATTGAGGTAGATGAGGGGATTTGACAAAGGCTTACCTTGTGCAAGAACAGTAAACTCAGCGAGATTACTTAAAGCTGATTGGATAACATCTGGGTTACGACTTTCAATACATTGTAAAAATATTGGCACAAACTCACTGCATCTCCTGTTTAACACAATAGACATGTGATTAAAAGACAAAACAATATATAACAGTAAATAGAATCTATTGTAGGTATGGATTGGGTATTTCTGAGGTTCACAGCAGTGTAGATGTTTTACAGAAAGAGAAAATGAAACTAGCTTGATTCACCTTTCTGCACTCTACTCACCACAGTTCATTTTTCCCCTCAGATTTTGGCCACTATATTTTTTAGTTTTTTAGTGAATGCAAAGATGAATTCTATTTATTTGGGAAGAAACATGTTCATATTTTTTCCAATCATGGCATCTGACCATGTACAATGGTCTAATGCCCATTCTTCCTGTGATCTAGTGTTTAGTAATATGAATGGAATTTCACCTGGTCAATATATTATTTTGAGAATAAGAAGGTAGAAATATAATTTTGACAGCAAACCATGTTTTCTTCTTGTTTCCCCAGCCATAGAATTGATCTTATACATTTGCTGAGTCAAAAGAAATAATTTTTTTTTCATCTTCCTGGCATGTGGAAACCAGGCTTGAAGATCACAGAATGTTGTTCTGGCCCTTGATCCAATTCTATATTAGCTAACATAAAATATTGATTTCTGATCATGGTATTACTAGATGTCTAGCTCTTTTATGTAAGTTATCCACTTAATCATAAGCGTAATAAAACATTGTAATGAACTATTAGTGTGAATCATCACTATGTTATAACAATTGCATAACTATATATAACACCACAGCAAATCATTAATCTCTACAGATCTGGTTATTGAATAAATAATGGATCAAGGACGAGGAGAAAATGAATGTCTATAACTAGCTTGGAGCCATTTTGACATGTTAAGTGAAGCACTGACTCACTAACCAGGAGGTTTGGGATTGATCACAGTGTTGGGCGAGCAATTTCCTTAGGATTTTCCAACATAATTTTCCCTTGTCAGTGGCGTTGTGGATAAACAGCCTAACAAGGACATTGTGCAATCTTTCACACAGGCCGAAAAGCTGCAGTAAAGGGCATGCATGTCCGAAAACTCTTGATAGTTGAAATTTGAAATAAGAGTAGGCTGTATGAATATTTGTATTTCATTTTGTATATCTACCTAGGGTTTTGACGAATATGTCTCATGATGAGTGTAAAGGCTGTATTACGACATCTATCATTCACATCATACATCAATTTCTGTAACTCTGTCTGAAATATAATAATAAAACAAAAGATAATAAAATAACACAAGCAAGACAGAGCTATAGAGACACACACACACAGTTAAATCACTTCATGATAAACATATGGTTCAATCCAGGCTAAAATATGAAGACCTTCGGGAAAAGGTCATTTTCCCATGCTGTACCATTACTCTGGAACGAAATTGATATTGAATTAAATCTATGTGATAATCTCAAAACTTTTTAAGTCAAAACTGAAAACGTTTCTTTTCAACTCATACTATAACTGAACACTGTACATTGATATGCTTTATACCATCTCCAAGGGCCTTTAGCATTTTATGGATAAGCTGCCGGTATACAAAAACTCAATATTATTATCATTATTACAATTTATTTTTATAATTGCTTGCCGTGATCTTTAACAGTAGGAGAAAACTGGAGGACCGGGATAAAACGCCAAAAGTTGAGAAGTTGACCCTATACTTCTGGTCATGAAACAACGCAACTTGAAACAATAAAAGACCTTATAATCTAAACCACATGCATTAGATAACACAACCACACATATATGAGATACTAAACATAATATAAGAAATGTTCTTTTGGTAAAAGGGGCATAATTTCAGCTAGTTTAATTTCAAATTTCCCAGGTTGCTGCTGTGGCAAATTGAAACATCACTGTTTTCAGGTCCAGGAATCTGTCAAAGTTTTACTTATTAAAGAGTACTTAATCTTTTTTATTACATTTATTTGCTTCCATTGACTATGTTTTGAGATTAACTGTACTTTTATGCAAGTTTTCCCAGTAGATTCTGCCACAATAGATCAGTCTTGTATAGACGTAGCATTAAACAATCATCTGAATACATCCATATCTTTCATACATAATGGAAACAAAATCAGAATAGAATTCCAATATTACGTGATGTGGCATTTGTCCATTAATCTTCATACAATTTTTCTTGTTTTGTAATTTTCATAAAAATGAGAAAATGTTTTTTTCTAATTACTGTACTAGAAAACCTAATTTTTTCTCAAACAAGACAATTTTTTTGTTACAGATCTTTAAATTTTGCCATCTGTATAAGTTTAAACCAATTTGCCTTTTACACACATCAGCCAATTAAAGTAGCTAAGTCTCTAACTCACAAATTATTTATCAATTTAAATCAACATTGATGGTGTGGTCTTACCAGGAAAAGATGGGCTTCTGATATTCAACATTTAAGATGAAATGATTTATTTACCATTGGTACATGAATCGTGTACTATACGGCGTTTAAGACTCATTTTCAACTAGGGACCCAAAGAACAAAGCTAGGTATACTCCACATTACATCTCAAACGGCGAGCATGCGCAATAAATACTATGTAGACTGGAATAACCAGGCGCTATATATATTGTGATTCAATTGAGACTTCTGGTGTACTTCGCAAACATAACTGATTTGATATTAGAGTAAAAATGGAAACGATTGAATGTAAATCAGTTTATATACATTCTTAGTATATTATTATATGGCTTACGACCCATTTGTGTCAATTTCTAGGCCCCAAATATTAGCGATTTAGCTCCTTTAAATTGAATCTAAAATGTCATCAAATACACACTGTGAGATTACACAAATAATAATTCAATCAATCAACGATTCAATTATAATGATACTTTTAGGTCTAAATTGACACTGTAGATAATAATTCACTCAATAGCAATTAGATTATCGAGAAGATTGTTTGCTCATTTTTAGATTAACAACTTTTCAAACAGCATTATATTGACAAAGATAGAACACATGCCAAAATGTCACAAGAAATAAAACAAGTGTTTGCTTTCACATCAATTCTTAGATTATTAAGTTTGACTTGAGATGTGAAATGTGTTAACACGTTTATATCAGTTTCAGAAGCTTGCTTGAGGTCATTGGGAGAGAGAGAAATGGGTTAAACGTTCACACAACACAAACTAGGTAATTTTGGTACTAACACATGATTTAATTTTATTTCTTTAATTCGCTTGTGCAGAGTAGACTCAGGGTCTTTGGCAGTGCAGGAAACCGGAGAACCCACCAGGGAATTGAAACCATGCCAATTGACTCAATGGCATCCTCCCAACCCCCATCCTTGAGGCCATCGGCAATTGATAATTTTTTTTTTTTTTAATTCATAAACAATAACTACATACACCGGAACCACAGAGAGAGAGAGAGAGAGAGAGAGAGAGAGATCTGACATGGTCATCTGGCTAAAACATACACCTTCCAAGTATAAATTTAATAACACAAAGTTGCTATATGGGACCATGGGGTATATCAGTTTGAAACAAACTATTTATCATAAGCTGACTGTCACCATTAGCTGGTAAAATGATGATAAT
This sequence comes from Patella caerulea, assembly GCA_036850965.1. Taxonomy (NCBI): domain Eukaryota; kingdom Metazoa; phylum Mollusca; class Gastropoda; family Patellidae; genus Patella; species Patella caerulea. The sequence continues at coordinate 25,814,040 of JAZGQO010000014.1, read as the reverse complement.
GGCTGTAGTTAGTCAGACTATCTCTATATATTGTTCTAGATGTACATGTCAATGTGTTTCTTGGTTAGATAACATCCAGCTTGATAAGATTAAGTGTATTAATATATTCAACATACAATCAACCATAAATCCATATTGTATCCTTTATGCATTTACACTGATATGATTACCAGAATATATCAATGAAGGAATTAGTGCACAGCTTTGATCAATAAATGTACATAGTCTTTGTTTTCCATGAATAGATAGAGAAAGAAATGGGGTTCGGTGCCATTAATAGCCACTTGACACAACAAAATTAAATTAGATTTCTGTGGTAACTGTAAATATTTCTGATTATACAAATGAAATGAAATGAAATGGGGTTTAACGTCCTACTCTTATGCACCTAACCTGGGCTAATGGAAGACGGGCATACGCCATACAGTGTGCTATGAGGGAAATTTTGCAACTGCCAAGGGATCTTTTACGTGCACTCCAATGTGTACACAGGACCTTGGTTTTCCATCCCATCCGAACGACTAGGCAGCTATCCTTGTCAGGCCCTCCGTTCTGCATCAATGACAAGGGGAAATCATGGTGGACTGATTATACAAGGAGAAGATTCGTAAATTGTATAATTTGTATTAAACGCATATAGGCCTACTTATATATATATGTAATTGCAAATAAACTACATAATTTAAACTAGGTCATTTTAGAACTAAGACATTTTCAAATTTTTATTTCAATAATTCAGCTGTGCGTAGGGATCTTTTACAGTGGGGGCAAATTGGAGGACCCAGAGAAAACACACAATTGCAAAAGTGAGGAATATCCAGTTCCAACCAGTTCCAACCAGTTCCAACGTAACAAAACCCTTAAAAAGTACCTGTATAATTATATGGTTACCCGTCCAACCCTAACTTTGTTTAGTCTCAATTTGCCAACACTAATCTTTTTTTGTTATTTCCAAGGTCTTATAATTAATTTGGGGGTTGGGATGGCCTAGTGGTCTAGAGTGCCGCGCTTCGACCTCTAGCTGGCCGGTCACCTCTAGCTTGCGGCTGTGGTTTCGAGCCCTGGTGTGAGCGTATGTGGCATGGAGATAGGGGCGCCTTCTAAACCTCGTGGGTTTCCTCCGGGCACTCCGGTTTCCTCCCACAGCTAAAGACCCCTACGCGCAAGCGAATTATTGAAATAAAATCAAACCACATGTTAGTCCCGAAATGACCTAGTTTGTGTTGAGTGGACGTTAAACCCCATTTCTCTCTCTCTTTATAATTAATTGGTCTTGGTGTGGATTTCAGTAGACATTAAATGTTAGTATTATAAAAGTTCAAATTGACCTTGTTTACAGAATCTTACTCATTTAGCTACAAATGGTAGGAATTATGTTTTTTAAAATGACATCATAAATTCTATAGACTGAAAGTATCGATGTAGTTCATTAAAACATTAATTCATCAGTTCATTTAATTCTATCCCAAATAACACCAAGAAAACCAATTCGGGTCCAGCACCTAAGGTAGTCTATATTGGACCATACTGGCGTTGCTGTATTTACTGGTTGGAATAGCAGAAAAATATGTTTGCGGCAGTTAAATTTTCAAAATTTTCTCTCGATGGTGCCATCTCTGTGGGCTCTAAATGATTGATTGGTTGATTAGAATTCGAGTCAGCCATCTTAATTTATTAGACTATATATTAGACTCCTTTATTGCTCTATTCACGGGCTGGAATAGCAGGAAAACATGTTTGCGGCCGTCCAATATTTCAAAATTGTCTTGAGTGGTAAGCTCTGTTCCACCGCTCTCCCAAATTTTTTTTCGGCATTATGGGTTCTGGCCCCCTCACCCCCAAACTGTTATCGATTCTGTATGCCTATGCAACTGACACAATCTTTTGTTGTCATATAAATGTACACAGTTATTTTTTCATTTGGTCTAATAAGAAAACCCCTCTCCTACTTTCTAGCTAGGTAACTTACTTCTACATGATGTCTGGTAATTGTAATGAATTGTCAAGAGAGAGCCTAGGTCATTTCAGGACAAACTTAAGGTCCAATTTTATTCCAATAATTTGTTTGAGTGTAGGGTTCTTTCAGTGGGAGGAAATTGGAGAAAACCCATAAGGTTGGGCGGGCGACCCTACTCCTTGTCACATACAACTAGGGAATCAAAACCACGCCAGTTGACTCAATGGCAGACCTTATGATAACCATTTACTCATCCATCACCCCCCCCCCCCTAATAGCCAGTACATTAAATAAATTCCATTCAACCTGGTCGTACATAAAAGTAAGACGTTTAAAACCCATTGCATTTCAAACCCATTACATGTTAAGTATGTGTTTATAGATTTAAATACAATACACCCTTTGTTTAGGTTTAACTAAAACCTATATATTTACATTGATATCAATACGTTATACCTGATAACCTCATAGCTGAAACACTGGGCTTTAAAAAGATGGTGGAAAATAGTTTAATCATCAACAACACTACCTATACTCCTAAAAATAGATTTTTAACTAGCTTTAGGAAAAATACCTACTACATCCAAGAATAAAATTTTCACTGTTTTAGAAACAATGCCTACTATACCTTAAAATAAATTTTTAACTGGCTTTAGGAACAATGCCTTCTACTTCTAAAATAGATTATAACATGTTGACATCAACTTGTATGAACATTGTAAATTTTAATCTATTAAGGACTAAAGGGTTTATATTGATTGAAATCTATATAAAGTAGAAAAGAAAGTTTTGAATGAGCAAGAACTAAATGAGATTTTTCATAAATACTAATCCTGAAATCAACATATGTACCTATAGAAATTGAAATAATACAACATACTTCAACTGATAAACAGCGAGAGAGAAAGCGTGAATATAGGGTTTAACATCATCTCAACATAAACTGTCGTTTTGAGACAAAATCATACAATTTCAATAATTTGCTGGGGTGTAGGGGGTCTGGAGGAAACTGAAGGAGAGGGGACCACACAAGGTTAGACATGTAACCCTACTCCTTGTCAGTGTCAAGTGTGGGATCAAAACCAGGCCATTTGACTCTATCACAAACCTTAGGATCTAAAGTGCATGCACTAGACCATTCTTTTTTATCAAGGTACTCAACGAAAAACTATACAAAGTCAGCTTTTTTGTTCATAAAATTTGGTGATTTCGAATACGTAAACCATTTTGAAAGTATTTTCAATCGAAATTCACCACTCATTTTCTTTTTTTGTTGTTGGGGGGGGGGGGGTGTAGATCAATGTTTCTGAAAGATCCTATGGTTAGATTCTGAGAAATTCGATTTGTAGAAAACACACACACACACAAAAATAATAATAAATCTTAACAGAAACAATAAGCTTCCAGTGAAATATTAAAGCTTAATCTTTACACAGAAAACATGTATGCGCCGTTGGTGATTGTAAAGCACAGAGGTTTTGTGTAATTGGTTTCAGTCATGCCCTTTCCTTGGCCCAAAAGAAGTAGCTCTGAAAATAAAACCTTATTCATGTGTCATCATTATGATCAACTCAGCTTTGGTGCAAACATATTACGCATATGGCTGCAAAGATTCACAGATTAAGAACTTCATTCATCTATATTTCCCATAAGTAGAACCATAGCAAAATAACATAACAACTAAATTTGGTAAATATCCAAGTAATGGTTTAGTAAATAGTCCAAAATGGGTGGAAAAGTCAAAATCAACATGTCTTAGTTTGAAATTGGCAAATAATAGGAACATTTTAATACTGTATTGATGTTAGAATATTTACATCATCTCTGGATACATTTCACTTTAATTTCCATTTTGTAAGTTTTATATATAAATAGAAAGAAATATTATTTAGAATCCTGTCCAAAAATATTTGTGTATGCATCCTGTCATGTCCCTAGTAGATGTATGCTTATAAAGTTTAACAACTGTTCACTATTTCATCAATTGTGCTGCAATTTTCTAAAAATGAAACTCAATATTTGGACTTACTTCAAAATGGCTGAGAACTTCTACACGTCTTTTACTGGTTTCATCTAAATCATGCAATACTTGCAGAACTTCTACAAAACACAAATTATGAAAAACTTCAAAGTAAAATTGTTAACAATAGTCATAAACTAGGCCACATCAAGTTGAATTTCTGTTTTTCTGGAACACCTATTAAAAATTTTACTTCCTATTTCTTGGGTGAAAAAAACTAATTCAAAAACAAAAAATACTTGGTTGCTCTTATCAAAAGGTTTTATATCCAAATATTAAATTTTTGAAAGATCAAACAAAAATTGTTTACTCAACTCAGATGGCTATTTATTTAGCAAGTCCCAAAAAGTTAAATTGGTTTGACCCTAGAAACAAAATTTTATGCAACTTATCAGCAAAATAAGTGCAGAAAAAGTATGGTTTATTATTGTAAAATATTACCTTCTAAAGTACCCTTTCTAAATTTCTTTAAGAATGGTGCCAATTGGGCTGGTGTCCATAACGTGTCTGTATGACTTGTTGATACCATGGGAGTTGTTCGCTCTTGTTTGGGTCCAGCCTCTGTTTGACTAGATGGTGGTAGAGTTAAACTGGCTAATAAAGCTTTTAATTCTGATATACTTGGGTAAACTTGTGACACAGAACTGAAGACGTAACATACAGAATATTTTTTTTATAAGTGGATCCATAAAACAAACAAATTTTAAAGAATTTATATTAGTTTTCCGTCTGTGTTGACTAAATACACTGCTACAATTTAATAACACTAATGACTGATGGCCCCAGGCCTTTTACAAATGAAAAGTTTGGACATTAAATCATACAAGAGATTGTTACTCTAAACTAGAGCATGACTAATTCAAATACCCATCAATGATGAATACAGAAACCTAACCAATAGTGATGTATATCATTCAATAGTCACGGTTTTAACACCTTAGTGACATAACACCTAATTACACTATAAACCTCAGAACCTCAGAATGCCTCGTTCGGCATTTCTGTCCAAACGAGGTAAAAAAAAGGTTTTAACACCTTAGTGACATAACACCTAATTACACTATAAACCTCAGAACCTCAGAATGCCTCGTTCGGCATTTCTGTCCAAACGAGGTAAAAAAAATGCCTCGTCGTCTGCAGTTCCAAAACGAGGTTTTCTAAATTGCCCTGTTTTTGGAACAAGGTATTTTGTTCAGAACGAGGCTTGGTAAAAATGCCTCGTTTACTAAACGTGTTTTTTTTTCAATATAGTTATTAGCGGTATTCGCTATCATCGAATTTGTAAAAATTAAAATTCTTAATACGAAAATAAACCAGTCTAATCTATGATATTATAATCCGAGAAATATACAAGACAACAATACACGCCATAGGTGGGGGTGTAAAACTATTGCAGACACAGCTACCTTGATTGATTGATTTATTGTCCCAATTAGGTATAGGTGTTAAGTAACAACTGAGGTGTTATGAAAGCTAAATTGGGGTTGTAAATTAATCAAGGTATCTGAGTGTTTATACCTCCACCTAACTGATATCGCAGACAACAAATTAGTGTTTATCTGATCTAAATACAACAAATAATCCATTGTTATTAATCAAAAAAGCATTAAATTTATCTCATATTTCCAATACGCCAGTTTATCTTTTATATTTATTGCACTGACTGTTTCTGTTGAAACCCCATAATATTGCACAAAATATTATAGGAACAACGTTAAATAAACGCACAGCGATAAATTTGTCGGCTTATACCAACTGTCAATTAAATGGGAAATACACAGCACACCTCATACATTAAAATTTAATTAAAACTTTTTATTATGAAGACATATGGATATCAATAATGCGAAAATAATTTATGGTATGGCGTATATTCTTGTCTTGCATATTTCTCTGATTATAATATCATAGTTTGGATTGGTTTTATTTTCGTATCAAATAACATAAATTTTAATTTTTACAAATTCGCTGATAGCAAATACCGCTAATAACTATCTTGAAAAAAACACGTTTAGTAAACGAGGCATTTTACCAAGCCTCGTTCTGAACAAAATACCTCGTTCCAAAAACAGGGCAATTTAAAAAAAAAACTCGTTTTGGAACTGCAGACAACGAGGCATTTTTTTTACCTCGTTTGGACAGAAATGCCGAACGAGGCATTCTGAGGTTTATAGTGTTATGCCTGATTATTATTAACTATTTCAAGTGAATAATAATAATAAATATGATGTACAATATAAAATGACTCATAAATCAACAATATCAACTTTACAGTGGTTGTCATAAAAATAATAAATAAATAAAACATGAACAAAGATAGATATGACAGTCTTTGTCTGAAACAAATACTTTTATTCATATTTAAAGTCATTAATACTCTTTCAATTCCCTCTTGGGATTTTAGCATCTATATGTAGAGTTGTAAATGTACATGGACTTATTATTTGCAATACAGTATATGAAAGCGTATTAAGGCCCTAAATGTATTTACATGTATTTTATACCATTTCACATACCTTAAAATATTGACATATTTCTGTAACAATTTCACAGCTTTTTGAGAATCAAAGCTGACAAAGTTTTGAAGAAATGAAACAAATTTAACAATTAGCCCTCCTAATTGACGATTATCTCTACCGTGTCGCTGAAATCAGAAATTTTATAAAAATAAAAGGTAAACACACAACAGTGGTTTTAATAAAGATACTATTAGGAGGGAACTCATTGTAGTGTTTTCGGTCACCTATCGTTTGACGCTTGAAACCATTTGGTTTAAACAATATTTTTATTCACAAAATCACCAACACAACAGGAATACGAGTTACAAAATCAAGTTACCATGAGAAATTTCAAGAATCTTTTTTGTAATACACAAAAAGTTAAAGTGTTTATTGGTAAGAAAATAATCAAACAAATAATATAATTAAAACAAAATGTCAATAAAAATGTAAATAACTATGATAGGCTGTTCTAACTAGTTACCGCATCAATAGTTCAATTTACGATATAGACTGACCACCATGGCAGCTACAGCTACACAAAGGTTTCAGAAAATTTGACAGTAACACAACACTTTAAATATATGAGGAGAATGAATTGAATAAATATTGAATTCAAAATCTAGCAATTTTTGATATATTTTGACTTACTTTGATATACTTTTCAAAAGTATACATGTAACATCATTCATTTAAGTAACGGTATGCTATTCAGAAATATTTCAGTGAAACCATTTGCTAGATTTCAAAGGGATTTGTTAATTTTATATAATTATGTGAACTATATTACATATACGTATTCGTTTGCATCTTTAGTGAGGTCCATTTTATCTGTATAATCTTTATATACTAGAACGGTATTATCAAGTGTAATAAAGTTGAGACAAGTAAATACATATCTCATGTATTTTTTATTCCCATGAGTCCTACAGATGATCTAAAAAATATCTTTTAATTGGGAAAAAAGAAAGGAAATGTAACGAAATTCTCATTTATACCAATTTAGGACAGGAATGTGTTACTAATAGTAATTGCAGTATGACAAACTTGACAAATAATGAAAATTAGCCTCATTTTGTGTTTCACTACTTGCAAGAAATGATGGCATACCCGTATTTCAATAAATTGTGATGCAAGAGAGAGAAAGTGAGACTAATAAATGGTTCAATTTTATTTAAATAATTAGCTTGTGCCGAGGGGTCTTTAACACCGATACAATTCGAAATAACATGCAATACCATCATTTATTTCATTTCTCTACGACTGTCTGACCATGTGAAAACACTGATATATAACCATTAGGTCAACTTGTCGATAGTTTTCAGTTTAGAAGCCAGTTGATGAAAAATGGAACAGCTCATCAAGTGCAATTAATTATAACTAAAATGTATTCAAATCCAAATTTAAGTAAAACTTGATCTTCATGACACATTTAAATTTCATTTTGATTTAGGTTATTATCTATTTTAGTGACTTTAGCTTAAAGAGACATTATGGGAGATGTGATAAAGAGTTAACAGTTCTAGCTATAAAAATTAGATTATGTATAGAATATGGTGATAATGTCAATCAAATAGCTCTACTCTGAATCAAGATATAAGCTTATGATTTTTAGGCTAGCCTCGATCATCATTACTAAAGTCAGTACAATTAAACTAATTTCACATTAAATACTGCACAGGGATACAAAAGCATGTTGGTCTAATTTTAATTAGATAAACTAATTGTGTTCAATCAATATCTATTATCAAACAAATGCTTACCTCTATAAGACTAAAATAAGCATCATATATTTCCGCTAATCCTGACTGCTGACAGGTAAATATCTGTGGCTGGAGTATATCTAATATTCCAAGTACGTGCGAAAATAACAACAAATAATTCTTGTTACGAAATTCTGTAAAATGTAACTCTGTTCTTCCTTGTAGTAATGCAGCTATCATAGGTAATTGTCTAATATATAATAATAAAATATTTGTGTCAAAAATACAAAAGTACTTGTTAACAACAAGTTATTGATATTTTTAATTCCACAGTGCACTAATAGTAATATACATGTATCTATTCAAAGAATGGAAGCTGATTTCCATTTGGAGAAGCCAATTTTTGCTGGTTAACAGTACATAATATTTAATAAATTTGTAAGAGTTCATAAAGTGTAAAACATTAATCTGAATGACAACATCCGTTTCACAGACAAGCCTTGTGTCAGGTATTCCAGCAAGATTAAGCATACCAAGTCTAATAATGCATTATTATTCTGAAGAAACTAATGTAAGTAAAAGTGTACCTGAGAATAAGTAAGGGGTGTTCTGATGCCAGTTTTCGGCAAGCTATGTTAGCGTCGTACATACGACTCTCTGCTGCCTTGCCAGCACGTGCTCGACCTAACGCTGTTATCATTCTGTGTGAAATACCATCAAGCTGTAACGTAAAACACAAAATTAAAAAGACAAAATTGAGGCCCCTATAAATTGTTCGGTGAGCTCCATTTTGTCTGATAAGTTCTACCTTTATTATATGGAGTTTAAAATTACAATTGAAAATTTTTGTATTTAGATAAAATTTTTCTTTATTTTCACAAATTGATTAAGGGAGCAAACTTCAAGTGGAGGGAGTTTTGTGTAAGACAAGAAATACTTGTATTTACTGACCTGACTCTGGCCTTGTTCTGAGTTGTAAATTTGTGTTAAGAGAACATTAGGATCAGATAACCAGTTCAATAAATAAGGAAACTGTAAATATAACTCCAGTAACAATACTTCATATTCTCTCTTTCTCAAACTACAAAATGTAAAAAAGCAAAAAAAAACTTAAGTACATATATATGTCAGATTGACTGGATGGTCTGCTATTGTCTGAGACATGCAAAGAAAAAAATACATATATGTCAGCATAGCTGAGACATTAATATTCTTGACAGTCAAATCTGTCAGTCAGGACATATGGACAGCTGTTAGCTGAAGAGAAGGGAGATTTCCTTGATTCTTTGCTTTGATGCTGTGTTTCCAATCTGATTAAATTTAACTTTAGTTTTAGCTTATGTTCTATTTCAACTATCCTATAACTCAATGTGTAATGCATAGGAGGAAATACCTAATGAAACAGTTACTTGACACGAATTGTGCAGTAAAATATTCAATATACTGCCTATGTCACTTTTAACACATTTTACAAAGAACACAAAGCAAATAAAGCCCCAAAATTGCATTCTTTTTTATAAACTGACAATTTGGTAAAGCAGGATCTGGCATATAATATCAAAACACTTACCTATTGGCTGTAATCTTTTTTTGTACATGTGACACAACTAGTTTCACTTTATCATCGTTGCCACATAAACACACAATTAACAACTCCATTCTTTTACTCATATCTGTTATTCCATTGGTTGATTGTTGATCATGTGATGTTTCTTCAATAATAAAATCTACGACAGATAGAATCTGTTGATCAGTTAATCCCAATACATCTTCATAAAGTTCTGTCTGCAATGGATAATTCAGTATATTTGTGTCAACATGGGCTATCATGCTATTTGCTGTTTTTGGTAGCCAGCAAATAAAATATTGTTTATCTCAATGTAACAGAAGGGTGATAAAAAATATTCTTTATTTAAAGATCAAACAAATAAGGATCAATTTAAAAACAAATAGAATAAATAATGTCTAGACTTTGATGTTAGTGCAAGCAGGTTGAATGTATTCGGATTTATATTGTGGCTCATATTCAATAGAACAAATGTTAACTTCTGTTTGGAATGATCCTTTTGAATAAAGCATAATGTGTGTTTGTGTGCGACTGCCTTTAATTCTATATTTTACTGTTAATTCTGGCCTAATCAAGTCATCAAGGATGGACAGCTTTCTCAATTGACATCAATGTTGTTAATTCTGGCCTAATCAAGTCATCAAGGATGGACAGCTTTCTCAATTGACATCAATGTTGTTTCAATTCTTTCATATTCCAAACTACTTTTCTATTGCTATTGCTATCTATTTATGGCCTATAGATGTATTCTACAAACTTCTTATGAACTACCAATATTTATTCTACATATATAAACATAGACTTACCCTTTTAGAACTTTGTTCTCTACCCTGCCATATCTTTGGAATGTGTAAGCATGCCCATAGAAAATCTAAAACAGCTGTTGGATCAAAACTAGAAAAACAAAACATTAAAGAAGTGGAATTATCAAATATTCCAATATAAGGTCCTTATTTTTTCTATTACTCCATATATGAAGACCAGTTCATCAATTAAATGTTACACTTTTGTATTAACTTTAAAATAAAATTGAAAGAGAGAAAAAGGTGTTCGACAGGCTATCATATTCATTGTCTGTACAATAATGGAATCGAACCCAGGACTTGCCAAGGAAACAGATTTATGGTATATAGAGGGAGAGAGAAATAGGGTCTAACATCCACTCGACACAAACTAGGTCATTTCTGGACTAACATGTGAGTTTAATTTTTATTTCAATTATTCGCTTGCGCGTAGGGGTCTTTAGCAGTAGGAGGAAACCGGAGTACCCAGAGAAAACCCACGAGGTTGGACAGGTGACTCGAACGCATGCAGTTGACTCAATGGCAGGCCGTAGGATACAGCGTGAGCACGCTAACCATTTGGCCACCCAAACCACCGATTAATGGTATACACTGGCTTGTTGGACCATTCGGTAACCTATCAACCCATCCTTACTTGAATCAAAGGAACTTTGTGTGGGGATTAAATTGTTTATACTCTACCTTGACTCTGTTTCATGTGACTTTAGTAGCTGAGTTATACATTTATTTAAAGTTTTCCAGCTTCCTTGATGTGTCAACAGTGCCAATAAATATGGATGATTCTGTTTCCTAGTACAAGACTTTCCATTGGTCACACCTTTAGCAAATATGAGTTTTTGCTGTAAGGTGGGATTTGATTGGATAAGTTCTGGTTCCAGTAATTCTAGCCAATCAATGAGTAGAGATGCTGCTGATTGCGAAATAGTATTTCTATATTAATAAAATAAACAATATCATAAATTAAATACAAATTCTGGTTCTTGCTACTGATGTACAGGAGTTCATTTAAATGATTATTAAAAATGATTTAACATCCCTTAAAAATTCAAAACTATAGCTGGATTGTGATGACAATATTTCGTATCAAGGGGTCATAACTCAACAAATCAGTATCCAAAATGCTTGAAATTGAATGGTTTTCTTGATCAATAAGATGTTTTCTCTAGAGTATTAACAAGAACTGTGGATCTAGATTGAAGTTTCTTTACTCTAGACATGTCAACAATATTATTAAAGATGATATTTACCTTTGTTGTGAATGTAAGATGATATCGGTAGCCATGTTGACTGCATTAGATGATGATGATGTAGATGATGATGTTGATGATGACTGTATTTTATCTGTCATACAACTATCTACAAGTTTCTCTAGTTTGATACTACCACTATTACTCAGCTTCTCTAATCCTGTGAAAACAAGAAATAGGGTTTCATGTCCAACGACCAGTCATTTTCAGACAAATATATAAAAAGGTAAATTCATTTTCTACAGAAACAAATCAAATCCTAAGAATCTATAGAAAAACGACATAGTTAGACATAATTATTAACCATTTGCACTAATAAATAAAGTACCAGCTCAATTTGTAATATCCATATAAATATTTTGTAGTTCACTCAAAAGTGAGAACTTAAGGGTAAAATCGTCATACCTGATATGAATTTTTTTGTATCCAATTTTCCTTTTGTTTTGTACAGATCTGGGTTGGTAGAAGAAGTTAATGACTGGTCCCGAGTTGACCTTTCACCTTTAAAGTACTGACCAATCACAGACATCAATGGTGATTTTTGACCTTGTAAGTAGTCTTTCAATTTTTGTAAAACGCCTTTCAACGCTTCTGACTTTTTGCCCTATAAAAGACGAAGATACAGATATCAGATAATTATTAATATATACATGTATGTAAGGTACTGCCTGTTTATGGTCAATATTCAAGTTACACATGTCCCTTAAGGCAGTTAAACCTCTGTTAGTTATGTAACAAAGTCTAGAGGATTGAGTCAATCTCATGTGTTAATCCTGATGTGTTAGGTATGTTTCATACAATTCAAGAAATGTTCAGTTAATTTTAGTTCTACCTCTGATTTACTGTGTTAGTCAGCATTCAAATACACTTATGTCGAACAAAATTTTTCAAGGAACATAAATATATGCATGTACCACCAAAGAGATATCCCAGGCAAAAACTGAGCTGATATTGACCTTGGTCAGTTGATACAATTTCATTGATACTACTGAGGAAAAATATTTACAGAATCATAAAAGAAGATAGCGTTGGCTCGAGTTATCATCTAGTTTAAGATTTTGCTTAACAATAAAGAGGTAATTGTGTACATAACCAGTTTTGAGATGATGATTTTAAATAGCAGACAAGACCGTGTAGATAAAGTAAAGAGTTGATTCATGAATTCTGATCCTTTAGCTGACTGTAAAATCTGTGAATTAATAAAATGTAGAACTTATACACACAAACAATGAATCCATCTAAACAAAATTTCTTTCAGATGTATTTTTCTGATTTAACTCAACTTCATCTTTATTTACAGACCTTTTATAATGTGCAGTTTGTAATTGGTTAACTTCAAATCAACCTTCAAATTAAAACCTGTTGTAGAGAAAAATCTATGAAATCTGTAAAACTAATGTTGTGAAACGGATCCTACTTAGAACTATCAGAACAAGGTTTCAGTGACACAGCTGACACCTGACACTCTGCGAAAAATTATTGACCAATAACCCAGAAATGTTTGTCAGTTTATTGATCGTTACAAGACAGATGATGAATTATGGACGTGTAAAAAAATAAAAGTAAATTCTAATATACCTTTAAAATGACTTGTATCAGTTCGTTAGCTTTATTTTCTTCACTTGAAATAGTCTGTAAATACAGGAGGAAATATAATTTTATATGATTTAAATAAATAAATCAGTATGATCACAAACTTCTTTATAACTCATAGTAAGGAAAGAAAGGGTCAATGAATATCTCCACTAAAGCTTTGAATCTAAGCCTAACATCTGATGAAACTGTCAAAGTTCATTTTATTAATATACCATATCTTAAGCATTAGTAAATCACCAACCTTAATGAGTTCTTGTAGTAATCTAACAGATTGCGGGTCAGATGACTTCTGTACAGAAAATATCTGGTAAAATATAATTAAGAAAACACTGTTTACAATTAAAAATAATCTAGTTTATTCAAAATATATTGCCATTTGGTTTGTGCATGTATCCATTTTTTTCGTATATTAGTATATCAATCAATAGTGCTCAATGTTTATTCATTTATCATCAAAAAGTCTAAGATTAACACATGTTCCTTATTCAGAAAATAAAATCATTTGTGTAATTTTTGACTAGATGATGATGTAGTATACCTTTTGGAGAATCTGCACCAATTCTGTTGGACCATAAACAAGACTGGAAGAACTCTCTGTTTTTATTAGCCATGGTTTACCAGTTTCTTCACTTTCCATGACATCATTTGTTTTCTTTGCTACATACATGGAAATAAATATAACAAAAGTTATACTAGATTTCACTTCAACCCTTCATTTGTTGGAACATGTAGAAAACAAAGCACCAATATCTTATAAAAAATAAATATTTTAAACCTTCCATCTTATCCAAGATCCTTACCTGATTTCCTGGGACTAGTTTGTGTCAATAACTGGTAGAATTTATCTCCCCCTTCTGCCCCGCGCATGTGTTGTATCTCAATAAGTTGAGCCATGTAAGCTTTATCCACTACAGCTTGTTGTAAACTCTCTGCATCTGTCTCCATGGCACGATCTAAACAATGTAATAATTTACCCATACTACTGACGGGTATACCAAAAGATTGAATAAACAACAACAATTGGGCGGGTTCTAGTTCCTCGAGAGCTGAAAATCATAGAAGAAAAAATGAGGATTGAGTAAGATGATCATGGTGATTAAGTAAGATGAGTAAATTGATCAAGATAATTGAGTAATTTGATCAAGATAATTGAGTAAATTGACCAAGATAATTGAGTAAATTGATTAAGATAATTGAGTAAAATGGTACTTGCGCTTGACATAATTGAGTAAATTGATCAAGATAAGTGAGTAAAATGGTACTTTGGTACTTGTCTTCGACATTTAATTCATTACAGACCATAATCCATCTTTTTTACTGATCAAACCCATACATGCCTCTCTCGATATTTAAATTCTGGCTAGAAAGTCTTATTCTTGTTATTCATGGCTTTAGATTGTGTGTTTAGGATTTCAGGGACCATTATTTATCTAAATATTTCCTAATTCAAGCCTAAGTAATTATATATAACATTATTTATCCAGCTACCATTATTCATGAAGTTATCATGGTAACAACTTCTAAGAATTGTATTGTTGGTATTAACTTTCTGGTACAACTACACAAAAACATAATGAAATATTCCTAACCTGCCATCACTAGTCTGTCAACACTGGAACGAATCATCTTCAATTTTAGCCAGTCAGGAAGTAATAATGCCTCTTCAGAAGTATCCAAGAGAAAGGCTGTAGGTAAACTTCCTTTTTCAGGAAACCACATTGATAAAAATTCCTCATAACGATTATTCTCAGCTAAAATAAAAATCAAACGCATGTTTCTTTGATCATTTTGAGAGAAATAATTTGTAGTTTTTATTTCTATGGTTATGCATAAATTACTATAGTAATTGAAAGTATGTTATTTTTGTGTATAAAAGATCTACAGCTTACCATCAGGGGCTCCATAAGTCAGTAATATAATCATAGCATGTACAGCTAATATATGCATGGTGGCTGATCTTCCAGACTCCCACTGTAAAATTATCTGGTCCTGGGTATTAGACTGAAATTAAGACACATTCTTATTAGTTCCACCTACTGCATATTAGTCTGGTTGGTATCAAAGATTAAATTGTTACTGACAGTGGCATAGGCTTGGCCCTGAACTGTCATCCAGAGACCACATGAGTGCAATAATCTTTGAAAAGAACAAGTAAACCGTACCCAATTATAAGCTTCTTTATCTTGTTCTGTAGCCTTGATTAAATAGGTCATGTATAGATTAACCAGTGCCGTCAATGTCTGTTCTTCCATTGGTGTACGTTTTGTTCCTTCTGCAGGTAATATATGATTAATAATAGATGTTCTTTCTACAATGAGTTGAGCTGTATCCTGAATAAAATTAAAATTAAATCCATCAAATATTGAAGTCTTTGTTAATCATTTGAGTGATCATGAATCCCTTGCAGACTAAAATCACCAAAAGTACTATCAGCTGAGACAGAAAACTTATAATGTCCAAATTATTCACATAAAGAACTCTTCATGTATGGATTCATCATTCCTCATGTGACATACCGTCATTACTTGATTTTGTAGAAATTGTCCATGTACAATGCTTATCATATTCTATGTTTAAACATTGAAAAACATGTTACCAGAGCAAGGTTATCTAGATCTTGTAGTGATTGGTCCATAGCATAAAGAGACAGGAAGATAATGTAAGCACTAATTAAATTAGGATTGGTTTCTATTTGACAGGCCTGAAATAAAACAAATTAAAGAATATGTTAATGACTACAAAATGACTACAATTATATTTTGTAGTGGTTTACTTAATCTACTGTATTCAATAAAATAGGGGTTGGTACTCACTAGGATGTGTCTTCATTTCGTTGAATAAAGAATACGAGGGTATGTTTGACTCAACTGAATTTATTTGAATCTGAATCATCTATTGTGTTAAATTTAGCCTCTAAATTCTGTTATTGTTTCTTCATAGTAAGGCACGAATATAAATAAAGGATGAATCAAACTAGCCCTGTAGTTCAACCAAAGTATTTAACAATTGTGGAAATACAAAATCATGGTTTATAAACAACCAGAAACCAAACGACTCACATTTCTGAGGGCTAAACATGTCTGCCCTTTCACTTCCTGGAACAATGGAACTGATGGTAAATGTTTTAACAACCAGGTGTGTGTTGTCTCCTCTTCGTCAGTTTCCATACTAACATCTTTATCTAGTTCTGACCTGGATACCACCATAGATAAACCCTGAAAACATGAAATAGTTTAAAAAAACAAGTTTAAACAATCAATTCTATAGATAACACCTGGATTCTTAAAGCTATATAACCAAGAATATGTTACATTAATGCATCATTTTCAAAGACGCATCCAATGTAGCCTTGTCTAAAATAAAACCGGAAACAACAGATATATCACAGACCTTCAGACACTGTTGAATTATCAAAACTCGCTGTAAACTCATTTTTCAGTTAAACCAGAGTCTTTCTGGTACACATATCTTAAGTTTAGGACATGTGTATCCTATATATTAAATTGGCTTTAATAAAAACATATTATTTTCGGTAAGTCAACTAGATTTCTAAGCAAATCATCTGATTAACTGTAGGGTTTGGGTAAATTTTAGACTATCCTATCTGACTGCTATATGGCTAAATTCTAGATGCGAATATTTTACCTTAATTGCCTGAGTTCTAGAAGATGACTGTGAGGAAGACAATCTTTGTAAAAAATAGTCCAATACTTCAAACATAGTCCTTGAATCAGAAACTTTACCATGAACTAATGCCTGTAATCGTCCCAGTAACTGCTTCTGTTTTAGTTTTTTCTGTATAGATATAAAGATGAGAATGAGATAATTCATAATATTTATAGTATAAGTGATCTTTTTTTTACATAACTCTCCCAATGATCTATAGATACTAAAGTGGCCAACTTCATCAATCTAAATTGTGATTTGAGGGTAATTTACATGTCATCTCCATTGTTACCGTGTAGGTAATTCGCACAAATGTCCTAAGGCAAGCTATTACTGAACCTGTTATGAATAATCAACCAGCTTGTTTTGATTTTTTTACCAAATTATCAAAATTACTGTTAAATGTGCTAATTACCCAGATATAAACCACATGGCCAATTGTCACTGAGGCATGACTGTTGTTGTGTCCGAATGTAGATTTATAACACCATATAGTTGCTGATTCATTGTTTTACCAATGAGCTAAATTAAACATCAATAAGTTAAAGCCGACATGAACATAATATTACCTGTTTTTTTCTATGTTTATCAGCTTTTTGAGAATCTTCATCGAGAATATCAATTTTACTTTCTTCTTCTTCTGTTTCATGCAGTAAAAATTCACACAGACATTGTATAGGTAATACATCTAATGAACCTTCGCTAGACTCAACTAACTCGGCTAACCAAGGCATAGATTGTGACGTACCCTGGATATATGAAAAAACAATAAAATCATTGTATATAAACAAGATACAACTGGTTACTCAGAATAACATAAGGTATAATAACTTAAAGGGACATCCAAATATGGCCATTTGAAGTTTGCATTAGTTTAGTTGATTTTAGCTAGTCATCTTAAAAGCATCTGTGTTGATTTTAGATATATTTGATCAACAATGACAAACAATAGATCATTTTTTGTTCTAATAATCTTAATTACAATCCATGTAAATTTTTAGTCCTCATTGGTTGACATTTCAAATTCAAGCTAATTTATATTAATATTAGCCTTCATAGATAATTAAACAATACAATTCTGCTTGTATTTATAAATGTCAATCTGATTCATAACTTACGAACAATATACTATATTAGAGGGAAGAGTATAGTCATTACCTGTCTCTGTATAACATCTAGAAGAAAATCAGGATTACGATTTCTACACAACATCTGTCCAATCTTTAACGACATGTTTAACACTTGCAACTGTTCTAATACTTTAGCTGGAGGACATCTTGCTACTCCACTAAAAACACCCAAATAAATGAAATATCATTTAACATGTTATTTTTCTTAATCAACGAAGCAAATAAACACGGGTATACACCATGCAGTATACTATGAGGGGAATTTTGCTTGGAAAGTAACTGAGCAACTGTTTTTAATGTAATGCCAATGGTATATAAGTACAAGGAACATTAGTTTATTGTCCCTCTTGAACCACTGATAACAGGGGATACGGCTTGGAAATTTGGTACAACTTCCTTAGCGAAGGCGGGGACCTCCTAGTAAGTGACATACTCAAGAAACCAATAAAATAAAAGACTTTTTAAAATAATGTCTACATTTTATTTTTTGATAACAGATAAATTTGGTCCTTTCAAATTCAGTTTCTAGTTATCATTAAATAAGTTTTACACAAATTAATAAAATCATATTTGCAGTTTCTTGAAATCAAGGATGTTGGCACGGCTGACAAAAATTGTAGTTTTCAGACAAATGAAATGAAAGAATTATATTACCCAGGGTCCATAGTAGTAAGCTGATCCACTAATAAACTATTAGCTTCTGTTATTGTAACTTTACTAGTAGCAGCAGCTAAATGTGTCTCAAACTCTAATATCTCCTGGATCTCTTTCTGATTTATCTACAAAACATGAAAATTATGCTTCAAGTTAAGAATCCATGAGAGTCCAATTTATAAACTTTGGAATGGTATATATAAAAGTATAATAACGATGAAGATAATTTAGTTCCAGCTAGATAGAGATTTAGTACAATATATTCACAAGACACAAGATTGTATTAAACTCCAATTTTTTGGACTCATGTACAAGTACTTCTGTAAAGCTGTGACTAGACTGTGCTCATATTCATACTCTCGTCCCCTGCATTATTTCATGTTCCAGACCAAAATGGTATGACCAACATCTTTGACTCTTTAAAATATCAATAGCACCCCCTGCTGTATCCTTCGACTTATAATGAGTTACATTGTATAGTACAGTAGAATTTAATAACAGTATTAACAAGATATATCCTGTTAGCTAATAACAAAAGAGAGAGAGAGAGAGAAATGGGGTTTAACGTCCACTCGACACAATCTAGGTCATTTCGGGACTAATATATGGTTTAATCTTATTTAAATAATTCGCTTGCGTGTAGAGTCTTTAGCAGTGGGAGGATACCGGAGGAAACCCACGAGGTGAAATACAACAAGAATTATATCCAATGGTATCTACATTTTCCGACTACCTAGTGATTGAAATGTCTGGCGATAAAAGATGTAGCTGTACTACCTGTCTTTCTCTAGCTTTAATATCATCTATCAGTTTTTCATCTGTTGCGGTCGTTGGTGGAGGAAATTTATAATTACTGAAATATATAAACAATGGCTACACACATTGTTTGTTCAATGTTTGTGTCGGGTTGCTTGGTTTAAACTATCCTGGTCTACTGGATCAAAGGACACATCCAGAGCAACATGTTTCGGCTGGGTAGATGTCCTAAACTGTACTTGGTAACAACCAGAGAGAAAATTTTCTTGGGTTGTTGGCCTACACAGTCCTCCCATACATCATGAGTGACTATTTTTGTTCACTGAACAACATGGACTGCCGACACACTCTGAGTGATAGTTTATGTTGGGTAGTTGACCAACATGGCCTGTAGACACACCTACATTTACAGAAAGCATTCCCATCCTAGTGATCAAATAAAATATATTATATATAAATACAGTTTATGGAATGAGAAAATATTTTTCAAACTTACTTTGTCATCACCATTTCCATCATTAATTTTAATGTAGAATAATTATCCCAGGCAGCAACACCTGATAAATACAATTATAACCATTTTGTAAAGGTTAACTCTGCAGATACACATTCCAAGCATAAAAGATATGTCATATCGTCACTGTGAAGACAAAGTCAGATGAATATGCAATGAAATTATTAAAGTTTAATAGCTTAAGAAAATAAATTTATACACATACCAAATGTACTAGGATTATAAGCAGCTAAAGTAAGCAACATTAACCAGCCTTTCCAATATAATGCTGATATTGCTAAATTAGGTGGAGTATATCTAAATAAAAAAAACAAACATAATGACAGGTTAATAGTAAAAAGAATACAATCTTAGACAAGAAAATGAGATTTAAGTAAGAAAGAGAAACAGTTATCGATCTCCAGTTAACACAATTAGGTCTTAGAGGGACTAGAAATAGACATTCTTGATTGCATTATTTCCTATGTGATCAGTCTTCCACCATATGGAAAACAAAGCGCTTCATAGCAGCAATGTCATCACAGGATAACCTTAGATCAACTGTTTCATTATATTCCCATAAGAAATTTCTAAACTGTCAACAAACAGTATACACAGGGAAGTTTTTTTTTCAGTAAAATATATAGAGGATTCACTAATGTAGGAGCAATCAGTGGACTCCAACATTAGTGTTATAGTGAAGCCCTTTAGTATGTATATTTGTTGTAGAATTATAGTCTTAGAATACCTGCTTGATAATTCTGGAATGTTTTGTTTTTTTTCGCAAGTCTTATCTTCTGTCAAAATGGTAAGTGTCAATATATTTCAATATACTAACCCTTTAGGTAGTGTTATATTTTCTGGGTATCTATAAGTACATAGATTTAACAAGGCATCTATTAATTCTAATCTCTCAACTTGTAATACTTCCATTCCAACTAAAAAATACAACACAACAGAATAATCAGAGGTGTTAGTACTGTTAGTGTTAGGCACTATTAGTGTTATCAAAATACTACTGTATCCAAATAACATTTTTCTCAGCCATTATTTTTGTTAAATTAGAAGTAAACAATGGAGACTAGATTAGTACCTGAAATACAGGTATTCTAAACATGGCATCTACTTCACATATATCATCAACAAAAATTAAAGTAAAATAATGATATATTTACGTTCATGATATAGACTAGCAGCACGTTTAATAAGTTGGTCAGCTAATTCTACAGCATCTGCAGCACTAAACTGTAATTCTCTTGACAAACCAATCACTAGTACCCTCATTAATGTGTCTTCTAGTACAGGTACTTCTGTCGCCAAGCGTAACATTAAACTATAAAATAGAATTATAATTTTTCTAATTGTGTGTGCAATAAGTTTTATTCAATGTTGGCTTCCACCTGGGTGATATCGCAAATAATCTTCTAATCAAATCACCTCAGAAAAAGAAATAATCCCAATGAATTTGTTCAATTGATATCATTATTCTCAACACAGATTTAGTTTAAGGAGGTTTATAATATATTGTTAACCTACATATAACAGGGGCGGATCTAGGAATTTTGAAAAGGGGGGGGGGGGCGCCGGAAAATGAGGGCACTTACTGCGGAGATGGGGCACCCTGCTGCGATGGGGTTGAGGGAAGGGCCCAAGACAATTATCCGTCATTTCCTTGCATCTGTAGACATTCCAAGAGCTGTTTGGTTGATAATTTCGTCTAAGTAAACGTTCGGAGAAGACATATTTGGGTCTGAAAAAAGGCACTTTCAGCAGTAAAAAAGACATTTTCAGCAGTAAAAAAGGGCACTGTCAAAATTTAGAGGGGGGGGGGGGGAGAGAGGATCCGCCTCTGTGTAAGTTAAGACAAAAATATTCTGACTGAATTTTTTTTAATTTAATAAATAACAACTACATAATCTTAAAGTTTCTTTAAATAAATGAGAAACACATCAACAGAGCACATTTTGTATGAGAAACATTTACTGGTTTATAATATAAGCTTGACAGTTTAACAATTAACCTTGATAACGATATGTGATTATTTGAGAAAAGTCCTGCTAATATAATAAATCACTAGTCTGTTAATAAGAGTGTTACCCTTATAAAGCAAAGATTGAAAATAGAATGATATACAAACCTTCTATCACCTTCTGGTGGCCAGTTATCTTTATTATAATAATGTTCCGGCGTTTCCATAAACAGAACTTTATGCAAACTGAAAAAATATAGAAGTAAAAGATAATGGAGTTACATAAATATATCTTCTGATTTCATACAGATTTCCTTCTTAAATGCTGATTAATATTCACTGTAATATTTTACATCCATTTCACTTCCTTCCTAGTCACAAAAACCTTGGCCAACAATGATGGATGAAGCACACCAGAAATATTTACAGATTGCACAACAATACATGTTTTCAATCATATTATATCTTACCAATGAACATATTCTGTGGGTTTTCCCTCCAGTAATTTGGGCACAACTGTATGTAACCACCATACACTATCTCTCTGTATCACAGCCACTTGATTTTTATACGTCTGCAAAATTTCTAAGTCTGCAAAAAAATTAAAACATGCAGAACAAAATAAATAACCAGTATAGGGGTTAGAACAACAAACTAGTTCATTCACATATCAAAAGTCAAAAATATGTATTGAAATGAATGCTTTTATCATGCAATTAAGCTAATAAAACCAGTCACATTAAAGTGAAACCGATGTAAATATATATGAAACAACAAAGTTTTCCATTTCAGGAGGCTTAAATAAATTATAGGAAAAAAAAGTACCTTTGTTATCTCCCCTTGCCACAGCAGACACAGCCTCTCTTATAGCAGGTGATATGCCTAATAATATAGACAGTGTTATCAAATCTGTTATTGACATCACATAGCGCTCCTGAAAGCAGATAACAACATGTATTTGAAACAGGAGGATTTAGGTATAAACTTGACTCAACACATCTATATAGTGGTATATGTTTATTTTACCATAATTATACATGTAACATTTGGTTATCGTACTATGTAATGTGTTTATCTTAATATATGGTATATTTTGATTTTTATACATGGTATATTTATTATGTTTATTCTAATAAAGTGGTATATATTTATTTTAGCATAATGGTAACAGGTAGTGAAAACAATCCCCCTCCTATGCAGTATAACATTTTACAAAAGTCTGTCTCACCATGTCTATCTCACTGAACTTGGCTTCAGTTCGCTCTGACATCAAACTTAAGCAGAATGCTGGAAAGCTAAACTCATGTCGCAAAGACCGAATAATTTCACGGAACAATGCTCGTAAAGCTCTCAAATAGTCATCTTTATTGGTTAACAAATCCTGGAAAATCTCTGCTAAAATCTGAAATAATAATACAACTTTCCATTAACTTCTTTATTTAAGGGATATATAGTGTGGCGTTGCAATTTAGAAAGTAATGATTTATTCAAGTTAGAATAAAATAATCAATACAAACCTTTGATGCTTGCTCTGTAGATGATGTGAATATAACTCCTAATAAGGCCATGTTATTAGGGTTACGAGCATTAGACAATTCATTATAAATAGTGTGTGTTAAGATCATCTTTAAGTTCTCCGGATGACCAGATAATAATTCCCTGAAATTCGAAACAAACAGCATAATTCATGTTTCTTAGTTTCATCGTTCACATTTCATTTGTGGACATACTTTTTAGGTAAACATACCCCCCCCCCCCAAAAAAAAAATTCAACAAATAACACCATGCAGTGTATGTTAATGGATATTCTTCGACCAACCATGAATACACACCTCTCAAGGCACATTCCCATTACGTTTTGCAGACCCTTTACAAAAGAGGAGAGGAATCCAGTGTTAGTTACTAAAACTTGATGATGGACAAAATCTGCCTGGTGGAAAGGGCCTTGGCTAATACATATAACTAGTTTATTACTACAATTGAAAAATTATCTCATTATTTTGATATTCTGATTGTAAACCATACCTCATGCAGTTTAAATAATGGTTAATCAGTGGTTTAGTTTTAAGACGTATTTTAATTAACTGTGCGATAACTTCTAGATCTGTTTTATCATGATTGACACAGTTCATACAAACTGACATCAACAAATCCTGCGATGTTCTTGCTAACTGTAATGAATAATACATATTATATTAACTCACACATGACACTCACACAAATAAATTCAGATATTAGATGTATTCCTAAAAAGTCAGATTTTATTCATTTTTGTATTAATAACCCATCTCCATTAAGCACAATAGATGCACAACAGCAGAACCTTATAAACACCATTTTATTTTATTAACAAATTACTTATGCATTATTTAAGAGTCCGCTAAACACAACCTTTTTACCACTGTCATTAAAAAATTCATTTTATACTGACACCCTTTATCTATAAAATATTCAAGTTGGGGTAATAACATTATTACAAGAGCTCAAACATTTACTGTACTAGGTGTACCTCTAAAAGTCTACATAAATAGGTGTAACATATACACGTAACTTCAAATATATTTCTCAAAACATAACATTAAAATATGTAATAAAATACATAACAAAAACATATTAACAATAACGTCAGCAGTATTATAACCTGATTTATTATTGATATCTGAAAATGTAAAATACAATTCACATTGATGCTTTTATGTTATGAAATTCAGAGGTGGCATATTGGAAGAAAGCAAGTTACTCAAGGAGGGTGAAAGCCATTTGTTGAACATTCATTACAATCTCATAATGTTAACATTTAAATTATATAATCCCTGCTCAACAAAAGTGCAACAGACTTGGTAGAAGTGAAGATAGTTTAATCAGTATAATGTTTCGGGCCGAGATACCCTTTAACAAATATCAGAGCACATAAATGACTTTGTAGAATCCTTTCAATAGGTATTATATATGACTTTTTATCTTATTAACTTGATCTTTTATAAATCCTACCTTAGGATTTTGCAGCCACATTTCTAATCTTTGACTGGCCATTGTTCTGACTTCACTATAACCACAGGTAGCGGACATTAATCGTATTAAATTTCTTGCCGTTGAATCCATGGGTTGTCTACGATTTAATTGTTCACGGATTAAATCTAATATATAGGACTCAATATGTTCCTGTTGATATGGATATCTAGAAAAAATAATTAATAAATGAATACAATCAGTGATGATAGAAAATATCTTCCCACTATTTACTATAACTGTGTTTCACCCAGAAAACAAAGTTTCATCTGACTGAAAGTATGATAGTTGTAATAACAAGAAAAAGCCAAGTTATACAAGGCCAGAAATTAATTAAACAATTAAATCATTACAAGGTGTCAATCTCGGAAAAGTAATCCCCCAGCAACAAATCATTAAGTACTGTTCTGCTCCGACAAGGCTAATAAAAACGGGCATACGCTATACAGTGTGTTATGAGGGAAGTTTTATTTGGACAGTGGTGCTACAGTCTACTCTTAATTCGAATCCAAACTATGAAGGGGATCTCTTACGTGCATGAAGATTTGTATACAGGTCCTCGGTTTGTCATCCCAATTGAACGTTGTCCCTTGCCAGACCCTCTGTCCAGCAGCAATGACAAGGAGGAGCCACATCAGACTTTATCAACTGGCATTTACTATCAATATTATGAACTGAAAACTAACCGTTGAAAGACAGGTGTGGTATCTTCAGACATATTACTTTTAATACTATCACCACCCTCTGATCCTTTAGATGTATCTTCATCTTCAAATAGATTAACTTGTGGACTTGCTGTAATAACAATTAACACCATACTTTTGACACTATAACATCAGTTTGTCACAGATCTTTGGATATAATAAATTCACAATACATTTAACATAGTACCTTATCTTATAGTACAAAATAAACTAGCATAAGTAACATAAATAAAATAACGATATTATCGCTAACTCAGCAACAAACTACAAACTAAATAATAAAAAAATATATATAAAATTTGTATTTTTTCATTAATTTAGCATGGACAATACTCTTTACATGACTGTAATCATTTTATTTATTTTTCAAATAGAAAAACTTGTAATTTTTTAAACAGATCAAAACAAATTCTTACAGGGGCTGGTTTGTTCTTTAGAATCACCCAATCCGACCAATAAATTCTTAGGTGGAATCTTTGTACCAAAGGCTGTCTGTATGTTATCGACAAAACTTTTACAATCATCTCTATCAACCCAGACTCTTTCGCCTAGTGAATCTTCCACATAAACCTAGAATAAAAATATGGAAAATACTAAATAGCACAAGCCACAAAAACCTAGAATGATGTAATCACAACCATTTTGTGACGGCACATCTAAAAATTTGACACAATTGTCAAAGGAACTATGATGCAAAGTTTCATTACCCCTAACAAGAAGATGAATGAAAAGGTACATAAAAATTGATAATAAAAGCTACATAATGCCAATAAAACTACATACCTTGACAAAATTATCTGGCCAATTTTCTTCCTCAGCAAAAGCTGACAACAAAACATTGCACGCAAAAACTGAAACCAGTGGATTGCCTTTTGACTTAAAATTTATAGACATGTCTCTTTTCAATAAACTGCAAAATGCCTGCAATACAATTTTGTAAATATATTAAATTGTATTCAATAATAAGGTGTGCAGAAGGACAAAAGCCACGATAGACGCCCATTACTAAGTTCCCTCTAGCCCGACCAGATCAATTCAATAAATCTGATATGCACTTTTGTTTGTGACTTCTGGATATTGTGTCTTGTCCATACATTTGTCTAGTGTAATTGTTTGTCTCCCTGACTTATTGTTTTCAATTCATTTCTTAAAAATATATAAAATAGAAAGTCGAAATATTGTCAAAATGATATTACACCTTGGCGTGCCTTTCCTTGGTATAAATATTAGCACAGAAAATAGGAAAATGAAATGAAGTTCGTTTAACATCCTACTATTCTGCACAATCAGTGATATAAAAAAATCGGCATTTACAATGTAATCTGTTACAAGGAATGTTTTGTCAAGTTTTTTTTTTTCATACACAGTAGCATACACACCAATGTACATGTAGGACCCTGGTTCTCCTTCGTATCAACTGACCAATGACCCCTGCCAGATCCTCCATCCTGCACCTGCACATATCTACACAGTCCAGAGACTTACAATTAATGTTTTAAATAATACATGACAAAAAATTAACACAAATAAAAGATTATTACATCTATAACAACTTCACTACAGAATAAAGCTGATTTAGTCTTGGCCAGGTACATTGTAGTCAGGTATATAATCTGATCTGGTTTAGATCTATTTGTTTTCAGATGTTTTACAGCACCACATAATAAACCCTCTACTCGTTCATCATCACCATCAATTTCAGCTTCCACTATCTCATTATATAGATCTCCAGAATTTACTATGAAAATAAAAAAACATAGCAGTAAGTAAGTGACATACTTTAACATAGGGCAGATATTTTCTCAATGCCAATGTTCAGATCAATCAAGCATATTTTTTTATCTAAATTGAATTCTCACTGGAAGAACACAATAGTATGACAGAAAGTACATTTCAATGTATAGTAATACCAAAGATCAGGGGGGGGGGGGGAATCAGAGATAAAACCTGATTTTAATTATATTGGGTTCAAGTTGTTTAGATACTTCCTCCCTATAGACTAAATTACCGTCAATAGCCGATTCTTCATATTGATGAACAACAGGTGCTGGAGAACTTCTTTTATCTGAATCTGATCGTCCAAGAGGTGTAAAGGTCTGTGGTGATAATTTGGGTTTTTTACTCGTCACCGATAAAGAGCTACTAGGCGCTTCCCTTTTACGTTCATTTGACTGGATTTTTCGTCCGATCGGCTGAGGGCTAGTTGATCGCCTGACCTCAGTGGCTCCAGAAGTTTTGCCCAAGGCAACAAAATCTCCAGATGGTAAATGGCCTGAAATAATACATTACCGGTATATTATATCAATAGATCATCATGATGCCAAAAAACAAGAACAATCAAAGGTTTAGTCCCCGTACCAAAAGTAAAAGTAATCAATATAAAGAAAATCAAAGATGTCCGAGTATCATTCAGATTTGATGAAAAAAGGAAAGAAATTACAGTCTAATACACATAGTCTGTTAATAGATTGTAAGATTGTTGTTTATTAATTTGTAATTTGTGGTATGAAACGGCCGGCCCGTAACTAGTGAAATGAAATGACCTCTTGTATTTTTCGGATGAAACAGCCCGGGGGGAAACGACCTGCTCCTAATCACACCACTAACTAAATGAATTATTAATAATATTTAATGAAATAAGACGACATCATAACATTATTCATATCTGCTGGTCTATTCATTTCAATCATGATCAGATTTGCGAAAGATCTAACTCACTACTCAGAACTTATTGACCGTCTATCTTAACTTTAAGTTAAATGACATTACCTTTTCCTTTAAGAGGTCGCTTCCCAGGAGGAACTTTATTTCTGTCCATTGTTTAACTCAATTATTCATATTGTTGGACTATTATATTTTTTTTCAAAAATTAGAAAGAAGACACCATTTGACGGCCATTAAATTTCAATAATACCGGTACACTGTTTTCATTTTCCGTGACCGAAGAACAACAAGGGGAATAACCTATATTTTGTGAATGGAATCGCACCACTCCTTTTTCCCTTGAATACAGTAAAACTACCGTCATGTCTTGGTCTGTAAAGTCTTTTCAACAGTCTGTTGATTCTAATCTGTTTTACCCACCTATGGGTTTGTTTTTTTTTTTGGGGGGGGGGGGGGAATAAATGGGGCCAAGTTGCACACTTTTCAAAATGTGAAATTTGACTCATGTTTCGCATTGATGTCAGAATTTTCAACCGAAACCAACCCGTCCCAAAAAAGAATGGGGACCAAGGTTCGACAATACAGATACTTCAAATTATGTATTTGAACTTAAATCTAAAGATAACATTTTAATACATACATTACATGTATATTCTTTTGCAGATGACAACACCCTTCTGTAACTCATTTGACCTGGTGTTTCTGACCCCGTACGCCTATGCATCACGATTCCATTTATCTGATATTTCTAGATTTATCTTGGCAAAATGACACCGGCGAAACACCCTTCATTAAAGGCGTTTGGTTATTAATAAAAAGTCACGTCACGACACCAGCCATATATTTAGGCTATTTAGCATTGATATAATAATACACCGGGAGAGAGAGAGCGAAATGGGGTTTAACGTCCACTCGACACAAACTAGGTCATTTCGGGACTAACATATGGTCTTTAGCAGTGGGATGAAACCGGAGTACCCGGAGAAAACCCACAAGGTTGGACAGGCGGCCCTTATCCTTGTCACGATGTATGTAAGATGAATTATAGTTTAAGAGACCTGCAGCTTCGGGAACCTATATACTAGTTGAAGGACTGATTTATAGGAAGTTAAAAGTTGTTTACTTTTTGTTGTTTTGCTCCTGAAATAAAGTATTCCAATTTTTCACTTGCGCGTAGGGGTCTTTAGCAGTGGAAGGAACCGGAGGACCCGGAGAAAACCCACAAGACTGGACTGGCGATCCAGTTCCTTGTCACTACAACCGGGGATTCGAAACCACGCCAGTTGACTCAATGTCGACAGGCTTTATGATACAGCACGCACGTGCTAACTATTCGGCCACCCAACCCCCCAAAATACATAGGCCCACACAATTTCACATACTCTCTTTTTTATGTTATAGATTATCATTGACATACTTATTCAACAAGGAAGTTACTCAAATATCTATTTTAATTTTACACATGTGACGGCATAAAAAGTCTGACTATTCGTGCAAACCAGTGAGGTGTTACGAGATAAATACAAGATGTTAAAGGAGCTAAATCGCTAATATTTGGGACCTAGAAATTGACACAAGTGGGTCGCAACGCATATAATACTGTAATATGAATGATTTACATTCCATAAGATTTACATGCAAATTTCTTTTCCCGGTAAGATAACAACACCAATGTTGATTTAACTGGACAAATAATTCGGGTTTCCAATATTGAAGATTTTGGATGATATTGAGTTAGGTTTCTACTGTCACAATTCGTGCCCTGTAGAGGAGATTGCGTCCATCAGTGCTCACTCTGGGTTCCATTTTTTTTCCGCCAATTTTTCATTTTAATTTATCAGCCAGATATTTTTTCCGCCAAAATAAAATAACTATTAAAAAATTTTTTCGGGAATTTTATTTACATAAATACATACACTATATATCTTAAAATTTAAAAAAATTCTTCTCTGCTTTGCAGACTCCCATTTTTTGAAGACTGATT
Organism: Patella caerulea; assembly: GCA_036850965.1. Lineage (NCBI taxonomy): Eukaryota > Metazoa > Mollusca > Gastropoda > Patellidae > Patella > Patella caerulea. The sequence continues at coordinate 25,783,620 of JAZGQO010000014.1, read as the reverse complement.
CACATTGTTTTGTTAGCTGCATCATACCTTAACCAAGAATTTGAAAGTGAAAGATCTACCTTTTCCAAATGCACTTATTATTTTACGTTTTTCGAAATATTTCTCTGCGGTGGTCTTTTAGGGTATCATCATGTCAGTATCATCTGTAGTCTTAGTCCATTTTGGTGGTGGAATATTAAAAAAAATCTGACATTCTTCTGTCAGACGTTGAAGAAGGCTGCTCAATTTTTCGCTTACGACCCATGGCATATGATTTGACAGTCCCAAGTTTATATACGCATTTATAAACTGTGACAACATACCTGGCTTCATTTATTAACGATATCGTCAATTTCGGTTTGAAATAGATCAAACAGCAGTCATAATCCAATAATCCCGAACAAATCGAGTGAGTATTGTTTACAGTGTCCGCCATTTTGAATATATCGAAACCATCAACAAAGCAACCGATTTGTATTTGAAAACACACAATTAAATCTTTTGTCTCTTAATTAGTTTATTACTACTCTGACTGTAAATACTTATCAACACTAATCCCAGATTGACCAAGAGACAAAAGATAGGGCTATTATTGATACCTAATTGATTGTTGATTGACTCAACGAAGCGCGATCGACGGTACACTGTTTAGTATGTACGCGCGGAAATCAAAGCTTTGTGAGTTTGTGCCGATAATTTTTTTATTTCCAGGTAAAAAAAGAATCGCCATACAGGAAAAAAATATCGCCAAAAATTTCGCCAAATTGAATATTCTTTAGCCAAAATTATATTTAAATCGCAATTGGCGAATTTGGCGATCGACAGCGTGAGCGCTGGCGTCCATGGAATGTTTTCAAACATTTCAGATTCTGCCCCTCTAACATTCATCACGCCCGCACGCCTATGGTAATAATTCCATGATTAATCAACCAATTTAAAGACCTGATGGAACTTACCCGTGAATGCTGCTATAGATATTCAACAAATACGACATGTAGTCTATTCCACAATGTGAGAACAGTGTGTGCATGTATGATAAGTAATACTAAACACATATCCGAAATCGCTTTCTGCATAAATTGTAATATTTAAAGCTTTATTGGTATTAAACGATGCATTTTGAAATAAGGCTCAAAGGTCTTGGCACTAAGGAGACAATGCGTGGCCTACTTGTGTTAATACCTTTCGATATTGGTTCGTATTGGACGGTAAGAAGAAGAAGAAGTAAATACACAATTTGAAGGGGAAGCCAGAGACGGCAAGTGAAAATGCTAGACGACCACAAGGCTACTAAGATATTTAGTAACAAAGGATGCATGGGTCAGGCAGGATGTGGCGACCGCAATTAGTACGTGGGCCTGACAGAAAGACTCATGGTGCTACAGTTGGTGTAGGATTTTATACCTACCATTTCATTTCTCCTTTAACACACTGCATGGCGTATAGCCGTCTTCGTTAGCACGGATGGTGCTGTATTAAAGTGGGGCGTTAAATTCCATTTTTTTAATTGTCCATTGCTTGGGTTTCATCTGCTGGATATGCATGTGGTGGATTTGAGATGTCAGTCCCTCATCCAGTCTCTGAACAAAGAGAGAGAGAGAGAGAGAGAGGGGGGGGGGTAGATGGGGTTTAACGTCCACTCAACACAAACTAGGTCATTTCGGGACTAACATATCGTTTTAATTTTATTTCAATAATTCGCTTGCGCTTAGGGGTCTTTAGCAGTGTGAGGAAACCGGATTATCTGGAGAAAACACACGAGGTTGCTCTGAACAAAGAACATAAACTAGCATTTCCATAGAATGTATACCAGGCTTATGTCCAAGGTTTGTTGCACTGTATCTGTAAGGTTAGCGCAGAAAATCACCTCAATTTAAGGAGCAATTAATGGACACGTAATGAGGTAAAAATGGCGATTTCTGTGCGTTAAAGTTAACAAATAATTATTTCAATATCTGCCAGTCTTTATATGTTACCCCATCTTTTACAAATCTACACAGGAGTTTAACGGAAATTCCATCCTCTTTATTTTATGTCACTAAATGATTGCAGTCCTTGGGTTACTAGCTATAGTCATACTGACATATATTATAATACATCTTTAATATCTCAAGCCGTCATGTAAATACCTGTTATTCAATACTGATAAAGATAATGATAAAAACTATAAATACGTGTCAAATATTATGCTATTAAAAATTTAAGAATTATAAAAATAATTTTTATTCAAATAATAAAATAGTAGTTATGTAAACATGAAGAAATAACACAACTGTAATCGTGGAATGCTTAAAATATCAAGTGTCGATAGTGAAATAATAAATGAACATTAACTATAATACAACAATAATTAATTCTATATCTCTGATGTGCAATTTTTGACAAGTCCCATATGATATAAAAAGGGAGCCGCGGTGGATCTTTGAGTACCACGTTTACTCGATCCCGGTGTTGGCCGTGGCCGAGAAGGGTCAACGAACAAGGAACAGCGTCTTGTTCGGATGAATGTTCGGATGAATGAAAAACCAAGGTGCTGCGAACACTATAACGTGCAGGTAAAGTAACCCTGGGTAGTCGGTATGACGTATTCCCGTATACATTAGCCAAGTGTACCCCTTTAAAGAACAAGTATAGTGAAAATATTCATTATGCAGGTATAATGTTAATATGAATTATTCTGATATACATGAATACGTTGATATAAATAAACTAAACCGAGTAGTAATATAAGACATAATAAAATAATAAACCTCATTATAAGCAACTGAATAATAAAATAAACAATATCGTGATCTGTTAATGCAACCTTGTTATAGAATTTGACAAAGGTAAAGAAATGGGCTACCATGTTTTGTTAAACCGGGAAGTGGAAATGATTGGCGGGTTTTAAAGTTCAACTATCGTAACCCAAGTATTGTTCGTGTTTTGAAAACAATCATGCGTTAAATAAAACGGTGTTTTAGATTTCAATACAATATACGAAAATAACTTTGTATTATGTGTTACAAATAAAAAGAACTTTGTATTTGTGTTAGACACACTCCGTGGGAGAAGTATTACTTATTGTAAGGGATGTCACAAAATGACTATTATTTGGTATTGGTTTGTTAACGGATTAAATAGATTTAAAGATCTCTATAATGAAATATAAACATATTATATCTTTGGACTACAAACTCAATAATGCTATATACATGTACAAAACTTTATACTATGGGTTGTTGTTCATCTACAATATAGATATATAAGATAATTTTACCTATGCGTTTCAAAACACCTACAGGTTGTCAAATAAAACGATTAGCAATTGTAAATCTGTAAATATATACATATAAGCTCAAAAAAACATAATTGTAATAGTTATTCACCTTCAAACATTTATAACTTCGCTCAGAATAAAGTTATTTGAATAAAATATTCAAAATATTCTTTTTTCATTATCTATTTTTGAACTATTCTATCAAAGGACGGGCTGCTCAACTTTTTATCTAAATCTTACCTAATGCATCTTAAATAAAATGAATAAATTATGTGCGCACATATCGGTAATTAAATGTGGTCATAGACAGAGGATCCACTGTTTTCTGGTTTTCTCGTCTCACCAAGATGATTATATGTTGGATCCACAATAGAATCCCTATTGGTGTTATCAGAATCGTGATGTGGAGATTGTTCTGGTACTTCAGGATACAACCGAAACTTTTTATTCACCTGGGAGTATCTTTGGCCGCGTTCTCTTTTGTTCGTTTCTGATTCGGAAAGGATTTTGTCAGTATCACCATTAGTTGTGCGTTCTTTCTTCCCAGATTGGCGGTCGGTGTTGGATTTGGAATTCATCGGCAATGAGGTGACATCTTCATATGCATTTGCGTGTGAGGTTTTGTCGTTTCTGTTCGTTGTTTTACTGGTTTTATTCGTTTTACCCTTTCTGAAAGACGAAGTTATTATAAATCAATCACAATCTCCTTTCTAAACAAGAAACCAAGCGCTAATTGTTATATAAATAAACGCCCTGATATTTCATGCAACTTCATGAGCTGCCATATAATTACTTTTATTCTGTCAATTAACTTTAATTCCAAGATAAACCACACATCCGATTCAAGAAGTTATATAATTCCCCAATGCATGTATTCTCTAAAATTCCAAAATAATCTTAATATTCATAACATCTTTATTCATTTTCAGAGATTAATTTAGAAATAGAAGACTATAAAGCAATATATAAACAAACCGTGTTTTCGATGTATAATGTTCCGAAATATCTAGTATTGTGAAACATGGCAACTGCCCTGGATTTTAAGTAGTTATAGCTTATTATTTGCAATAATTGTTGACCATGCTGTTCATGAAGCCGGGTTTTACATAAACCTGGGGAGGCTGGGGGCATTTTCGTTTACTACTGGGAAGAAATTTGACGGTTTTTTAACACTTGATCGTTACCATACATTAAACGTTGATTGCATGGTGGGCTATTAGAGATTTTGTCTGTTCAAACATCACGGGGCATTAAAGTTTGTGTTTTGTGCCGTGATGGGCTGTGCATTTTAAAGTAGTTAAAAGCGTAAAATAAAAGTTTAAATTGTCTTCGTACATTTGTAAAATCGTGTTTAAATGTAAGACACAAGAGCTAAATCTATTTCATTCTGGTCAAAATAAACCATTTGATTGATATAATTGCTCTACTCCATTAAATAATTGTTTTAATGCTACATGTCTTACATAAAATGGCTTTATCAATAAATCTTAAATTTGGTTAACGCTCAGTTCTTGATGGGGGGGGGGGGATATAGTCATCAATTTTAAGAGGGTTCTATGACTTACTTTTTCATATAAATCGCAATTACTACCACCACAATTAAGATTAAAAGTCCTGCCCCGACGCTGACGCCAACAATAATCCAGGTTAAATTCTTGGCACCAACTGTAAAAAACATTAAAGCACTATTATCTATATTTCAGACATGTTTGCTAAAATTATAAGAAAATAAAAATATAACCACACAACCCTTTAATTTTCTACGTTGGTATTATAGTAATCATGGAAATTTCAAATTAAATAGTATTTAACTATTGTGACCTGTGTTGGCAAACTTTGAAAATTAAATTATTGTTATTTTCACATTTGCCGTCTCAATCTTCGTTCAATTCGAGCTAGATTGACTGAGCTATGTTCTTTTGCGGAAAGTAAGTTTGCAGTAAATGCCAGCTAAAGATGACAATATGTTCCCAAACAAAATCACGTCATACCAACCATGCCGTTTATTTGCTATTTTGTCGTTTAATATTATACTGTTCAGGTTTTCTGGGGTACTGAAGACGTAAATCGTAGTAAAATTTTGATCCGAGATTTATTTTATATATAAATATGTATATTTTATGCCGCCAGATAGAACATTTATATCTCACACAATGAACTCCTTTCGTAACAAAACATAAACAATATATGCGACATATTCACCTGGATCAAGTTTGTTGATTGGGTAATCAAGTTTAGTTTCAAAGAAGCAGTCACAGGACTGAATTAAAAGAAAACGCTTACAGTCACCTTCGTTCATTTTGGCGGTGGTGGCATAAATAATAACGGACTAGTTGCATATTCCTGAAGCAATGGCCCGAGAAATCTCTCTCTGGCCATTGCTGGATTGACTTCTGATTCTTGAACTTTTGCGGGAGTGTGTCTATTCTCCCCGTTCAATGAAAGCTATCACTTAAGTACAGCAACATGACAGTCCTTCGTTTAATCTGAGTCTTCCCTAAAACTTTGGACAGTGATTTAAGGTATTAAAACGGTGAAGGTATGTTCGTTTCCAAACAGTATTGTTTACATTTCATTCGACTTGATAGCCTCGTTTGTCACACAATTAGTTTTACTGCAGTATTCTCCTCTGCACGGGTTAATTAGGCATAATAAAAGCGTGAGCCATGACGTAACGTTATGTAAACATATTTGGTCCAATACTGGCACTCGTTTTAAATGTAAAGCGTTTGTATGGTAGGTAGTGATTGGTTGGTAGTCGGACTACTGACCAATCAAAATTTAACACAACAATATCCACTCATAATAGCAGTGTGTAGTGAGATTACCTATAATCAAACGAAACGCTGCGCGGAGTATGGACTAGTTGTTGAATTTAAAACAATAATATCCAATTATGCATGCTTGTATACTGGGCATGCTGTATGAAGCGACAGTAAATGTGATTCGGTTATTAGTAAAATTCTCTTCGAAAAGAAAATTATTTCCAATATTCGGTTTTTTTTTCAATTAAGTCAATAAATTGTAAAACGAAACGAGGTATCAAATAATCACCGCTAGGATTAATTATTCGGAATAATGATATGTCGACGGTCTTATACATTGGTAATTATCAATAATCCGTGACGAGGTTTTGGTTAACACTCAGCAGTTTAAGGGGGTTTTTTTTCTGTCACTTTTCAGCAGGAATCGCAAGTACACCCAAAATTATCGCCAAATCAAATGTATATCGCCAATCAGCAGACGTATTGTGGGACTGTGTAGCGACAAACCCAGGGTTTTGTTGATGTTTTGTAAGGGTTTTAAAACTTATTGTTTATATTCGTTCACAATGAATTCATCGGTATTACTTTGACTTTGGTCATATTTATTAGAGATTCACCGCTTTACAACGATGTCGAGTATTATGAGGATGCTTGACCGGTCGTCCAGCTGTCAACAGAATTCGGTACTCTTGCAAAACGTCCAAATAAAGGTGTTTTAAAATGTAGTATTGCTAATCAAATTATTTGGGTCGATAGATAGTATATTTATAGACTCATTTTTGTGAAAATCTTGTTCTGCCTGTATCCCATTTGTAGAATTTGTACAAGTCGACCCATTTTGTCAACACGGGTTATTTTCACATACATGTAATACATCGATCATCCCAGCTGTGCTGAATGGATTATGTTGTCGGTCTTCAAGGTGAATTGCTATTTCCAGGCGTATCTTCTGAGTTGCTAATGGCGGGTATATAGGATGAGTTACAATCTGTGTCGAACAAACTGTTCACCTTTTCAATGTATAAAATATCCTTTGGTAGTCAAAGATATGAACAGGTATTTCACATATTAAAGACATGGAATTTAATAATACCCTGTGTGTAGTACGGTATAGATTAAATTTAAGGAGTCGAAAGTATTTGGACTAGGTAACATTGGTGATAATAGTCACAACTTGTTTCCAGAAATTGTACTTTTGGAAATGGGAAGTTAGACTAGTGGTAAATGGGTAATTGGACTATATTCGACTTGAGCCAAAGTAGCCATCTTCGGTAGGTTGCATTAGTTTTAGACAGTTTAGAGTATTGTATATGGTCATAAAAGTCCACTTAAAAAAAATTCTACAATCGTTTGTCATTATAAGCATCAATGATATTGCATACCTACATGACCTTCATCTGTACTATTGTCTGTCACCGACCCATTCCCTAAAGTTTGAAATTAAATTAAATTATTAAATCAATGAATTGTTAAGAAGAAAAAAAAAACAAATAATAATGCTTAGATGATGGCATGTCCTGAATTTTATATATAGCGAACACAAAACAAATTAAATTCAAATAATACCCAATAGAAAATAATGTAAACTGTAAATGGCAAGGGGGATTATTCGAATAATTTGACAATATATATATAGCGATCACTATATAATGTTTGCTGTTTATTCTGAAATGTCGTTGTGTTAAGTAATAGTGCGTCAAACCCAGTTGATTTTAATCATTAAAATAAGTAAAATCTGGGTGATTAGCTAGGTAAAAACTGTGATAAAGTGATCCCGTGGGGATTAAGTAAACCATAGAGTAACTCCTTGGCAAAAGACGAACATCATGTTGAAGAAGAATCAACATGGATATAACGATCAACATGGATATAACGTAACCTTCTGCGGACAAAGTTACTTTACTCTTGATAATATAATAATCTTTTGACGGCACAATATTCCCAAATACAGTTCCCGGGTGTCACCAGTTCCCGACAATGGAACTATTGGGAAAAGGGGTGATATAGGCCTAGCCTATTCCCCAATCCTTATTGAATAAAATATAGTTTAAAAAAACCTATTGTTAGTTAACACCTTTTTAAGAGATGCATAGGCTTTGTATAGGCTTTAATACGTATTGGGATCTATTTCACCAACTGATGTATCTATAACCAGGCAGTCGTCTTAAAGATTTTAATGGGCCCCTTCTTCTAGGGCCGGATTGGGCTTATAAAGGAAAATCCAAAAAGAGAAAGAAAAAATAGAAAAGTGAAAGGACGGAGAGGGTGAGGAAAGAAAATAAAGAAGGAAGGACAGGACAGGACACACTCATTCTGTTATCTAATTGTATCAGGAAATGAAAAATTTGCCCTCTTCTGCTTTGATCTGAAATGCTTGGAAAATGGGTTTGCGGTTGTCAATTTTCAAAATTTTCCCGGGGGAGACCCCCCCCCCACAACACGCGACTCGTGGCGCGACTTCGGTGCGTACTTGTGTGGGCCTTGGTCAATGACCTGACAGGTGGTCCTTGGGCCCACCAGTCCGGCACTGTGATTATTTAGTGTGTGTGGGTGGGGGTGGGGAGTAGATAAGTACACCAACTCTCGACTCTGTGTGTCTGTAGTTGAGGGGGGGGGGGGGGCTAGTGGTCTAGAGTGCCGCGTTTCGACCTCTAGCTGGCCGGTCACCTCTGGTTTGCGACTGCGGTTTCGAGCCCTGGTGTGAGCGCATGTGGCATGGAGATAGGGGCGCCTTCGGAACCTCTTGGGTTTCCTCCGAACATTCCGGTTTCCTCCCACTGCTAAAGACCCTTACGCGCAAGCGAATTATTGAAATAAAATTAAACCTTGTTAGTCCCGAAATGACCTAGTTTGTGTTGAGTGGACGTTAAACCCCATCTCTCTCTCTCTCTCTCTCTCTCTGTAGTTGAGGATATGTGCATAGTTCTTACTAACAATGGCGCGCAATCGTAATACATCGTAGATAGCTGTATGAATGAATTATCGATAATGGCTTGATCAATATATATAACCGAGAAATTTTGTAGTTATGCTTAAGTTGTGTCGCTACACTGGACCAAATATGTTTAATTAGTCATAATAGTGTAATATTATAATATTATGCTATTTCAAAGGAGTTTCAGGCATTAATAAACCAAATTAGTTGGCATAATGAAATTAATAAGATCACATTAAAGCTGGATGGGGGGAGGCGCTAACTTTTACATGCAATCACACTAATCTTTATTTTTTGTATTTACAGCAGGTATGAAATTGATTACGGTACAATAGACATATTTTATGTTGTAGCCATGATTGGTTCCACCTATTTTTGGTTAAAATTAAAATGATAAAATATCATATAACTTACTCTGATCGATAGTCACAGGCTCCTCACATTTTATAGATATGTCTGTATCGTTACCTGAAATGTAATATACCTGAATTATGTAGTATAACCATTACTGACTTGATCGTAAATCAACAAGAATTTATGTTATATCGTATTCCGGAAGCGTATGAAACGTAGCCAGAATGACGCGCTTCAGATCTAAAGTCTGACATTATGTAGTATTCAAAGTGTTATTTACATGTCTTCCATACCTTTCCATGATTGCATTTATATCAAACATGGTGTATACAGTATTCAAAACATTAGATAAGTAAAGTTTTCTTTATACAAACATTACATACCTGTAAGAAATTCCAGCCATATGAATTCTTCAGCCTGTAGTGTCAGATCCTGAATTGTTATATTAATCTGGTTTCCTGTTATATCTAACTTCTCACTTAATATAACTAGTTGTTCTTCTGTACAGTTAAACAGAGTCGTGTTCTGAGATGATATTTTAATCTTTCTACACGATTCACTCCTCAAATTTATATACAGAGCTTTTACAGATATAGCATGGTTTACAGCTTGAACTTTACAGATGCGAGTTGAACTTGATGATGGATTATTGCTACCATTAACATACAGATAGACTAGCTCCGTCCTAACAACTTGCTTGAACTTAGCTGATATATCAAAGTTGTTTTCATCTGTCAATCAAAAGAAGGAAAATAAGGAATAAATCAATTTCGTTATTTCAAGCGTTTACAATATGACCTAATTATGATAATTACATTGACAGCAAAGTAACGCATTCATTAAGTGTTCTAGGCTTACGTGCTGTTTTAAAACGATCAGATATTCAAGATTTAGATCTATGTGTTTTCCGAAAATGATTTATAGCCTATGCTATATAAGATTTAATAATAAATTATATAAACCTTTTAAACATATGTAAGTATATGATACATAGTCATATGTTAGACTCGGGTTGTAAGGAACTGTGATAGTACAAGATTGTTGATTAGAACACGATGTAAAAACTGATAAACGATCTTTAAATTCAGCAAGTGTCGGAACATCATTATTCTTTGGTGTACAACATGAACCATCTAAACATTGGTCGTCTCTAGTACATTTATCAGTGGAAGATCCAAACTGAATTGTATTTTCTAATGATACAACTCGATTAGGTAGACATTTTATTGTTACGTTGGTACATGGTGATCCTGGTGAACTGTAACAACCATATCGAGTAATGCCACTTACTATACCTAAAATACAAAACAACAAATCAATAGATTATGAATGAATGGTTCCAACTGGGTTAAGAAAGGCGACAGTAAGTTATGTTTATAAAGTTACTCCAAAATTCGCATTTGAAAAGAAAAAGACCAATATCTTCAGGCCCGGAGCGAGCGGGGGGGGGGGGGCAAGGGGGCAGCTGTTCCCTCCCCTCCCCCCTCCCCGAAAAATTTCGGCGCACCGGTCGGCGCTCTTTGCCCATTTGGGAAAAATCGGCTCCCTCAATGTGGGCAAAGGCGCACTTTCCACTGGACGCAAGACAGGGCCAAGACCAACGTCTCCATATCAGTATGGGCGCCACATAATGCGGAGTGACACTGGGTGGGCGCTCACGAAGAGATTGGGGCCCAACCAATGTCACTTGATTCATGGGCGCCTCGCCAAACATGTCGTTTTATATGTGGCGCCCGAAAATGGTGAGGCGCCTCATAATGGCCCACGCGATTAACACCACAGCTGGTAGGCGCCCAAATGGCCTGAATTATGCGTTGCCTTATTCCAGATAGGCGTCCATAATGACATATATTAAGACAGTTGGGGCCACGCATAATGCATAATTCCGAGTAAAGCCAGGCTGACACTTGCACGAATTTTGGCCACGATTTTGTCTGCCCATCAGTGTCCACATTGACACGAACTGGCACGACGAGTTCACGCATTGTTTATGCACTTCCTGCATTGGCACGACGAGTTTGCGCAAATCGGAGTGTGTCGTGCCTACTCGAGTCGTGTCAATGCGTGCCACAGAATCGTGCAAGTGTCAGCCTTGCTTAAGATTGGCTGAGCGCCCACGACTTAACCAATAGGTGCCTCATTCCGACGGGGCACCCATAATGCCGCGATCATGGACGCCCATAATATAAAGCTAGTGAGATTGGTTAAGTGGCCACGAATGAACTGGGCGCCCAACATGGCATGAAAATTTTCAAAATTCAAAGACATCATTTGTGAGGTGCCTCAATCCGAAGGAGTGCCCATAATATAATGCAAGTGAGATTAGTTAGGCGCCCACGAATTAATTGGGCGCCCAAAATGCTATGATAATCATCAGAATTCAAAAAAAGTTGCACTCTAACCCGATTCCGAACTTCATGTTTCTCATAAATTATTATAGGTACGTTAAAGTCGTATTACTCCATTCAATTGTTTATAATGTTCAGATCAAAATATCATAATATCGCAAATTCAGCCTCAAAAGTGCAATTTCCCTTCATTTTCAGGTGCAAACCCTATTTTCGGCGGGGGTGGGGGTGGAGGGCAGATGGGTAAAGAGAAAACAAATATTATTTCATCTAGTTGGCAAACTTAAGTGCCCGGAATCTAATAAAACAATAATTTTACTTTTATTTTAATTGAATACCACGAATTTGTTCTGGAATGACTATGGATTAAAATAATTTGTTTGGAGCCACTCTATTTGTGCCTCATTTTTCGGGCATCGATTATAACTTGTGAATGCAGCTGCAACAATCCGATTGGATGGTTGGAATTTAGGTCGGCATAGAGTGGGTTTTCGTTTTAAAGGCGATTGGAAACTTGGAAGTTGCTTTACACATGGGTTAGAATAGCAGAACAACGCATATACGGCGGTGGTTTGGGATTCAGATAAGTGGGATTTATAGCTCTAATCAAATGAAACACTGTGAGGAGTATGGTAAGCCACCTAATGGACCACGTTTAAGTTGCTGTATTCGTGGATTGGAATAGCAGGAAAACACTTTTGCGGCAGTCAATTTTTCAAAATTTGCCTCCGACGGCCCCGTGTCCGAGGACTATAAACAATTGATCGGTTGATTGGAATTCGACTCAGCCACCTATATCAGACCACCTACTGTAGTCAGGGACTACTGGAACACCAAGAAAACGCGTTTGAGGTCGTAAAAATTTCCACATTTTCTTGGAGAGGGCAGTCCGTACGCCTATGGAGAGCACCGTGGACCGTCAAGTAGGTATATCGGCGCCCCAGAAGCCCCGTCGGCACCCCCAGAAGCCTTTGCCCCTCCCCCTAACAAATGCTAGCTACGGGCCTGATCTTGCCGAATCCTTGTGGTACATCACAGACAAAAACACGTATCAATATCTTATGTTGTTTATATATCTACCCATTCTCTTCTTCGATAAACAAAGAAAACGTAAACTTAATGATAATGATTTGGAATTGCATATTATGTCTCTAGCTAGAGTCTAAACATCAAAGCCCAAATAGTAATTCAAAGGAGCTGAATCTCAATTCTTTGGCACCTCGAAATGGACACAAATAGGTCAGTTATGTTCGGCGAAATACGCGAAGAGTCCAAATTTAATGGCAGGTTCTGGCATCTGGTTGTTCCAGTCTACACCGGGAATATTCGTGTGCATTTTCATTTTTAAAGTTTGAACATTTTCATTTTGTCCTAAATATTGGATATCAGAAGCCCAACGTTTCACGGTAAGATAACAATATCAATGTTGATTTAAATTTATTAATATCGAAGAATGTGGATTATATTGCCCCCTTTAATACAAGAATGACACTCGCTGGCAATTTAATATCACAAATCATTAACACATGTAACTCAAAATTTAACTTCCTAATACATAGATGATTTTGATCCAATTTATTTTCCATTTCTTGAATATGGTAGACAACAGACACATATTGCAAAAAAAAATTATGAGAGAAATAGAGAGGAAAGGGGTTTAAAACGATCTACGCCATTTCGGGACTATAATATAGTTCAATTGTATTTCAATAATTCGCTTGCGCGTAGGGATCTTTAGCAGTGGGTGGGGGGGGCGGAGGACCCAGAGGTTGGACAGGTGACTCTACACCTTGTCACTTACAACCATTTCTTGAATATGGTAGACAACAGACACATATTGCAAAAAAAAAATTATGAGAGAAATAGAGAGGAAAGGGGTTTAAAACGATCTACGCCATTTCGGGACTATAATATAGTTCAGTTGTATTTCAATAATTCGCTTGCGCGTAGGGATCTTTAGCAGTGGGTGGGGGGCGGAGGACCCAGAGGTTGGACAGGTGACTCTACACCTTGTCACTTACAACCGGGGAATCGAAACCACGCCAGTTGACTCAATGACAGACCTTAGGATACAGCGCGCAAGTGCTAACTATTCGACCATCCCCCGCCGCCAAGTCAAGCTCAACAAAATAATCGTCTGTTAAACATATTAAACGTTTGAGAAAGACGGTGAAAAGTGTTTTTTATATATAAAATAACCCTTTCAATAACTGCAATTTTTACAAAATTATGACACAGCATAACATATCTGTTGAGACGTAATTGAATATTATATATAATGTCTGACGCATATCTATTATATGACCAATGAGTTTTTCGTAGTAGTTCAGTTATGTAGAAGATACAATGTGACACCGGTTCCAATAGCCATTCCCCTAGATGCACGTTCAATGATTATAATTTTCCCAAATTCTCTCGATCGCCTTAATTATCTCTATCGATCGCCTTAGTATCATCTCGATCGATCAACTTAGGTTAAACAGTACCCCCCCCCCCGTTTTCATTCCACCGTCTCCACTGTGCATATAGTTATATTTATTTTTTCATGTCAACTATTAAGTTATTGCATATTTACTTACCTTTTTTAAATATGACGTGCAATTTCGGTAATTTCAAAAAAAATAAATAAATAAAAAATAACGAAATTCACATGTTTTATTTCAAATGTGTAATGCTCGACGCGACACATCTCGCTTCACCAAACAATCATTGGGGCCTGCTACAACTCTGTCGGTGTCTTTGATAATATATAAACCAGGGCACAGTTTCACAAAAACTTAAATCTCCTTAAAATCGTCTTAAACTAAAACTTCATCCTAACTTAAGATAGACGAGTTTCACAAAACGATAGCGGCGTTTCACAAACCGATTTTAAGGACAATTTTAACTAAAATCAATTTAAACTTAGGATAGCCGTCACCCCCTCCTTACTGAAAATCATGGCATTAACAAACATTGATTAGAGCTACATTGTTAGATCTATTGCGACATATGGATATAATTGGAAAATTAATGATAAAATCGTGAACGGCCCGGGTCACATAACAATTCTCATTCAATTTCTTTTCACAGCATCGGTCCACCCTTTTATTTTATTGTAAGGCAATTTATGCATTTGGATGGCGCTCCATATTAAAACACCAAAAAAAAAACACTCAAAACCCCAGTAAACTATATAAACACTAAAAGAAAATCATTTATTTATATCCAATGCCGTGGGAGGAAAAACACTCTCTTATCTGTAAAGAAAATATCATTTAATTGAGTAAGATAGATTGGCATTTTCAAAGTATCATTGAAAGTTGATTAAAACTTTTAAAATACGACAAAATAAATACAGCCTAGATTAGTCGTTTGAGTCGCAAATAGTTTCTCCAAAATACCATAAAACTACAAATCCCAGCGATTTAGTTTATCGATACAAATTATTCGATTTGAAGCCTGCGAGTAAATCAAATGCCAGGGCACGAATCAAATGAAAAGTTCAATGTCAACCCACGGATACGTTTTGAACTAAAAAAAAGTACCTGCTGCGGAAATGTGCACTGCGCGGGCGCAAGCGATTTTAAAATCTATTAACATTTCATTTTAAGATACAATCAATCTTCGTGAAACGCATATATATAATTTAAAATTTCATTTTGATTTTAGTTAAAATCTATTGTAGTGATTTTAGCTGAAGTTTTTGTGAAACAGGGCCCAGAACCCCGTTCAATATAACTTGCAATAATTTAATCGTTGACATGAAAAAAGGATATAAACATATGCACCTGTTTGGTTAAAGCACATACCACTACAAGAGCTATAAATCGCTAATATTTTGGGACCTAGAAAATGACACAACGTTTTCAGACAACCTCTTATCGGTCCAGTTCTTTCGCAACTCCTAAACTCTTCCCACTGTTGAAAAAACTACACGTATATCGCCAATATTTGGGACCCAGACATTGACACTTATGGGTCGAAACGCATATAATTATGTAATATGAATGCTGTAGCTAAACGGATTTACATTCAATCGTTTCCGATTTTACTTTAATTTCAAATCAGTTATGGTCGATGGAATACGCCAGAAGTCTCAATCGAATCGCAGTCTCTGTATAGTGTCTGATTATTCCAATCTACACCGATTATAGTATTTAATAATTATGCTCTAAACTACTCGCAAGATAAGACTTAACACGTCACCGTTTGACATGACTTGTGGAACATGTCTAGCCTCGTTCTTCGACTCGAGTCCCTTGTTACATAATATGGCGCTTAAACGCAGTATTACACGATTCATGTACTAATGGTCAAATTTTTATTTTGTCTTAAATATTGGATATTAGAAGCCTATTTCCCTGTAAGATTACAACATCAATGTTGATTTAAACTGACAAATAATTAGTGTTTTCAATGTTGAAGACTTTGGATGAGTCTTAGCTTCTTTAAGTATTTACCAATTGGAACGGATAATTTTATTGGTTATCATGGATACTATATGGAATACCCCAAATTCTACAGTAGAAAACTATTACGGAATGCACCAATTATTTGGTATCACCATTTTGAACATTAATTTGTCGTATAAATATAATGATTAATGAATTAATTGTCATAAATATACTAACCTAAATACGCCAGATTAGCTAATAGGTTCAATAAATCCATGATAACACACTCTAGTAAATGAGATCTGTCACATGTTAACGCTCTCTAGTAAATGTATACCCTGGAAACAAACAGCAGATGACATTAATAGGTTTAAACTACTTCCTGATATACAAATAAGCTTTACAATAATTGACCTCTTTGTGTCTGAACAAAATATAAGGTGTGTAGAGCGTGTTTGCGTGCACAATTATCTCTATTTCATATATTAAACAAGTGCATCAGCTTGCATAAGGTCCCTAGCTAAACCATGAAAAGGGAGGGGGTATATTCTGATTATTGTCAGTATGTTACACAGGTTGATTTCTTTGACGAAGCAGATGACTTAACAAGGAACAGTGTCTTACTAAATGGATCAGAACATTTTTTTTGTGGACAGTATATTGAAATATTAGTGTTAATTCGCCACAATTCCACATCAGTACATCAGTATCTGGTGTGTCCACCGCCAGTGTCAATAACAGCAGCGCAGCGTCTGTACATGGGGTGGGCCAGGCGATTGATGAACACCATTAACACCGGGAACCACACTCTCAGAAAAGTCCGACACAATCCATCGGCTATGTTTGATCTCGGTACAACGGTTTTAAAATCTGAATTTCATCCCAAAAATGTTCAATCGGGTTTAAGTCCGGACTAAGGGCTGGCCAGTGCATAACGTTGACACCGTTCTGCTGTAGAAAGTCCCGAGTAACTCTGGCGCTCTAGGCACGGGTGCTGTCATGCAGGAAAAAGTTGTTTCCATGACGTGCGAAATGTGGTATAATGTGGGGTCTGAGTGCTTGATCGCACTGCTGTTATGCCACTTCCTTTCTCTGGACAAAGATTTGGGAACACCACAGGACCCACTCTCAGAACAGTTTCACATTGCCTGTATCGCTAGTTCTGGTGTTGTTGTGCAACCTGTAGACGCCCACGTTAATGCCGAGGGGTGAAGATCGGTCCATAGTAATGTCTACGGCAATGGATATTCTCTCTGGTGAGACGTCGGCGCACTGTAGCTGTACTGGTGGGTCTTCTGCATGTCCCCACTGTCTAACGGACTGTTCCAGATGCTTGTGTGAAGGAATTCTGCACATTTTAATAAAATGAATAAATTATGTGCGTACATATCGGTTATTAATGTGGTCATAGATAGAGGATCCATTGTTTTCTGGTTTTCTCACGTCACCAAAATGATTATATGTTGCATCAACAATAGGATCCTTGGGATTACTCTTATTATTGATGTTCTCGGAATCATATTGGATCTTGTTCTGATACTTCAGGATACAGCCCTAACGTCTAATTTACCTGGGTGTCTCCTTGGGTATGTTCCCTGTTCTTCTTTTCGAATTCTAAGAAATGATTTTGTCAGTATCTCTAGTAGTGTTGCCTTCTTCTTCACCGAATTGACGGTCAGTGTGGAGCTTGGAATTCACTGGCTTGATATCCCGTGGATCTTCATATGAGTTTGGGTATGTGGTTTGGTTGTTTCTGTTGGTTTCTTTACTGGTTTTATTCTTTTTACGCTTTCTGAAAAACGAAGTTATTACTAATCGCCTTTCTGAATTGCTATAAATAAACACCCTACACTTTGCGATTAGGAGAACAATTTCGAGTCTTAGTCCTTCAATAATGTAACCGTATTCTACTCAATATACCGTGATCTTTCATGCAACTTCACGAGCTACCATATAGGCACTTTTATTCAATTAAATTTATTTAAAAGATATACCACAAGAGGTTTCATTTCACTCAGAACAATTCGTGACCATATTAGGAATAATTGTCATGTCAAATCCAATATTCACCGTTACATTGTAATTATGGGCGAGTCCGAATTTCCTGAAAATTGTACCGAAACGTCCCGTCAAATGGCTGATCCCCTTTACGCAAATTGTGTAAAAGCATGTAATACCAAGGTTGTAAACCGTCTGGAGACAACAATGTTTTTATCCGTATTGGATAAAACTGAAAACGTAAGTCACTAGTTCTTGGATGAGTTCATTTTTAGCGCGCTTCATGTTAAATATGAATACAGTTTGTGGAACTTCCAGGTGCGATAACTTCTGCCCCATTCATAAGATGAAACTTAAACTATGTGTCAAGGATCAAAGCTTCTTGGGTGACATTGGTACGCATCAGATGGTTTCCGTTTCCGAATTGATATGTACACATAAATACAAAAACACAGGATAATGCACACTATTTGTTAGTTAACACCCCTTTCAAGATACTGAAATTAAATTGTATGGGATTTAATATGTATACGGATCTATTTCGCCAAAGATAGGTACTACAACTATAGTTCGGGGGGTGGCTGAATGGTTAGCGTGCGCTCGTTGTTTCATACGACCTGTCATTGAGTTAACTGGCGTGGTTTCGAATCCACGATTGTACGTGGCAAGGAGTCGGGTCGCCTGCCCAACCTCGTGGGTTTCCTCCGGTCACTCCAGTTTCCTCCCACTGTTAAAGGCCCCTACGCGTAAGCGAATTATTGAAATAATATATGTTAGTCCCGAAATGCCTAGTTTATGTCGAGTGGAGGACCCCCCCCCCCTCTCTCTCCCTCGACCACTAGTAGTGGGGATATACGTGATGCATCGTAGCTAGCTGTACGACTGAACTTTCGATAAGTCAACGAAACCGTCCCTAGATCAATATAAGCGATAATTTTTGCAGTTTGCACTTTTGCTGTAGTTGTATCGCTACACTGGACTGAAATAGTGTAAGATTATGCAACTTCAAAGAAGTTACAAGGTCACGAGTCGTCTTACTATTTACACCTACAATATTCCTCTAGTTCACGTGTAATCACACCAACGTTTATCTGTGTATTTACAACAGGCAAGCAATTTAATTTGCGTTTCAAATAAACTCATACCATTGCTAATGGTTTGACAATGGAGAATAATTTGTAAATGTAACAATAATGTTTCAGCCATCTTATTTCTCCATCCCCTGTCTATGAATTTCAGAACAATGCCGCAAAGAAAATATTATTACATTGTCTAACACATAAAAGTAAGACGTCAATCCTCAGTTCATGTCATTTCTTTACAATAATAGTAAACTAGGGCATATATTCAGATAGCTGAACTTAAACAATAACGAAACAGGATCGCACAGCGTTGTAAAATTATAGGTGTATACGCCTACCTACATTTAACATTAGACCAAGCAGGAAGTAATAATAAGGTTATATATATAGCAATGCATATCTCATTTGTTTGTACTGCAGAATTTTTATCGATCAAATTGAGACCAAAAATGGCCACACATGGACTTTCAGCGGACTTGATGGTAAACAAATATGCCATTACTGTCAACCTCAATGCAGTTCACCATTAAAAGTTGTCATAAAGGGGAGAAAACTTCGTTATATAAACTGTGTTATAATTACGGTTCTAATGAAGATACACGTGCTGTCGATATTACTGCCAGGTAATCTATTTAAAAACGACCGAGACAGTTTTAATGTTTGGTCAACATAACTGCTTTATTCAGTTTATTTAATTTTAGTCTGAGCGATTTTGCCGTTTCGACAAGTATACTCTTATCGTCATCAAACACAGAATCATCTGGGAGGAATTCTTTCGTGAGTAATGATGAACACCAATGATTATGAACAAATCTGGATCACCAGATATATGACATAACTGAACATTCAGGAAACATGATATCTTAAAATCTTATTTGCAATCCAGACGTACATCCCGTGATATGCATGAAGGAAACTGATTTCTCAGACAAGCTTTATTAAGAGTGATATAAAGGTTGACTGTTCTAGATGTACCTGTTCCAAACTTCATCATGAAAAATAAATATATTAAAAATGTCATTCAAATTACTTAGTTCTGAGCATGACTGTTTGAAGACATAGTGTAAATGGTTTATTATCGAGTAGAAACGGTAATAGGCAATCAAGGCTATGTCTTGATTATTCATTTAAATCTTGAACATCCGATTGTCTCACGAGTATAGGCTTGCCATATGAATCAATCTGTAAGTAATAATTTATATAACATTTAAAACCAAACCAAAGAATGGCAATATACAAATTTATCACTAACATAATGCATCTCTAATTTAATGAATTAATGAAAATCGTATATAGTTATATATAGAAACATGCATTGTGTTTTATAACGGGATGAGTTTCTTCTCGTGGGTCCTGCTAGCAGACTTAAGAAATGTGACATTCGATCGATGAGCATTGGAAACACCAAAATTCCTGTGTCTAGAACTGTGAGAAATCTTGGAATTCTTGTCGATTCTCGTCTCAGCTTTGAAGACCATGTGATCAACATCTGTAAAATATGTGATTTCCATCTCCGAAGGATAGGGTCCATTCGTCATCTATTAACAGAAGACGCTGCTGCAACCTTAGCTCGATTCTTAGTCCTGTCCAGAATAGACTATTGTAATTCGATACTAACAGGTATTACGCACGAACAGATTTCAAAACTACAAATATTACACACCATACCAGTCTTGAACAAATGACATTGACTCCGTGTTCGAGAAAGGATCAGCTTTAAAGTCTTATCAATAAACAAATCCGCGCCAGGTTACCTTCAAAATCTAGTATGACTGTATCGACCTAAACGATCATTAAGATTCGAAGGGAAACTATTATTGGATGTACCTGCCTATAATTTGAAATCATTTGGATCTAGCGCATCAATTGTTTGGAATACACTTCCAGAAAATATCCGACAACGTGAATCTGTGTCAGTTGTTAAATCCAAAGAGAAAACTTGGTTATTTAGTCATTACCGTTAACACTTCAAAGTGAGAACATTTTCTAGCGCCTAATGCATTCCCCAGTGGATTGAATAATTGTGCGATACAAATATCATCATTATTATTATTATTATGAGTGTAATGATTAACCCAGTTGGAACCATTAGGTGAGGCGTTAAACCCTATTGTATTCATTCATAATCTATTGATTTGTTGTTTTGTATTTTAGGTATAGTAAGTGGCATTATTCGATATGGTTGTTACAATTCACCAGGATCACCATGTACCAACGTTACATTAAAATGTCTACCTAATCGAGTTGTATCGTTAGGAAATACAATTCAGTTTGGATCTTCCACTGATAAATGTACAAGAGACGACCAATGTTTGGATGGTTCATGTTGTACACCAAAGAATGATGATGTTCCGACACTTGCTGAATTTAAAGATCGTTTATCAGTTTTTACATCGTGTTCTAATCAACAATCTTGTACTATCACAGTTCCTTACAACCAGAGTCTAACATATGACTATGTATCATATTCTTACACATGTTTAAAAGGTTTATATAATTTATTATTAAAACTTATATAGCATAGGCTATCAATAATTGTCGGAAAACACAAAGATCTAAATCTTGAATATCTGATCGTTTTAAAACAGCACGTATGCCTAGAACACTTAATCAATGCGTCAATTTGCTGTCAATTTAATTATTATAATTAGGCCATGTTGTAAACGCTTGAAATAACGAAATTGATTTATTCCTTATTTTCCTTATTTGTATCTTTTGATTGACAGATGAAAACAACTTTGATATATCAGCTAAGTTCAGGCAAGTTGTTAGGAAGAAGCAAGTCTATCTGTATGGTAATGGTAGCGATAAACCATCAAGTTTAACTCGCATCTGTAAAGTTCAAACTGTAAACCATGCTATAGCTATATCTGTAAAAGCTCGTTATATAAATATGAGGAGTGAATCAGAGTCTAACATATGACTATGTATCATATTCTTACATATGTTTAAAAGGTTTATATAATTTATTATTAAAACTTATATAGCATAGGCTATCAATCATTTTCGGAAAACACATAGATCTAAATCTTGAATATCTGATCGTTTTAAAACAGCACGTAGGCCTAGAACACTTAATCAATGCGTTACTTTGCTGTCAATTTAATTATTATAATTAGGCCATGTTGTAAACGCTTGAAATAACGAAATTGATTTATTCCTTTTTTTTCTTTTGGTTGACAGATGAATACAACTTTGATATATCAGCTAAATTCAAACAAGTTGTTAGGAAGAAGCAAGTCTATCTGTATGTTAATGGTAGCAATAATCCATCATCAAGTTCAACTCGCATCTGTAAAGTTCAAACTGTGAACCATGCTATATCTGTAAAAGCTCTGTATATAAATTTGAGGAGTGAATCGTGTAGAAAGATTAAAATATCATCTCAGAACACGACTATGTTTAACTGTACAGAAGAAGAACTTGTTATATTAAGTGAGAAGTTAGATATAACAGGAAACCAGATTAATATAACAATTCATGATCTGACTCTACAGACTGATGAATTTATCTGGCTTGAATTTCTGACAGGTATGTAATGTTTGTATAAAGAAAACTTTACTTATCTAATGTTTTAAATACTGTATACACCATGTTTAATATATATCCAATTATGGAAAGGTATGGAAGACATGTAAATAAAACTTTTAATATTACATAATGTCAGACTTTAGATCTGAAGCGCGTCATTCTGGCTACGTTTCATACGCTCCCGGAATACGATATAACATAAATTCTCGTTGATTTACGATGAAGTCAGTAATGGTTATACTACATAATTCAGATATATTACATTTCAGGTGACAATACAGACATATCTATAAAGTGTGAAGAGCCTATGACTATCGATCAGAGTAAGTTAAATGATATTTTATCATTTTAATTTTAACCTCACTTACAGTTCAGTCTGATCTCACACAAAAATAGGTGAAACCAATCATGGCTAGAACATAAAATATGCCTATTGTACCGTAATCAATTTCATATACCTGCTGTAAATACAAAAATAAAGATTAGTGTGATTGCACGTAAAAGTGAGCGCCTCCCCCATCCAGCTATAATGTGATCTTATTATTTTAATTATGCCAACTAATTTAGTTTATTAATGCCTTTGAAATAACATAATATTATAATATTAAACTATTATTTCTAATTAAACATATTTGGTCCAGTGTAGCGACACAACTTAAGCATAACTACAAAATTTCTCGGTTATATATATTGATCAAGCCATTATCGATAATTCATTCATACAGCTATCTACGATTTATTACGATTGCGCGCCATTGTTAGTAAGACCTATGCACCTATCCTCAACTGCAGACACACAGAGTCGAGAGTTGGTGTACTTATCTACACCCCTCACCCACCCACCCACCTAAATAATCGCAGTGCCGGACTGTCAGGTCATTGACCAAGGTCCACGCAAGTACGCACCGAAGTCGCGTCACGAGGGGCGTCTTGTGGGGGGGGGGGGGGGGGGCTCCCACTGGAAAATTTTGACAATTGACAACCACAAACCCATTTTCCAATCATTTCAGATCAAAGCAGAAGAGGGCAAATTTTGGGTTTCCTGATACAATTAGATAACAGAATGAGTGTGTCCTGTCCTGTCCCTCCTTCTTTCTTGTCTTTCCTCACCCTCTCCTTCCTTTCTCTTTTCTATTTTTTCTTTCTCTTTTTGGCTTTTCCTTTATAGGCCCAGTCCGGCACTAGAAGAAGGGGTCCTTTAAAATCTTTAAGACGACTGCCTGGTTATAGATACATTAGTTGGTGAAATAGATATCTATACGTATTAAAGCCTATACAAAACCTATACATCTCTTTAAAAGGTGTTAACTAACAATAGGTTTTTTAAGCTATATTTTATTCAATAAGAGTAGGGTTGGGGAACAGGCTAGGCCTCTATCACCCCTTTCCCCAATAGTTCCATTGACAGGAACTGGTGACACCCCGGAACTGTATTTGGGAATATTGTGCCACCAAATGATTATTTCATTATCAAGAGTAAAGCATCTTTGTCCGCAGATGGTTACGTTATATCCATGTTGATCGTTATATCCATGTTGATTCTTTTTCAACATGATGTGCGTCTGTTGCCAAGGGGTTACTCTATGGTTTACTTAATCCACACGGGATCACGTTATCACTGTTTTTACCTAGCTAATCACCCAGATTTTACTTATTTTAATGATTAAAATCAACTGTGTTTTCTACTGGGTATTATTTGAATTTAATTTGTTTTGTGTTCGCTATATATAAAATTCAGGACATGCCATTATCTAAGCCACATTATTCATTGATTTAATAATTTAATTTGATTTCAATGTTTTAGGGAATGGGTCAGTGACAAACAGTAGTACAGATGAAGGTCATGGAGGTATGCAATACCATTGATGCTTAATGACAAATTATTGTAGAAATATTTTTAAGTGGACTTTTATGACCATGTACAATACTCTAAACTGTCTAAACCTAATGCAACCTACCGAAGATGGCTACTTTTGCCCAATTCGAATATAGTCCAACTACCCATTTACAACTAGTCTAACTTCCCATTTCCAAAGTACAATTTCTGGAAACAAGTTGTGACTATTGTCACCAATGTTACCTAGTCCAAATACTTTCAACTCCTTAATTTTAATCTACCGTACTACATACAGGGTTTTGTTAACTTCCATGTCTTTAATATGTGAAATATCTGTTCATATCTTTGACTACTATGTAGTATCTCAAAGGATATTTTATACATTGAAAAGGTGAACAGTTTGTTCAACACAGATTGTAACTCATCCTATACACCCGCCATTAGCAACTCAGAATATACGCCTTGAAATAGCAATTCACCTTGAAGACCGACAACATAATCCATTCAGCACAGCTGGGATGATCGATGTATTACATGTATGTGAAGATGACCCGTGTTGACAAAATGAGTCGACTTGTACAAATTCTACAAATGAGATACAGGCAGAACAAGATTTTCACAAAAATGAGTCTATAAATATACTATCTCTCGACCAAAATGATTTGATTAGCAATACTAAATTTTAAAACACCTTTATTTGGACGTTTTGCAAGAGTACCGAATTCTGTTGACAGATGGACGACCGGTCAAGCATCCTCATAATACTTGGCATCGTTGTAAAGCGGTGAATCTCTAATAAATATGGGGGCGGGGGGGGGGGGCTAGTGGTCTAGAGTGCCGCGCTTCGACCTCTAGCTGGCCGGTCACCTCTGTTAGTAATTGTCGGACATTGCTGAAAATCAATAGGCTTCTTCGTCTCATGACCCTAAACACCGTGTATACATTTAAAATCAATCGGATATTAACTGTAGCCTCTAGAGTGTTCACAAGATTTTTCAAAGTGATCAAACGTCATAACACGGACAGTAAGTGAGATTCGAACCACCAACCGCATGACTTCCCCCAACAGACCCCATCACCGAATCGCTTGTCCAAGGACCCGAAGGTCCATGTCGCGGGACCAGTTCAGGGTGAATGCCCATGGTCTCTCTTATTCTAAATCTGGCCCTAAAGGTGTAACTGACGGCGCTCGAGAGCTGTAGCTACTACACTACACCGTTTAGTGTCGATTCAACGTTGTCCATTTCGATGCAAGGCTGCCTTGCTGTTAAAATTAAAACTTCAACATTTCTGTATTGTGAAATCAGTAGATATGCCCCAAAAGGAATACTGAAAACAAGATCTAAAATTTGTATCCATTTTCGGTAACCTGTTGCACAATGAAACTTTAAAGAGACAATACAACAAATATGTTAAAGGGACAATACCAAATATACAATAAATACAAATACACACTTATATACAGTACCACACGGTACAATGTGGGCTATGGATTAGATGAAAAGGCATAAAAGCCAAAAATGTTATTTCTCTAATCAAATTAGCAAAAAAATGTATCACAAAAGCTTATATTCTGTTTATATACAGAATGTCTAAAGTGACACATTTTATTAAACGAGTGATCTAAAACGTACTAAAGGCATCATAATTGAGGATGCCTGAGCAGTGGATTCACATAAAAAGTGCTCTTTCTCCTTGTTTTTTGATATTAGACCGGGCGCCAGCTTCAGTTAATCATACTAAGAGAGGGAAATTGTCTGATAGGGCATAATTGTTTGTCAATGCCTACTACTCAAACATCTGGATTGCTGCCGGGAATTAACCTGCCCATTTAGGTGGTGTGGGGGCCTAAAGGGAGCCCATTTTCACTTTTAATCATACTTTGATAGGGATGGACAATTTTGATAATATTTAATATATAAGTAATACGGAGTCGAAAAACACCATTGACAGCAACTTTTTGTTGACAGGTCAAATGCTGTCCAAAATTCATTTATTCATACAGAGTGAGGGATGGCTAAAACTTTTTGAATATGATTCTTTAGACGGTTCCAAACATTCCTACATCATTGCCAGCAATTTCACACTGACCGGAAGTGGCGACAGTGACAGTTAAATATCACAACATGGCATCAGGTATGAGGCATCATATATAATCATACATTGAGAGGGATGGCTGATTTTTTTACACAATGTTTAAATATGTATATACACTACAAAAATACAAATGACAGCAATTTTACACTGACCGGAAGTGTCGCCAGTGATGATTGCGTAATAGGCCCCATCCTCAGATATAATCATACATTGAGAGGGATGGCTGATTTTTTACACAATGTTAAAATATGTATATACACTACAAAAATACAAATGACAGCAATTTTACAATGACCGGAAGTATCGCCAGTGATGATTATGTATATAATCATACATTAAGAGGGATGGCTGATTTTTTTACACAATGTTAAAATATGTATATACACTACAAAAATACAAATGACAGAAATTTTACACTGACCGGAAGTGTCGTCAGTGATGATTACGTAATAGGCTTCATCCTCGTGAAATTAGGTGCCTGATAAGGCTAGAAATTCACAAAATGTTAAAGTATCTCCTACTGCAAAATTACGATGGCAGGGCATAAATGGCAGGGTAGCTATATTATCTAAACCAAAGTGTTACTCTTCTATATATACCATGGTCTTCTATATATTCCATGTACGACCAATCTTTTCCTGGTAACATGGACATCAATAGTTACGATCACAGTCATACGTAATTTAAACGTCGTTTAAATATCATCTTCATCATCATCTTCGCTCTCACTATCATCAGACCAAGCATCGTCGGATTGTTCACCATCCTCAAAAAGCATATCATCGACATTGAGATCTTCTTCAATATCGGTGTCTGCGTCATACTCTCCTTCAATAAAATTAACTGCATCATGATCTCCGTAATTTTCAGCATTATCTTCTCTAATTTCTGTGGCGAAGTGAAGTTAGCCCGTTGTTCGTTGTTCGTTGTTCGGTATTCGCGAATAACGAACAACGAGCCAGTTTGTTGTTCGGTATTCGCGAATAACGAACAACGAGCTGGTTTGTTGTTCGGTATTCGCGAATAACGAACAACGAGCTGGTTTGTTGTTCGGTATTCACTAGATTTGGAATTAGTAATGTAATAAAAGATTTTTTGCAGGGAACACGCCGCAGGCGGGTTTTTATAAGCCTAACTGGATTATAAAGCTTCAAAATTCTTGGAAACAGATTCTCACAACTTTCTTTCTTCTGACTTCTGGGAAATAGATTCTAACAACTTCTCTTTCTATCCGAAGAAAGAGCTGTTACATATTGGTGAAAAACGAACAACGAGCCAGTTTGTTGTTCGGTATTCGCGAATACCGAACAACGAGCTGGTTTGTTGTTCGGTATTCACCGTATATGGAATAAGTAATATAATAAAGGTACTTTTGTAGGGAACACGCTACAGGCGGGTTTTAATGAGCTTAAATAGACAATAAAACTTAAAACTTCTGGGAAATACATTTTAACAACTTCTCTTTCTATCCGAAGAAAGATCTGTTACATATTGGCGAATAACGAACAGCGAGCCAGTTTGTTGTTCGGTATTCGCGAATAACGAACAACGAGCTGGTTTGTTGTTCGGTATTCACCGTATATGGAATTATTAATATAATAAAGGTACTTTTGTAAGGAACACGCCACAGGCGGGTTTTTATGAGCTTAAATAGACGATAAAACTTCAAACTTCTGGGAAATAGATTCTAACAACTTCTCTTTCTATCCGAAGAAAGAGCTGTTACACATTGGCGAATAACGAACAACGAGCCAGTTTGTTGTTCGGTATTGGCGAATAACGAACAACGAGCTGGTTTGTTGTTCGGTATTCACCGTATATGGAATTAGTAATATAATAAAGGTACTTTTGTAGGGAACACGCCACAGGCGGGTTTCTATGAGCTTAAATAGACAATAAAACTTCAAACTTCTGAGAAATAGATTCTAACAACTTCTCTTTCTATCCGAAGAAAGAGCTGTTACATATTGGCGAATAACGAACAACGAGCCAGTTTGTTGTTCGGTATTCACCGTATATGAAATAAGTAATATAATAAAGGTACTTTTGTAGGGAACACGCCACAGGCGGGTTTTAATGAGCTTAAATAGACAATAAAACTTCAGGCTTTTGGGAAATAGATTTTAACAACTTCTCTTTCTATCCGAAGAAAGAGCTGTTACATATTGGCGAATACCGAACAACGAGCCAGTTTGTTGTTCGGTATTCGCGAATACCGAACAACGAGCTGGTTTGTTGTTCGGTATTCACCGTATATGGAATAAGTAATATAATAAAGGTACTTTTGTAGGGAACACGCTACAGGCGGGTTTTAATGAGTTTAAATAGACAATAAAACTTAAAACTTCTGGGAAATACATTTTAACAACTTCTCTTTCTATCCGAAGAAAGATCTGTTACATATTGGCGAATAACGAACAACGAGCCAGTTTGTTGTTCGGTATTCGCGAATAACGAACAACGAGCTGGTTTGTTGTTCGGTATTCACGAATACCGAACAACGAGCTGGTTTGTTGTTCGGTATTCACCGTATATGGAATTATTAATATAATAAAGGTACTTTTGTAAGGAACACGCCACATGCAGGTTTTTATGAGCTTAAATAGACGATAAAACTTCAAACTTCTGGGAAATAGATTCTAACAACTTCTCTTTCTATCCGAAGAAAGAGCTGTTACATATTGGCGAATAACGAACAACGAGCCAGTTTGTTGTTCGGTATTCGCGAATACCGAACAACGAGCCAGTTTGATGTTCGCGAATACCGAACAACGAGCTGGTTTGTTGTTCGGTATTCACCGTATATGGAATAAGTAATATAATAAAGGTACTTTTGTAGGGAACACGCCACAGGCGGGTTTTAATGAGCTTAAATAGACAATAAAACTTCAGGCTTCTGGGAAATAGATTTGAACAACTTCTCTTTCTATCCGAAGAAAGAGCTGTTACATATTGGCGAATACCGAACAACGAGCCAGTTTGTTGTTCGGTATTCGCGAATAACGAACAACGAGCTGGTTTGTTGTTCGGTATTCACCGTATATGGAATTATTAATATAATAAAGGTACTTTTGTAAGGAACACGCCACAGGCGGGTTTTTATGAGCTTAAATAGACGATAAAACTTCAAACTTCTGGGAAATAGATTCTAACAACTTCTCTTTCTCTCCGAAGAAAGAGCTGTTACACATTGGCGAATAACGAACAACGAGCCAGTTTGTTGTTCGGTATTGGCGAATAACGAACAACGAGCTGGTTTGTTGTTCGGTATTCACCGTATATGGAATTAGTAATATAATAAAGGTACTTTTGTAGGGAACACGCCACAGGCGGGTTTCTATGAGCTTAAATAGACAATAAAACTTCAAACTTCTGGGAAATAGATTCTAACAATTTCTCTTTCTATCCGAAGAAAGAGCTGTTACATATTGGCGAATAACGAACAACGAGCCAGTTTGTTGTTCGGTATTCACCGTATATGGAATAAGTAATATAATAAAGGTACGAACAACGAACAACAAGCTAGCTTCACGCCGCTAATTTCTGTACCCTCGTCTACTGTTTCAGCTATCTTCTCATCATCGGTATTCACCTTCTGTGGTAGACTTTCACCATCAAACCAATGTGGAATAAAGTAACCGTTACCGTTGTTCTTCCAACCATAATTAGTAGGACACCGCCCCATTGTCGGATCTAGTTCAAGTGCATTTATCCAGAGCATAGAGACGTACTGCGACCTCAGTAAATGCTGTAGTAGAACCTTTTCACATAGTGAGAGAGAAGAACAGTTTATTTTCTTCACCTTTTTGCCTACTGTTTTACCCTTGCACCCACGGATTTTTAGGAAGGACTTGTAGCGTGCTTCCTTTATGTCGGAAATGGCCTTGAATCTGTATAGTCGACTCACGAATGAAGTTAAGCCTCTTATATCCATTTCATTTGTACATAATGATGACAAACATTGGACATATTGCTGTGAGTTTTCTAGAAGTTCAAGGGGTCTAGCTTTGCCTTTTCTATAAAAACAGGATGTGAAGTCGCACCCTGTGTAGCAATATAGTCGTGGTGACATTGTTTTTAAATATTATAGACAAGGAATGAGGAGAAAAGATATAATTTTATGTTTCTAACATATTCACATATGCAGGTGTGTACTGAAATCAACTAACATTTGATTGACATATTGTTATATAAAAAAGGGTTATAGAAACAAAACATAGCTAGTTCTCTTTGTCAACAACATGATAACAGATATCTCATGCGCAATTTCTAGAGTAAATTTCCATAACCATATAAGGGTGTGTTTTGACGTCATTGGGCTCAATTAACCAATCTCTCTAATTATTTACATCATGTTTGACCAATTAGATAATTGAATGTCCAAAACCAGTTGATACAAAATTAGGATACTCGTGAGAATTCAGCAGACTTCGATTAGGTTCCAGAGGGTTACCATCTAACAGTCCTAGACACCGCGAGGTGTCTAGGGTGAGAAGGGTTTAGTTAGTATTGACTATAATTGTAATATGTACTATGCTTGTATGTATACCTAAGCTTCATAAAAGGTACAAACGAACTGTTGCATTGTTATAACTGAAGAAGACAAACGTCTTAAGAAACCAGTAAGAAGTAAACACAACGTGAAGGAGAAGCAAAGACAGCTAGAGACAAATTCTAGACGATCACAAGTCTAACAGTAATATGTAGCAAAAACAATATGCATGAGTCGTATGTAAGATGTGACGACCGGTTACCAACAGACGTTCTCCACGTCAGACAGAAGACTCATGGTGCTACACCTGTTAGAGCGTGGAATCCGACTATAGCTTTTGATAGTCCATCCTGTTTCGTTTCTATATGCCTACCAATTTCCGATACATTGATTAGACGACGATTGTTACCAGATCCGAAGTCCATTACTATTTCTCTATCCTCAGGTAGTCTCTTGGATATCCCTAGTAAAATTTGTCATCATTATGTACAAATGAAATGGTTACGGTTACTTTATTCCACATTGGTTTGATGGTGAAAGTCTACCACAGAAGGTGAATACCGATGACGAGAAGATAGCTGAAACAGTAGACGAGGGTACAGAAATTAGAGAAGATGGTGCTGAAAATTACGGAGATCCTGATGCAGTTAATTTTATTGAAGGAGAGTATGATGCAGACACCGATATTGAAGAAGATCTCAATGTCGATGATCTGCTTTTTGAGGATGGTGAACAATCCGACGATGCTTGATCTGATGATAGTGAGAGCGAAGATGATGGTGAAGATGATGATGAAGATGATATGTAAACGACGTTTAAATTACGTATGACTGTGATCGTAACTATTGATGTCCATGTTACCAGGAAAAGATTGGCCGTACACGGAATATATAGAAGACCATGGTATATATAGAAGAGCAACACTTTGGTTTAGATAATATAGCTACCCTGCCATCGTAATTTTGCAGTAGGAGATACTTTAACATTTTGTGAATTTATAGCCTTATCAGGCACCTAATTTCATGAGGATGGAGCCTATTACGTAATTATCACTGGCGACACTTCCGGTCAGTATAAAATTGCTGTCATTTGTATTTTTGTAGTGTATACACATATATTAACATTGTGTAAAAAACAATCAGACATCCCTCTCAATGTATGATTATATATGAGGGTGGGGCCTATTACATAATCATCACTGGTGACACTTCCGGTCATTGTAAAATTGCTGTCATTTGTATTTTTGTAGTGTATATACATACTTAAACATTGTGTAAAAAAAATCAGCCATCCCTCTCAATGTATGATTATATCTGAGGATGGGGCCTATTACGTAATTATTACTGGCGACACTTCCGGTCAGTGTAAAATTGCTGTCATTTGTATTTTTGTAGTGTATATACATACTTAAACATTGTGTAAAAAAATCAGCCACCCCTCTCAATGTATGATTATATATGAAGGTTGGGCCTATTACATAATCATCACTGGCGACACTTCCGGTCAGTGTAAAATTGCTGTCATTTGTATTTTTGTAGTGTATATACATATTTTAACAATGTGTAAAAAAATCAGCCATCCCTCTCAATGTATGATTATATATGAAGGTTGGGCCTATTACATAATCATCACTGGCGACACTTCCGGTCAGTGTAAAATTGCTGTCATTTGTATTTTTGTAGTGAATATACATATCTTAACATTGTGTAAAAAAATCAGCCATCCCTCTCAATGTATGATTATATCTGATGCCTCATACCATATTGCCATGTTGTGGTATTTAACTGTCACTGTCGCCACTTCCGGTCAGTGTGAAATTGCTGGCAATGATGTAGGAATGTTTGGAACCGTCTAAAGAATCATATTCAAAAAGTTGTAGCCATCCCTCACTTTGTATGAATAAATGAATTTTGGACAGCACTTGACCTTTGCTGTCCAAGGTCACTGTCAACAAAAAGTTGCTGTCAATTGTGTTTTTCGACTCCGTATTACTTATATATTAAATATTATCAAAATTGTCCATCCCTACCAAAGTATGATTAAAAGTGAAAATTGACTCCCTTTAGGCCCCCACACCACCTAAAATGGGCAGGTTAATTCCCGGCAGCAATCCAGATGTTTGACTAGTAGGCATTGACAAACAATTATGCCCCATCAGACAATTTCCCTCTCTTAGTATGATTAACTGAAGCTGGCGCCCGGTCTATATTGGTGAATCTCGAAAAACGAGCTACAAAAAAAACCCAGATTTGATGGATGTATATCTTCAGAATGTCTCCAGAACACATTTTATTAAATACGTTTTCTAAAACGAACTAAAAATATCAGGCATCCTCATTTGTGATATTTTTAGATCATTTTTTTAATGATATGTGTTTTAGAGACATCCATCAAATCTATTTTTTTGAGATTCAAGTTTGAATGTCGAATATCAAAAAATATGGAGAAAGAGCAGTTTTTCGTGAATCCACTGCTCGGGCATCCTCAGTTATGATATTTTTAGTACGTTTTAGATCACTGATTTAAAAAAAAAATGTGTTTTGGAGAAATTCTATAGATATAGATCCATCAAATCTGCTTTTTTGATATTCAAATTTGAATATCGAAAAACGAGTAGCTCGTTTTTCGAGATTCGCCATTATCAAAATACAACGAGAAAGAACAGTTTTTACGTGAATCCACTGCTCAGACACCCTCATTAATGACATCTTTAGTTCGTTTTAGAAAACGTATTTAATAATAAAATGTGTTTTGGAGACATTCTGTAGTAATACATCCACCAAGTCTGCTTTTTCGAGATTCAAGTTTGAATATCGAAAAACGAGAAGCTCGTTTTTCAAGATTCGCCAATATCAAAAAACAAGGAGGGATCCACATTTTTGATATCTATTTCAATTTAGATCACCATTTAATCTGATGTGTTTTGGAGACTTTCTTTAGCTACACATCCATCAAATCATTTTTTTGAAATTCAAGTTTGAATGTCGAAAAATAAGTAGCTGGTTTGTTAACATTCGCCAATATCGAATAACGAGCTAGTTGTTTTTCATTATTCGCCAAGTATGGCTCAGTGTCACTGACCTTCGCATACTACATACACCACTGAAAATAGCCGAGGTTTCTATATTATATCCAATTGACATTATATTCTACATACATAGGGGGTAATTTTGTTATTTTAATACATATAAATTCTACTTACAGAATCACAGACAAATATAGCAGCGATAGTTGGAGGGATTTTGGGAATAGCTTTATTCATCTGTATTTGTATTCTACTGGTTATATATCTAAAGAGGTAAACAGATTAAAACTTGTACAAAGTAGAGTTAGTGAAGTTTGTCCTTGTTTTACCTCTTGTAACATCAGAGACGATAATTATCTGGGCTGTTTATCTAAATTAATATTTTGTTTATCAGCAGCTGTGTAAGCAGTAACAGTCATGCCCAATCTGAAATGCAAATTATTTCGCCAGTAATTAATAAATCAAAGATAAAGACATAGTAGCATGGGGATATACCCCCGCCCCTTGGTTTAAGTGGATGGGTAACAGCCATGTGTAAACAAAATATGAAATATTTGTACACAACTGCATAACAACTTGTCGAAAATATCAAATGATATATTCTTGATGAGTTCAATGTCAACTCTCACAGCGCACAATTTCTGGTAAGTAGTATAGGACGCACATCGAACTTTTTCCCATATGCACTTAATTGATGCCTGAAAATGTGAATCGATAATATCGAGGCTTTTCTGACAAGTCGAAAACGTCACCCAATAATAAACGATATTTGTATTCCATGTGTACATATAGACATGATTATGTAAGTACCGGGTGTTATTTGGGAATCACCCCCAACATGGACGTTACAAGGAGTTTCTGAGAATAGCACGGGACAGAGTTAAACATTTCAAAGGCATTCTTGACACAAAACTACAATTTAGCTCACCAAACATATCTGAGGCTATTCTCTTAAAGTCAGATTAATTACACGCTTACAAGAAGACTCCTCAATATTTCAGTTTAAAATATACCTAACGGACATAATTCATCTCTTCTGTAATTTCAGAATGATTAAGAAAACCGGATCTCAACAGGAAGTTAACCAAAACGGTCATGAATACACCACAACACAAAATAGGATTGGCGATACATCAACAGTTGTTTATGACTCTTTAAATACACGAGAACAAACTGGTTATTATAATATGGGTAGAATAAACCAGTATGGTGGTAGTAGACCAGATACGACTGTTGATAGTCCACAGCAAGCATCCACAACTGTTGTTTGTCCACAGCAAACAGCTGCAAATGGTGATAGCCATTAACAAACAAATACAACCAATGGATTAAACTACATAAATGTTTTGAATAACACTTAGGACACTTAAGAGTTAGAATTCATTCCAAACAACATTTGACGGTTGACATTCCGAACAACATTTGACGATAGAATCTGTGTGTATGTTCAACTTTTTACATAGAGGGACATTTTGCTTCCACCCAACCCGAATGCCCACACTACAGATTTCTTTAAACCTAAGTAGCCATCGTGGGTCGTTGAAGATGTCAATGATTCTCTTAGCAAGGGGTGTTGGTCAAGAATGTTCATCAGGATTTTGCAGCCTGGTTTGCAAGGAGAAGTGTGTAGTAGTTGTAAGTTCGGGCCAATTGTCCTTCATAGCGCACAGAAAAAGAAGAAGTCTCGTGTTATTTTTTTACATATTTAGTAGTCTAAATTAGGACATGCTGGTATTATAGTCGAACTTGAACAAATAGTGATACAGGAAGAATTACACAGACTTGTTAAATTATAGGCGTACAAGTAGGAAGTAGTAATAATAATCCTTTATCTAAAGTAAAGAATATCTAATTTGTCGTTGGAATTTTTTCATGTTCGATCCCTGTGTGTTTCTACCTTTTCAGTAGGTTAGTACCCAGCTGAACGCAATTCTCCAGGGGATGATTTTCTCTTGTTCAGTATGTTTCGTTTTGGTGTTTTCCGGAGAAAGCTGTATGTAATGTACATTGGAAGTGGGATAGGAGGGTTGACGGACTAGGGCGTGGCTAGAGTACTCTTATACAACATCTTTGGTAAAGTGACCTGACTTAAGTACCTCAGTTTCCCCTCTAGCATGGCTTGGTAGGGTATCAATAAGGAGGAAGCGACATCCTTGGCAGTTGGACTTCGATGTAAGAGTAGGCCATGGTATACTGAATGGCGTATGCCGGCCTTCATTAGCCCACCCGGAGCCGAACAGTAGGACGTCAACTATTTTTATCATATGATTGTAATAATTACGTTGGGCTAAATTTCGTTATAAATAAAATCCTATAGGCATGTCATGGATTTAATTTGAAGCCAAGGGCGAGAGAATTACTAGCCCTTTTCCCAATAGTAATGAAGGAGTTATTCCTCCTCACAGTATAATTTTAGGTTAGATCTATTTGATAAGGCCAACGAAACCAGCGTCAACCACTTTCAGGGAATACAGGGGTCGTGAAGGCCTTCTTCCAGGTTCTCCAATGCCTCTACCACTTGAGCATTATGGGGAGCCAGGAGAACGGATGTTGTACAAGAGTACTCTAGCCACGCCCTAGCATGGGCCAAGAAGTCCGTCGACCCTCCTATCCCACTTCCGATGTACATTACACACAGCCTCCTCCGGAACACTCCAAAACGAAACATAATGAACAAGAGAAAATAATCCCCTGGAGAATTGCGTTCAGCTAGGCCAACCAGTCCCCCCAGGTTGTGTCTGGCCCACCTGCTCCCCTAGAGATCTATATCGCCACTGATTGTTCTTGTCGAATGGCTGTCAACAAGATCGCCCATTCGAACCACAGAATCACTACCATTTCTTCCAGTTCCACCAGATGTAAGCGATCACTCAACCTATCCCCGAATAGACCACATAGCGACGTCATATGGTACCTACCACCCTGGTTATGGGTTCCTCTAACCTAACGAGGATTGTATCCTTTCTCCGGGATTGGGAGATCCATAGCTTTTCTGGAGCAAACATTAGTCACGCCAAACAGATCCTCCAGAACTACGTGGGATCGACAATAGGGGAGAAAATTGGACCATGGATAGATAAGCTGATGCTAGATCTGCTTAAGATGGCCAAGAGCAGCTTTCCCAACCACCAATCTCTTCACAACACAGATCCCTGCTGCTTCCCAACTCCGTCAAGAAAATCTAATCGACTTCCAAAACATCGCCAGCTACATGCAGTTGATCTCAAGGGCAAAATAGAACTGAAAGGTAACGACACCATCCACTGGAGCCCAGACACTGTTAGAAAGATCTTCAACTGCTGGATGAGGTGTTTGAACGAGGATTAGGGGAAAGGAGTGAGAAGTCGTATTTAGGACAGAGATTAAAAATTGTCAATTTGAGCGACAAATTTGTCCCCCCCCCCCCATTAAGAAATTAACACAATAACAACCATAGACCCCATCACCCAGGTAACCTATCGTTTCCAAGGTTGACTTATTTTTAGGGAACAAACCAGGTAGGGGTAAAATGTTATTCATAGAAATATCCACATGGAAACTACCCACATTATCACAAGCCATCCTAAACAATTTCGACGAAATGAACACAGAAATATCATCACTTCAACCACAATAACAAAAAAATAATCCCAACTGAGCAACAAAAACGCTATCAAATACTATGAATCGCACAGACTCTATCTCTGAGGCAGAAAACAATTAAGTAACCCTAAACATTAAACTAAATTCGACCAACTCATCTTTAAAATTCACGAAACCTTAATAAACAACATCTTACATGAAATGCAAGACAATGAATACCAGAGCCTTATATAAAGAGAGTCTGGCCAACCCGTGCCCCGAATATGATTGGTTAATGTTGGTCACGTGACACATGGACGCCATTATGTTACACTAGCCTATAATTTGACGTGTTTTTAAATGACATGTTTGACGTGTTTTTATATAATTGGTTTGTTTTGTGGCTGTGAAATGCCACGCAAGAGATGGACAAGGGATTTATTTGCACAGGTTCCCCAAAAATGCGAAAAGGCGTCGATTGTGGCAAAAATTCCATCTTGTGTGATGTTAGTAGGCCTACTAGTACTAGTAGCCTGGGCCTGCCAGTAAGCAGTATCACGCCATTCGTATTCTTAATGATTTCAAACGACCATAGATTCTTATTGTAGTTTGAAGAAATTCCGAACCTTATGACTCTTTCACTTCATAGGTTATTATTTTTTGATGAATGAATTTTCGAAGATTTGTTATGAACCTGAGAAAGACACTTTGACAGTGTAGGCCCAAAATATAGGCCTAGCCTTTGCTATTTAGTAGATTTTTTTTCGATTTAAATTGTATATGTTTCATGAATTCATCCACGAGTGAATTTGCGAAATAGATTTATGTACTAGGGAATAACAATTTTCAGTTTGATAGTCTACAGTGTAGGCCTAGGCCTGGCTTAGGTATATGTTTTTTTTTCGATTTTAACCTTATCGATTTTTATTTTCATTATGTTTGATATATCCATCCAGGAGTGAATCTTCAACAATTTATGAGCTTGTGACACACAGTGTAGGCCTAGCAAAGTTCCCGCCTGACTGTCAGTAGTTATTAATGTTATTAGTCATTCGTATTCAGCCGTTCAGCCTAAAAATAACTTGTTTTTATTAAGATTATTATTATTCTTTTTCTGGTCTTTGTAGGGAGTCGAAGTTTGAATTTCGTTTTCCTGCAATTTTGATTAAAAGGCTAAAACGTTTATTTTTGCTCTTGAATAAAAATTGTACACCCACAAAACTACCTCGGATTTGTTTCCATGGTGAGAGGGAGAGAGAGAGAGAGGTTGGGGAATAACGTTCACTCGACACAAACTAGGTCGGGACCAACATAAGGTTAATTTCAATTATTCGCTTGCGCGTAGGGGTCTTTAGTAGTGGGAGGAAACCGGTAAAACCCCACGAGATTGGACAGGCGACCATACTCCTTATCACGTACAACCGAGGACTCGAAAGAGAGAGGGAGACAGCTAACGTATGGTACACCTTTAATAATTTGCTTGTGCGTAGGGGTGTCTTTAGTAATGGAAGAAAACTGAAGGACAAGTAGAAACCCCACATGGCTGGACAGGCGACCCTACTCCTTGTCACGAAGAATCATTAAATTGAAACATCGCCGATTGATTCAATGATTGACAGACCTTATGATCTAAAGCGCATATGTTACATCCAAGGAAACACACAAATAATTAAATCCTAAAGATTTCTTATTAGCAAAAGGCACAACCTGGCACATCTACTATAATGATGTGTTTACAAATAAAGTTTCATAAAAAATCTGGAATGGACACATATCTTTTCAAGATCTCTCCCTTACTTCCTTCGATACGATAAAGATTAAATAAAAAAATTAGTTTCTAATTTCAGAGGTAATCATTATTCGATTCCTTTTATTTATTTTGTAGCCAAACGATATATTGGTTCATTGCGGTATTTTAATGTTATTTTAAAAAACAAATAAGAAACGAAATCAACGGATCCCGTTTCAATATCTCACCCTCAAAAAATATAATAAAAATTTTGTTTCTAATTTAAAGCTAATCTTTGAATCGTTAAACATTATTCGATACGTTCGATTTAAAGTTGCTGTCCCGGGTGATTTGATGATAGATTAGGACTAAAAACATATTCAAACTAATTAATTTATCATAATTTTGCTTCAAATCCTTCTCAAAACACTGTAATTGCCAAGTATACCCCGCTATGAAAATTGATCAAAAGAGGCCATGTTTGCGTCAGGGGATTACCCTTCTCCGTCCCAATGGCAACCGCATATCGAATCCTAATAAAATTCTCGGATTATCCACTGCCTGCGTCTTTTCCCGTGATTTTTATCTCAGAAAGTGTTGTAGGTTTAACTTTTTATAGAAATTATCAACATACACAAAGCGCTCAATGTGTTCGTGCAGCCTAATCGTCGGGGTGTCGATTAGGGGAACCCTTACCCTTACGCTCAATGGGTCTTTTTCACGGAATCCAATATTTTTCTAGTAAGATTGGATATCTCTACTTTCCATATATACCAAAATTGCCATACTTTTATTGGCAATAACAACCCGATAAATACTTTGCTGGGAACCCATCGTTAACCTTTAGCCAAACGATATATTGTATTATTGTGGCGTTTTTAAATGTTTAAAAGATAAAAAAAAATATATAAATCGGTCAAAAGCGGGAATGTGGCGCTATCTGCAACGTAAGAATGGGTAACAAAATTGAGCCCACGACGTCAGTTGGCCAGACTCTCTATATATAAGTCTATGATGAATACATAACAGCAAAACAATATGATTATCTATCCGCTAAATCTGACTGCCGACAATGTCACCTCTATACAATTACCAAAAATACGTTAAAAAAATCCAGAAACGGAAAGGTTTATACTTAAAGGAGCTAAATCGCTAACATTTGGGATTTAAAATTTGTCACAAGTGGGTTGCAAAGCATATAATACTGCAATATGAATGTATATAAACTGATTTACATTCAATGGTTTCCGTTTTTACTCTAATTTCAAATCAGTAATCTCAATTGAATGCAAATTTCTAGCGTCTGGTTATTCCAGTCTGCATATGCCGTTTGATTTGGTGCAATGTTTCTAGCCTCGTTCCTCGAGTCTCTTGCTAGAACTGGGACTGAAATGCAATATGGTACATGATTCGTGTACCAATAGTAAAATGTTTTTTTTTCTTAAATATTGGATATAAGAAGCCCATCTTTTTCCGGTAAGATCACATCATCTTAATATCGACGGCTAGAGCATGCGGGTGTAGAGACAATAACGCACGAGTTAAGGCGGTTAGGAACCCGCAAACATTCAAACCGGGCGAAGAAATCCTCAAATTACTCGATATATGTCTGGGGAGGAATTACTTCACTTTCAACGAACAAGTATACAACTAGTCTTCCGGAACTGCGATGGGAAAACCATTTGCCCCGAGTTATGCCAATCTCTTTATGGCGGAGTGGGAAGGGAATATCTGCCACTCTGCCCATTAAAACCATATTTCTAAGAACGTTTTGGGAACTTTGGGCGTTTTCCAGCATTCTGAACAATCATCATCCATCTGTCAAATTAAACGCAAATGTACGTTATAAAAGCGTAGATTTCCTTGACACCGCCGTTCTTAAAAGTAAAAACACCAAAAACACTTGCCTATTAGAAACTTTAATATTTTTTAAAGAAACCAATGAACATCAATTATTGTCCCAAAGTTCCTTTCACCAATAACATTAGTTCTTTGGCTTATATTAGGACTCCATATGTTGGGAGTTTGTAGCCCTAATACGGCGAACCACAGCGCTCTTGCAATATGTATTATTCATTGGGCTTTAAAGTATAAAAAAAACATAAGTACTAATTATCTGATTTCGAACTGGGTTTACTAACGAATGAACATCATAGCACAAAAATACAGATATAAATAAAATAAAACCAAGTACGAACAATCCAAACCATTAGGCAAAAATCGAAGTCCTAAAGAACGTAATAGGCAAAATAGTTAGGCAAAGTAGTGTAATCAGCAAATGGACTGTTCATCGTGTACGAAATATACAACAAATTATAATTAAAACATTAAATGCAAATTATCCGTTAAGGAATAATTGAAATATATAATTTTAGCATGAAAAAGTGTAATTATAAGCTATTTCACATTATCATATAAAAAAAATACATTAATCAATAGGTTAATATAAAGTATTAGCATGCTATGTAAATTTCACATCATAATATTAGACACAAAATAAACGTAATGAATTTATATTAAGCGACACAATTATAAACCTATAAGAAACATAAGTACCCGTATTAATTATTTGACGTTGAACTGGGTTTATTAACGAATGAACATAATTGATATCTTAATAACAATTAAACTAGAAATATTTGAACATAGATAATAATATAATACAACATTTGATATAAATTGACATATTTAC
This sequence comes from Patella caerulea, assembly GCA_036850965.1. Lineage (NCBI taxonomy): Eukaryota > Metazoa > Mollusca > Gastropoda > Patellidae > Patella > Patella caerulea. Next base: position 25,741,560 of record JAZGQO010000014.1, on the reverse strand, counting down.
ATTAATGAAGCCTAGAAATATTTGAACATAGATAATAATATAATACAAAATTTGATATAAATTGACATATTTACATTAATGAAGCCTAACTCAAATATAGGTACATCAATAACTAAGATGCATGTTGAGAAATATTAAATTATTTTTAGATAAGAGGTAAATAGATAAGACAGTAGGTTCAGATAAGAAAGATCGGGGTTCGGGGTAAAGATTAACGTGTCGACTTTAAAGCAAAAGCAATTACTCAATTTAGATAAGTAATTACAGGTATATCAAAATGGTTATGTGTTTAAATTTTGGTACCCTTATTCACCTGCGTGTATCCATGATCGTGTTCTCCTTTCTTTACTTCTGGTTGAGTATTACTAGGGATCTCCGCGACATCGTTGTTAATGTTGCTATCTTTCTCCAGAGTATAGTAGAGTGGCGATACACCTCCACCAGAATGGCAGACAGTTCTTGGTAATGATATCATTTCCCGTGGTTCTGCATAGGGATTTGGTGGATCTTCTAGTTTCCCTATGGGCTCGTGTCTTTCCGTTGTGTCATCCCAGGACATCGTATTCACCTTTGACCTTTTACTCTTGTTACCCCTTTTAAAATAAGTATTATTGCAAATAAGTTAAATATAAAGTATATTTTTAAAACTAGAAAGCAGAACAGAATAGCACGAATGGATCAACATAAAGCCAGGGATGTGTTAACTCGATTCACTTATATTATATTCAGATGTGCAGCAAATGATGTATTTCTATACGTGGGAAACATTTCTCCGTTTATTAGACAAAGAACTAAAATTGAGAAAATCCGGCTAGCTTCCACTTGATTCATATTTCTGTTAGAGCTTATAGTTTTATAATATCATCTCACAGTCCTTCATAAGAATTATCAGACACCTGAAATGTGTCACATCCGGAATTTTAGACTTGAGTTTACATAGCCGCCGTATACAAAGAGCTTTATTTTAGAATTATATTAAAATTCCATCTCATAATATATAAACTATGCGGATTTCAGTATTAGTCGTCTGTAAAGCACGTGTTTATTTACCAAGCTAAAGAACATCTTGACGCAGGAATCACAATGCCCTGCCAGTATTGTTCAAGCTGTATTCTGTTGTAATTATATGCAATATTAAAATACAGTACTTTTCCATCTATCTGGAAAAAGCGTATTTAATTTTATATTAGACCAAATGTGAAACAAGGAACAAATTGTTGACATATTCTGTTCCCCATGTGTTCTATAAAGGAGGTAAACCGCCGCGATAAATGTCAAGAGGAATAAGAAAATAAGATTGTGTTGGATACACATTGTTATATTTACAATATAAAGTTTTAACAAGGAAATTTATTATTCTAAAGGAATTTAAATGGTTTTGTAACGACATGTTGTTGGTTCAATGGCCGAATAACCAGGCGCGGATCCAGGATTTTTTTGCAGGGGTGGGTCTAGGTTTGATAACAGGCACTGAACCAGGAAAATTTGGTAAATTAGATTCAATTTGGTGCATTCTGACGTATTTCCGAAATAATTACAGGTCTAAAAGTCGCCAATAAAATCGCATAAAAAATTTTCAAGTCTGAGCAGGGGGGGGGGGTGTCCGGACCCCCTGGACCCCCCCCCCCCTATGGATCCGCGCCTGATAATCTCTGTGATGGCCATATAGAACCACAAGCACTTGAAGGGATTAAAATAAATTAAAATAAAAGTTCTTACTACTGCTTGACTATAGAGTATATAGTCAGTAGTAAGAAGTTTTATTTTAATTTAGATTAAATAAATCAAACTAACACTTCTTACTATTGGTTGACGATTAAAATAAATTGAAATAAAACTTCTTACTACTGCCTGTGTATAGAACGTATGATGGAAACATCAAACAACATGTAATGTAAACCCCACGGCCATTTTGTATTGTTCAATAACATTATTTTTTTACCTAATGGTATACAGGGATTGTATGTCGGTTTTTAGAGATCAACAGATAGCTCAAACTTTGCACATCAGAGTAATAAAGTCTTTTAAAAGTCTCGATGGATCGAGTTTACTACGCCACAGATATAGCCTACTAGAATGAATTCAATTTTAAAGACTGTCGGCACAAAATCACCATAAACGTCAAATTTTCGAAGAACACATCAAATCGAATTGATAGTGTATTTGCACCCCAACCCTCATATACACCCACCCACACACTTTTAAATTGTAAAAATAGAGGTCTAACAATTAAAATTTCGATCTTGTTTATTCATAACGGGGAGACACAGTGGGTCAGCGGGTAAGACGTTGGCTTCCAATCAGGAGGTCGCGTTTTCGGTCCCTTCCTTTGCATGGCTTGACAAGAGACAGGGTATAGTCAGTCTTTCAGCCCAAGGTCTCGTATACACATTGGCGTACACGTAAAATACCCCTTGGCAGTTGCAATTCTATATATGGGTAGGCAATCGTGCCGCTGTCTGAGCAAATTTCCCTCATAGTGCACTTCATGGCGTATGCTCATCTTTGTTAGCCCAGTCGGAGCACAACCGCATTCCATTCCATTTAACCCATCAATGAAGTCTTGAGAAATAAAAAGTCATCAATGATTAGTTTAACTTACTTTACAATATAAACCACAATCAGTACGAGTACAATCATGACCACAGGTCCTCCTGCACCAACGACGTAAATCCAAGTTGAATTTGTAGCAACAGCTATAAACATAGGAAAGCATGGCTTTTAAATATCAAGAATAGTTGTCAATGTAAAATAAAATAAAGTAGGTTCACAAACATTTCAATTAATTGTTGAATTGAAGTTTTAATCAAATACCAATAGGTTTTTATAATAAGGTGGTGCTCGTGGAAACTATCTATTCGAAATGCTATCAATATTTACATTTTCACACATTGCATCAGCTCAGTCTAATAGTAAGTGCAGAGACCACAAACAAAACAATTTTTAAAAAAAGAGTGAATGGATCCGGGGCTAGCCGTAAGCGTCCACTGTGCTGTACAGTCCCGGGCCTGTGGTGACACAGACTTTGAAAACAATTTGGAATACAACCCAAAGAAATAATTAAGTAATGTCAGCATGAGTCATGAAAACTCTTTTCATCTTTAACAGATGTCATATTACATAGCCGTTAATCATGATGGGTTTTATTTGCGATAGTCTTTTTTTTGTGTAGGTAGCGTTTGGTTTTAGGGTATCCAACATGGTTATCCCATTATAGATAATACGACACGTACATATAATAAGGATCACTTCAGCCTATTACTGCACTAAATTATCAAATGTATTTTAAATTTAATTATTTTAAAATAGATTGTATTATTGTATTTCATTACTATAAATATTTTCCCCTGAACTGGTACTGTTATAACAATTACTGCATTGTGCCACTGACTCCATCCCTGGAAGAGTGAACATATTAGATTAATGAATAGTGTTACTGACAATGTTATTTAGATATTTAGTTAATAGTAATTTAAGGACAATGAAGCAAGAAAATTTGGGTTAGATAATGTAATGCCTTCGGTGATAGCAGGTTCATGTCAATTACGACTTAAATGTTGCCAGTCAAAGAAATGACGGCGTAAAATCAATAGAAATTAATATAAACTTAAAATTACTGTTAAAAGTGGCCTTTTTCATATCCTCAACAATCAAATTATTACAATCTGCTAATAAGGTCCTTCTGAATGAAGCGTTAAACATATTCTTACTTGTATTATTAAGCTTTAGAACACATATTCGTTTTCACATTTACTCAGAAAAATAAAAATATTAAAGCAAGTGAAATTTTAAACGTAGAATATTGAAACCAGTGATACTTTAATGAAAAAACGTCATTTTATTTATACTTACCCTCACACTTTATAGCTAGGTCAGCAGCATCACCTGTAAATGTTACAGACGTGTTATTGCCTTACTTAGTGAACACTAATGTTAATGTTACACATAGAATGTTGTGCTTATTGAAGAACACAAAATGACTTGGCTCAAATTGTAGGTGAACCATTTATGTAATTGTTTTTGTTTATAATTATTACAACTTATTTACCAAAAAATGTTTAAATCTTATTTACATACTCAATTAGCTACCATATATACATTTTCTTAAATGTATTTACATATAGTTAATAATACTAAAAATATTAGATATATAAATTTATATTTATAAAGACATCGTCATACCTGTCAGAAATTCAAGCCAGATAAATTCATCAGCCTGTAGTGTCAGATCCTGAATTGTTATATTAATCTGGTTTCCTGTTATATCTAACTTCTCACTTAATACAACTAGTTTTTCTTCTGTACAGTTAAACAGAGTCGTGTTCTGAGATGATATTATAATCTTTCTACACGATTCACTCCTCAAATTTATATACAGAGCTTCCAGAGCTATAGCATGGTTTACAGCTTGAACCTTACAGATGCGAGTTGAACTTGATGATGTATAATTGCTACCATTACCATACAGATAGACTTGCTTCTTAACAACCTTCTCAACATCCTCTGACATATCAATGTTGATTTCACCTGCCAATAATATACATATAAATAATATGTTAAACTATTCGACATAATTATCACAATATAAACAAAACACATCACAGCTAGGAATTTAAATGGTTTTGTAACGACATGTTGTTGGTTCAATGGCCGAATAACCAGGCGCGGATCCAGGATTTTTTTGCAGGGGTGGGTCTAGGTTTGATAACAGGCACTGAACCAGGAAAATTTGGTAAATTAGATTCAATTTGGTGCATTCTGACGTATTTCCGAAATAATTACAGGTCTAAAAGTCGCCAATAAAATCGCATAAAAAAATTTAATCTTATACCTACCTTTTAAACATGTGTAAGAATATGATACATAGTCATATTTTAGACTCTGGTTGTAAGGAACTGTGATAGTACAAGATTGTTGATTAGAACACATTGTAAAAAATGACACACGATATTCAAATCCAGCAAGGATCGGTACGTCGTTGTTCTGTGGTATACAACATAAATTATTACCACACTGTTCTTCCCTCTGACATTTATCATCTGACTTTCCAAATTCGACAGCATAATCTAATGACAGAACTTTGTCATCTAAACATTCCAGTGTAATATTTGTACATGGTAAACCCGGTAAATTATAACAACCATACTTTTTAACAGTACCACTTACCATAGCTATAGTATAAAACACTAAAAATTAGTAAATTATATTTTTTGCAATATAGTCTAGAGCCTCAGTGTGTGTGTGTGTGGGGGGGGGGGCATCTGAAAATTTTCGCATAGAACATAATGCCGAATGGTAACCAGTCTGCCATTGGGGTGTTTTCAAGATATTCGGGATCAAAGGTCAAATGAGTTCATTTGGACTGAAAGTGAATGCGCTGCCATTCTTGCATCATGAAAATATGCTGAAAATGGTCGAAAGTAATCACCCTTTCAATAGAAATGTAAATTTGCTAAATTCATCCGTGTTCTTTATGATCCCAGAGGTCAAAATGTCAAATTTTCCGTTTTACACAAGGAAGATTTAAAGCAATAAATGCCAACGTAAAATATAAAAACTAAAGCGAATTTAATTACAATAAATATTTCGTTATTACGAATTAGTATTTCGTTTAAGCAAATTAGTATTTCGTTTAAACGAAGTAGTATTTCGCTAAAGATTAATATTTCGTTTTAACTGAATAATTATATAACAGTGGAATCGTGCACTTAAGGGGTTGTGTACGTATAGTGATATTACATGAAACGTACATAGTTAGATGGACAGCAACGGAACGTCCTATCCTTTTTCTTTTTTTTGAATTCAAATCGTCAATAGCTCTTTTACGTATAAGCAAACACCCTATTTCTTGCCAGGCTCTGTAATGCTGCGTCACTGACAAAGGGACACCATGTTGGAAATCACACATAACCCATTCATTATCAACAGGTTTGAACCCTGGATTTCCTTGTTAGCGGACAAGGATTGTGTACTCTACCCAGCTGTTTCAGAAATAAAGCCTACACGTCGCTAGCATTTTTGGAGGGAATTATCAAAAGTACATTTTCAGATGAATTGCAACAGACTTCTTCATTTACTTATTATAGATGCATTATGTAAGAGCTCAATATACCTATTGTAGATCAGTATTTACGCTGCAATGTTATACAAACTATTACTTAAACATTTATTTACATGATCAGTCAAAAATCACTCTCTAGTCCATCGCCTGGCCCGGATTTTAAGTGGATTAGAACGCTTGGGTCATGTAATTGTAATGATTCAATTTAAAAAGCATGTCCAAATCTCGAATAATCTTTGTTGTGACAGGAATCGTGGCGCACGTGTCAAAACAACAAACAGTGATAACTTCGTTCAGAATATAGTAACTTGAATGCAATTTTCAAAATATTCATTTTGCATAATCTGTTTCTGGACTTTAGGAAGAACGATCAGCTCTGTATCTAAATCTTACATAATGCATCCTTAATCTTAAATAGTTGTATGGATTGGACATGAGGAAAGTTCATTGTCATTTTGCAGCGTGTTTCCTCCTTCATGCAGGATCGAGGGGCTGACACGGGAAACGTATAGTCGTCCGGGTGGGACGAAATATCGAGGTACTGACATCACATTATCGTGCACGTTAAAATCGCCTGCCAGTTAGAATTCGATATATGAGTAGGCCGTACAGCACATGGTGTGCTTGTCTACATCAGCCCAGCCGGGGAAGATCAGTTGGACGTTAAAGTCTATTTCCTTTCATTTCACGTCCAAATTTCGGTAAGCGCCAAAGACGACCATAATTATAAAACCTTTAATAGTGTAAGTATACACACCAGTCTAGAGCATTTGTATAGCCCACGAAAGTGTTAGCTAACACTCGTTAACTGGTAATATGGTGTACATTAAAAGAACACCCTTATTTGTGTAAATTATTCTAGAGATTTATCAAACAAATAAACTGAACACAATAAAGAAATAAAAACAAGAAAACATCAAAGCACATCAGTTTTCAAACTAGTTAAAGATAGGTCGCCCGGAAACAAAACATACGCCCACAACAGCTAATTCGTCCGCAGAGTTCATTCATTATGCAAAATATATATATGTCCATATCACTCGGATAACAACTTTGGTTGCTCGAGGTCGACATGATTTTCAAAGTGATCAAAGGCCATAACTCGTGCAGTAATTATTGGAAATTGTTGAAATCAAATAGTCTACTTGGTATAATGAACTGAACCACACATTATGCAAGATCTAAATCTGCCTATTGCAGGTCTTTCTTTAGGCTCGAAATATTATCGAAATTTTTAATCAGACATTGTTTACTTGAAGGGATTAAAATAAAACTTCTTACTCCTGCTTGACTATATGGTATAGTATTTATAAGTTCAACGGAGCGGAATTACAACGAAATGGGGTCAGAAGAAGTCTGTATCACCCAGTCCCTTTATAAACCTATCATTACTCGATATGTGCCTAGGAACTGGCTGATCAAGCCTCGCTCAACAGCGGCCTCGCTTCGTAGGCCCTTTCACGTGATTAGACTTCTTTTGACCCCATTTCGTCGTAATTCCGGTCCGTTGAACTTATGAATCGCCAAGTAGTTTGATTTGTAATTAATAACGCTGTAAAATGGCCAATTTAACTACATTGGAGGAGGGGGGGGGTTATACTGATCAAAAAAAGTCTTGTTGGCAATTAAAACGATGGAAAGTCTTATAATTAGTGAGTATCGTGAGATGATAACAGACGATATATCGTAAACCAGTCATAACAAAGATGGCGTCTGAATTACGTTTAAACTATATAGTCACGAAGTAGTAAGAAGTTTTATTTTAATCCCTTCAAGTGAACTTGAAAATGAGAAAATACAGAGAGACAAAATATTTCTTTTTGTACGTTTAAGAAAATACTTACAAACTGATTAACGTATGATAAATATCAATACACTTTATAAATAATTCAAACTAGATATACATGTCATGTAATATACCAAAATATAATTGTCCATATTATGGTTAATAAATTGAAATGAATACCATAAAAAATAATTATTAGGAATGTGTCGTTGCTATGTCGAATACTAAAATAAAATAAGAGATTGTATATATTTACCGATTACGGTAAGTAAATTTAAAAAATAACGTGAATAAACGTAAATCGCTAAAATTATTACACACTAGCTATTTATTTTGCGTTCACTATTGAAATATTACATAATATTGCATAATTTTGAAGGTGCCTTTTGTATCTTGATAAATATTCTTGAAATTTTAAGGTAAAAACAACATTTTAACTGCTGTAATGTTACTTAATATATTTCTTACATAAAAGTAAATTACATAATGTGAATAAATGTAAATTCTGTAAAATTACATGCTTGCTTGGTTTTTTTCGGTTCAATTTTACCGGATTTCGAATATGTCTTTGATTTCATCGCCGCTTATTGTCAAAAAGACATGAAACTCGATAAAAATTTCAGACTTGGTAAAAGTGATATATTATGTTGTAAAATATACCGACAATTGGGGTACAAAAACCACTTGTACTACTGTTATTTTACATAACATTGATGTGGAACAACCTCTTGTACTACTGTAATTTTACATAACTTTCTGACAGTGTACCTAGTGGTTGTCGTAACATCATAATTTGCTGTTTGGTTGTGGACATCAACGATCATTGTTAATTGGTTGTTTGTTAAGAAACTGTATGACAGTAAGTGATATGTACCTACGACCATACATTTACGATGCGGCTACCGGTTTACTTTAGCAGGAAAACTTTACGCTATTACACAAATTGGGAACCTATTCGGCTAGCGACCTATTCGACCGATCGAGCTGCAACCTGTTCGTTGGAAACATATTTAGAATAAAGATAACAGTCGTCTTAACTCAGCTATATATCAACCAATAAAATCCAACGTTATGTCTATCAAATGAAAGTAGAATATATTATTTTTTATCCATTCCTTTAGCTCAGAATAGAAGTGTAATTTCGTCATTATCTTACATAGGTCGCCAATTTGTGTTCGGTATGGGCGCAGCCATGTTTCATCCGGGACCTTTAAAGTAATTCCAATATGGCGGAATTCGTCATACAGCCGAGGTTAGATTGTACCGGAATCTGCCGAGGTTTGCCGAGTGATCTTACTATAGTTGGAATACACTGTACCAAACTGATCCCGCAGTGAATATTCGCTTGGCCGCTACAATCACTGATAAGCATGACATCGACGAGGCTTAATGAGTACGGCATATTAACTTTTTTACTCCGACAAATTAAATTCTCAAACATTTTTTTGAGGTAAAAGAAAAATAAATAAAGACGTTTGAAGTATTTGTAGTTAAAAAATATTTCTTATTTAATGTAAATGGGTATTAAAATGAGTAAAATGCATCATTTTGCCCGAAGCAGTTAGGTGTTAAGTAAACATTGCACGAGCCGTTGAGCCAATGACTACGAGGCGTGCAAGTCAACGCACGTGTTTTAGACAGCTATCCGTTACAGAGATAATTCGTTCGTAATTCTCTGTGAAACAGGTTGACACTGTACATTACTGTATTTTGACGTAACTTTTGTAAAATGAATTATTTCAGGGTAAAATCACTTGTATAATATGGGTTTTGTTACGACTATTTGTATTAGCACTCCTATTTTGGTGTAATAAAACATACATATATAAAATAACATACAACTACGTAAGTATTTTACCACATTTTATGGTGAATTGAAATTTATTTCTAACAGTGCGATCATTTCGTGGATTATCGCTTATTGGACAAAAAGTCACGTTTTTAGCTTGTGGACAATCTAGGGGGCACAACTATCAACCCTAATAATGGTTTGGACTAAAACTACGGGACAAAATGGTCGCCCTACGTATGCAAATAGATAAAAAAAATATGGTATATCAAGGTTGTGTACCCTCAAGAGCTCACAATTTTGATCCGATTTTGATGAAACTTCATGTTTATAACCCAATATATCTTGGTTCATTTTGACATTCGCGCATATCGGATTGTAACTTCCTGAAATGCTGCCGACAAATCGAGTTTTTGGCTAGGTCATCATTTTCATCCGATTGAAAAAAAAAATGGTGAATATATCACCATTACGGCCTCATTGGTGATTGAGTTCGAGTTTAGTGAAAATCATACCAAAACTGTCGGACAAAACAGCTGCCCCTCGTAAAACTTGAATACACGTTTATAACCCAAAGATCGTGACTTTACGACAAATCCCGTTTTTTGGCTTGTAGATTCTCTAGAGGTCACAAGTTTTATCCAGTTTTAATACCACAACGGTTAAAATATATTGCCGTTCCACAATATTGAACGTTGAATATGAATTTCGGGAAAATCGAAACTAAACTGCCCAAATGGCCGCTTTTGGCACGCAAACTGTGCAATCTAGAGGTCACAATTTTAATCCGATTTTGATGAAACTTAAAATATATCTTTATATCACTAAAATCGACCATAGTCCCTGTCGACATTTGCGCATTTCAGACCTTAACTGTCTGGATTGCCGTCCCTGATTGTACGAAAAAACTAACAGTTTCCTAGCTGACTGCTTATACAAACGCATACATTAGATAAATTACGTATGGATGGATTCAATTACTAGCAGAAACTTCACTAGAAAGCCAACACCGGTAATTGAAATCCACAAAGCTAAAAAATTGATTTAGAAAATATTACATTATTTAAAATAGTGATACACTTTGTATACTTCGAAACTAGTCTTCAGCAATTTTATACCGTAATTGCTTGTTTTTTTCGTGAAATAAATAAATGTCTATGATTACATAATTAGCGTAAATGTACTTACATAAAAATGATAGAAAGGTCAGTAGTCTCATAAAATCCATGATAGGACTACATATAGTATCGTGGACGATACAATAAATAACCGTTAAAGTTCCTTAATTAAATAACCGTACAATAAATAACCGTTAAACTTCTTTAATTAATGACAAACGAGGCTATCTAAAATACATGAAGTCGAGGTGTGAAGACGTGTTATAGAGGTGCTCTCCTCGCTTGACTAATCACTATTTAATAACAAGGATAATTTTGTAGGGTTTTTTCCACTGTGTTATAAAAACAACATTAATTCGTAAAATGATTTGTGATTTGGACGCTTGGAGGGCACACATTGGATGTTATACTCATAGGATAGCAACCAGGAAGTTTCGGACTCAAGGTCTACATCTAAATATGACGATATCACTCTTGTTTGTTGCAAATGTACTTCTAATAATGGCCGGAGATGTCGAGAGTAATCCGGGCCCTGCTACAAGGCAAACCCAGCTTCCAATAACCGGTGAGTTAGAATCTATTTCAAGTCGAAATGCTATTAAAGATCTAACTCTAGTCGTATCTGCTCTAAAAGACGAAGTTGCTAGTTTAAGAGGAGAGGTGCGGGAGATGAACATCAAGGATGAAGTACTTCAGTTGCAAAGTGAACTGAAAGAAGTTAAATCGGCGACTGGGGGGTTCAAACAGAGAATTGAATCAACGGATAATATATTGAGACAGAAAAATTTGATACTTTATGGTCTAGAAGAAAGGAACGACGGCCAACGGGAGACTTGGGAAGATGGCGAGAAATTGGTTAGAAATGTTTTTTGATTAATGAATTAAAGTTAGATGGAGCCGATGATGACAGTTTAGTAGCCATTGATCGAGTTCATCGAATCGGAAAGAAAACATTGAACAGTAATCGCCCTCGCCCAGTCAAAGTTTGTTTTCATCGACTCAGAACAAGAGACTTAATACTGACTAAATCTCGAACACTTCTCAAAGAATCCACTGTCCATGTTTCAGAGGATTATTCAGAACAAGTTCGCTCAATCCGAAAAGCACTCATACCTCACTTACAAGAGGCCAAAAAGATAAGTGAGAACTTTGTCATTCTGAAATACGACAAGTTAATTATAAACAAAGATGTATTTACATTTGACCTTACTAATAAACAACTTGTTCAAATCAATAAATAGCAACCCAACTTGAAAAATAACAAGAACAATTTTGATAAATTAACTTTTCTGGCTTGGAATATTGAAGGCCTGTCCCACAAGCTCAACTCGTATGGTGACGAAATTCACGATCTTATCCAAGATTATAATATAATAGGTTTCGTTGAAACATTCCAAAAAACAAAAAATGAATTTGCGCAAATTTTTCCTGGTTATAGTGTCTTTGAGTGCATGCGAAAATGTGAATCACTCAAGTCATCGGGTGGGATACTCATGCTTGTGAAAAATTCTCTCCAAAAGTTTACTAAACAAATATTAAATGACGGAACATACGAAGAAATGGTATGGTTACACATTAATACAACAACGTTCGGTCTTAAAAAAGACATTGTAGTTGGCTGTATTTATACACCTCCTAAAGACTCGATTTTCTACCAGAATAAAGATTTTGTATGTAACTTATCAGCAGTCGAATCGGCACTTATTTCTATACAACTTCTTTATGAAAACGTCGATATTGTTTTAATGGGCGACATGAATGCTAGAACGAGGTTGGACTTGGACTACGTGAAGTTTGATAAACCAGATCACATTCCGGGTCTAGAATCTTTTTACGAGATATTCGCAGAACAATATGTTGAAATAGACGTACCACGTAAAAATTCCGACAGAATTATTAATCCATTCGGAAAGCATTTGCTAGAGATGTGCTGGGAAAATAATCTAGTGATATTGAATGGTAGAAAACCATCTGATAGTAGAGGTAACTTTACTTATGTAACTTCAAGCGGTGCTAGTACTATAGATTATATTCTTGTTAGTAACAGCCTCTTTAAAAGTATTACTGACTTTTGTGTTCTGACACCTGATATTTCCAAACATTTTCCAATATCATGTACTCTACAAATATGTCTGGAAACGTATACTGACAAAGTACATAACGCAACAACGAGATACAAGTGGAAAGGTGATTTTGCAGACAAATTTGACGCCTTCATAAATACAGATGATTTCATAGATAAACTCGAATATATAAGTGACAATCTTGATTTGACAACTATTGATAATACCGTCCTTGACCTTAACAAATTATTACAATCCATTGGTGATAAATCCAATATGAAAACTGTGTCTACTTCGAGTATAGTATCCCGCCCACAACCACCGTGGTTTGACAGTAACTTACGGTCACTGAAACATGAAAGGTGCAATTTCTTAAATACTTTTCGTATCACGAATAGCCAACGAGATCTAGAACGATACGTAGATGCCAAACATTCCTTTAAAGACGAGTATAAGCTTAAAGAAGAACTCTTTAAAAAATCTCTAATCGAGAAATTGTGCGATGAAAGAGACTCAAGTGTTTTTTGGTCAAATATCAAAACACATTTTAACACAAATAAAGCCCCGGCCGTCAATATAAGTATTGATGATTGGTATGATCATTTTAAAACGTTATTAAATCCGACTGTAGATACATCGGATGTTAACTTTGACAATTTTGTACAACAATATGTGACTGAACACGAAAGCAATCATGAACAAATCGTAGGGGATCCAGGTTATGCCGAGCTAAACCGCGAAATTTCAGAAGCAGAAATTATACATGCGATAGGAAATTTAAAGGCGGGAAAAGCTCCAGGTGAGGATCTGATACCACCCGAATTTTATAAACGCGCGGTATCTCAACTGTTACCATTGTTACATAAATTATATAACTGTGGTACCATTCCTAAGAATTGGTCCAAAAGTATTATACAGCCTTTACATAAAAAGGGTGATACTGATATTCTTAATAATTACCGAGGAATTTAGCTTATTGATATCTCTTGTAAAATCCTATGTATAATTATCAACGAACGGCTAGTTAAATGGTCAGACGAGAATAGCTTACTAGTTGAGGAACAGGCTGGTTTTCGTCGAGGGTATTCAACCATTGACAATATATTTACACTTAATGCTATTGTCCAAAAATATTTATCAAAACCCAAAGGTGGTGTGCTTTATTGTGCCTTTATTGATTTTTCTACCGCGTATGACTGTATCTCTAGAAGTAAGCTATTCTACGTGCTTCTTAAAAGAGGACTCAATGGACGAATTTATAATTTATTATGTAATATTTATAAATCAGTCCAATCCTGCGTAAGAGCAAATGGTACTCTGTCGGATTACTTTGACTGTCTCTCAGGGGTAAAGCAGGGTTGTGTACTAAGTCCTTGGTTGTTTGGAATATTCATTAATGAACTGGCACTAGTAACCAAAACGGAAAGTGGCTGTGGGATCTTTATTAACTCCAGCATTGATGATGTATTCTTGCTTCTCTTTGCGGATGACTTGTCTCTTTTGTCAGATACACCAGGTGGGCTTCAATATAAATTAGACATTCTACAGAAATACTGCAGTAAGTGGAATATGAAAGTCAATATTGAAAAGTCTAAAATTGTAGTGTTCAAAAATGGAGGTGTTCTGTCCAAAATAGAAAAGTGGCACTATCAAAGTAATCCGATTGAAGTTGTAAATAGTTATAAGTATTTGGGTATTGTCTTTTCAAGCCGTTTAAAATGGAATGTGTGCTGCAAAACTCTATCAATGCAGGCATCTAAGGCACTTAACGTCATTAAGTTATGCATTTCAAAATTGGGTAGTAGAAACGCTAATATAGCCTTTAAATTGTTTGATTCTATGGTTTCTCCTATTTTATTTTATGGTGCTGAAGTTTGGGGCACAGAAAAGATACCAGACATAGAACAAGTTCAAACTAAGTTTTGTAAATGGATACTTTGTACAGGGTTAAAAACAACAAATGCTCTTGCAAGAGCTGAATGTGGAAGATACGAACTGTATGCAAATTATGTTTGTAAACCTATTAAATACTTCTTTAAATTAATGTTAATGGACAGATCTAGGTTACCTAAACTGTGTTACGAAATGCTCTATAATCAGGATTTAAATGGTCGAATAAATTGGTGTTCAAGAATTAGAAATATATTGTTTAGATACGGATTTGGTCATGTTTGGATAAACCAGGGGGTCGTAAATGTGAATGAATTTTTATTCCGTTTTAAACAGCGTGTCAGAGATGTTGGCTTACAAGAGTGGCACGAGTTTACTTCGAACTCGCCCCGCTGTATGTTTTACTCTAAAATAAAATCGGGAATATACCGGGAATCTTACTTAATAAACGATCTATCACACAAACTACGTTTTGCATTAGCAAACTTTAAATGTTCAACACATTTACTTGAAATTGAAGAAGGACGTCGGACTAAAATCCCGAGGGAAAACCGTGTTTGTAAAATATGTAATTTAAATCAAATCGGTGATGAGATTCACTTTATGTTAAAATGTCCAATTTTAAATGATATAAGAAATAATTTTTTACCTCGATGGCTAATTGCTTCCCCAAATGAATGTAATCTTATATCTTTATTTACTTCAAACGATCCGGTTCTTATTCGAAATTTGTTTATCTACATTTCAAAGGGAATGGAAATCAGAAACGAAATACTTAAATATTAAAATGTATCTGATTGTGTAATATACTTTCGTACCAAATTGTTCTTTTTAGTTCTAGTTATATTATATATTTAAAAATATTTTATTATATGGTATATTGATAGTTATGGAAAACAGTGATATAATTGTAGACTATTATATTTTCTTGATTATTATATTGTATATGAACTAGTCAAAAGCCAAGACTTTATGATTGTATTTATATTGTATCATTATCAAATATATGTGATTGTACTATAGGCAAATGCCTTAAAGTTGTAAATAAATTATTATTATTATTATTATTAAAATACATGTAGCTCCAGTGTTAACATTGGGTAATAGCTGCGCATGTCGAATCATTTGATCATCTCTTGGACGGCACACTAGACTAACAATATGTTCACCATCTTTTAGTACATTTAATCAACTGTCCGAAGACAAGAGCTGTTGTGTTTCAACATGTTCGTTTTTGAAAAAATAGATAATTCATGGATTTTTTTCACTAAAATTGATAACTATTATCGAATACTTAGTGGTAGATAGTAATGATTGATGCGAACAGAAGCGTTTATAGAATTTATGTCGGATGTTTGAGTCAAAGGAGTTTCGTTCCAATAGCGAGTTTCAGCGACGACCAAATTTACCGATGCATCCAAGGGTAAATATTTTCTTGAAATCAGCACTTACACACACTTTTTTCAAGGAGGCCGCATCCGTTAAGCGGCAAATCATACACCCCCCTCCCCCCCCACACACACCTGTCTTTTACTGAACTCTGGAGCGATTTGATTGGGCAAAGAGAAAGGACAAACTCCGTCAAAAACTCAAGTTTTCAGTCTCAGTACAGCAATGGCTATAGAGGGATTTCTCGGGCTATTGATTCAGGTATATGCCTGTTTTACGGTCCCAAAAACACACGGTTATCCAATCAGACTTTCACGTTGTGTACTTTACGAGGACGCTTTCTGAGCGATTTCTGGCAAATAAAGTTACTCAGCAATGGAGTTCAATTTTGATTCTTTTCTAAATTCCTTACCCCGAAACAGTCAATGGTGGTTTCCTAAGATGCTGGTTTTGACAAATATCAGAATAAAGTGTGAACGTTCAGTTACGTACAATTCAGACTCGATAGAGTGTCGTTTTATTGGTCATTTAATTCATTTGGCGCATAAAGTTAAAATGTTTACTAAACTAATTAGACTACAATCCGTTTCAATATCATAAATTAAGTAAATCAATATAAGTATTAATCGAAATAAAACAAATATAAATTCAAACTATGATAAGGAAAAGGGCCAATGTGGTAATAGTCAGCCAGTTTACTATGTTTAGGACGTTACGTTCACACGATAGGAAACGCATTACTGGCCATGGTTTAAGAGTCAGAAATATGTCATATTAGTCATACACTCTACTTGAGGAAAATGATTCACGAAAATAATCAAAGTATTGTTTAAGGAAAAGGAAAACTGAATCACAAATATATTTAAATCATAAAAACAGTATAGCTTTATGAAAAGTCATAGTAAACTGAAAGTAAAATAGGCCTGAGCTCGAATAATAGAGCACTTTGACGTAATTGAACTTTAAGCGTGCAGTGACTTAGTCTCGGTCACCCAGAACCTGCTAATCTTTTACATACGGATAGAAATTTTTACAATAACAAAATTAAGAGTATTAGATATTGAATTGGCAACACAAATGGATTTTCTTAAATGACCCTAAAATTAATTTCATGGGCCTTGGCATTTTGTTTTAGGCCTAGTTACTTCCCTTACATTTTGTTCAAGATAATGTAAAAGACCAGATAATCTAGCCAATGTCATGAGCTATTATTCTCAAATGTTGGCAACACATCCAGATTACTATTCGTAAAATATTTGTCTGAATTACAGACTACGAGTGACTTTGATTATTTATTTCGATTAGTAATACCGAAAACGCACACGTTCTGATTAAGACATCCAAAAAATTAGTTACACCCCAATATCAATTGTGTGCTCACAAAACAAATCAGCATGAAAATGTTCCTCATACTATTCAGGAACTGTGGTTGCTCAGTGAGTAAGACGCTGGTTTGCTAATCAAGAGGTCTCGGGTTCGCTCCGGGTGTTGGCCGAGAAAGTTTCCCGGGTTTTTACGACATCCATAAACAATAGTGTGTACGTAGAAAAACCCGTAACCTAGACCAAATTTCACCTGATTCACACATTAAGGCGTATGCCCATTTTCATTAGGCCAGTCGGTTCAGAAAAGTGGAACGTTAAACCCCATTTAATTTCCTCATACTGTTCAGCACAAGGTGGGTGAATCATTCACGCATAACACGAGGAAACTTTCTCAAACTTTCATATTATAAAGGGATATACAACTGGCGGTAGTTTTTATCTTTGATGTCCATAGCAGTTATATCTAATAACAACCTGTCATGACGTCATCATAGGTTGATATATTCGGTTCATATCAACCGCTGATGACGTCACGACAGGTTGATATTTAATATCAACCGCTAATGATGTCATCTCAGGTCGATATATTCGGCTCATTTCAACCGCTGATGACGTAGACGACAGAAATAATACATAGAACACAGAAATAAATTTTTATTCTCTTGACAATTAAAAATTGTTATGGTACAGTTTGTAGCATTCATCCAATGCCCTTTGATCCAAATTTTCTTCAGGCTTTGGATAGATCCTCATCATATTTGCATTCACATCTATTCCAACGTCAATAAAGGATTGGTTATTCATCTGACTTCGTATTACTATCAATTTCAATTCAATTACTGCAAAATGGCGACATAATATAAACAAAAACATGCACGTGATAACTTCCATAATTTGGCGGAAACTATCGAGCAATTATCCAATCACCGCTGCCATGTAATAGAAGAGTCCATTAAATTTAAGAGTCATTGCGTTGTATATGTCGGATATAAACCTACTCTCCTTCGGATTAGTATGATAGAGAACACTTGGGCTTCTTCCTCGTGTTCTCAATCATATCAACCTCGTGTAGGTTAATATCGCATACATACATCATTCAGTAGTAGACATCGTACGTAACGAGGCCACGGTACATTTAGATATTCTACAGATGGGACATCACGTTATTTTCATCTGCATCAATAAAACATTTACAAATGAAGATACGAACTGTATGCAAATTATGTTTGTAAACCTATTAAATACTTCTTTAAATTAATGTTAATGGACAGATCTAGGTTACCTAAACTGTGTTACGAAATGCTCTATAATCAGGATTTAAATGGTCGAATAAATTGGTGTTCAAGAATTAGAAATATATTGTTTAGATACGGATTTGGTCATGTTTGGATAAACCAGGGGGTCGTAAATGTGAATGAATTTTTATTCCGTTTTAAACAGCGTGTCAGAGATGTTGGCTTACAAGAGTGGCACGAGTTTACTTCGAACTCGCCCCGCTGTATGTTTTACTCTAAAATAAAATCGGGAATATACCGGGAATCTTACTTAATAAACGATCTATCACACAAACTACGTTTTGCATTAGCAAACTTTAAATGTTCAACACATTTACTTGAAATTGAAGAAGGACGTCGGACTAAAATCCCGAGGGAAAACCGTGTTTGTAAAATATGTAATTTAAATCAAATCGGTGATGAGATTCACTTTATGTTAAAATGTCCAATTTTAAATGATATAAGAAATAATTTTTTACCTCGATGGCTAATTGCTTCCCCAAATGAATGTAATCTTATATCTTTATTTACTTCAAACGATCCGGTTCTTATTCGAAATTTGTTTATCTACATTTCAAAGGGAATGGAAATCAGAAACGAAATACTTAAATATTAAAATGTATCTGATTGTGTAATATACTTTCGTACCAAATTGTTCTTTTTAGTTCTAGTTATATTATATATTTAAAAATATTTTATTATATGGTATATTGATAGTTATGGAAAACAGTGATATAATTGTAGACTATTATATTTTCTTGATTATTATATTGTATATGAACTAGTCAAAAGCCAAGACTTTATGATTGTATTTATATTGTATCATTATCAAATATATGTGATTGTACTATAGGCAAATGCCTTAAAGTTGTAAATAAATTATTATTATTATTATTATTAAAATACATGTAGCTCCAGTGTTAACATTGGGTAATAGCTGCGCATGTCGAATCATTTGATCATCTCTTGGACGGCACACTAGACTAACAATATGTTCACCATCTTTTAGTACATTTAATCAACTGTCCGAAGACAAGAGCTGTTGTGTTTCAACATGTTCGTTTTTGAAAAAATAGATAATTCATGGATTTTTTTCACTAAAATTGATAACTATTATCGAATACTTAGTGGTAGATAGTAATGATTGATGCGAACAGAAGCGTTTATAGAATTTATGTCGGATGTTTGAGTCAAAGGAGTTTCGTTCCAATAGCGAGTTTCAGCGACGACCAAATTTACCGATGCATCCAAGGGTAAATATTTTCTTGAAATCAGCACTTACACACACTTTTTTCAAGGAGGCCGCATCCGTTAAGCGGCAAATCATACACCCCCCTCCCCCCCCCACACACACCTGTCTTTTACTGAACTCTGGAGCGATTTGATTGGGCAAAGAGAAAGGACAAACTCCGTCAAAAACTCAAGTTTTCAGTCTCAGTACAGCAATGGCTATAGAGGGATTTCTCGGGCTATTGATTCAGGTATATGCCTGTTTTACGGTCCCAAAAACACACGGTTATCCAATCAGACTTTCACGTTGTGTACTTTACGAGGACGCTTTCTGAGCGATTTCTGGCAAATAAAGTTACTCAGCAATGGAGTTCAATTTTGATTCTTTTCTAAATTCCTTACCCCGAAACAGTCAATGGTGGTTTCCTAAGATGCTGGTTTTGACAAATATCAGAATAAAGTGTGAACGTTCAGTTACGTACAATTCAGACTCGATAGAGTGTCGTTTTATTGGTCATTTAATTCATTTGGCGCATAAAGTTAAAATGTTTACTAAACTAATTAGACTACAATCCGTTTCAATATCATAAATTAAGTAAATCAATATAAGTATTAATCGAAATAAAACAAATATAAATTCAAACTATGATAAGGAAAAGGGCCAATGTGGTAATAGTCAGCCAGTTTACTATGTTTAGGACGTTACGTTCACACGATAGGAAACGCATTACTGGCCATGGTTTAAGAGTCAGAAATATGTCATATTAGTCATACACTCTACTTGAGGAAAATGATTCACGAAAATAATCAAAGTATTGTTTAAGGAAAAGGAAAACTGAATCACAAATATATTTAAATCATAAAAACAGTATAGCTTTATGAAAAGTCATAGTAAACTGAAAGTAAAATAGGCCTGAGCTCGAATAATAGAGCACTTTGACGTAATTGAACTTTAAGCGTGCAGTGACTTAGTCTCGGTCACCCAGAACCTGCTAATCTTTTACATACGGATAGAAATTTTTACAATAACAAAATTAAGAGTATTAGATATTGAATTGGCAACACAAATGGATTTTCTTAAATGACCCTAAAATTAATTTCATGGGCCTTGGCATTTTGTTTTAGGCCTAGTTACTTCCCTTACATTTTGTTCAAGATAATGTAAAAGACCAGATAATCTAGCCAATGTCATGAGCTATTATTCTCAAATGTTGGCAACACATCCAGATTACTATTCGTAAAATATTTGTCTGAATTACAGACTACGAGTGACTTTGATTATTTATTTCGATTAGTAATACCGAAAACGCACACGTTCTGATTAAGACATCCAAAAAATTAGTTACACCCCAATATCAATTGTGTGCTCACAAAACAAATCAGCATGAAAATGTTCCTCATACTATTCAGGAACTGTGGTTGCTCAGTGAGTAAGACGCTGGTTTGCTAATCAAGAGGTCTCGGGTTCGCTCCGGGTGTTGGCCGAGAAAGTTTCCCGGGTTTTTACGACATCCATAAACAATAGTGTGTACGTAGAAAAACCCGTAACCTAGACCAAATTTCACCTGATTCACACATTAAGGCGTATGCCCATTTTCATTAGGCCAGTCGGTTCAGAAAAGTGGAACGTTAAACCCCATTTAATTTCCTCATACTGTTCAGCACAAGGTGGGTGAATCATTCACGCATAACACGAGGAAACTTTCTCAAACTTTCATATTATAAAGGGATATACAACTGGCGGTAGTTTTTATCTTTGATGTCCATAGCAGTTATATCTAATAACAACCTGTCATGACGTCATCATAGGTTGATATATTCGGTTCATATCAACCGCTGATGACGTCACGACAGGTTGATATTTAATATCAACCGCTAATGATGTCATCTCAGGTCGATATATTCGGCTCATTTCAACCGCTGATGACGTAGACGACAGAAATAATACATAGAACACAGAAATAAATTTTTATTCTCTTGACAATTAAAAATTGTTATGGTACAGTTTGTAGCATTCATCCAATGCCCTTTGATCCAAATTTTCTTCAGGCTTTGGATAGATCCTCATCATATTTGCATTCACATCTATTCCAACGTCAATAAAGGATTGGTTATTCATCTGACTTCGTATTACTATCAATTTCAATTCAATTACTGCAAAATGGCGACATAATATAAACAAAAACATGCACGTGATAACTTCCATAATTTGGCGGAAACTATCGAGCAATTATCCAATCACCGCTGCCATGTAATAGAAGAGTCCATTAAATTTAAGAGTCATTGCGTTGTATATGTCGGATATAAACCTACTCTCCTTCGGATTAGTATGATAGAGAACACTTGGGCTTCTTCCTCGTGTTCTCAATCATATCAACCTCGTGTAGGTTAATATCGCATACATACATCATTCAGTAGTAGACATCGTACGTAACGAGGCCACGGTACATTTAGATATTCTACAGATGGGACATCACGTTATTTTCATCTGCATCAATAAAACATTTACAAATGAAGATACGAACTGTATGCAAATTATGTTTGTAAACCTATTAAATACTTCTTTAAATTAATGTTAATGGACAGATCTAGGTTACCTAAACTGTGTTACGAAATGCTCTATAATCAGGATTTAAATGGTCGAATAAATTGGTGTTCAAGAATTAGAAATATATTGTTTAGATACGGATTTGGTCATGTTTGGATAAACCAGGGGGTCGTAAATGTGAATGAATTTTTATTCCGTTTTAAACAGCGTGTCAGAGATGTTGGCTTACAAGAGTGGCACGAGTTTACTTCGAACTCGCCCCGCTGTATGTTTTACTCTAAAATAAAATCGGGAATATACCGGGAATCTTACTTAATAAACGATCTATCACACAAACTACGTTTTGCATTAGCAAACTTTAAATGTTCAACACATTTACTTGAAATTGAAGAAGGACGTCGGACTAAAATCCCGAGGGAAAACCGTGTTTGTAAAATATGTAATTTAAATCAAATCGGTGATGAGATTCACTTTATGTTAAAATGTCCAATTTTAAATGATATAAGAAATAATTTTTTACCTCGATGGCTAATTGCTTCCCCAAATGAATGTAATCTTATATCTTTATTTACTTCAAACGATCCGGTTCTTATTCGAAATTTGTTTATCTACATTTCAAAGGGAATGGAAATCAGAAACGAAATACTTAAATATTAAAATGTATCTGATTGTGTAATATACTTTCGTACCAAATTGTTCTTTTTAGTTCTAGTTATATTATATATTTAAAAATATTTTATTATATGGTATATTGATAGTTATGGAAAACAGTGATATAATTGTAGACTATTATATTTTCTTGATTATTATATTGTATATGAACTAGTCAAAAGCCAAGACTTTATGATTGTATTTATATTGTATCATTATCAAATATATGTGATTGTACTATAGGCAAATGCCTTAAAGTTGTAAATAAATTATTATTATTATTATTATTAAAATACATGTAGCTCCAGTGTTAACATTGGGTAATAGCTGCGCATGTCGAATCATTTGATCATCTCTTGGACGGCACACTAGACTAACAATATGTTCACCATCTTTTAGTACATTTAATCAACTGTCCGAAGACAAGAGCTGTTGTGTTTCAACATGTTCGTTTTTGAAAAAATAGATAATTCATGGATTTTTTTCACTAAAATTGATAACTATTATCGAATACTTAGTGGTAGATAGTAATGATTGATGCGAACAGAAGCGTTTATAGAATTTATGTCGGATGTTTGAGTCAAAGGAGTTTCGTTCCAATAGCGAGTTTCAGCGACGACCAAATTTACCGATGCATCCAAGGGTAAATATTTTCTTGAAATCAGCACTTACACACACTTTTTTCAAGGAGGCCGCATCCGTTAAGCGGCAAATCATACACCCCCCTCCCCCCCCCCACACACACCTGTCTTTTACTGAACTCTGGAGCGATTTGATTGGGCAAAGAGAAAGGACAAACTCCGTCAAAAACTCAAGTTTTCAGTCTCAGTACAGCAATGGCTATAGAGGGATTTCTCGGGCTATTGATTCAGGTATATGCCTGTTTTACGGTCCCAAAAACACACGGTTATCCAATCAGACTTTCACGTTGTGTACTTTACGAGGACGCTTTCTGAGCGATTTCTGGCAAATAAAGTTACTCAGCAATGGAGTTCAATTTTGATTCTTTTCTAAATTCCTTACCCCGAAACAGTCAATGGTGGTTTCCTAAGATGCTGGTTTTGACAAATATCAGAATAAAGTGTGAACGTTCAGTTACGTACAATTCAGACTCGATAGAGTGTCGTTTTATTGGTCATTTAATTCATTTGGCGCATAAAGTTAAAATGTTTACTAAACTAATTAGACTACAATCCGTTTCAATATCATAAATTAAGTAAATCAATATAAGTATTAATCGAAATAAAACAAATATAAATTCAAACTATGATAAGGAAAAGGGCCAATGTGGTAATAGTCAGCCAGTTTACTATGTTTAGGACGTTACGTTCACACGATAGGAAACGCATTACTGGCCATGGTTTAAGAGTCAGAAATATGTCATATTAGTCATACACTCTACTTGAGGAAAATGATTCACGAAAATAATCAAAGTATTGTTTAAGGAAAAGGAAAACTGAATCACAAATATATTTAAATCATAAAAACAGTATAGCTTTATGAAAAGTCATAGTAAACTGAAAGTAAAATAGGCCTGAGCTCGAATAATAGAGCACTTTGACGTAATTGAACTTTAAGCGTGCAGTGACTTAGTCTCGGTCACCCAGAACCTGCTAATCTTTTACATACGGATAGAAATTTTTACAATAACAAAATTAAGAGTATTAGATATTGAATTGGCAACACAAATGGATTTTCTTAAATGACCCTAAAATTAATTTCATGGGCCTTGGCATTTTGTTTTAGGCCTAGTTACTTCCCTTACATTTTGTTCAAGATAATGTAAAAGACCAGATAATCTAGCCAATGTCATGAGCTATTATTCTCAAATGTTGGCAACACATCCAGATTACTATTCGTAAAATATTTGTCTGAATTACAGACTACGAGTGACTTTGATTATTTATTTCGATTAGTAATACCGAAAACGCACACGTTCTGATTAAGACATCCAAAAAATTAGTTACACCCCAATATCAATTGTGTGCTCACAAAACAAATCAGCATGAAAATGTTCCTCATACTATTCAGGAACTGTGGTTGCTCAGTGAGTAAGACGCTGGTTTGCTAATCAAGAGGTCTCGGGTTCGCTCCGGGTGTTGGCCGAGAAAGTTTCCCGGGTTTTTACGACATCCATAAACAATAGTGTGTACGTAGAAAAACCCGTAACCTAGACCAAATTTCACCTGATTCACACATTAAGGCGTATGCCCATTTTCATTAGGCCAGTCGGTTCAGAAAAGTGGAACGTTAAACCCCATTTAATTTCCTCATACTGTTCAGCACAAGGTGGGTGAATCATTCACGCATAACACGAGGAAACTTTCTCAAACTTTCATATTATAAAGGGATATACAACTGGCGGTAGTTTTTATCTTTGATGTCCATAGCAGTTATATCTAATAACAACCTGTCATGACGTCATCATAGGTTGATATATTCGGTTCATATCAACCGCTGATGACGTCACGACAGGTTGATATTTAATATCAACCGCTAATGATGTCATCTCAGGTCGATATATTCGGCTCATTTCAACCGCTGATGACGTAGACGACAGAAATAATACATAGAACACAGAAATAAATTTTTATTCTCTTGACAATTAAAAATTGTTATGGTACAGTTTGTAGCATTCATCCAATGCCCTTTGATCCAAATTTTCTTCAGGCTTTGGATAGATCCTCATCATATTTGCATTCACATCTATTCCAACGTCAATAAAGGATTGGTTATTCATCTGACTTCGTATTACTATCAATTTCAATTCAATTACTGCAAAATGGCGACATAATATAAACAAAAACATGCACGTGATAACTTCCATAATTTGGCGGAAACTATCGAGCAATTATCCAATCACCGCTGCCATGTAATAGAAGAGTCCATTAAATTTAAGAGTCATTGCGTTGTATATGTCGGATATAAACCTACTCTCCTTCGGATTAGTATGATAGAGAACACTTGGGCTTCTTCCTCGTGTTCTCAATCATATCAACCTCGTGTAGGTTAATATCGCATACATACATCATTCAGTAGTAGACATCGTACGTAACGAGGCCACGGTACATTTAGATATTCTACAGATGGGACATCACGTTATTTTCATCTGCATCAATAAAACATTTACAAATGAAGAGTCGATAATTTATATGGTGAGTATGCGGAAATGGTTAAATTGACAATGCCATGGTATAGTCTGATAGTTCGGACTACAAGGCTTGCTACTGAAATGTCACAAACACACACACACACAAATAAACCAATGATTTGTATACACTTGTATCAAACACATGACTGCTGAATGTGCATAAGTTTTGGTTGAATAAAAACAACATCTATTAGGCCTGCATTAGCACCTAAGACAGATGTATATATAACAATAATACATAAGACAGATAGATAATAATAATACATAAGTATAATACTGTAATACCATGGGTCTTTTTGTCAGACGTGGAGAGCGGACATGTACCAAAACCGGTCGCCACACATTGGCGGCGCCAGCCGTCGGTGGTTGGAGGGGCAAAGTTAAGGGGGCAAAGGCACGAGTTTCAACTAGGGGTAGGGGGGGGCTCTCCCAGAAAAATTCAGGCAATGATCTTTGAGGTAAAGTGTCAAACGAACGGACTTGCGAAACTCTATGAATCCAACTCACGAGCGCCAATGTAGGGTGCACTTATGGAGGGTATGCCCCCCTCCCCCCAGAAAATTTTGAAAAATAGACTGTCGGAAAAGCTGTCTGTCAGTATTCAGTCCGACACCGATCGTCGAGATAAATAAATCTGACCCCATACCGTCCGTCGCCTGATCACTAGTTTATACGATCAGAGACCAAAATGGCAAACGTACGGACTTGCGAATCTCAATGAAGTACCTTTGTCAGCGTCAAAATAGCGAGTCCTTGTGGGGGTTTTGGCGACTCCCTAAGAAAATTTTGAAAAATAGGCAGTTGGAAGGCTGGCTGGCAGTATTCAGGCACCGATCGTAGAGATAAATGGAGCTGATCGGATGTCGCCTGTGGGCTGATCACTAGTCTTTCTGACCCCAGAGAGGAAAGTGTCAAATGAAAGTCAACGAAGTCTCCAAAAATTTGAAAAGAAGACTGGCAGTATTTCAGGCATTGGTCGTCGAGATCAATAGAGCTTAACAGATACCACCTGTCGCCAAATCACTAGTTTATCCGACCGGAGAAGAACATGACAAACGGGCGGAGTGAGTGCCTCAAAGTGAAGGAATATTTTCGCCAATATATATTTGTGAAACGAACGGACTTGCGAAACTCAATGAAGTCCCCAATAATTTGAAAAGTAGACGGCCCGAAATGCAGCCTGACAGTATTTCAGGAATTGATCGTCGAGATAAATAGAGCTTAACAGATACCGCCTGTCGCCAAATCACTAGTTTATCTGACCAGAGAAGAAAGTGTCGACCGGGCGGAGTAAGAGTGACTAAAAGTGAATGAATACTTTCGGTACTATATTTTGTAAACTAGACTTTCGGGAATGCAGCCATGTAGCATTTCAGACAACGGTCGTTGCGATAAATAGAGCTGGCCAGATCATATTTTTTTTATTTTCGAAAATTATTGAGGGGGGCAAACAGAGGGCAAGCCAGATTTTTGGGGGTGCAAATGCCCCCCCCCCCCTTGGCGCCGCCACTGATCCATTGGCAGGTGGAATTCCATAAAAGAGTAGGCCAAAGTGCCGCTACCAGTATAGAAGCAAGGCAGTAGGACGTTAAACCCCATTTCATTACCCTAATAAAGGTAAAGAATCAAGATCTGGGGCCGGTTGCTCAAAGCTCTGTTAACTGTTAACGATCCGTTAACATGGAGTAGACGGATCGTTAACTTTAACTAAGAGATAGGTTGTTGCTGGAAGCCCCCTTAACTTTTAACGGATAATGAAATTGACTTTCCAGCAACAGATATTTAACGGACCGTTAACAAAGGACACATGAAAATAACTTAGTTTTGAGCAACCGGCCCCTGAAGTCTAAAACAGTGCTTTATCAATACATCCAATGCCCGTTTGTCACCACCTAGAATGAAACAATTATATAGATGTTACATGTACTAGAAAAACAAGTTGTGCTATTCTGAAAAAAACAAGGACGTCAATTATGTATATCAAAAGAAAATGTGTCCTGGTCTTTCAATGGATTGACAGCGGAAACGATAGCAAAAGTAATTGGAGTTGGAAAGCAAAACTGAGTCATCAAATGACTAAGTCATCTTAAGGATGTATTTAACACCAGTTTTACCTCAGATTATTGTAATCATAATTGATGGTGAAAATTATATATTATGTTAAATCACATTCATAATTATTTTTGTTTAAACTTTATCTAAATTTTACATAATGCACCTTTAATAAAATGAATAAATTACGTGCGCACATATCGGTTATTAAATGTCGTCATAGACAGAGGATCCACTGTTCTCTGGTTTTCTTGTTTCACCAAGATGATTATGTTGAATCCACAATAAAATCCCCGGGCTTAGTCTTATTATTGATGTTCTCGGAATCATATTGGATCTTGTTCTGATACTTCAGAATACAACCCTAACGTCTGGGCGTATCCTTGGTTTTGTTTCCTGGTTTTGTTGTCAGTATCTCTATTAGTTTTGCCTTTTTCCTCATCGAATTGACGGTCAGTGTGGAGCTTGGAATTCATTGGCAATGAGATGATATCCCGTGGATGAGTTTGGGTATGTGGTTTGGTTGTTTCTGTTGGTTTCTTTACTGGTTTTATTCTTTTTACGCATGCTGAAAGACGAAGTTATTACTAATCGCCTTTTTTTATCCGTTTTGTATAAAACTGAAAACGTGAGTCACTAGTTCTTGGATGAGTTTATTTTTAGTGCGCTTCAGTCCCCTGCCTTTTAGACCAAATGTTCAATATGAATACAGTTTGTGGAACTTCCAGTTGCGATAA
Source organism: Patella caerulea (assembly GCA_036850965.1). NCBI lineage: Eukaryota > Metazoa > Mollusca > Gastropoda > Patellidae > Patella > Patella caerulea. The sequence goes on along the minus strand of JAZGQO010000014.1, from coordinate 25,712,496 downwards.
CTTCTGCCCCATTCATAAGATGAAACTTAAACTATGTGTCAAGGATCAAAGCTTCTTGGGCGACATTGGTACGCATTCGATGGTTTATTCTAGACCTTTTATGCAAAATGTTAAATATGGATGAAGTTTATAGGCCCTCCAGATGGGCTACAACAAACCATCCAGACGAAACTTAACAAATATGTTAAGCATCGCTTGATCTTGAGAGTATGAGCCCCCACATATTTCTTCCAAAATGTGGGCATATCTTGCATGACAACCGTCTGTTTTGACTGGCCATAAGCATGTCAATTATTTTGAAAGAGTGGGAGAAAAACTCTATTACGTTGGGTTTTTTTTAATTACATTTACAGCGAAAGTGCGATGGACTTAAAATAACGATCGACTTTTCAGTTTCCGGAATTTATATATACACATAAATACAAAAACACAGGATAATGTCACACTATTTGTTAGTTAACACCTCTTTCAAGATACTGCATTAAATTGTATGGGCTTTAATATGTATACGGATCTATTTCGCCAAAGATAGGTACTACAACTTTTGTTCGGGGGGGTAGCCGAATGGTTAGTGTGCGCTCGCTGTTTCATACGACCTGCCATTGTGTTAACTGGCGTAGTTTCGAATCTCGATTGTACGTGGCAAGGAGTAGGGTCGCCTGCCCAACCTCGTGGGTTTCCTCCGGACACTCCAGTTTCCTCCCACTATTAAAGACCTCTACGCGTAAGCGAATTATTGAAACTATATCTGTTAGTCCTGAAATGGCCTAGTTCGTGTCGACTAGAGGTTACCCCCCCCCCCTTTCTCCCTCCCTCTACCACCAGTAGTGGGGGTATTCGTAATGCATCGTAACTAGCTGTACGACTGAATTGTCGATAAGTCAACGAAACCGTCCCTAGATCAATATAAGCGATAATTTTTGCATTTTGCACTTTTGCTGCAGTTGTATCGCTACACTGGACAGAGTATGTTTTATTAGTAATAATAGTGTAAGATTAATCAACTTCAAAGAAGTTACAAGGTCACGAGTCGTCTTACTATTTACACTTACAATATTCCTCTAGTTCACGTGTAATCACACCAACGTTTACCTGTGTATTTACATCAGGTAAGCAATTTAATTTGCGTTTCAAATAAACTCATACCATTGCTAATGGTTTGACAACGGAGAATAATTTGTAAATGTAACAATAATGTTTCAGCCATCTTATTTCTCCATTCCCTTTCTATGAATTTGAAAACAAAGCCGCAACGACAATATTATTACCCTGGCTGACACAGAAAAGTAAGACGTTAATCCTCAGTTCATGTCATTTATTTACAATAATAGTAAACTAGGGCATATATTCATATAGCTGAACTTAAACAATAACGAAACAGGACCTCACAGCGTTGTAAAATTATAGGTGTATACGCCTACCTACATTTAACAGTAGACCAAGCAGGAAGTAATAATAAGGTTATATATAAAGCAATGCATATCTAATTTGTTGGTACTGCAGAAGTTTTATCGATCAAATTGAAACCAAAAATGATCACACATGTTCTTTTAGCGGACTTGGTGGTAAACAAATATGCCATTACTGTCAACTTCAATGCAGTTCACCATTAAAAGTTGCCATAAAGGGGCGAAAACTTCGTTATATAAACTGTGTTATAATTACGGTTCTAATGGAGATACACGTGCTGTCGATACTACTGCCAGGTAATCTATTTAAAAACGACCGAGACAGTTTTAATGTTTGGTCAACATAACTGCTTTATTCAGTTTATTTAATTTTAGTCAGAGCGATTTTGCCGTTTCGACAAGTATACCATGGTGGGGGGCCTGGAACATGTGAGGGGAGGGGGCCTGGTCACTGACCGCGAGCGCCGAAGGCGCAAAACCCCGCATAGAGGGGTCTGGGGGTTTTCTCCCTCCCCTCGCAAAGAAATTTTCAGATATTGGAGGCCAGAAACGTGATTTTAAGCACTTGTGTTGGAACCATTTAGAAGTACCTCCCCCAGAAAAAAATAAAATTCTGCCACCAAATTAGCGCATTCTGGCGTTGTTTCAGTGGACCAATCCATGCTAGTGCTATGAAATGATGACATTTCTAGAGGAGGGGACTGTAAGTGGGCAGAGCGACATCAAACCTAATTTTGAAGCAGCTCAGTGATAAATAATGGGGTTTACTTGATTCGGAATCGTATTATACCCCCACGATGATTTGATGAAAGGAGGCCGTAACGTTACGACCAAGCCGGATTCGATGTTTGACAAACAAAATGGTAACGGTATCCAATCAGACTTTCACGTTGTGTACTTTACGAGGACGCTTTCTGAGCGATTTCTGGCAAATAAAGGTACTCAGCAATGAAGTTAAATTTTGATTCTTTTCTAAATTCCTTACCCTGAAACAGTCAATGTTGGTTTCCTAAGATGCTGGTTTTGACAAATATCAGAATAAAGTGTGAACGTTCAGTTACGTACAATTCAGACTCGATAGAGTGTCGTTTTATTGGTCATTTAATTCATTTGGCGCATAAAGTTAAAATGTTTACTAAATTAATTAAGACTACAATCGGTTTCAATATCATAAATTAAGTAAATCAATCTAAGTAATAATCGAAATAAAACAAATATAAATTCGAACTATGATAAGGAAAAGGGCCAATGTGGTAATAGTCAGCCAGTTTACTATGTTTAGGACGTTACGTTCACACGATAGGAAACGCATCACTGGCCATGGTTTAAGAGTCAGAAATATGTCATGAATTTCACTCCATTACACGGTAACTATTCAAATATACTATTCAAAAAAAGTAGGGGATATTTGATTTTTAACTGTTATTAAAGTCACCTAATGAAACTGACGAAGAAACAAATGACAAAATGAAATGAAGTTCACATTCATCGATTTATTCCAAATGATCGTTAGACTAAGTAAGGCACAGACTGACCATTATAAGGGTAAAATGATACCCGGGGTCAAACAGCAAAGTTACCACATCATCACAACAAAGTCAGTAACGGGTAAATCCTCCTCTGTTTGCCAAACAAGCATTGATCCGACGTGGCATACTCCTAATGAGACGTCTAAGGTCATTTTGGTCCAGATTGTCCCATTCCTGTTGCAACGCAGCAACAGGTTCTTGGACATTGGCAGGACGTTGTTGACGTTGACGTAACCTCTGTCCAAGCATGCCCCAGACATGATCGATGGGGGAGAGGTCGGGACTCAGTGCTGGCCAAGGTAATGTGGTGATGTTCTGTTGTTGGAGGTAACCTGTAACGATCCTGGCCCTGTGACATCTTGCGTTGTCATCCTGGAAGATGAAACGGCGGCCATGACGTCGTGCGAACGGCACAACATGGACTGCCAAGATGTTGCCCTGCAACAACATGTAAAGCCGTTCTTCTAGCAACAGTGATGCCTCCCCACACCATAACAGAACCACCCCCAAATCGATCATGTCTGATGACGTTAACGTCATGGAAGCGCTCGTTTCGACGACGCCACACCCTCCTACGTCTGTCCAAAAAATCAACAGTGAACCTTGACTCATCTGAAAACATCACATTGCTCCAGCGTCGATTATCCCAGTGTTGACGATCCCTATACCAACGACGTCTTGCCTGAATGTGATGATCTCTGAAACGAGGGATCACGCGAGGACGTCGGGCGCGAAGGTGACCCCTATGCTGTCGATTCCGATCGACTGGCCACTCACTCTCACACCAGTGTCTGTTTGAAATCGATCCTAGGCTTGAGTTGTCGCCCTTGGTCGATCTGAGCGTGGTCTGTCCTGTACAGATTGTGTATCACGATATCTGGACCATAGCCTGCTTATGACAGACTGAGAAACAATCATCGTCCGCGCCACAACCGCCTGTGTTGTGCCGATCTGTAGCATGCCAAGGGCACGTTACCTTTCATTTTGGGTAAGCCGACGCATATCAAAATTTGTTTTCTGGTCCCTAAAACAATTAAAATGATGTTTCCACCCTGGAATTCAATGCCACAATGACTGTAACATTCAAAGTCAGAGTCGTGCAAATCTTTGGTTGGACCCCCATGATGATCCCAAGCATCACCTGCATTCCATGCGGTAGCTATTGGTGCGTTTGGGCGTCATGTGTAACTGGAAATGTTTATTCTGTTAGGTTCTATAGTGACTTTTTTCGTAGGCATTTGCATATTTTAGTATTATGCCCCCAAAATCAAATATCCCCTACTTTTTTTGAATAGTATATATTAATCATGCACTCTACTTGAGGAAAATGATTCACGAAAATAATCTAAGTATAGTTTAAGGAAAGTGAAAACTGAATCACCAATATATTAAAATCATTAGAGACAGCATAGCTTTATGGAAAGTCATACTTAACTTCAAGTTCCAATAGCATTTTTTTAATTTATATTTTTAAAATGTATTAAAATAAAGCCCTAAAATAGATTGAACCTATAAACAGTCCTACTTTGTTAAAGAATAATCCTATAAATCCTATAAATCACTATTGCCAGTTGAGAAATTGGCAAAAGTATCATTTTCAACTTCAAATTCAAACGTTTGAAGATGGCCGTCCATGGAGAGGAATGGGAAAACAAGGGAGGTAATTGAGTAACTATTTCCTCTGTCAGCCTTTCTAATGCCCCAAATATTTTGCCCATGATCGTATAATAGTGAGTTGACAACCTTTTGAGCAAAAGACATAGAAATAATTATGTTTTGACTTTCTTAGAAAATATGAAATTAGAACTTGAAAGTAAAATAGGCCTGAGCTCGAATAATAGCGCACTTTGGCGTAATTGAACTTTAAGCGTTCAGTGACTTTTCTCGGTCACCCAGAACCTGCTAGTCTTTTACATACGGATAGAAATTTTTACAATAACAAAATTAAGAGTATTAGATATTGATTTGGCAACACAAATGGATTTTCTTAAATGACTCTTAAATTAATTTCATGGGCCTTGGCATTTTGTTTTAGGCCTAGTTACTTCCCTTACATTTTGTTCAAGATAATGTAAAAGACCAGATAATCTAGCCAAATGTCATGAGCTATTATGTGGGAAACACGTCCAGACTACTATTCGTAAAATATTTGTCTGAATAACAGCCTACGAGTGACTTTGGTTATTTATTTCGATTAGTAATACCGTTCTGATTTAAGACACACACGTTCTGATTAAGACATCCAAAAAATTAGTTACATCCCAGTATCAATTGTGTACTCACAAAACAAATCAGCATGAAAACGTTCCTCATACTATTCAGGAACTGCAGACGCTGGCTTGCTAATCAAGAGGTCTCGGGTTCGCTCCGGGTGTTGGCCAAGAAAGTTTCTCGGAATTTTACGACCCCTATAGACAATAGTTTGTACCTAGAAAAACCCGTAACCCGGACCAAATTTCTCTCGTTTCAGCACAAGGTGGGTGAATCATTCACGCATAACACGAGGAAACTTGTTCAAGCTTGTATGACAACTTTCATATTATAAAGAGATATACAACTGGCGGTAGTTTTTTCTTTGATGTCCATAGCAGTTATATCTAATAACAACCTGTCATGACGTCATCATAGGTTGATATATTCGGTTCATATCAACCGCTGATGACGTCACGACAGGTTGATATTTTATGATGTCATCTCAGGTCGATATATTCGGCTCATATCAACCGCTAATGATGTAGACGACAGAAATAATACATGGAACACAGAAATAAATTTTTAATCTCTTGCCAATTAAAAATTGTTATGGTATTGTAGCATTTAGGACCAAAATAGACGGCGTAGGCTACTTATCGGCATATTTAAATCGGTTATCCATACTCCATGTCTAAGATTTCTTTCAAAACTTTCTTTCTTTGTAAAGTATTTTTGGGTACAGTCCGCTTAAAGCCGTCGGTCAAATCCTTCTCCGATCATCCCGAAAACCTCCAATCACGTTCACTGTCATAATTATCGGAAAAGATTTCTCTTTGATCCAAATTTTCTTCAGGCCTTGGATAGATCCTCATCATATTTGCATTCGCATCTATTCCAACGTCAATAAAGGATTGGTTATTCGTCTGACTTCGTATTACTATCAATTTCTGTTTTACCTTCAATTCAATTACTGCAAAATGGCGACATATAAACAAAAACATGCACGTGATTACTTCGGTAATTTTCGCAATTTGGCGGAACTATCGAGCAATTATCCAATCACTGCTGCCAGGTAATAGAAGAGTCCATTAAATTTAAGAGTGATTGCGTTGTATATGTCGGATATAAACCTACTCTCCTTCGGATTGGTATGATAGAGAACACTTGGGCTTCTCCCTCGTGTTCTCAATCATATCAACCTCGTGTAGGTTAATATCGCATACATACATCATTCAGTAGTAGACATAGTACGTAACGAGGCCACGGTACATTTAGGTATTCTACAGATGGTTACATTGACAATGCCAAGGTATAGTCAGATACTTCGGAATACAAGGCTTGCTACTGTTACTGAAATGTCACACACACACACACACACACACACAAATAAACCAATGATTTGTATACACTTGTATCAAACACAAGACTGCTGAATGTACATAAGTTTTGATTGAATAAAAACAACATCTATTAGGCCTGCATTAGCACCTAAGACAGATGTATATATAACAATAATACATAAGACAGATAGATAATAATAATACATAAGTATAATACTGTAATACCATGGGTCTTTTTGTCAGACGTGGAGAGCACACATGTACCAAAACCGGTCTCCACATCCTACATACGACCCATGCATCTTTTCTTACTACATATTTTCGTAGCCTTGTGATCGTCTAGAATTTATCTCTGATCGTCTTTGCTTCTCTTTCACGTTGTGTATTTCTTCTTAATGTTTTCTTAAGACGTCTGTCTTATCAGGAATAACAATGCAACTGTTCGTTTCTACATTTTATATCAAGATGGACACAATCAAGCATGGTATATATTACAATACAAAAATCATTCTCAACCTCTAGTCAGCCAAACTCACTGGGTGAGTTTTCTGCTGTCTAGGAACTCAGATGGTCACCTCTCTCGGGAATCTAAATGCCTTCTAACCAATTTTCGCAAGTATCATAGTTTTTATTAGCTTCATGGGTTTCATGAGACCCATGCATGTTCATTACTATGAACCTGTGATTTAAGAATATGGTTGATTAATTTAAGCCAAATTATGCAATAGGAAAATTCCTAGCGCGTGTGTTTTGTTGAAAGACAGGACCAGTTTGTTGTGGTTCTGTAGCTCTTTTTATATGTCCATCATGACAAAGTTGATTTAAGTACTTTAAGTACATATATGTGAATCTACTGACTTGCCAAAGATATTAATTAGTGAAGTAATATGCCATCTTAATTCTCGAGCAAAAATCCTTCCAAAAGTATTACAATACCAGGGCCGTCTAAAGCAAGTCTTGATTTTTTTTTGGTGGGGGGTACCATCCAAGGACTTTAGGTGGGATCCATGGACAGCCTAGGATAAATGACACCAGGAAAAAATGCGAGAACAACTCCGTCCCGTCCTTTTTAATTACCTATTCTGTTATAGATACAATCTATCTTTTGAATCGGATGACTGTGATTCTGATAAGTAAAACTTTGATTCGTTCATTTAATCATTTACTCAAAGTTTTCTCGTGTATTTGTGTTTGTATTTTCATGTAGTTTGCTACACCCACGCTCGCGTCTAAGGCTTCAGCGCTGACCGCGGCGACCCTCCTACTAGTATGATGACTGGTATACTCTGGTATACTGGTTAAAACTGGATAATTATAAGTTGGTGATGTTGATTATCATGCGTAATTAAATATTACATGGATCCATTATTAAGCGTTGATTAAATTAAATTCAAAATCAGTTGACTACAGAGTATACCAGTCATCATACTAGTAGGAGGGTCGCCGCGGTCAGCGCTGAAGCCTTAGACGCGAGCCTGGGTGTAGCAAACTACATGAAAATACAAACACAAATACACGAGAAAACTTTGAGTAAATGATTAAATGAACGAATATGATTTTTAAAATACATGAATGTAACTTTTATCAAATACAAAATCAGTCTGTGAACAGAAGCTATTGTGTAATCAAGTATCAATATTTTTTGGAATAATCTTGGGGGATGTGGTCATAATTCGATGCACTATTTTTTTCGAACGATCCCTTTCGTTGACTGGGGATGATCATAGGTTTGGTCCGGTATGAAAACTTTAGAGTTATCCCCCCTGGGTCGTACCGTTTTATTCACCTGGGCATATACGGGTGTCGGTTCTATGTTGATGCCTTTATTTTCATGGAAATCGTACTCCAAGTTACGATAGTATGCAATTGCACCTGCACCAACTCCGCGGTTTCTGTTTCTACCAACAACGTCTGGTTCTGCATATATAGGCTCTGTGTTATTTTGCGGTTTTATTTCGCCATAATCACTAGTTAGCGGACAGGATGCGTCTTTGCTGTATACAGGCGACGACCCCTTTGGCATCCTTTGACTCCTGAAATTAATAAAGAAATTGTTAAAAGAATCTAGTCAATGATCAACAGAGAGTGCAGTAATCTTTCAAAATGAAATATGGACAGTAATTACTTCTAGAATCCAAAACAACCCAAACTATTATCATTTCAACTAATACATAGGTGTCATAAATATTTCTAGTAAAGATTATCATATTTCATACGCAGGGGCGGATTGGGGCCGGATGGGGGGGGGTTCCGGGGGCTCTTCCCCTGGACAATTTTGAAAAATGAACCCCAAATATGCGATTTGGTGCACTATCTGATTCTAATCTAATGTTCAGCAGAAAAAGGTTGGCGTCCCGTTAAAGCCACCGGCCACATACAATATTATCATCATGGCTCAATGGTCGGTCCAATACCCCCCTTTCCCATATAATGTTCAGCAGAAATAGTTTGTTTTTTAGACGAATCGGACAAAATTATTTATTTTCATTTTTGTCCGACCGGCCCTTCCAGCGATCGTCCGACCGGCCCATTCCGCCCTGTTCATACGGTATTCACGCCAATGAAGACACCCGATATTCCCGATTACCATTATTAGCACTTGTGCATAACAGCTCAGTTAGTCGTTAATTGTATTGGTGTTCATTGTGTTCATATCTAGATGTAATTGTGTCAAAAGCAGTTGAAAAATAGTGGCCCTTTAGAAAATAGCCCAAACAAATTTACCACCCCAAATACTTTATAGCAAATTCACGCATGAGATGTTGTCTTCTTACCCCTCTTGATAGACTTAAACTCGGACATAGTCTTCGTGTGAATGCACGAATGTATGGAAGACCAAACAGCTCTTTATTCAATGTTCTTAGTTCATAGTCCTTAATTCTTACTTCTTCATTTGTTGTCGTATTTCGACATTTGTACACTAAAATTAACATTTGTATCTTAAAATCAATATTTGTTTTACAGATCAGACATTTGTCATATCAGATTTGTAAAATGTATTTTACTGTTCGGTCTTCCATACGAATGGCTTACCTGACGAAACAAACACCGCGAATTATGCGTCATAAAATTATTAATAATATTATGCAAGTTACCAAAACAGCGATCCATACACCTTTAATAAATAAAAATATGGTAATTATTCATGGCCGCAGGACACAAATTGTTTATGTAATATATGATAAACTATAATAATTGATTTTATTATATTGTAGTTCTCAAACTTTTGCCAGCCGCATACACCGTTTTTTAAACCAGTTTCCGAACACTCCTATTTGCATTGTCCAAACGTTTGTATTGACTCATTTCAGCAATATTTCCCATGTTATAACTTTCGGGCAAGCTGACTTGAAGTGAAATTTTTTTATTTCATCTACTTGGCAAATAAAGTGCCGAAATCTAATAAAATACTAATTTTACGGGCTGGAATAGCAGTAAAAAGCGTTTGAGGTCGTCAAATATTCCAGAATTTTCTTGGGGGTCCATACAAGGCTAGCTCTGCTTCTTCGCTTCTCGAAGAAAACCAGTGTCGCTGTATGTAAACCTGAATTTTAAAAACGAAATCATGATTTGTACATTACGGCGTGATTGCAGTGTCATTGTTCAATATAATTTTGTGGTGTTGCGATTGTATTAGTTATAGAACAATAGTAATTTATATAACAATTATAATATACCTGTTAAAGTAGCCGCGGCAGATCTATCACAAGTGCTACACGATACATTTATAAACTTTGAGCCATCACCTTTAACAAATAGAAAGAAGACACACTATAAGATGGAAAATAGAAATAAAAGGTCACACAAAAATCAATTGTTTCAAAATGTGTATCGAGTCTCGACCAAAAATAATAGACGAAACACACACAAACAATGAATTCAGATCTTAGCTCTACGAAGATACCAGATTTCTTTCAAACCAAAGGCACAACCTCAACACTCGTTCATTGACGCTACTAAGCACTCCTTAAATAGAGTTTACGAATAACCTTTTACTAATTAAAACTTTAGCCCACCTTCACTGTCACACCTTCATTTGGGAAATGAAATTAAAATTGTTTTAATGTCCTACTGTTCTACACCGAATGACCTAATGAAGACGTCAAAAAGTGTGCTTTGGTGGACATTTTGCCCGAATCCCAACTGTCAATTGGTTCTATTAAGCGCACTCCAATGTGGACAGGGGGCCTGTTTTTCGTCCTATACGAATGTCTATGCGTTGTCCATAGCCAGGTCTTGACCAGGGGTAAGCATGCCAGACAATACAGAGGAACTTTCGCAGTCAATACAGGGATCGACTCCCAGGTAAACGATTCAGCGTCTTACTCACTGAGCCACCGTAGCTTCACCTCAATGTGTATACCCATTTCTGATTTGTAATTATATAGATGATAAGATATACTCAAATTAATAACCTCTCACCGGGAAGATGTACAAAGAATCTTTTAAAGTTTGTCAGTTTCCAAATTTCACCCAGCCGTCTCTAGTTATTATAAGTCTTAATACAAATAAACACAATATCATAACAGAATACTAAAAAAATGTACACATACTTCTTTTCAGTTGTATCCAAATAATATCCTCATCTTTAAAAAGTATATTATTCACATCTATCTGTTTATGCTCCCCGGTCGTTAAAACCCCGCTCAACACAATAAACCTATCATCTGTACAGTTGAACAGAGATAGACCCCTTGAAGAAGATTCGATCATTTTACAAGTCTCTTTACTCAAGTTAATGTATAGACTTTCAATGGAAATTGGTTTGGAACTGAAAAATTTACAGCATCGTGGTGACTGTGAACCAGATTTACCAGCAAGATATACGAACATGTCTTCATTTACACTCTTTTCCACATTTTCATAAATGTTGATAGTGTTCACATCTATAAAACAAAATCAAGCACATTCGATAATAATACCTTCGACAAATAAATAGCCATCAACATTGTAATACAAACATTGAGAGAACAGTTTATCCCTTTCAACTGTTAAAAGCAAACTTTCCGTCTCTACTTTTAATCAATTAGAGCCAAAGTTTTGATCCAGGTTTCCGGGGAAAAAATCACCTCATACTTTTCGAATAGATTTATAGTATATTTCTTTGGATAATGTTTGGGTATATAAGTTTAGATCAACTTGTTTTAAAATATAATCTAACCTGGTCATAATTTCTTACCCGAATCCTGGCACGCTGGCATGGGGCTTTTTTGCCCAGGTAGATATTTTGGGGGACATTAAGATATCACGCATATTTCTTTGGTGCCAGTACTCACCTTTTAAACAGAAATATACATATTTTATGTAACCATAGTCTGTTTCTTTATTAAATGGCGAAATGGCTGTACAAGACTGCCTATGAGAACAGTTCTTATAGACTTCTTGCCGTTCTGTAACATCAGCTGTTCTTGGATTATCATTTCGGCGTGGTTTACAACATTCTGTACTTTCGCATTGACTTTCATCTTTACATTGACGTATAGTATTCCCAATTGTGATTTTATGACGGACATGTAGGCCTTCAACAGCTATTACTTCACCAGTTTTACAACTTAATGTAGTGTTGGTACAAGGTGATCCTGGTGGACTGTAACAACCATACTTATCTTCACCATCAACTACCAGTGCTAAAATGAGTAAATGTTACACTGACGCTTCAAAATCCCTGACTTTATATAATGAGTCCAATTTCCCATGGGAACTTTAAACCTTCAGATGAACTATTTCTACAATTTGTTCGTGTGTTGCGGTCTTTAGCAGTGGGAGTTATCGGGCGATCGGAAGAAACAGATGTGGTTAGGCGACCGATCCTGCATCTCGTCACGTACGATGTTGGATCGAAACGACACCACCTGACGCAGTTATAGACCACATTATCTCAAACGCACACCACTCAACGCTACTTAGTTCATTATGGATCTGGAACTTCCATTCACAGGTACCAGGATATAATGCCAATATAATAGATTTATTTTCGGGAGCATATTTAAATATACAAAATATTCATAATCATTCGACATTCGCACGATGTATACTACAGACTATGCTAAAATGCCAAATCCACAACCCTTTTGCTTCGCTGTTTTCCTGATATCCTACCTCAGCTAAGAGTTTGAGGGTATTGTATACATGTAAAATATCATATGAACTAATCCATATGCCCCTTTTTAGTCCAAGTTATTATACCTATTCGACATGGCATATTATATAATATTTGCATTTGCCATTTATGTTATAGGTATACAATTACATTCAGCACTCATAACAAATAATACTCTTACCTGAAGATGATAATATCACCCATATTAATATATCTATGGCTGCCATCACCGTGAGAATTGTATCTTGATATGAGATGTGTTAGCTTTATCTTCCTTATTTTTATATTGTAAAGAAATATTTCCGTGTCTTTAACACACCTGACTGACTGATTTAACATAATATACTCTTCCAAAAAAGAAACGCACAACCAATTTTTCATCCTTTTTTTTTATTTACACGAAGTCGTTCTTTCAATAAATCTTACTTGTTTAAATGTCATTATGTACGGATAAATGAAATTCATTATTGATTTTAAATGTAGTGTCACTAATGGTGACTGGACATCCTTTTTGCCGAAATTTGTTATCGCCTGATTGCACCAAGAAACAACAATTTAACAACTTCCCGAACTTTTCGCATGGAACCTTAATCTAAGACCTTTAAGATCCCGGGGTTCTCGGTTTCCAAATCAGTTGCACATGTAAACACTCAACGAACCAAGTGATGTAACATCTGAACGAAGACCAACGGAACAATGCTATTGGTCGATTACAAGCACGTGAATCCAAGACAGATGTAGCCAGGCTGCTGAATGTTCCCCTTAGTTCCATTTCGTGCCTTTGGCATAGATACCGACAGCGAAGTTCAACATGTGACCGCCCAAGCTCAGGCCAAACAAGAGTAACCCCACCTGTCCTGGGTCGTCACTTCCGGTTACGTCATTAGCGTAAATAGTTTTCGGGAGGTGTAGAATCTTGTACCAGACAGGCCGTAAACGCCTACGTCAAACCGAATAACGAGGCAGATGTCCCTGTAAGAGCTTCTGTTTTGAAATACGCCGACACCATGAAATCCAATTGTAATGGGTTTAGACACTGTGGGTATGGCCACCGCAACACTGGAGAGCAGTTTGGTTCAGCGACGTATCGCGATTCCAGTTGCAACAAGGCGATGGTAGAGCGAGGATATACCGTCAAAGAAATGTAACTTTGCGTTTCTTTTTTGGAAGAGTATATAATTTTCACCATCAATTATGATTACAATAATCTGGGGTAAAACTGGTATTAAATACTTCCTTTAGATGACTTAGTCATTTGATGACTCAGTTTTGCTTTCCTACTCCTGATTATGACAAATCAGTAGGATGTGTTAAAAACACGGATCATTTCTTTACATTCATAAGTATCAGTTTTGCTTTCATTTTCGCATTATTGTTTCTTAATTAATTCTGGAAAATTATATTGATGTTGACTCAGCCGGATGTATTACTTTTGCTATCGTTTCCGCTATCAATCCATTGAAAGACCAGGACACACCTTTTTCTTTGATATACATAATTGACGTCATACTCAAAAAAAGTACGAAGAAATTCTTGTTTTTTCAAGATAGCACAACTTGTGTTTCTAGTAACAGCTATATCATTTTTCATTCTAGGTGGTGACACACGGGCATTGAATGTATTGATAATAAAGCACTGTTTTAGACTTCAGATCTTTATTCTTGTCTTAATAAGGTAATGGAATGGGGTTTAACGTCCTACTGCCCTGCTTCTATACTGGTAGCGGCACTTTGGCCATCTCTTTTATGGAATTCCACTTGCCAATGGATCTTTCACGCGCATGCCAATATACACACGGGACCTCGGCTTTTCGTCACATCCGATAACGACAAGGAGGGGTTTGTACAACCATTGGTACATAGACTCTTATGAGACCTAATAGTGCAGGGGGACTGTACCACACACAATTCTACACAAAGAAAAATGTATGGACAAGACATCATACTCAGAGACCACAAAAACAATTCAAAAAGTGTTAATGGATCCGGGGGATAGGAATCTTATCGGCGGATGTGAATGTATTACAGATATAATATTTGTATATACATGTAATAGTTATATACTTTGTTTACAAGGTGTATGGGTTGATACTCCGTCTCTTTTTTGAGTGAGGCTCTGAGACGAAGCCGAGGAGATATCCGCTCAAAAAAAGAAACGGTGTTTCAATCCATACACCGAGAAAACAAGGTATATAACTGACTTATTATACTTAATACCTTTTCGGGAAATAAAGGTTATCTTTATTTTTCCAAATTTCAAAAGCATTGTTCATTTCCCAAATCTATCAAAGTTTCCCACACAGAACCCCTCAATAATCTCATCGCAAACGCTTAGTTCTACTCAGGTAAATTATGTCAGCACGTCCATTTCACGGTTTAAATCATCTCCGGGAAAATTTTCATAATAGGGCTATTGATTGATTGAAGAAAAGCAAACGTCATACAATCGTTTTGTACAATAGTCATTTCTTGTTGTTTCTTCAACATTCTGGTTGCTTCGATTGTAGTGGATGACAGAAAATGGATGGGGAATTCGTCGAAGAATCCGACTGTATAATGTCACAGATGCATATTCCTGAGACCGAGAATATCTGTTCTGCAAGCGATGTCGATGATGCTAATTTCGCAATCAACGCCAGAACCGATTTCGAAGTCCCATCACAGAACAAGCGATGCAGAGTCGAATTCCGCCACACAACGAGAATACCAATTGGTGTATTAGTATTTATGTTTCTTAGAGGTGATGTTTTAGAAACACTTATGTTCACAACAATGGAGTAAAAGTGAACGCTTTCTCTGGTTCCACCTCTATCGGATAACATACCAGCTGATATTCTTGACTATTAGATGTGTAGATTTGTTTGTGAAATTAATAGACAAGATGATACACTATATCCAGTAATTAAAGAATATATGCATAGGAATATTGAGACACTTGCGAGACCAGTACAAGAGATATGATTTGATGACCAGAGGGGTACTTTTGCTAATTTTCGGGCTACATTAGACGCACAGATGAAATCCTTGAATTCCTGGGGTATTGGCATCCACACAAAAAGCACAACCATTAAATGAAGACGACGGGTTGAAATTGTGGAGTTCCGAAGTTTGTAGCGTAGAAAATACAGTAAGATATTTGGATTACGTGAGCATAAACAATTGTTGATTGAACAATTTCAATTTGGTATGGATGATATTGGTGATTTTGTAGTATTTCAGGGTAAAAACTACAAGAATTAACAAGGTGGATTGAAAGATTATGGCAGAATTCAGTTTAGGTGCATACAATTCTATTTTTCATTTTGATTTCATATGTATGAAACCGCGACAAAATGTGAAAGTGCGACAAAATGCGAAAGTTCGACAAAATTTCCGACAAAATGTGAAAGTGTGACAAAATGTTAAAGTGTAAATAAATGTGAGACAAAATGTAAGAACATGACGGAGATTGACGCAAATTCAAAATGTGCGGAGAAATGTGAAAATGATTTTATTAAATTATAACCATTACATATTCGAAAAGGGTCAGGGCCCTGGTCAATTCATATTCTCGATATATCCTTTCCATTGCGTGTATGGGTGTATTTTAACTCTATGATATTCCTTTCCACAACTGTAAACCGTGTTATCACGTGTTATAAAAATAGAACAAGTACTTATCTATCCTGTCTCTTGACTTACACGTATACTTATACGAATATACTAGGAACGGGAATAACAGGAAATTGGAAAGATTGCATATTTATTATGCATTCAAATCTGACATTCTCTGTTAAAAGGGGAGGAGGATACTTTGCTCACATATACAGAAGTCTGCCTTTCTGGTACCAGAGCATGGAGAATATTGGACGCACTCAAACCTCACAAAATACAAATGCAATTTATGAAAATTTACGACAAGCATCTCTGTAGTTCACATGGCGGATACGGTACCTCTTTGTAATATCAAACTGATTTCCTGTACTAAGAATGCACTTAGATTTGTCATTATAATAATTTTAAAAAAAACTCTTTATGTGTAATAATTGACTATAAGTTAAGAACTCTCGAAATTACAACCTTTCTTTATTTGGTTCTATGTTTTGTCTCCTTTATTTGAAGTGGGTATCTAAATATGATAAGAATCTAAAAATATGTTAATTTACCTATAAATATAACACAAGTGGTAGAGATTTTTGATAAGCTGTTGATGAAGGGGAACATCCGCCGATAAGATTCCATTTTAGGTCTCATAAGGGTCTATGAACCAATGGTTATACAAACCCCTACTTGTTGCTATCAGTTAGCATCTATGTTCGATAGTATTTAAGGGATTGAGGCGGATATTGATGTCAAACTTGCTCTTTCCAGCTAGTGTATGGTGGTGAATGGAAATGTTACGGAATCTGTATACATAACAGTTTTATTGTTTGAGACTGAGTTGGGAAACTAAATAACTGTGCGAACTGGACCGAATTGTGATTTTACTGGTGTTTTTTTAAGTTACCAAAAGTGGGCTGTAACTGTTCATAATCTGCATCAATTTGATTCGTTTATTTCACACCTGTATGCAGATCGTATAAAAAAAATATCACTATAAACCCAAGTTGCCCACAATAAATTCACTGAAGACGAGTGTTCAATTGAACTGTTCATATAATAAGGAAATCGAAGACAATATACAGATCGATTGTTATCAAACCAATGAGTAAAAGTTTGCTGTTTACCATTTCATCATAATTCCTTTTGGAACATTAAGAGGAATCGACTCTTCCGATCAAGAAATGTATTTTTTAGAAGGGTATTTCTTTGAAATAATCATTTTCATAACGGTCTTGATAATCTGCTTCATCATTGGTATTTTCTGGTACGTAAATCACCCCTTTTCTGAAAACTTTGATATTGACATATTTCAATAATCTGTTTTAACAAGACATGATACCTTGTTCTTATTCAATTACATTCCATTCATGTGTTTACTACTAAAATATTTATACGACACTTGTATTTAATAGTAGATGTTTGTCTTAACAGGCATCTGCATAGACATTTTAACCAGTTCCATCGTCTAGGTATTCGAGGACCCAGACCATCCCTGGTTTGTGGCAACCTAACGGAGTTGTTGCAGAAGGGGCAGCATCAGGCTATACAAGACTGGACAAGCGAGTATGGACGAATATTTGGGTGAGTTTTTTCAACATTAGAAAACAAATGTTAAGAATATAAAGCTATTGTTATTACGTTACAACTGGTTACCTAGTGGTCCATTCATAGAAAGGATCTATATACGGTTTAATATGCTTTCTGAGGAGAAGTAAATGTTTGTCTGGAATGAATTAAACCGTAGATGTTCTTGTTTTACAGATATTTTGAGGGATACACACCGGTTATCACTGTTGGGGAACCTGATTTGCTGAAAGATATCCTGGTGAAAGACTACCCTAACTTTAGAAGACGAAAGTCGTTCCCTTTGGCACCCAAAAAAAGTCTAGGGCTATTTTTAGAGGAAGGTGATCAATGGCGGAAGAGTCGATCTTTACTAACCCCAGCTTTTAGTTCAGGAAAAATGAAGCAAATGTTCTCAATAATGAACGATTGTACCGATTTGCTGATTACAAACTTGGACGAAAAGGCGGAACGGAGTGAGTCGTTTGATATTTACAGCATGTTCCAGTGTTTAACCTTAGATGTTATTGGACGGTGTGCTTTTGGGTTAAGAACGGATGCCCAAACAGATGTTAATGATCCATTCCTTACACAGATCCGGACATTGTTTAATGGACTGACAAAATCTGTCATACTTCCATTAGTTAGTAAGTATTTCTAATTACATGTAGGGATGTACTGACTCGTGGTTTTGCATGGGGAACAAGATCCCAATGTGCACAGAAAACTAATATTTATCTTTGTTTGCCGGGGGAGGTGGGCTGTACAGACAGCATGCTTAAAAAGTCAATTTGTAATCTGAACCACGGTGTTGATTATAGCGTTTTGTCTATTTGAGAAGGGGTATAAAAACTCAAGGGATGCGCAAAATCTCAAAACTATTTCGTCCCCATGGCACTAAAAGCAGGAGCAACGCGTTTCCTACAATAAAAAAAAAATTCACAAACGTCAGAAAATTTGTACAAGAAGCACGCGTCTTTACGATTGAGGTGGCGTTTTCTGTAGACTTTCTGAAAGAATCTTTCCAAATTCCCTTCATTTCAATAATCCAAATAAGATTAAATGGTGTCTTATTTCTGTGTTCTTCTTTCTTTTCCAGTGTTTATGCCATTTTTACGATATTTTATCTTCGCTGTGAAGAATATTGTGGTTATATTTGGAATGAATCCTGTTGTTTGGTTACGTCAACAGATGACGGAGGTTATCAAGATGAGGAGAGAGATGGGAACGGGGACAAAAGTTGTTGACCTGGTACAGCTTATGCTCTATCCGGAACTTAAGGCCCGCCATAAGCATCTCGACTCCGCCATGATGAAAGAACCAATGACAAATAGAGAGGTTGTAGCCCAGAGCATGACGTTCCTATTGGCTGGATACGAAACCACAAGCACCGGGCTGGCTTTTATGAGTCACGTGCTGGCCATGAATCCTGACATACAGAATAAATTACTGACAGAAATAGATGAAAAAATTGGCGAGGTGGGAATCATGCTAGTTACATTTAAACTATAAACCATACTCATTTTATATTCCCATTTCTTCGTAAAATGTACCAGTCATATTTTGTAATGAAACAAAGAAACAAAGAATTAATAAGGACAATTTCTCCCAAATCATGAAGCCATCGGCATAGATACCCCTTGCTGGTTATGTAAGCTGCAACTACCTTTACTTGGAATAAAAATCTTTCACCTGTCATTCATTAGTATATTGGATAAAAGTAAAGTAAAATACCATTATTTAACACATAAAGGTAGCTTGATTTATAATTTAAGAGTTCAAGCAGTGGACAACGATAAACTAATGTGCATAAATCATTTTGTAAATTTGTTATTTCAGAATGAAATCGATTACGAATCAGTTCAAAAACTATCGTATTTTGATCAAGTTTTTGATGAAGTTTGTCGAATGTATCCAACTGCATCTCTGATTGTAACAAGGCGGGCATCTGAGACTAAAGAATACCACGGAGTAACAATACCAGAAGGTATAAATATACAGGCTAATATCTGGGCTTTACACCGCGACGCCACCTACTGGCAAAAGCCTGAAACATTTGATCCAGAAAGGTGAGCATTTTTTAGTTGTATGCAAATTTAATGCTATAAATTATTTTGTTTTGAAATCGCCCTGAATGTGTTCGATTTGTTGATAATTGTAAACCGGTATACAACTTTTGTATACAAGACATAAAATTAGCATACATACTGTATGTTTGATACAGAGCGCTATAAGCGGAACTTTGCCCTGACAACAGCGACTCCACCTACTCTGTTATGTCCCAGAAAACGTGTGTATACGAAACCGCAATGTTTCGCCCCATCTGCACCACTAAACGCTTTTATTTGATTTAGCTGGCCCTGATCCAGTCCTACACCACTGACACGGGGGATTCCACGCTGAAATATCTTGAGGAATGAGCATGGGAGATCTTGGTTAATGGTCACGTACCGTACTCATTGAACCACCATCCGACATTTAACACAACTAAGCAAAATGAGGGACTATAATTATTCATTCCTTTATTTAATTATTTAGAGGAAACACAAGAACCCAGGGAAAACACACGAGGTCAGACACGCCAAGACCTTGCCAATCACTGTCAAGCTCACTGTAACTGAATATTTGCTCATAACGCTTCAGATCACACTCCTAGTCCGTAAAATTCGTTAACACGTATCTATGTATTCATTAAATGACTACACTCCTGTTTGGCAATGATACCTTGTATTAAAGGAGCTAAATCCCTAACATTTGGGACCTAGAAATTGACTCAAGTGGGTCGCAACGCATATAATACTGTAATATGAATGTATATAAACTGATTTGCATTCAACTGTTTCCGTTTTACTCTAATTTCAAATCAGTTATGTTCGGCAAAATAAACCAGAAGTGTCAACCGAAGGCATTTTCTTTTTAGCGTCTAGTTATTCCAGTCTACATGCGCCGTTTGATTTGGTACAATGTTTTTAGCCTCGTTCCTCGAGTCTCTTGTTAGAACTGGGGCTGAAGCGCATTATGGTACACGATTCGTGTACCAATGGTAAAATATTTATTTTGTCTTAAATATTGGATACCAGAAGCCCACCTTTTCCCGGTAGGATCACATCATCAATTTTGATTTAAATTGACAAATAATTCGTTTTTTCTATGTTGAAGATTTTGGATGATATTGCGTTAAAGACTTAGCTCCTTTAAGTTCAACCAGGGCCTTTCAAATGACAAACTGTCAACGATAATTGCTAGGTTGTCAAAAAGAACATTTACAAACAAAACAAATAACCCAAGTCTAAAATAATTTAAGCAACCCGAGAGTTGCGTATTTGGATGGGGTGCGATTGGGCCATGCACCGGTACTCCGATGAGCACGCCCATTTAATATATTTACCATAATTTAAACCTTCATCGACTGTACCAGATCTTTATTCATGTCCCGATTTCCTCCTACTGCTAAAAGACCCATACGCGCAAGCGAATTATTGAAATAAATTTTTTAAAAAACATATGTTATCTCCGAAATGACCTAGTTTGTGTCTTTATTCATGTCACCACTCCCCATTTTAGTTAACCCGTACTATATGCTACTGAATCTGGTGTATAATATCAGCTACTGACATTACCGTCATATTTTGATATCTTTGTTAATACTCATTTTAAGGATTCCCCTAAATTACAATCAATATCAATAGGTTACATCCCATCTAACGTAATGATGTTTTTCATAATCGTACAAACGTGTACTAGCGTATCGTGTTTTATAGCCAGCTTCTATTCTAGTGTTTGTTTACATGTAAATCTCCAAAATCTCTCAAAACATCATTTGTCTTTAGTTTAAGCCGTTCTTTATATTTTCTTTTCAGATTTTCACAAAGAAGAAAAAGTGAAATCCAAGGCTACACATATTTACCTTTTGGCGCAGGTCCTAGAGCGTGCATAGGTATGAGATTTGCCATACTGGAAACTAAAATCGCCATCGCAAGAGTGCTGCAAAAGTTCGAAATATTAAAGGGAGATAATATGAAGGAAGTTTTAGACGTTGAAGCCCGCGGAGCAATCGTCCCTAAAGATCCGGTTAATGTGAGGGTTGTAAAACGAGTTAAAAGAGAATATACAATCAGCGAAGAGTGAATCGTCAGTGAGTGGTACGTCAATGGGAGAAAACCGGAGTACCCGGACAAAACCCACGAGGCTGGACATGCAACCTAGTCCTTGCCACGTACAACCGGAGTAGACAAAAGAATAATCAGAAGAATTAGACATCATTGGTAGAATGCTAATCAGCGGTTATGTGCCATAACTGCCTGGAATGAGTTATCTTTCCCATGTCCGGGGAATGTTCTTTTTGTATAAAGCATGGGAGGAAAGAACATTTTTTGTCGGAATTTTAACCCTCAAATTTTGAATAGGCCGGTGAATACTGAAAAAGATTGACTTTATAAAAGGTTATTGGAATTAATTGTTTATTTAATGTTTTTAATAAATTATTTCATTTTGTTTACAATATTACAATAGTTTGAAAAGGTTGGTGGAAATATTTTCGTTCTTTAGGGAGGTGGAGAGAGACTGGTGGTTTAGCTAAACAACACCCAGGAATGCAATGGTTCGCGGACCCCTTTGGCCACTCCGCTTGCCGACTATATCTATCAAATAAAAATTGCTTTATTATCGCGGTTGCTTCCACTTTTCACATAAAATATGTGATAAACCCTGACACTTAAATTATGAAATAAATATGAATGTAGGGATAGGGGTATTCACTGGAAGTTCTAATCTCAGCGAAAACTATTTTCAAAATTTGGCTCTGATCGATATCAGCTCTGGAATATTTTGTCCAAATAACAGCAATTCATTGCCGAATTTACTTACTCTTATCTTACCTCCCTATTCCCTATTTACACAGAGAGCGTCGGTGGCTCGATGAGTAGGACACTGGGTCACTACCCACGAGGTCCCGGGTGAATCTATAGGTGTTGGCCGAAATAGTTTCCCGGAATTCTCCAGCGTGGTTTCCCGTCGTCAATTTTGCAGTACGGGAGAAAATGGTAAGGACAGTGTTATGGCGTTTTCAAAATAATGTAAACTTAACAGTTTTGAAATAAGAGTAGGTCTTATCAACTCGGTTCAGGCTTAATGTCCCCCATAACACATTATATTGCGCATTATAATCTTCTTTGACCTATTTGGTGCTGAAAATTAACCGCGTATAGTTGTAAAAACGTGGTACATGTTGGCGTGCACGCTAAGAACCCATCTCACATGACGAGGACGAGTTAGTGGAACCACTGCTGCCCAGGAACAATCTCCCATATGACACACTGCTTTCAGTAGCTCGATTGGTGCAGAGAAGTATATGACGTTAAATCCCATTGCATTTAGTGTATGGGAGCTACGACCCATTTGGCCCGTCACACCGAGGAAGGTCCCCATTTCTCTTTTCTGTATCAATTCGAATTATAACGAAGAACAGCAGTTAAATGGTGCAATCTATGGGCGGTTTATGCTAAATTTTGTATTCATTGAGTGAAAGACACAACGTTTACCTGAAAGTACAAAGCCATGTTATATTTCATCGGGTTCGCATTAACCACGTGAGTAATCAGAACAACCATAACAGTGTAACATCAATAACAAACAGTAACAATAACATGTATAATCATATATTAATATTAACATTGAATAATTTCAACATGAAGGCTCTTGTATATGTCTGATAAGGGTTACTTTGGTAAACGTGACAGACCTGAATCTGTTTGACAGATGTGTCATTTAGGCCACACCAATTTGATTTTCTGTTCTTAGTGTCTTGATAAAAAAATAGCCATTTAAAACTTGGGAGAGATCTTTTGTCCCAAATTGAATTTGGAACTAAAAGCTTTTGAACACCACAATCAAGTATTTTCCAGGGAAAACAATGGAGGAAAATCAAATCGGCGTAGCCTTACGTTCAATTTGATATTTAAAAGTTCTAGGCCTACTACAATCTACTACTTCTATTACTACTGCTACTACAATAGTGTAAGTGTGAATTTGGGAAAAAATAAACGAAACGAAATTGTAATCAAATTTTAATGAGATCAATATGCCTGCAATTCTTGGGGCTTAATTCTTCTAGTGGTGCAATTTCTGATTTAATATGCATGTATAATAAATATCTTTCGTTGGCCATGTATAATAAATATCTTTCTTGGGGCTTAATTCTTCTAGTGGTGCAATTTCTGATATGCATGTATAATAAATATCTTTCGTTGGCCATATCAAACTTTTTTGATAAAATAAAATTGCAGATTTCAGTATATAGCCTTGTTCTTTAGGGTGGATGAAAATATGTCTTCGTTGAGAATTTTATGTCTTTAGATAAGCCACTTTTGAGATACAATCGATTGTGTAGTTCACTCTCCAAATAGTAAGAAAACAAGAAATTAAAAGTTTCAAAACAGAACTTTTATCTAATATCAATAACACACCAGAATATTCCACTTTATTTTGACCTAAATCGCTGCGTTTTATTAGTCCCTTAAAGCATAACAACTCATCGTTTGTCACACCGGGCCAGAGTATTAATTTCTACCGTGAGTTATCAGAACCTCTGGGTAGAAAGTCAGACGCAAGTAATCCGATTTGCCCTAATAATATGAATGATTAGACATTAATTTCTATAGTCATCAATGCGACCGTGAGATGTTCCCAAATTTGTTCATCCCTGTAACAATTGATAAAAGTTCAGTACCAAACTCTCCGACGAATATCCGGGCGGTAGACCATTTAAATGTTAACGAGTGCAATTGCAAAACATCACAAATGTTATCATAATTTATTGCCTGTTAATAGGCTTACTGTTAGATTTTGAGTTAAAGAACAGTCAATTAGTCAAATTAAAGAATGGGTTTGTGTTAAAAGAGTATGTATCAGTTTTTTACTGTGTTTTTTGAGACGTACATACGGTTATTGACTATTTTATTTACCATGTATTTGGTTACGAGCGCAATGTGAGTACGCCGAATAATTCGGCCTACCCCTGCCTAAAACAGGAGTTACATTACACGAAGCTAAATTCAAATATAAATCATTCATTTCATTCTTGCTAAACATCTTTGTCCTTCTTACCTTCCTGGAACAAACATTAAGTATATCTAAACTCTTCAATCCTATAATTGAACACTTTTACACACCAAAGTTATAACTTTTACACATAAAATGTACAACCTTTACTAACAAAATTTACAATTTGTACATATAAATATAAACAACAAATGTACAATTAATATTTGTACACATAAATATTCGCACAAAATGTACAACTTTTACTAACAACAATATAACGTATTAAATAGTCAAGTATTCACGGCTTTTTCCTTCTATTATTACATGTTTAATAAATCTAACCTGCAATCTCGTTGGATTTGCCATATGCCAAAGGAAACAAGAAACAGAAACAGAAATACAATTCTCCATGCAGATCCTACAGATCGTTGCAGCTATTCAAACATTGTTAAATGCCACTAAATCCGCAAATACTATACAGACTAATACATGGGGAATAATATTTACATTTGAATAGTCTAATATTTTCATTTTCAGTCGACTCATTTCAAAGTACACGCGGGCATCTACTGGTTTTACAAGTTTCCACATTGTCTTAAACATTTGATATTAGGTACCCATATTTTTTATTCGTGTAAGATAATATTAAGATAGAGCCTTTTAATTTTCAAAGCGGCATTATTCAAGAGCTCAATCCGTCTATTGCAGATCTTTCTTTAAGCCTTAAAGGTAATATAAATGATCAATTAGATTAACATGACAAGACCATAGTCAACTCTCAATAACATCGGGTGGCTTAGATTTTAAGTAGATTAGAATGGTTCGGCCATTTAATTGTTCAATATTAAAATGGAGAAGCGAGGCTAAGGTGGTTATGATAATAATGTGTCTTTAAATAATATTCAACATTCCGTTTAGTGCAGTTTAGCAATAAAGATAGATATTATACTCTGATCAAATTACAAACAAGACAATACACGTGTTGGAACATCATTAGGTTTCTAGAAACAGCAAACATCATTTGTCGCTCTATTACATGTAGCCTACTCCCAGATATAACTTTGTTACTTTAATCCTCTTAATCCTGTCTATTGAATTTTTTTCTGAAAATGAGAACTCATGTGCTACAATGGATAATTAGATACGTCACGGAAGAACCAAATGACCCGCTCCAAAATCCAACGCTGGTAGCTCTCTCAATTTATTGAATAAAGAACTAAGTGTAGACAGCCTATTCTGCACTTCTAATCATCTATTTTCTACATTGAATTGTGCTCATTGAATACCTCTTTTCAGATTATGTATGTACATCGTCGGCAGAAACATGTTTACTTGTTCTAAAATGCACCGGAAGTAAATCGTACGTAACTATCATACGAAAATTATTTGGTGGCTAGCTTTTTTTTCGCACGTATACAGTGAATGACCATTTTGCTATGTAATCCCAGTCAGAATTTGGCTATTTTTCTTAAAATTTGTGTTAAAGTTTAAAATATTTGTTTAGAACTGAATAGATTAACTAATAGTCAGTCCCCACGTTAAAACAGCAACAAAATTAATTGTGTATATCTGAAATAGACACGACCGATGCCCAAAATAGTGCCAAGATGGCAGCCTCCATAACAACAATTCGCAGACGCTGTAATTGAAGACGACGTCAATTCTATGAGTTGTAGATGTCATTTTTGTGAAAAAACATTGGAAGAAGCGAGAACGTGTTGGGACTGTCATCACGTGATATGGATATCATGGATATTGACTGTGTCCGGGATACTTCCCCGCAAGTAGCGTGTCTCAGATGTTCCAAATGATGACTATTATTATAACAAATATTTGGAAATGTTGACCTGCCTCGTTGTCTTCGAGGGGACACAAACATAATAACCAAGTAGTGGGCCGTAAGAGGAACCTCGAGATCCCAGTCTTCTAAATCACACTCTTATGTACAGTTTCACGAGAAAATTAACCGTTTGGTTGTGTCACTCAGTACAATTTCAGACAATAACACGGTTTTCAGATGTTAAAAATGATATCAATGTAGCCTAAAGGGTATTATAAATTCTTGACAGGTGATACGATACTAAAAGTAAAATTATCTTGAAGCATGTCTGATTCCAGTGTATTTAGTTATGATGAGCTCAAAGGGTATCTTCACCTTAGAATATGTCTTGACAATTTGAAATTTAATAGCTGACTTGCCACTCGATTAAAGTATAATTTATGTGAACGACTACATAAGGCATCGATATTGGTGTTCACCTAAATAAAATAGAGTTACTCGGGCTCAGATAATGTTGCATTTTGTTGTGAAAATTAAGTTAATGCACTTTTAAAGTCATGCGAAATAACAAATAACCATCTAGAGACAAATATCGGGTGGTGAATGAAATGGGGTTTAACGTCTAACTTAAAGTCCCAAATAACACTCTTGTTGTAACTGAATAATATGTCCCAATCTTCATTCTGGTCAACAAATTGTATTATTTTACAATATTCCAATTAATTGATGATACAAATTTCATCTTAAAACACCTAATTTAAAAAATTTAAAAAATTCAACTAATTGATCTGAAAAGTCTAACGTAAACCTTTTCAAATGTGACTTTGATTTAAAATATTTTCGAACCCTCTGGACAAGTAAAAAAGGTCGTAATGAAAAATTTACACAACAGGTAGGACACTTAAACATCTAGTACTTAGAATAAGGCTATTATTTATTTTCTGGAGCTACCAAGCCATCAAGAGTGTTATTGTACCTTTAATGTAGACAGATGTGTCGTTGCATACGGTTTGGTAATGAGCTGTGCTTATTCATCGGAGAATAGCTCGCCGATAAAAACACATCTTTGGTGTGCGCTGTCAAGCCACATGAAAGTTCTAATCAAAAAAAGCTAAATTACAAGAGTGAACTGGAAGTTACCCTTGATAGCATCCTACAACAAACATTTAGCTAACAAACGAACAAATTATCTATTGCTAAAGCTTAAGTTTAAAAGTATTATTTTTCGGTTAAATATATTTGGCGAGTCACATGAAAGTTCGAATCAAAAAAAGCTAAATTACAAGAGTGAACTGGAAGTTACCCTTGCTAGCATCCGACAACAAACATTTAGCTAACAAACGAACAAATTATCTATTGCTAAAGCTTAAGTTTAAAAGTATTATTTTTCGGCTAAATATATTTGGCGAGATTGTAGATTATTGTTAGGCTAAGCATTATGGTTTATTAGGGGTGGGTCCAAGGTTAGGGTTAAGGTTGGGATTAGTGCTAATCCTGTTTACAGCTTGTGACCTTGACAAAACTTGAAGTTGGCCTTATCAAATAGATGTAACACTATTTTTCGTTTCACACGCCATTTGGATCAATACTAGAATTACGGGACAAATTACATGCACGCATATATACACATACACAGAATAATAACGCAAACATTTGCTATCCGTGTTAAACAGATTTATATACCTAATTACTAGTTTACTTCAGCCGTAATACAAATATACGTCGGGTCCGTTATAACACGGATTATTGCTACACTACAATGACTACACAGATGGAAATACAGTACACAGTAATATAACTAAAAAGGTTTGAGATTCGTGGTTTTGTCAAAATTAATTAAAATGAGTTTTAATTTCGTTTCCTAATTTCGCAACATGAAGTTTTATACAAAGCGATGTGACGTTTTACAAAACGATGTGATGTTTCATAGAAAACGATAAAACGACGTGACGCTTTTCAGTGATGTTTTATACAGAACAATTAAACTATTTGACGTTTTATACAAAACGATAAAAAGATGTTTAGGTAGCCCCACTATGTTATAAATACCACAAATAACTAAGACGCAGTAGCAGGTCTGTCTGGTATTTTTACAATGAGGTTTATATCTACGACACAAAACTTTTCATGATAACGATATACATATGTTAAAGTGTGTTTGGCCAATGCGGACAAATTCCTACGAACAGGCCCACAGGTATACTCAAAACAAAGTATACTACTAATCAATGGGACTTAAATGACAAATCCACCAGTCACGCCATGTGCATGTGTCTCAAATTTAATAATGAATAACATTAGCCTAAGAAGTCGAACTAATGGAAGATACCCTTTAAAATAATATTGTTCAGTGTTGAGTTTTCCTCAAAGGCTTAATTCGATCTTGTTTTCCACAAAGGTTTAATGCGGATCTCGTAACTCATAACATTTGATAACTCTTA
Organism: Patella caerulea; assembly: GCA_036850965.1. NCBI lineage: Eukaryota > Metazoa > Mollusca > Gastropoda > Patellidae > Patella > Patella caerulea. The sequence continues at coordinate 25,683,519 of JAZGQO010000014.1, read as the reverse complement.
TTTCATGTATGTTGTCTTACACGAGTGGACTCGGACTTTTAGTAATTCCCCACTTTCTACTCTTTAAACCTAATAGCGACATTTTGGGCTATGTTTCGATTTAACGATGAAGATCATTGGAATATTTAAGCAGATTTATCTCCCTTTACAAACGCAAACCGGGTGTCAGCTCAGTCGGGAAGCCTCATTAATTACGTCATGTCGTATCAATTTCCTCCAACTCTCTGTAGACCACCCACACATATTTATCAATTTCCTCTAACTCTCCGTAGATCACCCACACATATGTGGCAATTCCATTTTAAGCCCACTTTGCATGCACTGAATGACAAAATGGAAACCGGTAAAACCCCATGTTAGTATTATCCATATGTGACGATGGCCGACATCTGCCGTGTACGTTGATGGAGTTTCCGATGATATTAGTAAGATATAACACAAATAATATATTGCTCGCGCACAAAGATGACTTATGACAATAAATGCTTCACTGTGAATGCTGTATTAAAGAGTACAATTGCAAGGTTTTGGTAAACCAAAACATAAAAATGAACACAAAAAACAGGAACATATTCACACAGTGAAGAAAACAGAAACATTCACAATCCGTTGATGTCTTAACCACCACTGTTTCTGTCAGGCAGTTTTTCACAACCCCATAACTGGTTTCGCTCAAAATAAAATATATCAAAACACAAACAAAGTGTTAAACTTCATCAATGAAAGATTTGTTCTAACCAATCCTCTGTATAGTTTTCCAGGGTGTCCTTTGTTTATTTTTGTTGTTGTTCTTGTCAGCATTTTGTGTGTTTGGTTAACAGTTCTGATGCAAATGTCATAAAATCTGAAACGACAAAAATTACATTAGTTACAGAATATCAAACAAAGAGTCGTAGTGGCTTACAAACCTCGAGATCCAGGGATCGGCCTGTGTTGGCAAAAAAAAGCGCCACGGTGTTTTCAGCCGTGGTCTCCCTTTGTCAGTTGGGCAGAATCGGGATCCTGACACGGAAAGGTGTCTAGTCGTTCAGATGAAGCGACAAAATCCAGGTCTCATGTACAAGCAAAATTTTATTTCTTTTCACCACTTTATACTTCTTGTTTACCATTCCCGTTGCTGACACATTTCCTAGTGCAATACACACAGAAAGCATTCATAAACTTCAAAACTAATTGAATAGTGTTCAGGTGCACATTGCTCTCTATTCTCTTGGTCAAATTGTCCCGATGGATCATAAAATGACAACGCATGATTTAAGTGAAGAGATGTTTTAGATGTGGACCGTTTTAAGAAAAAAAAATATTAACTTAGTGAGCAGCTCGGCTAATTACGCATATTACAGTCGACAAATATACATTGTCCAGAACAGTTAAAGGGTTGCGTTGATGAATCTGTTGTGCCAGATGTGAGCATTTGCCTGAGGATTAGTTGGCGTCATCCACTGAAAATATTATAGCCTATAGCCGGAGGATAAAAATAATCTAGTTTGGTTTTCTCGATATTTTATGTTTTCTTACACGCAATGGAGGCCCATGGAAAACGGTTGGCCCGAGTGCTACCCAGTCCGCCCCTGTAGTACATAATTTGTGTGTTCAGATTTACCTTCGTAGTTCACCAAACCATCCCCATCCAAATCTGCCTCTTTTATCATCTCGTTAACCTCGTGATCTGTTAATATTTCACCGAGATTCGTCATCACGTGACGTAGTTCATGCGCACTTATATATCCATTGCCATCTTTATCAAATACACGGAACGCTTCTCGTAATTCCTCGTCACTGTCTGTCTCTTTTAACTTCCGGTTCATCATCTGGAGAAACTCCTCGAAATCGATGGTACCATTACCTATAAAAACAGAGACAATTCCTAAACACCAACACTGGAAAAATAGATTAGAGTTGTTAATAGATTAGATTTGATTTTTTGGTGATTTTATTTTTTTTTATTTGGTGGGTGGGAGGGGGGTGAACCACAAACGGATAAACTAGATAAAATGACAATGGTGTTAGTAATTTTGAGAAAGAGCTTATTCAAAGCCAGAGAAGAATGCGTGCATGATTGAATGGAATGGTGTTTAGCGTACTATTTGTTTGCATCTACCGGGAAAATGAAGACGCCATACACTGCTCTATAAGGCACATTTTGCCAGGAAATCAACTGAATTCCAACTGGCACTGGGGTTTTTTTGTGAACGCTAAAGTATACACGAGGTCTCGTCTTTTCGTCCCGCCCGAACACATATAGCCACTATTCTTGTCAGGCCTACCCTCTGGCATCACTGATAAGGAGAAACGGCGTCGAAAAATCCAGAAGAACTTTTGAAGCCGTCCTGTTGATCGAACCTGGGGTCTCCTGGTTGCGGAAACAGACTCTGTGAACCACTGCGTATCGCCAATCACGGTTTGGTTAGGTTTTCTCAACTACGTTTAAAAGAATCTATTGGTACATGTTATTTATTTAGTACAATGTCAGTATAATTTGGCTTGTCCGCAGTTTTTTTGTGGTTTTTTTTTTGGGGGGGGGGGTTGTATGCAGTGCTGTCCTCTCGTAGTCGCTATTAACGATATTGGCAATTAAAATAACCTTACTGTAAAGTTTATGTCACTGAGAGATAAGCAAAGAATATAATGCGGCTAGTATCGTAGACTAATTAAATAATACGTATATTTAACATTTAGTGTGATTAAACAACGTTTTAGTACAAACAACTTTTTCGGGGGTTATATCATAATGTAAATAATCCTTGATTTTGTGAATTTACGGATCATAAAAACTGAAAACCAGTTCAGCTGCCTTTTCTTGCAATGCAAAAAAAAAATACAACACTCGTACCATCGGCATCGACTTCGTTGATCATATCCTGTAATTCTTGGTCAGTTGGCTCCTGGCCTAATGATCGCATCACTGTACCCAATTCGTCCGTTGTTATTGTTCCATCGCCATCTTTATCAAACAACGAAAACGCTTCTTTATAATCTGAAAATAGCAAAGGGAGTTCTTTTTATTAGCTTTGTTTCTAAAAATATACAAAATATATTCTATGACTTGAAGAAAAACATCTAAGCTTTCGTGTTTCAGCTACAATACACCACATGATTGAATGGGATTTAACACCCCCTTGTTTCTGTACTGATTGGGTTAATGAAGACAACATACTCAATACAGTGAGCTCATATTTCGAATTCAAACTAGTCATGCTTCTTTTACGTGCATGTCAATGTATACACGGAACCTTATTTTTCGTCCCATCCGGTTGAATAGCCATTGTTCTTGTCATGGTCAGGGCCGCTCGCTGGAAAATTGTGAGGAACTTTGTCGGCCCACGCAACGAGCTGACCCGCGACTTTCAGATAGGGAGAAAGTTCTGGACTAACATGACTCAGTTTATTTCTTTGGCATTGAGAGGTAACTGGAAATGAAATGAAATGGAGCCTACCGTCCAACTGTTCTGCACCAAGTAAGCCAATGCAGACGTGTATACGCCATCCAAAGTGGTATAAGGGAATTTTGTCCAGGCAGCGTCAGTATGACTTACTATTATGTCGAATTCCAACTGTCAAAGGTTATTTTACGTGCACGTCAATTTGTAAACCGGACCTCGGTTTTTCCTCCCATCCAAACAACTCACGAGGTGAGATAGGTGACCCTACTCTTTGACACCGACAAGCGGCGAATCGGAACCATTTTAATTGACTAAGTGACAGACCATGTAATCGCAAGCACACGCGTTCTACCATTAGGGCACCAAAACCCCACCTCATACTTTACAGGCTTACTATTTGAATACCAAAAGGCATAATGATGGATGTAGTAATCACTTTAAAACAGAACATCCGTTATTGAAATACAGCGTATAAATTGAATGCTGCGTTTTTATGTTTTTAAAGAAAGCCTGACTGAATGAGTCTTCAAAATAGCAATGAACTTAATTATGTTTCTAACTGAAAAATAAAACGTATTTATTTCCATTTTCGTCATTGTTTTGTACTGGAAAAAAGAAATTGTTGATGTTATATGAACTCGGGGCGCTTTGGTTATTGACGGTTTTCTTGACTTGACTGATGATCTTAACAGAATCAATACTTTTCCACCGTTGAAATTGCCTTAAATTACATTTCCAACAAATTGGTGCTATAACCAGACACAGAATGGTTTAAAGAATTGCTTTTAAGGCGACAAATAAGTCAGTTATTGACAATAACACAACTGAATTTGTTCCCTATTTTGTATCAGAAGGCAGGAAAGCACTACAAACTGTCATTCTTGTTAATTACCAATACATCTCTGTGTGTATCCCACTGTGTCCAAAACTCTTTTATCAAACTACAAATCTATTCATCTACATCACTATCAATATACAAATATTGTTATAAAAAAGTAAGTTCTTTCCATACCCAAGTATTGATCAAAACATGACCTAAATTTTTAAAAAAAAATATTGCCTTTAAAGATATACATCTTTATGTTGAAGGCACTATTTAGTTTTTACCTTGCGGTCATGCCTTAATCAATTAAATTCAAACGCTGATGTTATAGCAAGAATTACCTTTTAAAAACAAATATGGGTAAAATGTATCACATTGTCACATAAAAAGATCAGTTATATTAAAGTTTTAGGTCACATTAAAGTAACGATGCGTCAATTGCAGTTTTCTCTAAAATATTAACGGCTTAAGTCACATTCATGTATCCCGATTGATGATTTCTCATTTAATTAAAATAGCATTATGCAAGAGCAAAATCTGCTTATCACAGGTCTTTCATTGAGATGTTATCTAAATAATCAATTAGACACCAATTAACATATCCAGACCATAATAAACTCTAGCCTTCGATGTTGGCGGATTGAATTCCTATATGCCGCTTAATGGCCGTTGATAATTTAAATCAATCAAGTGGATAATCGAGACTATACTGTTTATATTAATGATTTGAGTAATGATGACGGAGGCTATGTGAATATTTCAAAAGCTTTATCGTATCTCCCATAATGTAACTTTAATTAAGAAAACAAAAATTAAATACCAACACTAGATTATCTCCCGGTCAATCATTTCTGATCACCGGCAACAAAAGGACAGGCCTATAGATCGATGAGACTTCAATCCAACACAACTTATTGATCCAACACAAGTAATTATTGAACGGAATTGAACCATTTGTTAACGGAAGTTCGATACGACATCCATTTTTCAAAATACTGTAGTTTGCAATGAATTCACCATTGCTTGAAATAGCGTATCGAGGCTTTAATATTGAGGGATCATATCTTTAAGTAGTTAATTGAAGTGGGACTTTAAGTTGGCGGATATATCACAATATTAGTCGCATGCGTTGACATCAATAACATAAGTTATTATCTAGTCTTCTTCATTATATAAAGAAACATACAAGGATTGTGTACGAGCAATTTTTGAAAGTAAATATGATAAACCTATTTATAATGTAATTTAATTGTATAAAGCCCGATCCGATATAGTTTTAAACAGAACACGCTAGACTGGTTTATTGACTTCAAACCATATTATTGTTACTGCCAACCTTTTCCCTATTTCGCTCTATTTTCCGCATGAATATGTACAGTTACTTGACAAATTACATTTCGTTCAAGCTGACTTCACACAAAAATACGTCTACAAATAACTAAATTTTGTAGTCAGTGTGAAGATGAAGACACGTGTATAGGAGAATGTCTTGTTACGGTGGGTCACGGTGGCTAAGTGGCTAAGACACTGGCTCGCTAGCCTGGAGGTCGGGTTTTCATCCAGATTATCCGGCGTGATCCCCCCTCCTGTCAGTAATGCAGGTCAGGTAACATCTATCTAGTCGTTCGGATGGGACGAAAACCGAGGTTTCGTGTACAAATTGGCATGCCACGTAAAAGATCCCTTGACAACTGGAATCCGATATAAAAGTAGGGCGTAGAGCCGCTGTTAGGGCAAAATGTCCCTTAGGGCACACTGTATGGTGTATGTTAGTATTATTAGCCCAGTTCGGAGCAAAACAGTAGGACGCTACACGTCATGTCATTTCATTTTCATTTCGTTAATTTGCCCAGCTTAATTATATAATAGGGATATAGTTGAGCCAAATGCAGTCCACTAATTCACCCTCTAAGAGTCTAAATCAATCACTGGATTGTGCTTTCTTTATAAATGATATTTCAGTTCGACTTTTCCTTTTAAGGGGGTCTGGTCATTTATCAGATGGGAACAGAAAAGAGCTAATGTGTATACCGTTGGCTACATTAAAAGTCCAGGTGAGATAGTTGCTGTAATAGTGCAGCTCTGGACGTAGGCCTTATTACACTAGCGCTGTACGTTCAGGAACCGCCATATTGAATCCTTATCGAAAAGTATCGGTCCAGAGTCAATTTTACTGGACATTTTTTTACTGCTTAATACGGAAGCCTCCTGGTGCCACGATTATTTTTTTTTAGCGTAATTGTGACTTCTTTTCTCCTAATTAGGACTTTTTATCTCCTAATTAGGACTTTCTATTTCCTAATTAGGACTTTTTATCTCCTAATTAGGACTTTTTATCTCCTAATTAGGACTTTATATCTCCTAATTAGGACTTTTTATCTCCTAATTTTTTTTAGCGTAATTGTGACTATTTATCTCCTAATTAGGACTTTTTATCTCCTAATTAGGACCTTTTTATTTCCTAATTAGGACTTTTTATCTCCTAATTAGGACTTTTTATCTCCTAATTAGGACTTGTTATCTCCTAATTAGGACTTTTTATCTCCTAATTAGGACTTTTTATCTCCTAATTAAGTAAAACAGTAGTATTTAAGTGAATCTCTTCGCGCTTGGTGGTATAATCATGGATGTACTTGTGATGCCAGTGTATAGAGTTCTTTGATTCAAATGTCGGAGGATATCGACATTATTGGTTCTTGCGTGTGTCGAGAACGAAAACCGAGGAAACGTGTAAATTCTTCGTTCAAGTTGATCGCAACCTCCCAGAAATAGACTAAAATCCTATCACTACTCGTCAGAAATATAAAATATACTCATCACTACCAATTAGAAATATACACAAAAATCATCACTTCCCTTTAGACATATCCACAAAAATCATCACTACCCTTTAGACAATTTCCACAAAACTCATCATAACCTTATACAAATTTCCACACAACTCATAACTATCCTTCAGAAATGTCCGCAAAACCCATCGCTACCCTTCAAAAAGGTCCACAAAACGCATCACTACCCACTAGAAATGTCCACAAAACGCACCACTACCCCTTAGAAATGTCCACAAAACCCATCACTTACCATTCGAAAACTCCACAAAACTCTGAACTACCATTTATAAATACTAGTATATGATAGTAGTAAGTGTTGTTTATAGTGGTATATATTAGTAGTAAGTGTTGTTTACAGCAGTATATGATAGTAGTAAGTGTTTTTTATAGCAGTATATGATAGTAGTAAGTGTTGTTTATAGTAGTATATGGTAGTAGTAAGTGTTGTTTATAGTAGTATATGGTAGTAGTAGGTGTTGTTTATAGCAGTATATGATAGTAGTAAGTGTTGTTTATAGCAGTATATGATAGTAGTAAGTGTTGTTTATAGCAGTATATGGTAGTAGTAAGTGTTGTTTATAGCAGTATATGGTAGTAATAAGTGTTGTTTATAGCAGTATATGATATAAGTAAGTGCTGTTTATAGCAGTATATGATAGAAGTAAGTGTTTTTTTATAGCAGTATATGGTAGTAGTAAGTGTTGTTTATAGCAGTATATGATAGTAGTAAGTGTTGTTTATAGCAGTATATGATAGTAGTAAGTGTTGTTTATAGCAGTATATGATAGTAGTAAGTATTGTTTATGGTAGTATATAGTAGTAGTAAGTGTTGTTTATAAAGATACACTTAAATACTGCCGTTTTACTTAATTAGGAGATAAAAAGTCCTAATTAGGAGATTAAAAGTCCTAATTAGGAGATAAAAAGTCCTAATTAGGAGATAAAAAGTCCTAATTAGGAGATAAAAAGTCCTAATTAGGAGATAGAAAGTCCTAATTAAGAGATAGAAAGTCCTAATTAGGCGATAAAAAGTCCTAATTAGGAGATACAAAGTCCTAATTAGGAGATAGAAAGTCCTAATTAGGCGATAGAAAGTCCTAATTAGGCGATAAAAAGTCCTAATTAGGCGATAAAAAGTCCTAATTAGGAGATAAAAAGTCCTAATTAGGAGATAGAAAGTCCTAATTAGAAGATAAAAAGTCCTAATTAGGAGATAGAAAGTCCTAATTAGGCGATAAAAAGTCCTAATTAGGCGATAAAAAGTCCTAATTCGATAAAAAAAAAGTCCTAATTAGGAGATAGAAAGTCCTAATTAGGCGATAAAAAGTCCTAATTAGGCGATAAAAAGTCCTAATTCGATAAAAAAAAGTCGTAATTAGGAGATAAAAAGTCCTAATTAGGAGATAGAAAGTCCTAATTAGGCGATAAAAAGTCCTAATTAGGAGATAAAAAGTCCTAATTAGGAGAAAAAAAGTCACAATTACGCTAAAAAAAAAATAATCGTGGCACCAGGAGGCTTCCGTAGCTTAACGGTTGCGTGTCAGTAGCCGAATTTATTTTTGCGATTCCATGTGTCAACATTGGAGAAATTCCAATTAGAGATTTAGATTTCCGATTGGAGATTGGAGATTAATCATACTCCAGTATCAACTAAATTTCATTTGGAGTGTCTCCTAGGTCCAGTGCCGAATTAACCGTGTTGGGGGTCCGGGACATACCAACTGTGTGGGGCCCCATTCTTGTGTGTTCAAATTGTTCGTACTGACCGTGGGTCGTACTAGTATGTACTCCGCCTCATTGAGTGCATATGGTATTTTCAACCTGGAATTCTTTTTTAAAATTAAGATTATTTTCAGTGAATCTGCGACAATTAGGCAGCGATTTTATTGACGTTAAGATTTCATTGACCTACCAGTCCCGGGGGCCCCAATATCCCTTACTGCCCAGGGCCCCAATCCTCGCAACCTCGCAACCCAGATACTGGTTGGCTCCGTCCGTGATAAAATATTAGTATGACCCAGAATAGTGTGTGGGGGGGTGGGTGGTGTCCTAAATGTGTGTGTGTGGGGGGGGCAGGACATTTGTTCCACTTTTCCTCCCCTAGATCCGGTATGGCCAAGGTCACTGCAGTAGCTGGTCGTGCCTTTTAATGCACGTCCAGAAAGAACAGCTTTATGTGTCAATCGCCAATGTTGAAGCCATTTTTAAATGTTATGGATGGGTTTTGTCACAATCTACTATTCCCATTTCCGAAGTAATAAAAAAGACCTACACATACTTAAATCGAAATAATGGACGTAAACAAATGCAGGAATGCTACTCGTCAAAATACGAACAGAGCAAACAGAACAGTGGTACAGCATACACACTATCCCAATACGCCATTAAAAGCTTTCTGTCCATGGTTATCACGATCGCTCATCAATTGTTGCTGGTGTTATAATAACGTTTTAATGGTGATTAAACACTGGTTATAAAGATATCGAGATATCCGTATAACAATACATTATATATAATGACAGTAAAAACAAGCCATATTAAATTCTGATTTAAGTAATGTGATCCCTTATTTGAACAGCTTTTAATATCTGCTTAATTACTGAAATCTAAAAACATTTCATTCACCATATTTTAATTGTCACACAGCTGCGACTGAAATCGATGTAGAGCATTTATTATTAACTTTTTTATTGTGTAGTTTATTTATTCTTGGCTGGTTTTATTCGACCTAGTTGACACTTTCCAAAATTAAATATAATGGCGTTTAACGTTCCAAAGATCGCCATACAGTATACAATCTGTTTTAAGTCGAGAGATTTTCTAACGTCGATATTATGTTTTTGTGTTCTTCATTAAAGGGCCTAACTCTCCAACTCATTATGTCACATAACTTTCGAAATTACAAATACGAATTAGAATTTATTATTAGTCAATTTCGATCAATATTTGATGCTATTATGAGACATTTATATCCAATATTTAATACACAATGAACATCTCTAATCAGTACAGTAGTCGTGTATTTTATGGTTTCGGGCGACTCTTGCAAAAAACAAACAAATAAATAAATACCCAACAAGACAATATGGGAATAATTAGTAGTGGCTGATTCACAAATGACAAAATAATAGTTTTTAAAAACTCGTTTAAAAACCGACAGTTCTTGTAGTTCACCGAACATAATTGATAACAAATTACAAAAGGTTTTTTTTTTTTCTAAATTGAATATAAATCACTTTATATACATTTATATTACATTAACAGTTGCTTTAGACCCATTTTCGCGTATTGTAAGGTTCCAAATAATAGAGCTATTCGCCCTTTAAATAATTAATTCGAAATACATTTATAGGGTGGATTTGTATGTTCCAAAATTTGAAATTTTTTAAGTTTTTAAGTAACGTAGCATGGCTGTCACTATCAACAGCTTAAGAACGAACGTTTCAGTATGTCTTGCACGAGGAAAGGCATGCTTAAATTTCTCCTACCCTGCTCAAAAATAATAATCTACCGCGCGATTGATACATCGATTATTACATATACATGTATGTGCAAAAACGCATACGAACAAATTTTCACAAGAGTAAATGCGCACGGGACGTGGTATAAGAGTGTTATTTCTCACGTTCCAGGATATGTAATAAGACCGCACGACGGCATATTGTGTTACTGGATATTGATAAAAGAGTGTCGCCTCAAAGCTCGTTATTAATTTATACATTATTAATAGTCGTACTTAGAAAGAAACTAGATCAACAGGATATTATAAATAACGTTCTATAACATTTCAGTTATCTATTATTATATAAATGACATTCTGGTTGGGCTGGTGTAGTTTCGCCCGAACCTGATGGTGTCCAAACAAATATTGCTTTGGTTAATTACAGGTATGTATTTTATTTAATACCTGTAACGCTCACATTGTCTGTGGTTCTGGTTTCTCTCTTATTGTGACGAATAAGAAATTATTAACAAACTTCGAAGCGGCAAACTTATCTGATATTTCTGTCGTAGTGTGTACCAACAAAACGAAGATAACTCGGATGAATTATTAAAAATGAAACTTTTAATACACGAGTGTTCAAAGCTGTTTAAGTGTCAAAATAACCAGAGAGAGAGAGAGAGAGAGAGAGAGAGAGAGAGAGAGAGACGTTCACTTGGCGGACGGCTGGCGAAAACCAACAAGGTTGGACATACGACCCTATTCCTTGTTCCGGGAAATCGGAACCAAACCAGATGACTCATGGACAGACCTTATGATCGTATGAATGAAACATTAGTGAGAAATCAATTTGAACATCATCGATTAATTGCGATTTAACTTTAAGAAACATATTAATAATAAGTAAATTTCTACAAAGATATGTTGTACTATTTCTACAACACGATATCTTATCTGAAAAGGGGGTTTGTAATACTTCACTACATGGTAGTCCGAGAGTGTGCGGGGCCGATCTCAACAGTTCTCGAAATGAATTTAAGGGGGATTTAACGCTCTTCTTTTCTGCGCCGACGAAGCTAATCAAGACAAAGAATCACCATACATGTGAGACATGTTGCACGAACAGCGACACTAAATGTCGAGAGTTCTGTTATGTGTATGCCAATATGTACACATGATGGGTTTCTTTCGTACCATCCAAACGACTGTATGCTGTTCCCTGCCATTTCCTCTGCACCACTGACGAAAATCAGGAGGAACTTTCTCAGCCAACACAGGAGACGAACTCTAGGATATATATGGTAGGTGAGTCAGTGTCTTACTCAATGAAAGGGTGGTTTAAAGTAATTCGCTATAGTCCACCAGCGTGTAGGACCGATTCCTCGAAATGACCCATTCGTGTTCCGTGGACGATAAAGTGAGTGTCTCCCGTTCTATTCAATAAAATCTGTTGGTTGCCGGATTTCTTCTGAAGTCAATATCGATTTAATCTCTTTCATTGTCGGTCGGTTTTTAAAAGAGATGTTTCTCAAAGGAGATGTCATTTTTTATATCTCTCACAATCAATCTAAAGTTGATCTGTTTCCTTATATTCTCGGATTTTTGTCAGCGACCGAAACCAACAACTGCTCTGTATATGAATATATCAAATGGCAGTTTGATTTTACAAATACCAAATTGACTTGCTCTCCGTGGAATAGGCTAATGTCTTGACAACAGAAGAATATGTCATGCATGTTTAATGTTTTAGCTTCGTGCAGAGTTTGAGTAACAGAACTATATATAACTCTATAGTTTGAGTAACAGAACTGTATTTAATTCTGTAGTTTGAGTAACAGAACTATATTTAATTATGCATATTGAGTAACAAAATTATATTAAATGCTATAGTTTCAGTAACAAGGGCTATTTTTAATTATGTAGTTTGAATAACAGAAAAATATTTAATTGTCATTAAACTATATTATGTAGATTGACACTATTTAATTATTTAGTTTCAATAACAAAGACTATATCATAATTATGTAGTTTCAATAACAAAGACTATATCTAATGATATAATTTTAGTAACAAGAATTATATTTAATTATGTAACCTGAATTACCAGAACTATGTCTAATTATGTAGTTTAGTAACGAAATCAATAATTCTGTACTTTGAGTAACGAATATATACATTGAATTGTGTATAATTCGTTATTAAGAAAAATAATTTCTTATCGCTACTAATTTCTCTATTTAATTCTTCTTGTTTTATTACCACCAGTGATATTCCTGAACCAATACTATTTGATACACGTGTTGCAATCTGAACATACGAATTCTCTGTTCTATAGACCTAGTCTAACAGTCTCAATTGTTGTTGCTATTCAGTAGTTAGGTTAAAGCTAATCAGCCACGATGGGGACATTATACTCACGTAAAGAGTGTCTAAGTGAATGAACATTATTACAGTGTATTCCCATTGAGTCATAAAGTATTCAAATAAGACAACTGGTCTTAAGCGACATAATGTAATAAAGCCCTCCAGAAAGCAAGCAACCTCCTATTACTACTGTACGACCGCAAGATGCAAACCATAGACTGAAATTAATTAAGCCTTTCCACCGCAGGTTAGTTCTTTGAAAACCATCCAGAAGACCGTAAATTGCGTGAAAGGCGATAACGCTAGGTTTCCGACAATCAGCAAACATGGAGGTACCATGCATATCATTGGGTTTAACACTAGACGAAGTACATTTCAGAGTATTGGTAGAGTCGGATAACACCGAGGTATATTATAGAGTTGGATAAGACACTGTCAGAGTATAGGACGGGAAAGGGCTGGCCAACACTTGACTATATTACAGGACATGCCGAGACAAACATCATCAGTGTATATCACAGGTTTGGGTTGAACACCGCAGTATAAAATGGTAGGGTTGGTCAACGCAAGAGTATATCGCAGTGTAGGGTTGGAAATTAATAGATTATATTAAAGGAAAGGGCTAAACAGCATCAGATTATATTTCAGGGAAAGGCTGGACAACATCTGATTATATTACAGGGAAGGGCTAGACAACACCAGATTATATTACAGAGAGAGAGAGAGAAATGGGGTTTAACGTCCACTCAACACAAACTAGGTAATTTCGAGACTAACATATGGTTTAATTTTATTTCGCGTAAGGGTCTTTAGCAGTGGGAGGAAACCGGAGTGCCCGTAGGAAACCCGCGAGGTTGAGAAGGCGCCCCTATCTCCATGCCACATACGCTCACACCAGGGCTCGAAACCACAGCCGCAAGCCAGAGGTGACCGACCAGCTAGAGGTCGAAGCGCAGCACTCTAGACCACTAGGCCATCTCAACCCCCCGATTATATTACAGGTACAGGGAAGGGCTAGACAACACCAGTTTAGTTTACAGAGAACATCAGATTATATGACATGGTATATTACGGAAAAGGCAAGATAAATGTCTACAGTGATCAAAATTTCGATATGCGATCAAAAAATCTGAATTTCGACAAGGCTCTCCCTTATGCCACAATGAAACATTCAGTGAAGTGGTTACATCAAATCGGACAAAGATGATCCCTGCAAATTTAAGTAGTTACAAGAAATTAAATGTAGACGTAAAAACGCAATTCTGCTTCAATTCTAAATGTGATGTTTTGTCTATATTGCACATGACACTATTTAGTGTTTACAGCGTCTTTAGTCACATGCATTAATTTCAAATCTACAGTTTAACCACGTTTGAAAACATTTGCAAGAAGTGATGATAAATTGCTGTGAACTTTCAAATAATTGTAGCACTTCTCAGAAAATTATTAGTTGTGTAGCAAAAATGTTTTATTTCTGTCAAGTTTGATGCCATAAAACAATTGACGAACACTAGCAATCAAGAAAAGATACATTAAGCGATGGAAGTTTTTCTATTTTCAAACTCAACAAATCAAACTCTTAGCAAGAACAATGTGACGATAAACACATGCTGTCCTTGGCTCTGTAAGTATGACAGTCGCTTATTACTAGCATCAATGGTCGTTTATTATCCCGTGGTGCTAGTGTCATATGAAGCCGACTCATCATTTCATTTGGGATCAATGTGGACCCAGAATAAACTGCTCAAAATTTATGAAATGAAATGAACTGGGCTAAAGAAGACGGGGTATAACCTAGGAATAAAGCCAGACTGACACTTGTACGACTTTTGGCCACGATTTTGTCGTGCCCATCAGTGTCGACATTGACACGGACTGGCACGACGAGTTCACGCATAGTTTGCGCATTGTTTACGCACTTCCCGCATTGGCACGACGAGTTTGCGCAAATCGGACGGTGTCGTGCCGACTCGAGTCGTGCCAATGCGTGCCACGGAATCGTGCAAGTGTCAGCCTAGCTTTACCTATACAGTGGGCTTCGCGGTAAATCTTGCACGGAGAGCGGAACTACGGCCTACTCTTACATCGAATTCCAATTGCCAAAGGATCTTTTACGTACTCGCCAATATGTAAATGGGACCTCGGTTTTTCGTACCACCCGAAAAATTAGACAGCTAACCTTATGCTGCATCACTAACAAGGGGGAAACACGCTGGTAAATCTGGATGTACTATTTCGGTCAATTCAGTGATCGAACATCCGACCTCTAGACTAGCGAGCAAGCGTCTAATATCCACCTACCTACCCTGATTCCCATAACTTTATTGAAAAAAATTGGGTTCATTCGTCATTCGCTTCCTCTTCTTGTCGACAATTCTTTGTGACGGGTATCAAACATTCATGGCCGTAACTTTATGAAGATAGCTGGAAATCACCACATACAGGGCAAGGGTTTCGTGGCGAGGCGTACTTTAAAATACAAGTGATATTAATTCCACCCGAACATCAAAGTAAATCTTCTGTTTGATTAATTACTTGGGATGATTGCAACATACCGATAGGAGATATATTGAACGGCCCTTTAACATGTTTGACAAGCACACAGGGACGTTAAAAGCTACGTTAATGACTGTAATAGGCGATGTGTCAGTCATAGAGGACTCGTAAATCACATTACAGATGTAACGTCGAGTTTATCTCTGTACAATACTGACAGGGGGCTTTTAGTGCTATTTATAGAATTAATTACATGGCCCATGATGACAAAAGGAGTAAGATCGTTACTATAAAATACTATACACGGTACCGATAATCCCTTCTAGGTTTCTTCCTAATTAATCACGACACGCCAACATTGTTTTGAACTGCTCAATCTAGTCATGCCTAATCCAATGGAATATCGGAGCTAAAACACACTGCCCGTTGGGAATTCTGATATTTAAGAAGCATTAGTGAAGTACAAAATCTGAATGGACTAGTCCCTAAATCACCCAAGAAAATTAGCCCACGACAGCCACACTGTCTTCTACTATGAGACGAAGACCTATCTGGGGATTGGGATCTAACTTGCTGGCTGTAAATCATTGCCAGCTATCTATGCGAGTCTTGCGTTTGATCACAGGATTACGTGGCAGGGATCAGGGTCGCAGGTCTATTTCTGGTTTCTTCTAATTCTAAACCCCAGCGCGCAAATAAATGGACAAAATTCATTTTAAGAAATTATCAAGTTACAGTATATTTCGAGAACTCTTAACTTACCGTCTCACATTTATAGTCCCTAAATAACAGTCGTGTTGTATTTAACATGATATAACCATTTAACATCAATAAAAAATAGACTGAAACAGTTTACAAGACGACGCCATTACATCGGAGCACTTTTGGGTGCAAAACAGGTTTTATCTGCCCTTGGTTTGAAATGAGTCCCTCTTAGCCAGTCTACCAGCCATTCCCCTGCCAATAATTGGCAATCAAGACTATTTTCACGAAACTCGTACGTTAGGCAACTCAACGCTTGTTTTAAGAACCTTGTAAAGCAAAGGAACATACTAATAGTATGGATTCTTGTCTAACGAAGGAGCTTCACACATATTAATTTTACTAAACCCAAAAGATGCCCCTCCTAGCGATATAGATCGCAATAAAGCAAATTAAAAAATAAAACGAACGAAAATATCATTGTTATTCAGAATCGTTAACAGCATTTATTGCTTTAATAGTCGGTAGCTATTTATAGCCCCATAGTGCGGAGTATTCTCGCGCGCATACGCTGTGGAGATCGGAAATTCAGATTGTCTTTCCTATCTGAATGACTATATACTGTTCTGTGACACGCATCCCGATGGGAAATACAGAGTAACTTTCGCCAACACCGGTATCGAACCCCAGGCATCTTGGATAATGACCCCTTGCCTTAATCATTGAGCCAACACCTCTCCCGTCAGTATAGTAAGGAGAGCCCAAGGTATCATCAAATTTAACTTATAAATTCCGGTACATTAGTTTGTTGCCTCTCTTACTCAAAACCATTCGTTAATAATACATGACACTATTTTTTGGACATCAAAAATCAAAATAAATAATACCCTCCGTCAACCTTAAGATTTATTGCTGCTACATGCTATCTAGTCGTTTAGAATGGCAAACTGGGAATAGGGGAGTTTGGCTTATACTAAGCTTTTCCGCAAGCGTATATTTAAAAGTAAATGCAGCAGTTAATGTGTGCTGATGTTTAAGCTACTGAGGATAATGGCTGCTCTATAATTACATATAGATCCTTGTAATTAATGACTCTGTGTTAGTTCAAGCTAATTGTTATTGTCAGATTTCACATTCCGGGACATTAAACCATTAATTTCATCAGATACCGCTGGCATGTGTTGCTTGGTTACCAATAAACAGACATCGAGATATTTGGTTGCATCGGCGATTGATTTGCTGGTATGTACGTTGCAGCAAGTAAAATCATTTTATACGTCGCCATTATGCAATAGTCGCATATTGTTGTCACCCTGATCATTGGTAATTCAGTCATAATATTATTTGTGGACATCCTAGAAATTACAGGTTCTTTTATCCATTTAATTAATAAAGTTCAAAAATTGGGAATCACTGGACCACAGGACACTTTATTATATGATAATAGTACGCATTTTATTATTATGCCTGGTCATGTAAAAGCTTCAATCAAGGCCAATATCGAAACAGACAAGTACGTGTTAGCTTCTGTGAAAATGAGAATTTGCGTCAAGTGTTTTAGAAGAATAGGACTCGTCAATCATTTAAGAGCAACTTCAATCAGATGTAATAAATCAGTATTATCTTTGTACAATATATATAATATTTAAGCTGCCTACCTGCTGTCTCTTCGTCTGAAAGCAGCAACGACTGGTCTTGGCTCTAAAGGATGAAAATCAATTAATCAATCAAGCCGTATCAATTAAGAAAGCTATGAGAATGGCATGAAATGTAGTTTAATGTCCTTCTTTTCTTAACAACTACGCAGAGAGGCATGGTTCATACATACAGTGAGTTATGTCGCATTAATTGCACTGATAGAGGCCTTTCGGCCTAATTGAAGGTCTTGATCATCTAGGATTCTTTAATTATCAAGCGAACTTCTACATGGTACATGGGAAAGATTAGGCGCCTTCCTTCCAGCCGCCCCACAGTCACACCAGCCTACACAACTGATAAGGGGATAGATAAGACACTGGAAAAGGTTGGGAAGCTTTCTTGGCCAACACCCGGATCGAACCCAATACCCCCTGTTTCATCAGCCATCACAATTCAGTTATGCAAATATTGTAAATATTATTATGGTAACTGATATTAACATATAGATACATGTGTGTGGTAGCCTAACTCTTCATTGGTAATGTCCTGTAATGACTGTATACTAAACTGTGAATACAATAGCTAGAGCGAGAAGAGAGGGTGTCTGCAGTTGGGGTATAGAGTATTATTGTGCACGTTTGTTTCCTTAGTACCATAAGTACCATAAACCGGCATACGTACAGAGATTTACGAAATGAAGTATAATTGGGTTTAACGTCCTACTCTTCTGCACGGACTGGGCTAAGGAAGACAACGGGTTACACAGTCCCTCGGTTGTTCGTCCTATCCGAACAACTAGACACTATCCTTTCGAGTCCCCCCGTCCTGCAACACCGACAAGAGAAAACTCATCGAAAAATCACGATGAGGTTTCTCTACCAACACCGGGCGAGAACCCACGACTTCCTGACTAACGAGGAAGACCCTTACTAAAAAGCCCACTATATGTCACAAGCGTGATTTCCCGTTGTCAGTGATCCAGAAGGAGGGCCTGACAAGGGCAGCTGCCTAGTCGTGTTCGATCTCTGCATTGACCGAGAAAGTTCATCTCGATTTTCCGGCGTGATTTCCCGTTGTCAGTGATGCAGAACGGAGGGCCTGACAAGGACAGCAGTCTAGTCGTTCGGATAGGACGAAAAAAACCGAGTCCCAGTGTACACATTGGCGTAGGCCATAGCGCCGCTGCCCGGGCAAAAATTTCCCTCATGACCCAATTTAGGAGCAGAACAATAGGAGGTTAAACACCATTTCAATAATCAATTAACAATCAGTATAAAATAATGTTACTGTAGCATAGGTATTGTGATCTACGATAGGGAGTCGTTTTAGCGGGGGAGGGTCTCACCAGGGCTAATGTTTAACATAATAAGTGTATTTTTTGTACTGCTTAGGGGTAGATCACCTTCAAGCCCATCCACCTACACTGGAGCAGCCACAGTATGATTTACTATGATCTCAACTTATACAATCCAATAGTGAAATTAGAAAAATAAATAGGCATAAGTATATTTGTTACAACGACAATTGTTGCCCGATTCCGAAATCACTCTAGAAATAAGTAACATGCGAATCAACGTGCACATTATTATATACATCAACATACCATGCTAATCGTGGCTTCTTTACGTTTTCTCCTCTACTGTAGAGCCTACTTTACACATTGCAAAATACACGCTCATTCAATACAGATGGGTTGTCCTGTTGGCTAGTTATTATCTGAAACATAAGTATTAGAGATATATACATGTGAAATATTGACCCGGGTACTTCAATGAGAGAGAGAGATATATTGCTAAACCCTAGGCTAGATTAAAAAGAACGGCGAAAAAAAACAAACCTACGAAGCATTTTGGCCTCACACCACTCTATGTATGCACCTAAACGAGCAGAAATATTGTCTCGGAGATTTTGATTTTATAAAATTCGGGCATAATCCCCAAACTTCGACCCTCCGCTGCTCAAATGCCGGGTCACACCCCTGGCACTGGTTTCTTACACGACAAATGTAATATATTAAAAATGATAAAGAAGATTGAATTAGTTTTTCATAGTTCTAGGGTATTATTCCTTATATTTTGAATTATATATATATTAAGGGCACAAAATCTATGGGCCTTAAATTGGCCCTGGCTAAACTATCGACACCTTCTCCAAGCAAGGGTGATATTGGTATGCCAGTTGTAAAAGTGAAGTTCATTTAAATGTAGTTAATAGCACGAATTCTAGAAGGAATAAATACTTATACCTACATGTACACGTATGTATTGAGCATGAATTTTGAAAGGAATGAATACTTATAAGTATGTCTAATACATTGATGTCGCTGTCACGCAGTTATCCAATCCTCTACAGACAGCCAGAAAGAGAGTGAAATTGGATTTAGCGTCCATGCGACACAAACTAGGTGATTTCGGGACTAATAATGGTTCTATTTTATTTCAATAATTCACTTTCGCGTACGAGTCTTTAGTAGTGGGTGGTAATCGGGGGACTGAGAGAAAACCTCCAAGGGTGGACAGGTGGCCCTACTCATTGTCATGTACAACGGGGAAACCGAAACTACGCCAGTTGACTCAATGACAGAACTTATGATGCATTGCGCTTACGGTTCAGCCCCCCCCCCCCACACACACACACACACACAAACCCCATCTACAGACATTGTAACATACAGAAACCATATATGGCAACATTACGCAATGTTAAATCGAGTATAAAGCTATTATAGGTTAATGCTATCATTACCGTAAATATTGGTAGTTTATCGTAGCGTTCATCGATCGTTACCAGACACAAAAGTATCACATATCTCATTTTCTATAATTAAAAATGGAAACTTCTCTCATAACATAATTTATATAAAACCATCTGTGTAATCATCATTACTATAAATGGAAATGCAACGAAATGGGATTTAAGTCTCACTTGTATGCACCAACCAGGCACCATGACAGGTGCTGGGAGTAAACATTTACAAGGACTACGGCGTTTCTACCCACTCTTCATCTAATTCCAACTGTCAAGGATTCTAATACATAGACATAGGATTTCCGTCCCATCTCAATCCCTAAACGAGTTTCCTAGCCAGGACATACGTTTTAAACACGCCACAAGGGGGGAAACTGGAAAATCAGGAGAGAAACTTTCTCGGCCAGAACCACCTTGATTAGGTGTTAGTTCGCTTCATACGTGCCGAGTAATTGGGCCTAGTTCTCCGATTGATCACCACCATGTTGAACACAAACATGTCTTATTATAATTCTAGACTCTAAGAGTGTTAACAAGAAAGTATGGACAGGCAAGGTACCGATACCAATATTTAAATATGGGCGGATAAAAATTCTACATAATATATTGAAATGTGCAGAATTGGGATGTAGTGCACAAAACAAAGGCGAAATTATTAGGAAGTAAATTCGTTTTTAATGTGCAAAAAAACCTTGTCGTTTTTGAGTTCATATACAAATAGAATTCCTGTGCGTTAAATTGCAATCGTTTATTGTTGTGATGTGTCATGAAATCTATAAATATTAAAACGTATATACCACATTAGTAAATGTTAAATGAAATACGAGTAATCGTTTAGTAAAATGAATAATGGAATGATATAACCTGGTTGTATTTGTGGATAATATTTTAGCAACTTCCTACATTGAGAATCTGTTTAAACCAGTGTGTTGAACTACTTATGAATAAATACAACATATAACCGATAACATAATTCATTAATAAGCCTGATGCAATAATATTACCTAACAGACTAATCGTTAATATCAATACCGTTTGACTTCTCTCGTCATCGATTTAGTGTTTTCGCAGAATCATTCAAAATGTTTTATATTAAATAGAGGCTGATGGACTGATAAACTTTGTAGGTTTCTGGCTGTAGAGAATCTGTTTTTAGATCTAAATCTATGTACTTTATCGAAAGATGAAATGAAACCGAGATTAAGCCACGAACTCAATTACTTAGGTTAATTCCTGTTCAGAGTTAACGTTCAAAACAGGTTAGTATGGCGTTGAACTGGTGTGGCGTTATGCTAACTCAACCTTAAACCCCTACTGTATTTGAAACGTATGCAAGTTATCGTCTTCCAATAAATAACTCTAAAACAAAGCCCAAGGGGATATTTTGTTTTTATTCCAAATCAGATTTGAATGCAGTTGGTGATATAGCTTAGACGCTTATTCAATAGAAAGCTATTGAATAGTAATTAGTAAATCAATCAAAGTTCTCAACAATAAAAAGTATAGAGAAACTGTATCGAGGAGACATGACATGACATTAAAGCCTAGTTACCTTTGACGATTTTTTGTTATTTTAGTAATACAATCTGTATAAATACAGTTATTATTTCTATTTTGATCAATATAACGGTACTTACAGTAATAAATATCATAATAAGATACCATGAAATATGCTCGTAAATAATAATTATACAGTATTGCTTACGAACTAATTAGTTATGTCTAACATATTCTAACAAGTTGCCTTTTCAAGAATAAACTTTAGTTTTGTACCTTATTTTCTAATATTTATTCAAATACTCATCTGAATTGTGATAGTTCTATAAGTAAAATTTATGTGACACAATTGTTGATAATATTATACAAGTGTTTATCTGCAATACCACCCTTAGTGGAAGTGGGTGTAAAACCCCAAAATCGAACGAACTAACATTATCTGAACGCTAGTTAAACACAAACGTATCTGAGGTTAAGGCCAAAGCCACAACACCACTTTAACCAAGCAATAACCTCAGCTTTAATCATTCATATATATAATAATATACTCGGCATTTTTTATGTGTGTACATTCAGTATCCTTGAATGAAACCTAACCAACCTATTCAATAAACTAACGTAAGGCGTCGAAATATTTTACACTTATGGCGCCCAATATTGAGCTACATCTAAACTCATTCACCAGTGTGTGCTGTTTACATCTGATAACCACATGATCGCCATTCTTACATCGTGACCTTGTAAAATGTCATTCATGAAAAGGGCAAATCAATATTCCACTGCAGACACACCGTTCCATTACAGAAAATATATAATCGCTCTGAAATAATTAGGTCACCTAACAGGCCCCTCTATTTTTATATGTACGTATATGTATATATTTCTAGTGAACAAGAAATATAAAATAATGTAGCTTGTAATGTAGCATATAACGGATTTTTCTATTATTGGAATTACATAGGACGATCTTATAGAGTACAATTACCGTTTCTTAAATACTAAAAAAGTCAAGTCGAAACGTCGCACAGCAATAAAGAGTAAGAGTATTTCATATAATTGTGTCTTTTGTATTGTTAATATATGGTAAGACGAGTTTCGTTGGATAGACCATGACCATATTGGCGTGGCGATAGTGAAGGCACCCTGAGAAGATGTTCGTTTTAAAGGCAAAAAGATTTAATGAATATGTGTATTGTACAATTTCAGGGTCCCCGACTTCTTTGTGTTAACTTTGTTAAATTATAATAATCATGCTCCTGCGTTATAACTCTTCTCGATATTTTCCAATTATACAGAATGAATAAATCGTATCGTTATTTATGCATAATGACGAATGAATAATCGTTAGGGATGTAATATGCCGAATAAATGGTTATTGATTATGTTAGGAAGAAAGCATTACGGCATAAAAAGATGTCCTTTTAATCACCCAGGGATAATAATTATCAGATGACGATATGCCCTTCTTGTTATTTTGTGGATAACCAAAAGAATCCAGACACTACCGTGTTAAATGAGATTTAGTACCTTTTTTGTAAAAACAATAGCCCCATTAGGTCCGTTTAGCATTCGGCTGATATGTGAATCGCTACGTACCTTACAGGTTATTCAAAAATATTATGAATTGCAAGGGAATGGGTGTGATGCAAATTAAACAAACGTAACTGTTCCTTCGAGATCATAAGAATTAGTGTGATAAAAATGAAGCAAAAATAACCTTCCTTGAAGATCAAGCAAACATAACTTTTCTTCAATGTCATGACATTAAGAGTCACGATACAATTCAAGCAAATATAACTGTTTCTACAATGTCAATATATCGAGTCATGATAATAATTTACACTGACAACGGAACTAAGACCTACTGTTATTTCGATTTGCAACAAAAAACTTGCACAACCCTTCGCCATGCATTAAACGAAATATAGTCACAACGAAACGGATGTGTACACAACCGCCATGGGACTGGCATATAACTGTGTTACCATACTAAAAGTCGCCCTAATCCAGCAGATTGATTGATGTAGTAAGAACATGGTAGATGCCACGTATCCTAACCTGTAGCACTTGCTACCATGTAGGGGATATCACTTACATGTATCAGAAATGATTCACGCAGTAAGTAAGTCGTTTAGACTGATATTCGAAATACAGTGATGAATGGGAAAAGACATGTTTGTACATCACAAATAAATATACACGTAATAAGAATAGACGGTGAATATGTACGTGTTGATATTCGTGCAGATCTGGGTAACAGGAAGCGAATGTTTCATCATAGAGATACTAAAACATTCAGTTATAATCAGTATACATTTCAAAACAGCAAAGAAGAATTTTTTTTATATATTTTATTCATGATCTGATTTTAGTGTTACCGATTATAAAGTGCGGACAGTCACCATTTCATCACATGACGTTCTTTATAAACCGTGACTGACAATCTTAAAGACATAGGATATAAAATTTACATACAGACCGGGTCGTTCTTGATATAATAGTTCAAATATGAAAAATAAAAAAAAATGTAAAATGAAAATTTAATTCGAATTACTCGGGGAGGGGTCCATGAATTTTTGTAGGATGGGGTTTGCCAGGTTTGAGCTTTTAAAACAGCGAAATCCTTTTTATACTGATGTAGGATCACTTTGTAATGTAATTTCATTGATGCTAGGTATTATATTTTTTTCATGTAGCTGAGCGAGGGGGGGGGGGCTCTGAAACTTGACTCGCGGGTGTTTTATTCCATTTAAATCTGGTCCATCCGATCGTCGATTGATTATAGAATGTCTACATAATACTTTTAAATATAACATCTGATGCCAACATAGTGACCTACTATAGGCCATATACCGATTGAGCTCTTCTTGCTAATTAATGTTTGAAATGGTTTGTATTTCTAAACTATTTTGATATTAGATAATAAATAATATATAAACAAATGCAGGGTACTACTAGGGGATGTTTGCATGGGCAGTGGCGTCTCCGTCTACTCTCCGTCGAATTCCAACTGCCAAGGGTTATTTTTCATAGTCTACATGACGCTCGTGGAATTCTCCTCCAATCACACAACAACATTCACTACTGACATTAGGAAAGAACGCACAAACCACCAAGATACGAATAACGAACTAAATGTCAAAGAATTGTCATAATTGAAATAACATAAATACATTTTAAAATACATTAATCAGTATAGATAGGCTATAAATATTAGAATGTTGCTTACTCGTTCAAAGAGACCTTCTGTGTTAATCCAATTCTATTATCTGACTCGTTTGATACGCAGCTTTGTATGCAATATTGTGATCTACATATCATATTACGCAACGCTACAATATGTACCAAAGAATAGCATTACTGGCAGTATAATGAGCTAGACGATGTCAATAATAGATTATAACCTTGGTTTAATATATAAAAAGTACATCGTTAGCAGCTGTCTCGATTAACATCCCCTTCTCTTTTACTCATTTTACCATGCATGTAACATGATATTATGATGTCATTAATCTAAAAGTTACCTGTTTATCACGGTTAATCTACTCTTAAGTACATTCTGATTATATAACCTTGATTATAAATTAGCTTAGTTCTGGTTTCGGTGAAGAATGACTTCGCCTTTCATAGCATTATGTAATAGCGAAATTTGCCTATTACAGGTGTTTTTCTGGTTTCAAATGTCTGCCATAAACGTTCTAACTTCGAATAATTATACTGGTATGACAATTATAAGCGTTTTACTTATAATTGCTTGCATACACGCTATAATATGATTAAATCAGGTAGAAAGACACGTGGTATTGTATCACGATTTGAAACGAATAACTATGTCGCCACAATGGGTTACTAACGATTTAGGACGACATAAACATAACACCAATAGTATGGGAGCTACCGGTTACTATAGCGTGTATGGGATGTTTTTGAAATGTTACTCGTGCATAATGCTCTATAGAGCAGCGTGACAAATATTGTTTTTGTACGAGGAAGAAGATCCCTTTGGGATCACACAACCCAAACATATAACCCCGTCTTCATCAGCCCAGCCGGAGTAGGACGTTAAACCCCACTTCATTTGATTTATAACGTATGGAGAGGGGGTAGGTGGTTTCTCCGAGAAATGTCGATTTCTAGAATAACTAAGCCACGGTACGACGCAAGTTGAGCAATATGCGGTAATAAAGATGACCAGGACCATCACATTAAAACAATGTGATTTTTTCGTTGGAGATTGCACGAAAAATACGAGATCACGCTTACGTACCATGGGGTGCACGCAAAAGAACCCTTAGCAGTTAGAATTCATTTCTGTCTCGCTCACCTTGTATGTCGCTCTTCGTTATATTCGAGCAGAAAAGTGGGAACATAACCTGCCATCGGGACGTTTTTTGATTGAATGGTTATTTCGATCGGATTTGTTCTGACGAGTTAAATATAAAACACAATCGTTCACTATACGACTCTAAGAAAACTATCAAATACTTGTCATCTGATATTGCATGAGTACACGTCAGGTAGTATTACAATCAGATGACTTTTATACAAACGAAACCAGAATAAGCTTAGTCCCATTAGTTCCCAAAGGTCATCAACACTTACGACATAACAAGTCACCGGTATTCTCGTAAATTAGTTGACAATAAAATCAGGATGATCCGGTACTTAAGGCAGTGGCATGGCATTGAATTTAATATTTCACAATGGTAACTAGGTTATTTTGAGTTTCATTTATTTTGTGTTCGAGTTGAAATAGTTAAAGCGAGTAGAATGTATTTGCCCATTCGCATTGGGATTTTAGCCTACTCTTCTGGGCTACTCTTCGCGACTTTTCACTTGATGGATCTAGATTCACAGCCTGTCAAGATTGTCGACTGCGGACAATTGAAACATAGACTCGAACATGATACAAAACCTTTATTTGTGGTGCCCTTCCTACAATGTCACTTCTACAGGCGGAGTTTTTAAAGCCAAATTATCGCCTCGGAGTCTTTAAATTGCCTTCTTTATATTTTTCGGATATTGTTCTAGACAGATATTAGCACATTAGCACTCTGGAGACTTTTCTTTTGAGAGTCTTATATTATACAGTCATAGCGCACTTTAAAATGTCGTTTGATAGAGCCATTAGCTCACCGCAGTCAGCTGTTATTTTTAAGTGGGACATTTTCCCACTTAAAGAGACATTACAGCGCTTCTGGAAAAATTTTACCGAGTGGGTTTATATGGTTCTATAAGGAGTGGTCTTGTACGTAAAATTTAAAATTTGAGATAGATCTGCCAATGTATTGAGATTTACCATTAATTACACTCTATATCCCCTTTAACACGGCGTTTACAATTTAATTCCCCAAACGGAAATGTCATTAAACTCGTGATATTTATAGACAAAGTTTGACTTTTGGGAATAAAATTCCAATCAGAAGGCAAATATCAAATGTTCTTTTATATCTAAAGTCGCATTAGAGTTATGTTGTAATAACTTTTAGATGTTTCATTTCGTCATTAATTGGAAAACAGCCCCTAACAATGTAGACGTTGTCACATAATCATGCGTATTGTGCTGATATTTGGAGTGTTTATGAAAACGGTTTCCTTTCTCTTCTTGTCTTTCAGCGTTCCACGAGAAGACAAACACGGGGACTTTCACACTAGTGGACGTACCAAAACCAAACTAAAATGTTTCTCTATTTTTGTATTCGAACACACGTGTATAGACGTCACCCTGTCCATCCATCTGTCTACAACAGACTTGTGAACACGAGAGATGCTAGTATTTGACAATTTTTTGTTTCAAACATGGTGTGACGCATTTGGTCATGCACAGATAATGCATTATGTGACCTTCGGCGCCGGAATTATGCCCCCTTTGCAGAAATACTTGTGAGCCCCGCAGAGGCTATACAGTATAACGGATTTTCTTTTTCAAATTTGATGGAAAGCATTGGAATCATCGATATCCCCCCTTTGCATATAGGCTACAGTTTTTAACATGTATTTCTGTTCTGCGAATAAGACCGAGATCAGATTTCTTGAAGGCATGCTTTCATATAAGTTATTGTGTGGGCGTGGTTCCACGCGTTACATGACTATATGTATCGAATAACAGTAACATGGTCTTATCTTTTAGGTCGAACATGACAATCTAATATTACAATTCTCCGTATTTTTTATTGTAACCTGGAAAACTGAGGCGCTTCCGTTTAAAGACTAACGTGTTCCATTGAAATAACATTTTGTATTGGAGCACCCCACTCACTCTACCGTGGACACAAATTTTGTCCACGCGAATGTTACTCTTTGGCAAATTCACACAGTTAACCAACTGAGATGTATGTGGTGATGTATTTGGACAGTCGCAAGATCGAAGTACAATAAGTACGTTATATCCCATAAACCTCCAGTTGGATTATAAATAAACTTTATCCAATGAGCAATAACATCGTTGTTTGGATGACTGCTCAACCGTGAATACCGTTGACTTATGAACGAAGTAATTTATAAATACATTAGACGTTCAGCAAGAACATGCAGGCACAGACAACGGAAAGAGGCCTCAAACCTGGACTTAATGAAATTCGTGTTCCGTTGAATAAGATATGATTTGTGTAAAGTATATTTTATTTCAACTGGATGGAACGGGACCAGGTAACAGGCATAGCCTATATTATCCATCTTCTCAAATTAGATAGAGTCAAAACGCAAGTACCATGGCCATATTCAAACGGCCAATGTCAAATACAATGGGTTAAGTTTTGAACCTAACTATGGTCATCAACTTTCTCCCAGCAGCAGCCACACTCCACCATACTTCACTGAAATGTACTACGCATATAATACAATAACGCTGGAATGATGTACATTACCTTTGCATATCCACTGACTGACTGATATACGTCAGCTGCTATCCTTTGATATTTATATCCAGTAATTGACACACACTTACTCCTTATTTGACTCATTCAATACGATTATGCAACACTATCATTTTCATCAACGAAAAAACAAATCTGTTTTTAAAACGGAATCGAAACATTGTCACAGGTCACGTACTTCCAGTTTTATATGTCCTTCATTGTTAATTGGTATTTAAAATACACCGACCCTCTCTCTGACTCCCGTTTTCACACACGCGCCGTGTGCAATATGATTATGTCGTGTGAAGCAAAAAGTCTGAAAATACAATGAATGATCTACACTTCACCTTGTACGTAAAGAGAAACTCATTATGTATTGTATTGAAAGCCAGTGAAGTGTAGTATCAAGGTTAAATCGCCCTCTAATGTTTAAAAACTGAGATATGAAATGTATTAGTGTAAACTTGGAAAAATCCTATGTCGGTCAGATAATATCAACCTTCTCCGTTTTATCTTGTCGCTCTACTAATCTTATTCCCTGTGTCCTTAAAGACAGTCATATGTTTGCTACACAATAATGTGTTGACTTAAAAATGTTATTACAATGTGACTTTTGAACACCTTGACGTGCAGGTCTTCTTTTCCTTTTGATGTCCTTTGACATGCTGGGGATGCCTCTAGGGGTATCGATTTCCATATAAGAGTTGGCCGTAGCGCCGATGTCCGGGCAACATTTCCCCCTTACCACAATGCATGGGGTATGCCCGTCTTCATTATCCCAGCCGGGGTCGAACCGCAGGACGTTATATCCCATTGCATTTCATTGCTTTAGTTTGGCCACAAATGCGACTCATAATTAAGTCCTCTAATTCTACCTTTTATCTGTAATAAAATTCATTGTCTACATTGAAAAGGAATCGACTTATTTTTACATCATATCCTTTTCTTTCTGGAGAGCTAACGCCTACAACTATCACTGGTGAATTACGTTCACGTCTACCTGGAGCAATATCGCACTCGCAGACTAATACATGTGGATTAATATACTACAACTAGACAAAATGTTTAAAAATATGGTATTATAAATGGCAAAATACGAAAATTAACAAACCAGTGAACCGTGATAAATTAACATAGATTAACGTTCCTGTATATTCTTTTTCCATGAACTTAACCAGATTTACTTTAGATGTTTTCCACAATATCATTATGTAATACTTCCATAGGCGTACGAGCCGGAGGGGGGGCGCCCCCCCCCCCAATATTTTCATGAAAAAAATTAGAAATCTGAAAAGAGCTCAGAATTGTGAGATCGGTCATTAGCCGAGGAGTTTTTGAAAATGGGGTAGGGGTATGGCCTTGTCGGGGAAGGCTATGGTCTTGTCGGGAATGAATGCTCAGTTTGTCGGGAAGCGTCGCGCCGTCTGTCGGGTTTTGAATATTTTTGATAATATGGAAGCGGAAAGACAGCAGTCCAGTCAATGATGAACACGTACGCCATCTGAATAGAACTAGCACGTACACCTGGCCTTTCTCAGTTCTTGAGTACTGTGTTCCTGTATACTGGCATCCAACTCCATGCACCGGACGAGCTCAGCGATAGAAGTGAAAATTTTCTTTAATAATAATTGACAAGTTTGTAATAATATTGTACCTTGTAGTCACATATAATATACATGTACGATGGCTCAATAGGCCGTAAAAAGTTCGATATTGTGCCCTTTTCTTTGGAAATAAATATTCATAGGTGAATGTAAAGTGCCACTGGCAAGAGTTATACAAAGATATTGTGCTCAACAACGCTTATTTTACTTATAAATCTCTCCAGGAGAAAGTTCCAAAACCACAATGATGTAGATGTTAAATATCATTAAATAAGCTTTTTATTACATTATGTAATATTTGAATCCAATTTTACTAAATTGTTATTAAATTTAATTAGTTTCTCTTAATCAATTTCAAGTTCAATTGAAAATCTCATAGAACCTGATATTTGTATAGGCCTACCCTGGATAAAACACGATGCTAGATATTACAACTAATTAAATAAGCTTAATTATTACTTTATGTAATATTTGAATCCATTTTATTTTAATGATATAATTATTATATTAAATTGTTATTAAATTTGTTTATTTCTACATTCAATTTGATCATTTTCTTTTATTCTCTTATTAAATTTTAATTTCAATTGAAAATCGTATAGAATCTGATCTCCAACGGCAACACATATGAAAAATGTGGCAAAAGCAAATCGTTAGACTTGTTTTTGTTTTCGTAGTAATAGAGCTTGTATTTTAAAGATGACTTTTTACCAGTTTTTATGCTGCAACTGACATAATTTACTACCCACTCCAAATTACTAGAAAGTATTCGAAATGCCTGGAAATCGCGTTATAGTTGGTGGTTGGTGTGAACAACGGCGTAGTAATAGTAGTTTAAGGCCAGACATTAGAGCAGACATGTGACGTAGGTGTATGAACATCCGCACCTAACGATGCAATATCGCAGACAAGCTTGTATAAACCTATATAAATAGTGGTAGCCATGTATGGTTCATGTAGTTCTCGCTATGTATGAGAGAGACTGTGTCCATTGGGAAACATGACAAATCCATTACCCACTGGGGAACCAATTCCAAGTTCCATTCCATTGGGAAACCAATGCCAAATTCAGTTTCATTCGGAAACCAATGACAAATTCATAGCACATTCCGAGACCAATGAAAACCATTTCCCTTTCGATCTGGACTACCTGACCGATCACAATTTAAATGCTTGATACCCGACGTTTTACAAAACACTTTAATGTTGAAGTCTGTTCAACTATTTAAATTTGAATCATTTATTGCATGTGTCATCTATCATAGACTGCCAGTCATCTGATGCTTAAAATGGAGTAGTAGGGCCACTGCATGATGCCAGATGAAGCCATATCTATTAAAACATCTACTGTAGTTTGGTGTTATATCATTTAATAGCTATGTTCTCCCTTTTTTCAAAAGCCCACTAAATTGTTTATCACAATAACCAAAGTTCTCAAAGATGATCTAGAAATGTATTGCTGACAATATATGTAACATTGTTCGCATGCAAAGACCCATTACTATTTGCTCTGTTTGTGTAATATGTTAATATGAGAGAACAACAAAATTATGATATTAGCTGACATAAAGCCTCAAGAGTGCTTGTATAAATGCATTCCTCTGGCAAGTCCACAAATTTACTTCAGGTCTGTCATACCGGATTTAAATCGGGAGTTAATGCACATTTTTGTTTAACTTTTTTTTATAATTAGTATATTGAACTAACTGGCCCATGTGAGCTTTTTTCCCCGTGACTATAGTTAGACCTGTCTTGTCAGAATCGTGGACAATAAAGTATGACAGGAGAGAATCGAAAATACTGAAAGTTTGCGATATTTGGAGTATATCCTGGATAAGGAACGCAATAAACCAAATAATTACATCGTTGCGTCTATCACAATGGGGGAATTGTGGCCCGCGGGGTTGGCGTGAATATTTTTAGCTTCGAATAAGAAGTACAACAATTTCCGTCAGATATTCACTGCTGGTATAACTTATTTGAAGCTTATGTACATACATGTACCTTGTAACACTGACTTTGATAGCCATCCATTTGACTTCCATGATGACAGTGATCATATTCGTTGAAGATAACTGTTATACAGTTTCGGTTTAATATGCTACAAGTATCAGAGTAGAAGATGAAATTGTATGATAGGATACACATATTATTGGTTTATTATCAGGAACAAATGCATATACAGAATTTGCATTCTCATACATAATATGCTATACGATGCTGGGTTAGATCATAAGAGACACACTCCCCAAGCCCCAATCTTGCATCATTCAAACATCAAATGGGTTAGATATTACCTTTATCAGATGTAAAGTTTTATAAATTGATCAACAAGTTGCAGGAATATTCGGTTTAAATGAGCTAAATCGCTAATATTTAGGGCCTAGAAATTGACACAAATGGGTCGCAAGTCATATAATAATTTAATATGAATGTATATAAACTGATTTACATTCAATCGTTTCCGTTTTTACTCTTAATATGAAATCAGTTATGTTTCCAGAAGTCTCAATTGAATCACAATATATATAGCGTCTGGTTATTCCAGTCTACATAGTATTTATTGCGCATGATTACCGTTTGAGATGTAATGTGGAATATACCTAACCTTGATCGTTGGGTCCCTAGCTGAAAATGAGTCCGAAACGCCGTATGGTACACGATTCGTGTACCAGTTGTAAAAAAATTATTTCGTCTTAAATGTTGAATATCAGAAGCCCACCTTTTCCTGGTAAGACTACACCATCAATCTTGATTTAAATTTACAAATAATTTGTGTTTAAACGTCGAAGACTTTCGATGATATTGGGTTAGAGACTTAGCTACTTTAAATTACATCACTTGTTGACACAAAACTGACATCCATCAGTTCAGTAGAGGATATACGCACACCAACGGGACAATAAATATAATGTTACATATATCAAGTATTACACATGGCATGCCCTTGTTAATAGGCAAATTGTGAATTGTAATACAGTCTCAATGTCATATAAAGCTTTGGATCTACCGTGTATACTCTAAAGATTATATTTATCATGGAAACCTTTTGACTGCCATATTTATAGCTACATACGGCATTTTAACGCCCAGGGTAATATATAAATACATATGTGATGCATACTCTCTATAATTTTTATAGCCTTGTGGTCGTCTATTATTGTCTCTCGTTACATTTGTTTTTTATTCTCTTCTTAGGACTCACGTTGTGAATATATATTTTTTATCTCGGCCTTTAGGACGTTTATCTACCAGGAATAACAATGCATCCGATCATTTCTATATGTTATATCAAGCAACGGATACTTAGGTTACAAGCTTAGGTAAGATTACAATACTTAAAATTAAGTTGTTTTTCTCTCCATCTTCTAATTTGCAGAGTTTACTGACAGATCAAACTACATCATATGACTACCCTACAAATCATTGGAGATCGACTGAATCCAGATGGGGTTACTTGAACCTTGACGGTTGGTTCTGAATGTAGCTGCTTTCTGTGGAAATGACAGAGCTCTGATGTTTTCTACCTTTGGTTTTTGGATTTCAAATTATCTAATTAGCCAAATATGACGTAATTAATCATAATAATAGGTTAATAAACCAAATGATAAAATAGTAATTTTCCTATATCAGTGATAAACATTTCACCCAGAATCGACAATGTTTTGGTTTTATAAATCATTTTATGTGTCAAACCGTCACTCGTTTTAATTTGATTGCGTTAGATATGACTTCTCTACCAAAGTGGAATCCAATAAGTAGCTAAAGATATAACATAAATATAATGCCATTATTAATTTAAATTTAAAGGCAAAAATTCTGCAATAGCCTCACACTTCTAAGCTCCTACAGAAAACAATTTAAAACTTTGAACTAAGAAGACATAACATTTTCTTTGGCGCAAGACACCCCTCCCCCCTCCTAGACAGCACAAAACAGGCCAAGTGTCAACATAAAGCGCCAAACGAATCTCGTTTATGTACCCCATTGAGTTTATAATTATGTTAATCGTACATGTCTCCGGGTTTTCGTACTGTACTATACCGTACGGTACTGTACTATATTGACTCTTCGCCCCCGGTCTTGCATATTAGGCTTGATCTATAATCTAATTTTAAACATGTTCACACACACTCTAGTTGCCGATTCGTTATCGTGACAACTAAAAGTTGGACATCTGCGTGTACACTTGGCTAATACTTTCTAAGACACATGTGTCGTCTGCGCGGAGGGTTTTGCATTGTCTTGGGTTCTAGTTTTTACAGCTTTTATATTGGAGATATTTTTGTTCATATTTTATGTTCATCTATACCATACGCACGATCTATATAATTTCACCCAGATGAACACCTGATACGAAATAGTTCTTGAGTTGCTTAGAAATGTAGAATACAAATCAAACGCGCTTTGCTCAATTCACCATAACGACCAGTTCGCAAAATTGAATGTATTTGTAACGAAATTTGTTGCGTACATATGACAGATTTGTCTCGTGGCAGATGAACTGCGATACAAATTATTTTACAGTTTCTAAATGATAGTATTATTGTCTGTAACCAATCGCCCATACGAATTGTGGGGGTGGGGTATCTCAAATGACCAAATTTCAGAATTAGTGTTTTCGTATTCGTTAAATCCTTTTGAGGTGAGTGGCTTCGACTAACATACAAGAATCACGGCCATAATTATTATTCATTTTATCATCTTTTATCGTACAAAGTTATGTTCAGAATCAGAGTTTTAGTATTCTTTAACTTCCTCTCAAATAAACTTGGGCACTGATTACAGCTAAACAAAAAGTATTCTTTAACTTCCTCTCAAATAAACTTTGGCACTGATTACAGCTAAACGGTGTTTTAGTATTATTTAACTTCCTCTCAAATAAACTTGGGCACTAATTACAGCTAAACAATGTTTTGTTTTTTTATGAAGGAATAAAGAACACATTGAACACTGATTAACCAAATGACGGCAAACCATCTATTATTTCCCTATACTCGGTAGTTCCTTCTAATAATGCTGTAAAAGTGTCGGTCTCTAATCTTTAAAGAATGACTGTTTGAATTGACACGTTCTGTCAAGTTATGGCACTGGAAATATAACAGCTCCAACGGGTTCGTTACGGTGATATGTAAAATGGGTAGTTTACATGTCTACCAGTATTATATCCTACTAACATTTTTGTATACACTTTGATGCAAGACATGGCCAGATGTTGCTCCGTGTGTGTCAGAGATTGTTCAGTCTAATCAAAGTTGGTGCAAGCCATGGCCAGATGTTGCTCTGTTTGTGTCAGAGAGGTTTCAACCCAATCAAAATTTGGAATGATGTTGCCGGACAAAGCGACGGATCAGTGGTCTGCATCCAAATCAGAGTTGGGACTTAAAATTGTAAGTCTCATCTAATAATCAACATATTCCAAAACTTTAACGTCTACTAGTAATATTCGACATGTGATGATTCCCTTTATTGGTTTCGCGCTTTATAATCTGTTACTTACCAACACCGGTAGTAATTTTTGTTTATATCAACATATCCACCAGTTATTTATTTACATTAAATACAATTGAGCAAACATTCGTCTTCATGAACATGGAAAGTAGTCGTTTATTTTCCGGTCTGTAGACATAATTATAGACCGGAGAACTATTCCAGACTTGTAATATTAGAAGAAATGTGACTTAATACTATCAATATAACTGACACCAGAAAAGATTGTATACCGCATTTAATATGTTTTGGTATTGTTTTTTTAACAGCTAAAATCGCCCGGTGGGATAAATCAATGTGTTTTTAGATCTTGACAAAACCTTCAAGCAACGCCGCCTCGAAGAACATTTATATGTCTTTCTGTTCATTTAGTGTAACCATATTTATTCTGATTAAATGACCTTTAATGGATGTGTAATACCAACAAGCTATTTCTAAATTATATTAATGGCGGTGTACAATAGCACATATTAGATATACAACTTCAGTGGGGTTCAGCGTACTTCTTCTACGACTGTGGTTCATTCAAATTGCAGTGGTGGAAATGAAATGGGGATTAACGTCCCACTTTTCTGAACTAACCAGGCTATCAAAGACGTGATTACGCCATACAGTGTGCTGTGCCAGGGATCGTTTACGTGCACGGGACTTCGGTCAATTATACCACTTAACCCTCTTCCTTATCAATCATTACCATACGTCATGAACAGATTCCGGGGGTCGTCCTCGGCTAACCTGGTTAGTGGCCGTTATGGCGTTAAACACTACAGGCCCGGGACTGTACAGCGCAGTGGACGTTTACGGTTAGCCCCCGGATCCATTCACTCTTTTGAAGTGTTTGTTTG
Organism: Patella caerulea; assembly: GCA_036850965.1. Lineage (NCBI taxonomy): Eukaryota > Metazoa > Mollusca > Gastropoda > Patellidae > Patella > Patella caerulea. The sequence continues at coordinate 25,646,799 of JAZGQO010000014.1, read as the reverse complement.
TTGTCTCTGAGTATGATGTCTTGTCCATATATTTGTTTTGTGTAAATTATGTGTGGTGCAGTCCCCCTGCACTTACTATTAGGTATACAAAGTAGGTCCTCCGGATCAGCGTGTAACCTTCTTCAAAGAATGTGATCATTGTGACTACGACCGCCAAATGGGTTGCTATCACAGACCGCCTCAAATAAACATGCACATTAGTGTCGAAAACCTCGGGTGATAAACTATAATCATTACATTTATAGTCTACCGCATTTCATAAGGCCAACTTCCTCTCCTATAATAATGGAACGATTTCAAAGTTATATTTATTTAGAAATAGTGGTCTTATTGGATCTTTACCGATTTGATAAAGTGAATTTTTACTGGTCCAATTTGGGAGGCACCATAAATATATATATATATCTCCAAATAGCTCAACAGTTACACAATATTTTTATATATATATATATATATATATATATACCAATCCTTATAGTCACTAAATAAACGGTCATGTTGTACTTATTAAGCTATGACAATTTAACCATCCACAAATAATACACTGAAAAATGGTTTTGAGTGTCGTCCATAACATCCAGACACTTTTGAAATTAGTCTCATTTAACCAGTCTACCGACCATTCTCCGTCTGATTGACATGGCCGGGGTAATCAAGCCTACTTTTTTTATGAAACATGACCGAATGCAGGAACTAGAAATTGAATTTACAAATAACGCACGGTGAGCGACTCAACAATCGTTTTACGGACCTTAAAAGTAAAATGAAACTACTGCTGGTATCATGTCCCTGCCCAACCCGCGTTAAGAGATATTATTTGTACTAAACCAAAAGATGCCACTCCTCACGGCCTTGTTAATGATAAAGCAAATAAAAAAAAACGAGCGTAATTTCTAATAACCAAAAAGCGAAATATTACTCTTTTTTTCACAATCTTCAAAAATAGATCTTTTACGGCAGTAATAATTGTTAGTGTGTTGAGAATTTCACGTGCTGTGGTTATTTATAGACTCAACGAGAGTGCGAGACCATCAGAAACAAGTTCAAGTTAACCAACTGAAGCGTGCACATTCAATGTGTCTAGTACAACTTTTCAGTAGGCACGAGGGACACCCTAATTAATAATTGGTCAACTGACAATGTTTCAAACCCGCGGAGAGAATGAGTTGGGTCGCCTGTCAAACCCCGTGCGTTTTCTCTGGTCCCCCACGGCTGTAGACCCCTACGCGCAAGCGGACTATTGAAAAACAAAATGTAACATGAGCTAGTCCCGAGTGTACGTTAAATCCCATCTCTCTCTCTCTCCTGCTTTCATAATTTTTGTCTTCTGAACTTTAAAACAACGAAGTTTTGGGATTTCCGTTTTCGACCCCACTTCTAATTGCGCCAGATTTTTTGTGTAATTGTACATTAGGTTATTGTCTTGACTTGACCACGTGTGGTGGCGGATAGCAATCCGTATATGGAGGCTTTTGAGACACATTAACTCTTTCTTATGGAAGGATTTAAACTAGTGCTAAATAAAATTATCCGTGTTGACGAACGTTAATTTCGATTTGGTTATTTTTTCTGTTAAATTCTTGATTTGGTCTCCTGTCAGCCCACCTCATTGCAAAAACAAATTTAGCTTTTTAAATGCAACAAGGACCATCGTAAGATTTAATATCTTGAATTATAACTTCTTAGAGGGTTTAGTCGTGACAAAAGGATTATTTGCGTGTTACTTAATTACTAATATTAAACTGAACCGTAACGACCAAAGAGTCATAAAGGTGGCTTGTTTCAGTTGTATGTCTTATACTGGAAAATCAATCATATTTGTTCTAAAAGTTCTCCAATCGGCCAGTGTTCAGTCAGAACGGATCCCCAAATCACACACCGACATACACATTTTAAATAATTTAAGTAATTTCATTATTTGCTTTGCAGAACACAAAACCAAACACAGTCGTTTCAATAACTGAATTATTTCAAAAGACTGCAATAGTTCTTCGTATTAATATTTTTTGTGAAATGTTTATAAGCATTTGGATGTTTCGTGACAGAGAGATTACTAATGTTTCACAAGTTCTATAACTGTTAATCTTATAGCTGTCTTGTTCAGTACAAAATAGATGCACGCTTTGTGCACGGGAAGATTTGCTTTCTAACTACGATATGGTTAATATTCTAGAAGACACCGAGAAATGGTTCCAGTAGGTCTTCCTAGTCAGAGAGAATGGCATATTTTGTGGGAATAAATTCCCACTAAAATGATTCTTAATTTTTCTGAAACTATAGGATGGGTAGTGTTCCAATAAAATCCCCCCAGTTAATCGGCCTTGGGGGAAAAAAATTTACAGCCATTTTTAGGTTTGGTATCCGAACTTTTGTAAAATTTCAGTTTTTGGGTGCCTGATTGGTCAATGGTACTTTGTATGGTGTCGATATATAGGTTTTCGGGGTTGGATAATGCGAAAATGGTGTTTATTTTGTCGTACGGTTACTATGGTAACCATATTTTCAGTTTTGGTATCCGATTTTTTTTTTTTTTCATAATTATTTTTTAGTACATGTGAGGTGTCAAAATATAGGTTTTTAGGGGCGCTGAGTCCGATTCTAAGGGTATTCTGTAGATAAGATGGCCAAATAGCCCATATTTGCCTTAATTTGGCCCAAACCTAGTAGAATGGAGAGAGAGAGAAATGGAGTTAAAGTCCACTCAACACAAACTAGGTCATTTCGGGACTAAAATATGGTTTGGTCTTTAGCAGTGGGAGGAAATCGGAGTGCCCGGAGGAAACCCACGAGGTTGAGAAGGCGCCCCTATCTCCATGCCACATACGCTCACAGCAGGACTCGAAACCACAGCCGCAAGGAAGAGGTGGCCAGCCAGCTAGAGGTTGAAGCGCGGCACTCTAGACCACTAGGCCATCCCAACTAGTAGAATGGAATCTAGTTATTGAATAGCTAAGACACTAATATGGTCCTACAGCATGCATACCAGAATTCATATTATAGATTATACTGATCTGGATGAGTTACTGGTAAACGTCACATTTCCTGAACGTAGAAACAAGCACTCCTAAACAGGTTCAATAATGAAGAAGTAGCATTCAGATGGCCCTCCCACTTCAGTCGCTCACAAGCAATAAACGTATTAATTTTGTCAGCATGTTCCTATAATTGTAACCAAAGTTTTGCAGTTCTGGATTTCAGTGACAATTCCTTTCTAGTACATCGTAATTGACTGTCGAATTCATTGACATACGAAGAGTCTTGAATTTTATAGACTCATCATTTGGATCCAAATCTAAAAGTGGAAGAATTGTAACTTGGTCCTCGTCAATATTACCATGTCCCTTGAATACGTGGGTCATAAAGCCCGACCAATTAAGCCAATCCGAGGATTGTGTCATTGTGTCAAGAATTCTGAAGATGACAATTTAAGTTCGAGTAGTACGATCGCGGCGGAACTAAGCATGGCAATTTTAGATGCACTAGTGGTATAAATTTGTGTTTTGTCAATGCCGGTGGGCCAATTGGTACATAAGATAATACTGGTATAGTTTTCATGTCCTTAAATTGTGAAACACTAATCCGTGAGCGACTTTGTATTCGTACAGTGTCTTCTCTTCGTACAGCGTATTTTTTCTTTGCGAATTTTATCAGTCCAAGTCCATGAAACGTTTGAATTCTAGAATCTGCATTATCCCCTACGAACTGAATAGGTTCTTCTTCTGGAGAACTAAGAATAGAAATATCATCGACTTGTTGCATTATAGAATGTCTTAATAACACAAGTTCGTCATGCGAAATTGAAAAGCCTAACGAATACAGTTCATCAATGAGTCATCTTAGCCAAACACATGATCCATCTCTACGCAGATAATAATCGGGATAACACAGATTTCGGTCTGACCAGTTGTGTGAAAGCATGACCAATCGATGCAGACTTCAGATTTTCCCCATGTAATGTGGTTAGCTAAGTTCTGAGACAAGGGGTGAGGAATTCTTAACAAGAATTAATATTTTTGTAGTCATTGGGGTGTGGATATTCTGTTTTAGAATAATCACTCGCCTTTATCTCTTCTTGGATTAATTTACCTGCTGTAGACATTATTCTCTGCGCCTCCAGATTTTTGTCACTTTTTCTGTCCTGATACCATTTCTCATTTATGATTAATGATGCCATATCCACAAAACACACTACATCCTTCCTGCTACCGCCCATTTGTGCAAAAAATAGATGGTCTGGGTATTTCTCTTGTAGTTTTTGTCTGAGTCGTTTCTCACTGTATGACTGACCATCACCGGATAACCGGTGAAATGAAAAAATGATACCAAAACCAAAAATGCGGTTATCATGGAAACCATACGACAAAATAAACATCATTTTTGTATTCTCCGAACCCGAAAACCTATATATCGACACCATACAAAGTACCACTGACCAATCAGGGACCGAAAAACTGAAATTTCACAAAAGTTCGGATACCAAACATAAAAATGGCTGTAATTTTTTTTCCCCAAGGCCGTTTAACAGGGGGAATTTTTCTGGAACACTACCCATCGTATAGTTTTAGAAAAATCAGGAATCATTTTAGTGGGAATTTTTTCCCGCTAAGCAGGCCATATGGAGTCAGCCCCCTCGACTATCCTACTTACTCCAGCCACAATGGCTTATTATACATAGTTCATTTGCGCAAAAGGTTTACTGGCCTATAGCTTCCTTAATTTACACATAAACTTACCCAAAACAGTACTGCACATATAATAAATCAATTCCCATTGAAATAAGGCAAAGCACACAGTTTAACGTTACGGGTATAGTAACTAGAAGACCCCATACCCATCCCCATAAAAGGAGATTTGGCTTGAGCGGATAAGAACTCTGTGATATTATATGAAACATATAATTATATGTATTAACTATTGACACCGGAAAAAGCGGGGTTTTCTATTGAATTTTGAATTCTATGAAGCTAAAATGGACTAAGCTGATCTTTGTAAAATGTCCAGGTAACATTTATTTCCAACACGGACCACTTAATTTAATGTTCTAATTATAAATAATAATCAAACAAGCATGTTCATAAACCTCTCGATATTGCTTTTAAGCTTGATGTGAATCCAGTATGTCACATATGAAGTTGAATTGTGAACTGCAACAGAGAAATACATTTATACCAGCACTCTAGAGGCTTTACGCCAGCTTATATCTTGACTTAGCAACCGGAATAATTGTTTTTCTAATCGACATATTGAACAAATGCGTCTCTGTTTTGAACAATATGACATAATGTAAGAAATGGATTTCTAGATCATCTTTGAGAACTTTTGTTAGGACAGTTGGTGAGTTATCATTAAATGATTACTGTGACAAAACAAAATGAACTTTGGACAAAAATGGGAGAAATCAAATGAGTAAAACGTTCTACCTTTCTGCACCGACTGGTCTAATGAGCATGGACTTGCGTCATACAGTGTGCCATGAAGAAAATCTGCCCGTAAAGGTTTTTTTTTTAACGGAACCTCAATATAATGTCCTTGTTGGAAAATACCGAAAAACTGGTTAGCGAGCAATCACGACTAAAAAAATATGAATGAACAGCGATGTTAAATGATATTGATATGAATGGTAATTATTTTACCAAACACGACTTCATATATCCTCATGCAGTCGACCTACTCTATTTCATTTTTTGGCATCAAGTGACTATTTTATTCACTTCTATTCTATGTTACCAATCAACATAATACCGGAACTAATCCGCATCAAAGTTTTATCAGAATTCAACATAAAACGACAGGCAAACCTTTTACGGAACGTAAGACATGTCAGGGATGCTGCATTTGAATTGAGATCTGTCAGATTGTCCGTCAAAACAAGCAGAAGGGTAAAAAGCCGTTGGGTTAGCTGTGACATCGATCGTTTACCTAAAGAATAAACGAGTGTAATATTTCGAAAGCAGACGTAGTATGTATATACATGTACATAGAAAGATTTTGAAATATAGTTAAGGAAGCTTTATCCGAGGAAGGGGTATGCAAATCAAACGACATGTAGATAGGTTTGGAAATGATCGTCTACAGAGCTCTACGTGAGTGATCTCCATCAATTACATAGGGGTGGAGTAAACGTGAATATGCAATTCATTTTGGAAACTGTTCGCTTCTTGGTAATTTTCATGTAGCAATAAACAACATTATATTATTATTAGAAAGTTTACGGGAGGCTTTCATTTAGTATGCATCTTTAGTAATACACAGGATTCTCATGGTATATGATGATTTTTATTTAAACAACAAACCCGTCACAGAGCTTAAGATATATTCTTGGGGCTACAATAAAGGTTTCTAGATTCACCCACACAACACAAACCAGTTTCATTCTCTGAAGCATGTCTTTGATTTCCCATTACCGCACAGCCCGACGAAACTATACAAAACTTTAAATTAAAAAGTCCGCTGACTAGAACAGGAATGTGTCTCTAGTCCGTGGGTTAATGGACATTTGAGCATTACATTATCCTACATTACGCAGACGTTCTAAAGTACATAATGAGAATATAATGTCCTCTACAATGGTTTGGGATTCGTGCGATGGTGTGCATTTCATTAAGCCTGTCATGCGACACGAGATAAACTTTGATGTCCATTTTACCTCCCCTGCCTAGGCCATATTTTTATTGTACGGTATCCATTTTGGCCCGGATATTTCTTAGTTATAATAAACTGCGATGTAATTTTTATTTCAAGTAAAATCGTAGACCTTCACAATATACCCAAATAGATACTAACCGTTTCACCTGCGCTATATGCACAATGAGTAGAGACAAATGGTGACAACGGTTACGAATTGCAGCCGGGTGGGTTGTAGTATGGAGATAACAGTTTCTTTGGAGTTTTATTATTCAAAGACACGAGTATTAGATTCCTGGCCTAAACGCTAATCAGTATGTTTAATATTTAAAATAGCACGTGGGCGTATAAAAAGGGTAGACGGTGGACCTTCGATATGAACCACAAATCTTGCCGCAAAATTGACTGTCACCAAGCTAGCGGTCTGTCGCATAAATCGACACCATTGCAGTTTGAACTGAACAACATTCGTTAATTGTTATTGTGATTGAGATATAGTTACGAATGTGTAGCGTTTGATAAATAGAATCTTCATCATGCTGGTAAGTGCAATTTCTACAATAGGACTTTTGTTGAATCAGGCGTTAAATACCAACCAGCCAGCAAGAAAGGAACACACAATGGATCATACTTTATGCTGTTGTTTTTATATTGTCCCAAATGTAAAAGCAACACTTAGTTTTACATCGTTTTCGGGATACAGGTGCTCTATAAATACATTTATACCGTACAGTGTTAACAATTTACCAACAAAATGTAGAGTGCACTACACAAAATATAATATATATACAAAGATAATAAGGTGTGCTAGTACATACCAAGATTAACACAAGCCAGAAGTTAGCAAGTACATGTAGAACATTCAGGATGATATTCGTTCTGTTTTATATTAAGTATTAATGGGTAGCTGTTTTGTTAAAAACTATTTAGACTTACATGTAACCTATACCAACAATTCTACAAAAGGAAGCGCCAAAATGAACCTAATAATCGTCAATCGTAAGGTTGGGTTAGGTCATCCGTTATATCAAAAAAATGGTGTAGATTTATTTATATACGTTTATAGGAACCTCCAAAACAGAATTCTAGAAAATGTTCTATTAGTGGCAATAAACTAATTTGGAATCTCAATCGATTGCATGGTTGAAAAAGCACAACCATTCCCTGCATATATTAAATCTATTAGCACCGCACAAGGCAAATAATATTAATAAGTGTCATTGACATTTATTATTTGTTTTTAAAAACAAAACAGAATAGAGAAACTGTCAAAATGGGCTCTTATTATGACCTGCTAACGAATCTATCAGGTGCGGATCCTTTGAACGAATCTTAATAAAGCATTACCAAAGCAACATACATACGACACCGTAACCTTGTTAACCAACAGTGGGGTATGCATTTAATCATGACGGTATTATCACAGTCGTGAGTATGGCCCATAATTTCTATTAACTCTGGAGTTTTAAGATTTGTTTTTATGAATCTGGTAAAACAGAACTGTAAAAGATGATGCTAAAATGAGCGTCTGTTCCCATGCCCCTAACTGCGTAGATCCATTTAAGACGTCTGTAACAAAAGCATTGCATGGCGGAATCAGATGGTTTTATTCAATAATATGTGATATGGCGTGTAGTACGTTGATGTCCGACAGAAGAATCGATGAGCTGATTGAAATGAATGAACAGATATTGTGAATGAAATTAGGGTTAGAAAATGACAAATATTTTTTATGTTCTCTACTTAATTCATCCCGTCATGAAAATAGGAAGAAATTTATTAGTTTATGATAAGATTTTAATAAAAGAAAATGAATAACATACCTTTGAGCACAATTAGGATACACTCCCCTCGCCACCACCCGTCGTAGTAATTTCAAATTCCAATGTTACGCATTTGTTATGATCTGCAGTGTGTACTACTTCATAATATACTTTCGAGATATTTCCAACACGATAAGCATGTATGTTCAGTTTTTCTGCCGAGCGATCCGTACACCGTCCGCATACCACTATAGTCAATATACTGGTCTATTATCTATCAGGATATGTCTATTAGGATCAGATCACTTCAGGCTGTGACGTGCTCTGTGATTATTTATTCCACGATGTACAAGGGTATATTTACTTGATATTAAGAAATCCTGTATCTGTGCAGCTAATACATAGTCCAGGTTAATTAGTCTATTCCTGATTTCACTTAAGTTATTCCTGAATTTTCTTGTCTTTGTCTTATTGTTTGATGGGATATTCCGTGCCTCGTCAGTTATATTATTAAATGACAGTTTTACTATAACTGTACATAACAGTTCGTAGCATGCAATACAAACCTTTATCTAAGCCAATTGTCAGTCTATGGTGAAGTGTTAACGTTATAGCTGTTATTTACCAGGTTACATGTACTGCAACACCGACTCGATGTTCGAATTTGTCCTTCTGGGATCACTTATGCATTATACACACGTATGCCACGTGTCTATGTATAAGAAAGTGGATGAATTCCATTAAAACCAATACATACACAATTACATTACAAGTAAGTGTAAGTCTTGCGCCGAATAATAAACCTGAAAATAGTAGTTGCAGCTTTATCTATGGTGGTTACCGAAATTTGCGTTTTTAATGTCACTGCACATATTATTTATCCATCCGTATTTTATTATTGTTGTCACTGATATATAGCTATAACATCGACATTATTAAATGATGTGTTTAGAAGTGGTGTGTCTTTCTGATACAGACAACAGCTAGCGTAGCTCTTTCTCTCTCTATATACTGACTAGACTATAGTTACCAATAGCCATATGACCACGATCAATAACACAGAAGAAATAATTAAATATACAGAACTGCTGGCCGATGATTACATAAAAGATTAAAGGTATCTTGAGTCAGGAAACACTGTTTTAAGACTTCCAACATTTTTTTCCGGTTCCGAATTAATTAAGAAAAGATAGGTCTTATATCACCTTTGATGAGCCGTTAACGCCATTTTTTTTCTGTATTTGGAACACGTCTTCATTCATCCGGTTGGTGCAGAAAATAGGACGTGAAACCCCCGTTTCTATTTATTTCTCTTTTGCGAATATTACATCAGAAAGTTAAAATACTGTATAATGTTTGCTAGGATATATTTCACGGCCAAGTCTTTATGTCGACTAACGGAGGTAAAACTGTTTGATTTAGGGCAAAACAAAGTATTGAAATAGATTGATCAGATGTGTTATTTCGACGAGTGATTGCAACCTCTGTACCAGTAATTATTCGTTTCCAGAGATTAAGCTAAAGTCGGCCAGATTTATAGTTCAATGCTGGCTTACTATGTCTGTCGAGTCTTGTTGACTACGGTCATATCTCAACGACGGCTTTATCTTAAGACGTAAAACATTTTCAACATAGACAGGTTGGTTGTCGTCCTACAATACAAATGAACAATGATATCGATAGTTTAAGTTCGACAATCATAATTTTTGAAACGTTTTAAATTAATAAAATAATAAGTTTAAAGGTAAACTATACATTTTTATAAATTCTGTGACCCCTGTAACTATGATCAACAAGGTTCAAAATAAAATATTTGCATTATGCCCAGATGCAATTTACAATTCGAAGAATTCTGCCAATACTTTATAAATGGCATAATCCATTAATTATTGCAATTGAGACTATCTTGTCATAGAAGAACGTAGTTTCAAATATATTCATTTTCAGAAGGAAACATTTTCAACAAAAACAAATTGTCGTCCCACAATACAAATCTTACATAATCTATCTGCAAAGTAGCATTATGTAAAAGCTAAATCGGATATTGTATGTCTGTTGTGTCTTCAAATGTCATTTAAATGATTAATTAGGTATTTATTAACATACCAGGTCCATAATTACCCCACACACACACACACACACACACACAAACACCAAGATTATTGGATGGAAAAGAAATTGAATGGATTTAAAACGAACAACTTCATATTTTAGTATGTTTACTTAGGCATTCTATTATCGGAATTAGACAAACTGCGCGCTTGTCTTGTATAGTTTATTTTAGGCATCTGTACTTTGGGAAAACATTCAAAATCGATCAGGGTCAATTTGACTGCTATACTATGGTAAACTGCACATTGCATTGAATTACATTTGCAAGACGCTTAAAATTAGAATATATATACATGTTTATAAACTCTTTTATTTTGTCCTGGTACATACTGAGCATCTACTATGTCACATAGGCCCTTCTGCGTTCATCCATTCTATCTGACAATGGCTGTCATTTTACATCATAGAAAAAAAACCTCGTTGTCTTCCATTACTTGGATTTGGCTACTAATTTACCTAATGAGATTCACTGAGATTCTTAACATGTTGATGCGGGGAGGGGACATTCCTTAAAGAATGCATGTGGATTTATTTTTTAATTTTTTTTTTGGACTTCGAGGTGGTTCCAACTGCTAATCTGACTGGCATATTTGTCTTAAAATGATTTAGCCAAATGCTCAAAATCGACATAGATAACTGTTTTAAAGCAATGGCTTTTTTGCCATGGCATGTACCGTGCAGTCACTATTTCAAATTTTGCAGACGCGCCCTCATCCATGCTGCCGCTGTACTGTATACAAATAATTGCCATTCTGCTGACTGACCAACATAAATATTGCTGTTATTTGTTAATACAGAGCTACACATCTTTCCCGGTCGTTAGAAAGATAAAATATATATATATAGCTGGCAGAATTAACCTCGAATGAATACATATTAAATATTTATGGTAATATTCACAATGCATGACAACCTGCAGTCTTAACCAAAGCATGTATTAGTTAAAGATAAAGCTGTCAACGTTAACTATAGGCTTCGCAGATCTAGGATGCCTACGGTCAAGGTGTATAATATTTTCGACGCTGTTATAATCTTTTTCTCCGCGCACATCATAATTATACTATTCCTAACAAGTAGGGGATATTTGATTTTGGGGGCATAATACTAAAATATGCAAATGACTACGAAAAAAGTCACTATAGAACCTAACAGAAGAAACATTTCCAGATACATGTGACGCCCAAACGCACCAATAGCTACCGCATGGAATGCAGGTGATGCTTGGGATCATCATGGGGGTCTAACCCAAGATTTGCACGACTCTGACTTTGAATGTTACAGTCATTGTGGCATTGAATTCCAGGGAGGAAACATCAGTTTAATTGTTTTAATGACCAGAAAACAAATTTTGATATGCGTCGGCTTACCCAAAATGAAAGGATACGTGCCCTTGGCATGCTACAGATCGGCACAACACAGGCGGTTGTGGCGCGGACGATGAATGTTTCTCAGTCTGTCATAAGCAGGCTATGATCCAGATACCGTGATACACAATCTGTACAGGACAGACCACGCTCAGGTCGACAACTCAAGCCCAGGATCGTTTTATCCGTACCTTGGCCTTGAGAAATCGTGTCATCACAGCAAATCAGATCAGCGCTCGTCTTCAAATCGACACTGGTGTGAGAGTGAGTGGCCAGACGATTCGGAATCGACTGCATAGGGGTCACCTTCGCGCCCGACGTCCTCGCGTGATCCCTTGTTTGAGAGATCATCACATTCAGGCAAGACGTCGTTGGTGTAGGGATCGTCAACACTGGGATAATCGACGCTGGAGCAATGTGATGTTTTCAGATGAGTCCAAGACGTTAACATCATCAGACATGATCGATTTGGGGGTGGTTCTGTTATGGTGTGGGGCGGCATCACTGTTGCTGGAAGAACGGCTTTACATGTTGTTGCAGGGCATGTTACAGGCCAGTACTACCGGGACAACATCTTGGCAGTCCATGTTGTGCCGTTCGCACGACGTCATGGCCGCCGTTTCATCTTCCAGGATGACAACGCAAGATGTCACAGGGCCAGGATCGGTACAGGTTACCTCCAACAACAGAACATCACCACATTACTTTGGCCAGCACTGAGTCCCGACCTCTCACCCATCGAGCATGTCTGGGACATACTTGGACAGGGGTTACGTCAACGTCAACAACGTCCTGCCAATGTCCAAGAACTTGCTGCTTCGTTGCAACAGGGATGGGACAATCTGGACCAAAATGACCTTAGACGTCTCATTAGGAGTATGCCACGTCGGATCAATGCTTGTTTGGTAAACAGAGGAGGATTTACCCGTTACTGACTTTGTTGTGATGCTGTGGTAACTTTGCTGTTCGACCCCGGGTATCATTTTGTCATTTGTTTCTTCGTCAGTTTCATTAGGTGACTTAATAACATCAATACTTTAAAAATCAAATATCCCCTACTTTTTTTGAATAGTATCAATATCATTCGCAAATATTCAAATGTATTTGTGCAATATAATTAGTTTAAACTGATTGCGTATACCCAGTGTATGTGAGTAAGTAGGGTCTAAAGTTATGTCCAAATAGATAGCGTGAAGTGTGAAAATGCTTTTCTGAGCAAGAATTCATTTGCAGACAGACTTTGATGTGATTTGGTTAACGACAAGGCTAAGGTTAGAAATCCATGACGCCAATCGACAGGAAGGTCGGATACGTAGCTGTACTAATAGTAGTCAAAAGTAACAGTGACATAGATCTTAAAGTGCCAATCCCGATAACTTTTCGAGGAATAAAACTGCTTAATTTTGTATTAAAATCCTTTAAAATCCATAACCTAAGGCCCACCTACTAACCCGATATTTGTGATACGCTTGTAAATAACTTAAACCTGACAGTCTTCATCTAGAAATGGAGACGTTGTATTATACAGTATCTGGATAAAACCAGACTTTTTTTCTATAAAAATAATATGTAGGTGAAATTTACCTTTTGTTATCAAGTACACGGCATGGGTCATTCACTGTATAGACCTCTCAAGAAACATTAATCGATTATCAGGTCACCCAATGAAAAAATTGGCCCGAAATCTTAAAAGGGTTACGTGTCTGGATAAGCAGTGTTAACGTTCACGTCCAAACGACTCAATATTTTGAGCTGAAATTTTGAGACAAGGTAAATACACCATGTCACTATATTTTGGTCTATAAATTTCATAAATACTCTGACTTGAATTTTTGAGACTCTGTTTTTATCGGGATTGTCCCTTTAAACACGCAAAATGACACTGAACCGACCTTTGTTACAATTTTAGTATCTAATTACAAATCTCTTATTACCTATGGCATCTGTAGATTACACAGTAGTACTTTGAATACTTGGCAAGCTATAGGCAATCTGGGGAGAAAGAACACATCACTACGACAGGAGGAGATCTGAACCTATCATATATATGCTGCAAATCACAATTAACTACTGCACTGCCAACAAATAACACAGTACTTGTCTAAGATAGTAGCTTTGAATAAGCCACGTTCACCACAACGAAGGGTCATGTGTTAGATATATTCTTAACCAAAAGACCTATTGGTATAAACCTACGTGAAGCCTTCTCAGACATTGTAAATGTAATACCCCCGTCAGACCGGAGTTGCGTCCTTACTGCGCTTCCACTGCGACAAAAAATGGTCTCAGAGCGAGTTAAGAACGCCATAAGCGTAGTAACAGTGCTGTGGTCTCCATGGTCGCCAATGATCGCCGAGCCACGACGTTTGTTTTGAACATGCGCATATGATCTGGAGAGCTGCGAGAACGTGATGTGGTCGCAAAAGTCCTTATTGCGCTGCTACGGCGACACAAAATGTTTTCAGAGCGTGCCAAGATCACCCTGAGCGCTGTGGAAACGCGACATATCGTTCTGTGCTCTCCATGGTCGGCAATGATCGCTCAGTCACGACGTTTGTTTTGAGTATGTTCAAAGAAAACGCCAAGGTCCTGTCATATGACATTGAAAATCTAGAGAACGTGGTGGGTCGCGCGATAAGCGTGGTAACATTTCTATGAACGTAGCACACGCGCAGTACACACGTAGAAAAGGCGCTGCGAAAATTGTAACATTTGCAACGGTGCTTTCATAGCGTCTTCACCACAACCCTCACGCGTTGACCGGGACCCCACCAAGCGCTCTTAGTCCTTATGGCGTTGTCATAGCGATGATTCCACCACTGTTGCGCGACTGCATCACGACCTCATGGGGCTACCTCTAAAGCATATGGCGATTTTATGAGGTTCCCACAACGTGTATGGATTTCTTAATACGACCATGGCGCGGTTACCAAGCTTGCATTATTCGCATATAGCGACCATGCATTTCATGCACGACTTGCTTTGAAAACGGACGATTCAAAGGTCATCTTGAAATTTCGAAAAAAAATCAAACCAGCTTGCATAGTCGCCGTGATCACGTGGTGGAAACGCACGTGTAGTCCAGATAAGACGGGTGGTTGAGAGACACGGGTTCGCGATGACCGCCGTTGCCAAGCTTATAGATCTCAATCGAAACGCCATAAGCGCGGAGAGATCGTGACGAACCCGCCGCGAGAATGCTATATAAACTCGCAGTAAGAACGCGACTTTTTTAAGTTTGTAATTTTGGGACATTTTTCCGCGTTGTGTTCACGCTTGCCGACGACCTTGTGTATTTCCAGGCCGCCGTTCGGTCGCAGAGCGCAGAAGGGTCACCACTCCGGTCTGACGGGGGCTTTAGGTGCATTCTCCATTCTCCACGATTATCTGGACACGTAACCCTTTTCGTTGGGTTGTCTCACAATCTACTGCCGTTCCCCTAGAAGTCTGTACAGTGTGTAAACCACGTGCTGTACTTGATAACCTACACGTTATTTTTATAAAATAAATGCCTGGTTTTATCCAGACACCGTATAGTACAGCCATTGGACACTACTCTCCATTTCCAGATGAAGACTGACGGGATTCCATAGCACGTACTTTGAGTTAGTTGCTCGGCTCTTATGTGGGAGATTTTAAGCGCCTTTAACACGAAGTTGAGCAGTTTTGTTCGCCAAAATATAATCTAGATTGACCCAACTGTGCGGTAATCCATTCAATAATACTCTAGACGTCTTTAACTCAGCGCGCGGTAAATAGTCAACGAAAATTAGACAGATTCGCGCATGCGAAGGGGTGATCTTCCACAGGGTCAAATCTTGGCTCAACATATACATCGATGTGGATATAACATTAGAAATCAGCAAGCCATTTCAAAGGAAAATATACTTTGATGTAGAAATCACAATTCCCTGTGGGATTTCCTAAAATTCGACCTATTGAAATTCCGCGCATGCCATCATTTAGATGTAAACGACCATGGATTAATCATAAAGTGAAACTACTACCAAGGCCTAAAATGAGAAGCAAAATCCAAACACTAAAAAGTCCACTTAAAAGGATGGTAGCGACACATAGGCATATTAAGCATAAATTCTGATTTGTTATCAAATCATCAAATGCCACGAGTATCAAAGTCATCAATGAGTCGACTCCAACGGGTCGGAGTAACATATTTACATATGGAACAAAATTCAACCTCTCAAATTGCCAATTGTCATATTCTACAATGAAAATGAAGACATGTCAACAATAATGACTATAGGAACCAAACCGCTCATATTATTCAACTAACCACAAACGTTAATTCCACAAAGCAACTAGTCGAGATGAAATACCTACAATATTTAAGAAAAGGGATGGACATCGACATACGGCTTGGTTTCGCCAACTGTGATAACGTGCGAAATAGTATTGTATTATATTGGAAGAGGGCGATAATTTGGCTTACACGGGTCAATATAACCATACAAAGGTGTTTGTGGCATACTTGCATTCAGGGACAAACACATTATGTCCTATCTGCAAGCTACATTTATGGAGGTCTCTGGTTCAGACCCCGTCTCCACCGAGAAGTTTTTCCGGGATGTCCCGCCTAGTTTCCGGTAAGGAAGGGCGCCTAACAAGATTGTTGGAATTCCATGCATAGAAACGGAAACGCCCACTGCCGTGGAAAATACATTCTATGCCAGGCTGCATGGAATATGTCCGTCTTTATTCGACTGGTTAATATTGAATAGTAAGACGTGAAACCTGGTTCCAGTTGTAACATACATCCTGTACTGCCATTTAATGTTTCTCTTCTGTCTGGTATGGCCAACAAGATTCTGATATACCGACTGCGGTCATATAATCTCCATACAGGCTTATCATTGAACGACCAATTTAAGGTTTACGAAGCACCAAAGCCGCGGTGGATTGGAAAATATCTAATAGAATCGATGATATTTGTTCTAGATTGCATTCCGTCTCGGGTCAGCTTGACACTTAATGCCCTGAATGGTCAACTGGTGATCGAAGTCATTACCAATTATGAAAGTTGTACGGAAAACAGTTGGTAGAGACCTATTACCGTTTTATGAAGACGTTACTTTTTATTATTATGAATGTGTATATGATAGTTTTTGTGTGTTCTGTGCCTAATTACTATATAGCCCTGGGTTGACATATTCCTTTATTTCTGAGTAAACATAGGCCCTCTTGAAGTTTTGGGAATGGCAGTAGGAAAACAAGGATTGGGTATTCGCTTCTTCGGTATAAACCACAATTTAAGTTACAACTGGACATATGTAACGTAGACTTTATTTTGGTCAAAGGCTTACAGAAGATTGCAGCCCATTCTAAAAGCTCGTGGATAAAGGATAGCACTTATTAAAATCAAAATGAATAAAGTTGCATTATAATACATTTTTCACGTATTTGTCAACAACATAACCCAATGAATAGTAGATAAATCCGTTCAAGTTCGAACTCATTTGCGGTAAGATTGAAATACGCTGACGCATATTGAAATGCATCGTCAGAACACAAGTTGCACAACCGATAACTGTACTAACAAATGTAAGAATAAATTTAGATTTGTGAAATAATAATGCATTATGAATCTGTATCATGATAAAAGAAAATATGCCCAACTTAACGGAATATCCGTCTTAGTATGTTGTAAAAAATGAGTTTAGAAATTTTATTTTAAAAAACAGCAGAATCGTGTTCAACCTTTAGCAGTGTATGCTCGTCTCGTCACATAAACAGTTAAAAATCAAAGTGACTGTGACTAGAATACATTGCACGATGTTACTTTAAAACTTGATTGAATTTTTTTTCGAAAATTCCAACATTAAATTGGCATTGATTATAATAAAGACGGGTTATGTAAGATTTAGATACAGATGTGGGGTTCCAGCTGTAACAGATAATGAAAAAGTAATATATTTTAAATTTCAGTCAAAATACTTTATTCTCAGCGACATTAAGTTTTGACAACAAATAGCGCTAAATACGCTCGATTGACAAGTACCATTGCAGCGAAATTAATGTAATCTTGATGTACCAAGTTATCGAACATAATATGAGAAAACTCCTGTGCTAATCCACCTAATACCTCAGTCATCCGGTGAACACATTTCTATAATAATAATTTATATAACATTTCAAGCTAGAAATAATTACCTTTAATAGGCCGAGTCAGCTCTATATATGTTTATATGCATTATGTCATCAGTATGTTTTTTCACCTCTTAACCAGTCATAATTATTCACCATTTTTACGTTCCTGAAATCCACGTCTATATGGTGAATATATGCATTACATTTTGGGACATATCGATTATAAGCTCAGAAGTGGCATCTCTAGTTATGTAAAAAGGAGCTAGTCAATTTCTTTTCTTCACAACTAATGATTATTTGCTTCTTGGGGATGGGTGTGAGTAGTGTAACGTGTATTTTAAATCATAAGGCCTGTCAATCATTCCAGGCCTGTATAGACCATGGAATAAGATCGCGTTCTGCGGTAGCACAATCGAATTATGGGAAATAAAGATACACTATGTCCCGTGGATTATAATCCTATTTGTCCATCCTCTTTTTCTATATTCGTTTGACTAACAGAATACGGTCATTGGGCGATAATTTGCACAGAACCCCAAAAAAAGAAAGATTCATTGCCGAGGCGAGGAATGGGAGGGGGTATAGCTTCCATCTTTTTTTTTAAAATTCGTATCAGTCAAATTACCATGAGGTTAGACATGTGACCATACATTTTCGCAAGTGCAATTTTGGAATCGAAGACACAACACTTGATTCAATGACAGACTTTATGATCTAAAGTGCATGGTTTGGGAACCTCGGTTACCTGGAGCCTTTAGTGCTTCAAGGATGTTTCTTCATCCCTTGCATTCTCTAGATTTTTTTGAAAGGCTAAGGTTACCATCTAAAAATAACATCGATGTTGTTAAGATTTATAGCCTAAGAGCTCATTTTTGATATGGTAAACAAAAACCTGATTACTTATTTTAGATCATATCCCAGACGTAATTTGTTTATTTAAGATCAAACATTTCAAACCCAGAGGGTACTGGTAAAAAAACAACACAATTATCTGCACAAGACACAGATTTTGTAAATAATTAATGTTGTGATTAAAACTTTACGAATAATTTGATAATGTAAAATAGCAAAATAACCATTGTATCATAGTTTAATATAAATTCTGTCCAATGTGGCCGATTCATTTACAAGTCGGAAATGGGTTGTGTTTTGTCATATCCTTGATACAGTAATTGAACTGAAATTTTCAATGTGTTCACTTCACGTTGTCTTGTCTTGAACTATTATTGTAGGAATATATGTATATAACAATTTTTTTTTCTGAATAAAAAATAGGTTTTTGTTCGTCAACCTTTTTATTCAGGTGTCATTAGACTGACCAGTGGTTTTCTACAAAATAATAATATAAACATAAAACTTTTATGTTTGATCTAATTGGAGGGAGGCGGTAAAAATTACGACAAATGGGCCAAAGCCCATAGAATATGAAAACGAAAAGAGAAAAGGAAAAAAAGAAAAGCGAAAAAAAGGAGAGGGGGTAGAAAAGAAAGAAGGGAGGAGGGGACAGGACAAGAGAAAGAAAAGATAGGAAAACTATGACTGAGAAACAACACAAAAAAGAAGTGTTCTATAAGGAAAGAACTTTATGAGTTTATCTCATTATAACGTGTAATTCATCTTTTAACCTCGGCTTTGGTCTGAAATGATTGGAAAATGGGTTTAGTGTTGTCAATTTTCAAAATTTTCCTGGGGGTGAACCAACCCAGACCTTCCTCGGACCGCTCGTGGCTAGTGTGACAGCCCACCAGTCTGGCACTGTTGATATTTATAGATTTTCTTCGAAAGGCTTGGCAAGGAACATGCTGTATTCGCTTGAATATACATGCGATATGGTCATAAAATAATGCCTGACAATTGGAATTTGAAATAAAGAGTAGGCTTCAGCACCGCCGTCCGAGTAAAACTAATCTTAGAGCACATTGTATTATCGTATGCCCGTCTGTATAAGTCGAATTACTAGAGATAAAACTCATAGGACTAACATTTAAGAATGCACCTTTAATAGGAGAGGTAGCTGTAGACAGAGAAAGTGTTAAGTTTATTACATTTAAAGCTCCTGCCGTAATTACAGGACTATAAAGTAATGAAATAGCAGATACAAATGAGGTTTGGATAATTAGTGTCTATACGTTAATGTTTTCTACAGAATTGGATAGATTTTCATTGTGATGCATAACTTTTTTTTGTCAAGTAATCCTTGGGCAAAGCTTATTTTTATGTGGACGTATATTGTCGTCGCCCCTGTCCGTCCGGACGTCCGTCCACAATTTGTTTGTGGACTCTCTACAGATCACAATTCTTATCTAATTTTGACGAAACTTTAAATATAGGTTTAACCCCAAAAGATCTCGACTGCTTTCGATATTGGCATGTATCGGATCAAAACTTCATGGATTATGGCACCTGATTGTACGAAAAATCACGTTTTTAGCTTGTGGACCCTATAGATGTCACAATTTTGAACCGATTTTGATGAAACTTGGCATGAATGTTTACAACCCAACGATCTTGGTTCCTTTCGATATTTGCGCCTAATTTCCTGAATTTGTGTGTAATTTCCTGAATTATGGCCCCTGATTGTCCGAAAAATCACTTTTTTTTAGCTTTTGGTTCCTCTGGAGGTCATAATTATTATCCAATTTAACAATCCGTTTGATTATAACACCGATACACTCAGAGGAAGATTGGGTTCGAATGTCGGGAAAATCGGACCAAAATTGCCATATAAAATGGCCGCCGTTGGTACGCAAATACTGTTTAAAAAAATGGTATATCAAGGTTGTGGACCCTGTAGAGGTCACAATTTTAATTCGATTTTGATGAAACTTGAAATTCATGGTTATAACACACAGATCTTGGTTCCTCTCGGTATTTGCGCATATCGGATCGTAACTTTTTTTAGCTTGTGGTCCCTTTTGGATGTCACAATTATTATCCGATTGAAAAAAACGTTTGATTGTATTACCGTTACATCGTAAGGAAAGTTGAGTTCGAATTTCGGGAAAATCGGACCAAAATTGCCACTGTTAAAATTGCGACTACTGTTAAAAAATTGTATATCATGGTTGTGGACCCTGTAGAGGTTACAACTTTAATTCGATTTTGACGAAACTTGAAATGCATGGTTATAACCCAAATATCTTAGTTCCTTTCGTTATTTGCGCATATCGGATCGTAACATCCTGAATTATGGCCCCTGATTGTCTGAAAAATCGCCTATGGTCCCGCAGGAGGTCACAATTATTATCCGATTTTAAAAAACGTTTGACTCTATCACCGTTACACCCTACGGAAGGTTGAGTTCGAATTTCGAGATAACATGGCCGCCGTGTGTAATTAAAATATGGTATATCAAAGTTGTGGACCCTGTAGAGGTCACAATTTTAATTCGATTTTGATGAAACCTGAAATGCTTGTTTATAACCTAAGGATCTTTATTCTTTTCGATATTTGCGCATATCAAATTGTAACTTAATGAATTATGGCCTTTGATTGTAGGAAAAATCACAATTATTATGAGATTTATAAAAAAAACTCTGATTATATTACTGTTACACCAACCACCGTAAGGAAGGTTAAGTTCGAATTTCGTGAAAATCGTTCCAAAATTGCCAGACGAAATGGTCGCCGTTTGTACGCTAATAGTGTAAAAATATGGTATATCATGGTAGTGGACTCTCTACAGGTCACAATTCGTATCTGATTTTGACGAAAAGTCACATTTCTAGGTTGTGTACCGTCACACCATAATCATTGTCGGCTTCGAATTTCATGAATATCAGACTGGAATTGACCAACAAAATGGCTGCTCCCAATACAGTATGAAATACAGGACTTAATGATGTAGGAAAAATCACTTTCGGTATTGCTTGTTCTCTATCCATCTCTCAAAAATGTGGGCGTATCCTGCCTGGCAGTGCCAGCCTATCTTTGGGAAACGAAATAAAAATTGGGGTTTAACGTCAGGAACATCTCTGCGCCGACTGGGCTAATACGCCACGCAGTGAGCAATATGGGCAGAACATACTCTTATTGCGAATTCCACCAACTGCCAAAGAGTTATTTTACCCACTTGCCAATGTGTACACGTTACCTCGGGTTTTTTCCCCATCCAAATCCCTGGGACCTTTCTTGGCCAACAGCGAGAGTAAGCGCGAGAACCCCCTGGCGGGTCGGCATCAAACCCACTGAGCCTCCGCGGCTTCCTGGAGTATTTGTAAAGGTCAAGATAAGTTTTCTGAAATCGATTTAAATGAAACAGGGTGAATGTCCATGTGCTCCTGGGGCAGCCATCGTTTGTTGGCAAGTCACAATGATAAACAGGTATAATCTATCAAACCGTTCACAATCAATCTTTCATTTAATTAAAACCAAATCCAGCATCTGACCCCCTCTCCCTAAAGATTATATTATAGAAAGTTTAAATCAAATGTATTTATTCCTTCCTATAAGCTACACACAATATTTTATGTAGAAATATATAATTTAGAACAATAAATAGAAAGACAATGGTAACCACTATTTAAAATTGTACCAAATGAGTCACATGTCGATTTCTGGGAGTTTGGTTTTGACACTTAGTTGTGTGCTTACCGAATTCTGCTACTGGACCAGACCACAACGATTTTCCAAAATTTAAATGTGTATTTGAAGTTTAGCAGGGTAAACTATATATCTGTTGGGTTGGTGTGGTAAAGGGGGAAGGTCAGGTATATCCCCTTTATGTATAAACCAGTGGCGGCGCCAGACGTCGATGGTTGGAGGGGAAGTCCAAAGTTAAGGGGGCGAAGGCAAGAGTTTCAACTAGGGGGGGGGGGGGCTCCCCGGCTCCCCCAGAAAATTTTGAAAAACAGGCTGTCGGAAATGCAGCCTGGCAGTATCTCAGGCAATGATCGTTGAGGTAAAGTGTTAAACGAACGGACTTACGAACCTCGACGAATCCAACTCCTGAGCGCATATGTAGGGTGTACTTATAGAGGGCATTTTAAAAAATAGACTGTCCGAAATGCTGTCTGTCAGTATTCATTCAATCAGGCACCGATCGTCGAGATAAATAAATCTGACCACATACCGCCCGTCGCCTGATCACTAGTTTATACGATCAGAGACCAAAATGGCAAACGAACGGACTTGCGAACTTCAACCAAGTACCTTTGTGAGCGCCAACGTAGCGAGTCCTTGTGAGGGTTTTGGCGACTCCCCAAGAAAATGTTGAAAAATAGACAGTTGGAAAGGCTGACTGGCAGTATTCAGGCACCGATCGTAGAGATAAATAGAGCTGATCGGATGTCGTGTGTGGCCTGATCACTAGTCTTTCCTACTCCAGAGAGGAAAGTGTCAAATGAAACTCAACGAAGTCCCCTATAATTTGAAAAGTAGACTGCCCGAAATGCAGTCTGGCAGTATTTCAGGCATTGATCGTCGAGATAAATAGAGCTTAACAGATACCGCCTGTCGCCAAATCACTAGTTTATCCGACCAGAGAAGAAAGTGACAAACGGGCGGAGTGAGTGATTCAAATTGAAGGAATATTTTCGCCACTATATTTTGTGAAATGATCGGAGTTGCGAACCTCAACGAAGTCCCCAATAATTTGAAAAGAAGACGGTCCGAAATGCAGCCTGGCAGTATTTCAGGCATTGATCGTCGAGATAAGTGGCTCGTAACAACTTCCGCCTGTCGCCAAATCACTAGTTTATATGACCAAAGAAGAAAGAATCAACCAGGCGGAGTAAGGGTGACTCAAAGGGAATGAATATTTTTGCCACTATATTTTGTAAAATAGACTGCCGGAAATGCAGCCAGGTAGCATTTCAGAGAACGGTCGTTGAGATAAATAGAGGTGACCAGATCACATTTTTTTTTTATTTTCGAAAAATTATTGGGGGGGGGGGGTCAAGCAGAGGGCAGGCCAGATGTTTGGGGGTGAAAATGTCCCTCTTGGCGCCGCCACGGGTAAAAATGTGTTTATATTGTATCTACGGGGGACACGGGGTTTTATTCTTAATGTCTTACTGGTAGACGATGTGTACCACATCGTTTTTTTTCCTTTACAATGGGACATAGATATTGGCAATTTGTTGTGATTTTATATTCTGAGTATATATACCACAATAATACAAAAAAATATGTACTATTTAACTAACGACATGTTTTACTGGGGGATTGATTATTGTTTCACACCTCTTTTCACATTTAAATTTTAATGTAGACATTTTGTGGTAAATGTTTTACTACACCAAAATACAAAATGACACTATATTACTAAACAACCACTAAAGTTAACAGTTGTGAACACTTGGAATTTCGTTAGTCGAAGCTATGATCAACTGAAATGGAAACTTTAACATTTTCATAGATAGAATCTTCTCTAGCAACACTGGAGTTATCTCCACTTACATGATTGTCTTTGGAGTAGTGAACGTTATACCAGCAAGTTTTTTTTTGTCACGGATAAGTTTACAATATTTGCTAGCTTTATAGATTCAACGATTAATCAAATATACATTTCGCCCATCATTGTGATAGTGTTATGATATAACTTGCATAAAATACATTAAAATTCAGGAAGACTGCTGCATGTGGTAAAAAGATATATGAAAGGGATATGCCATGTTATCTCAGCATAATAGTAGTAGTTTAGATCATCCAATATATCGACCAAACAATTCAAATTATCAAACTCGGTGTACCTCTTTAACAAACATAATATAATCCAAAAGATATATAGTACATAGAACAGGGTTATGGATGGATAAAACAAAACTTTTAAAGTTAACAATCAGTAACCAAAAACGCGACATTAATACTGTACCTGTTTTTTTTGTGCCATTTTACCGACAGTGTGGCACACGGATGTTTTAAAAGAGTTAAGAGGGATTATCTATATATTTTAAAAAATCGGTCAAGAAACACTTCATGGCAAACAATAACACATATCTTGGGAAACATATTCAGGAACTCAATGGGACAACATGAAACCATTGTCATGAAGTTTGCATTGTCCGTTGAGTTTGTTCCCAACGTCATGCAACTGATTATAATAGTCAGGCTCAACACCTCGTGTAAATTGGCGGGTTGTCATTCGTGGTTGACTGTAACATTCACCAGTTGTTTGGTATCCTGTAATTGACGCGGTTGCACTGCCTTCTAGATGTTTACCAATACGACGACTGAACATTCTTCTGAAATAAATAAAGCAAATTAATCAGATCATAAAGCCTGGCGATTTAATGTAATTGCAAAATCGATATAAATATGGTTTGTTCGTTTGTGGTGTTAACGTACGGAGATATAGGAGCGATGTATAAAAATGATATTTTACCGTTCTGATTAAATGTACCTGTTGAGATACAATCATGTCCAATGGTGCTGTTAATGTCCCCCGAGCGGCGTTACTCCTGGTAACATAAATGACATGAGAGAGAGAAATGGTGTTTATCGTCCACTCAACACAAACTAGGTCATTTCGGGACTAACATATGGTTTCATTTTATTTAAATAATTCGCTTGCGCGTAGGGGTCTTTAGCAGTGGGAGGAAACCGGAGGAAACCCACGAGGTTGAGAAGGCACCTCTATCTCCATGCCACATACGCTCACACCAGGGCTCGAAACCACAACCGCAAGCCAGAATGACCGGCCAGCTAGAGGTCGAAGCGCGGCACTCTAGACCACGCCAACCTCCCAATAAATGAAATGAAATAAGGGTTTAACGACATACTGTTCTGCTCCGACTGGACGGAAGAAGATGGGCATACGCCATACAGTGTGCTATGGATGAAATTTGGGCCGGGCAGCGTCACTACCCTTATATCTAATTTAAACTACCAAGGGATCTTTACGTGCAAGCCCATTTGTACACGGCCCCGCCCTGCACCACTGACAAGAAAAGCCACGCCGGAATATCCCTGTGAACTTTCTCGGCCAATGCAGGAATCGAATCCTGTGTATACGTAGGACAGATGTGTAAACATAATGCAATCGTTAGTGTATATAACAATAACAACATAAGAATGAAACATTCATTAACACTTTTTTCTATGAAGGGTATATCTAGAAATTAACCAACAATGTGTATTAAATCCAAAGTAAATGCGTTTAACGTCCTGGGGTTTGTTTTTTTTTTGGGGGGGGGGGGGCAACAAAACTTTTGACGTCTATTAATTATGACGCCACATTAGTTGAAACATCATCTTGTTGTTCTATCCAAAGCCCTGTATATCTATATACGACTTTGGTTCTATCTAGCTATTTTATCTGATAAGCGACAGACGCTCTGTGAAAATTCTTTGAAATTAATTACATTTTCTACGTTTTTGTGAATCCAGATAGCAAAGTATAACATCGACTATGACTGCATTGTAAGTATATTTAATTATATTTGAAAGAATTCGGGGGAAAACGCGCGTTAAAATCTGAATAGGTTTCGTGGACGAGTTTAGAACTGGTAAAAACAAATAGATAAACTGAGTGTCTCTGTTACATGTTTTGAATAATATGGATTTTGCGTTTTCAAATTAAAGAAGTTTGGGACTATAAAAAGTATTTAACTTCCACTTTTATTGTGTATTATATTTATTCCAGAGAAATAGCAGACTAGTGATAGTCATATGATATATGATGATAATAACATGTTTGTTACATTAACTGTAGAAGACATGATCAACTCTACAGTTAACTGTAGAAGACATGATCAACTCTACAGTTAACAATTCTAGTAAAGTCTAACACTATTTTGGTCAACTCTACAGTTAATACATCTAGTAAGTCTAGCACTGTATTGGCCAACACTTGTTAATACTTCTAGTAAGTCTACCACGTTAATAATGAACCTTATACCGTTGTTACTGCTATAAATTCTAAACACTTTTATGGTTGATTAAATCACATAAATAAAATGATTAGAATTATTTATTTATTTGTTGTCGACTTGTCGTTTGACTAACACGAACAGTATTGATACTTGCGTGTGGAATACGGGATTGTGTGGGCTAGCGTCGTTTTCACCTACTCTGTCAAGCAATATTTTGATGTTGAAATATCAAACTATGTACGGACACCTTGTTTTACGTTCTTTACTTGTTGTGGATTTGAATATTCATTTAGTATATAGGGACAATTATTTATTTGCCCTTTACTTTCTTATTTTCATTTCTGAAAATGTTTTCAGTTGTATCTCACTACAAGAAATCCAACCATAGCTATGAGAAGATTTGTGAAATGAGAGTTCCAAGATCGCCATCTCTCTCATCAGTATCATCCAATGGAAATACCAAGAATTCGGACGATTGATTAGACTGAAACCAACATTATTCAGTGATCAACTTGGCCGACGACCCTGCGTACGATGGACCCGCAGATGTCCCTGGCTCGGCTTTGATATCTATATTAGATTTGAATCGACATGCTAAAGATGATTATCATACAAGACCTTGTTAAACCACAGAAAATTATGATGACTTCTGCCACAATCACCACCAATATGTTATCAACTATGCTGACGAACCTGTGTAAGATGGACCTGTAGTTGTCCCTGACTGGGCTCTGATGCATGGATTACATTACGACCGCCATATCAATTCTTTCGCCCATGAAAAAGCTGAAGAATTTGAGCCAATCTACCATAAGTTTATCATCAACTGGGGTGAAGAAGCCGCGTATGAAGGAGACGTAGACATTGCTAGCTGGGTTTTGATTCCTGATTTTAAGTTTAATGACACTACTAATATCAACCAAATAGGATCTGCTCGAGTAACCGGTTTAGAAAGTGATGCTAGAGAAATCTTGACAAAAGATTACGTTAATTGGGCTGATGATCTCTCCGAAGATGAAGTCTTTAAATTATAAGGTTTTGCTATTATGACTAATTAAACTTACAGAGGCCAATGTAGTGGCACAACTATCGCCTAACTCTAAATATTCGCGTTTAAAGTAATGAAGCGTTGTTTTTGTTCGACATTCACCGCCATCAAAATTCTTTCATAGTTACACTACTTTGTTCATGCGCCAACACTACACGTCCCTTTAGTACACGCCCCGTTTACCACATCCTGGCTGATACGATCTCTGTTTCCATTATTATCAGGTCCAAAATTGCCTTTTTGATTGGCTGTTATAAAAGCCTCACATCTAGCCCGCCTTCATGATGACAGTCGTCAAAATATGCCGTTTAAAAAAGATGGCGGTCTTAGTAACGGCTTAACGCCTCGATTTTAAATACGACGATTTGTACCCGTTTCAGGTGAATGAAATGTTTAATTGTAGTTTGGTGTGGCGGAAATATTATAAATAACAATACTCAATCGTTGTTTTGATGAAAAATATTGTCACGTTTGTTTAATCGCAGCGGGGGTGAATAACGACGGGGTGTGCTACGTTGGAGTCTATGGGCCAAAGGGAGATAAGATTCGTTATCTACATGAACGCCTACACCAACTTTGAACATTCTTCTTCAATTAGAACTAACCCTAACCCATGCTCTGCATACACTGAGTTGGCAATGCTCATAATCGACCGTGGTCAAGGTATTGATGTAATGAATCTGTACACCAAGTTTCATTATTCTTAATTAATTAGAACTAATAAAATGGGTATTTCCATCCTTCTAATTGAGCTAGAATGTTTAACCTTGGGTAGTAATTATTGGGCCAATGCCTTGATGGAGTTCGGTGGATAGTTTCATTGTATCAATACCTTACCTAAGTTCGATAATGAGCATTTTCTGTCAGGTAAGCAATTTGTAGCACTATCGTCATTGCGACATTGTTTTCAATTTATTGAAATTAATGATGGCAGTTTATATCACTATCTGTACCTACCTGCATATATTAACTATTTGCAATATTGCTAGGTCACCAATCGAAAACGTCCGAGATTGTAAATGCCAGTTACCCCCCCTTTGACCTACTCGCCACTACACCGCTTCCGGTTCAGTCATTTCTCGGACGCCATTATTTCTAGTTGTGTTTTTTCACGCTGGAGATATTTTAATCGAATTTTAGTCCTTTTTCGAAAGTTTAACAGTATTTTCTTGTGTTTTTGAGCATTTTATTATCAAGGTAAGTTCTTAACGATCGCTAGAAGTTGTGTCAACTTCATTTAGCGCTGTGAACCGAAGCTGAAGTTTTGTGAACTTCACGTGGCTTATTAGTTATTTATTATAGTGGACTTACGCTCGTTTGTGACGAGTCGAAAATGTCTCAGTCATCTTCTAATAACTTTAAATCCTGTGGAAGGGAGATGAATGTTTTGGATGACCATATTAAATGTTTCCGACATCGTAATTGTGACCGGGATAATGTCTGTTCGGTTTGTGACCTGTGGACGCAAGACAAATGGTCGACTGTTATGAAGATGATTGGTAAGGCACAGATTAGATCTAAGGCTAGTAATAAATCTGCCACAGTAACTTCGGGTTCCATAAAGGCCTTACACCCTCAAACGTCTGTTTCCCAGGATGGCCAGGTCCCTGGTTTCCTGTCTTCAGACTTGCCTCTTAAAAAGGGCCTTCTGACATTAGGGATTCGATTCCTCTTATTATTCCACCTGTTTCCGATTCTCAGAATTTTTCTGCTAACAGCAATGTGGATCCTAGTATGCTTCAAACTGTCTTGAAAGCAGTCACTGAAGCTATGGATAAAAGGTTTGAAGACTTTTCTAGGAAGTTGTCTATGACAAATTCTAATAATCAGCCTTCAGTTGTGAGAAATGTTGAACAGTCCAAAAGAAGGTATGATAAGTTTAATTCAAATCGCAAGGATTTAGATTCAAGCTCTGATAACGAGGATGTGACAGTGCATGAGCAAGCGTTAAGTCTTGCGGACTCAGATAATATTAGTAATGGTAGATCATCAACCCACTTCTGATGTCAATGATTCTAGGATTCATGAGACAGATTGTGATGGGTTTGTTCGCAAGATGGCTGAAGCCCCTGACATTGATTGTGAGGGAACTTCAAAGTCAGAAGAGCATAAGTCTTATATTTCTGGGCGACTTTTGACTGATCAAAGGTCCAAATCTAGGTGTCAATTACCTTTAGAAGGTTCTATTTTAGATTCTTTACAGGATGTGGACGATGAAGTTTCTAAAAGAAAGATTCGAGCGTATAGATCGGCTGACGATTCTCGCTATAAGGTGTCAACTGATCACTTTAGGCAGTATTACTACACTCCACATCTTGATGAAAATATAGCCGAAGGATTATCTTCTCAGTCTTCTAATAAGTCTCCTTTTACCAATGCTTCTAGAGGTAAAGGGGTCAAATTACAACATAAATAAGCCCGATCCCGTAACAGTGACTTTATTAAGATAGATACTGAAGCTAGACTTTTTTTAAGAGAATGTTCATACGGGTCATTAATGGTTTCTTATCTAGATGGTCTTGTAGACGACAATGCAAAGACTCTAGCTTTGCAAGCTCTTTTAGATCTTTTCCGATCTATGGCTGATCTTACATCAAGAATACTTGTAAATTTTATATACATCGCTTCGATTTCGTGTAGACGGGAATCATTACCAGTTTGCAACCGTTCGGTAGCTCCACGAGTCTTTACAAAGATAATGTCAGTAATAGGGGGCTACTTACGAAGACAGCACCATCATATCTTCCTTTATCTGGACGACTGGCTAATGAAAGCCATTCAGCAAAATCTTCTGGCAGCCCGAATAAGAATCACTTTGGATCTCCTATCAGATCTTGTGTCTTCTTGTCAATTTCAAAAAGTCCAAACTTGTACCGACTCAGAAGATAGAATATTTGGGAGCAGTTTTCAACCTTCGATTAGGTGTGATATGCCCAACACAGGAGCGCTACAATACAATTCAGTTAATGGTATCTCTTTTTCTAGACAACAGTCATTTGCCGGCCCATGTTTATTTACGGTTGCTGGGACTCATGGCAGCATGTATCGACCTTATTCCATGGGCCAGACTTCACATGCGCCTAATACAATTCAGTCTTTTGGGTCAATGGAGACCTCATTCGGGGAGCCATTTGAAGATGGTCTCAATATCGCACGCTCTTCGTTTCCATCTCCAATGGTGGAGACAGAAGGAGGTGTTCTTTCAGGGTATTCCTCTTGCGAGTCATCAGAATCAATTTCCAATTTGGACGGATGCAGGTAATTCAGGATGGGGAGGCCATTCTTTTCAGGAGAAAGTATCTGGTCTTTGGAACAGGTTCGAACGACAGAAGCATATAAATTGGTTAGAACTTATGGCAGTTTTCAAAGTCCTCAAATTGTTTGTTCATAACATACAGCAGAGGAATGTGTTGGTTCATACAGACAATTCTACAGTAGTAGCCTATATCAACAAGCAAGGGGGGAGTCACTCACCAGAACTGTGTTTTCTGGTATGGGAGATTCATCTGTTTGCAGCACATATCCCTGGTCAGAGAAATGTATTGGCAGGCAATCTGTCACGGGGTCGCAAAATTCAGACGACAGAGTGGTCTTTGGACCGAGGTATAGTACAGAGAATTTTCTTCCGTCTAGGCTACCCCAATATAGATTTGTTTGCAACATTTCAGAATGCTCAACTTCCAGTGTTTTGTTCCCCTTTCAATTTCGTGGACCGGCATGTTGGCTTATGCATTCCCTCCTCCTGTGTTAGCCCCAAAGGTACTGTTCAAAGTCAAGTCAGAGGACTGTGTACTTATTCTAATAGCACCATGGTCCCAGAGACAGTCTTGGTTTCCTCTACTCCTGGATCTGTTGATAGACCAGCCATACAAGCTTCCGATCTTCAAGGGTCTGTTATCTCAGAACAACGGCCAGTTTCTTCACAACTGCCCAGAAGCATTAAATTTGGCGGCGTGGAAAATTTCAAGCAATCAAGACTTAAGAAGAAATTTTCTTCATCAGCTTCCAGATTCATTGAAGGGGCTAGAAGACCCTCAACTAGAAGACTCTATGATAGTAGAATTTCAGCCTTTAGAGAATGGTGCAAGTCTAAGAAGATTAGTGCAGGTTCTGTCTCTGTAGAGAAGATAGCTGATTTCTTTGTTCATCTTCATAAGACAAAAGGATGCCAATATAACACTATTATGGGTTATCGTTCGGCTATTGCGTCTTTTCATAAAGGTTTCGTTGACAGCAGGGATGGTACAGTTAGCACTAATCCAGATTTATCCAAGCTAATTAAAG
Organism: Patella caerulea; assembly: GCA_036850965.1. NCBI lineage: Eukaryota > Metazoa > Mollusca > Gastropoda > Patellidae > Patella > Patella caerulea. The sequence continues at coordinate 25,614,686 of JAZGQO010000014.1, read as the reverse complement.
GCATTTTAATGCGTCACCTCCATGTCGGAACCTTATTCCAAACTGGGATTTACCTTCGGTTCTTTGGAAACTGTGTGATCCTCCTTTTGAACCCTTATCTTCATCAGAGTTGAAGTTTTTAACATGGAAGACAGCGTTTTTAGTTGCCCTAGCTTCAGCATCTAGAGTTGGTGAATTACATGCTTTGTCAGTTGATCCTTCAAACTTTCGTAAAGAACGTTCAGGTATTAGGCTTTTGCCAAATATGAATTTTTTGGCAAAAACTCAACGGATAGGTAAAACTTGGACTCATATCTACATTCCTAAATTTAATAACATGGCTTCTGATCCTAAAGATTTGTTGTTATGTCCGTGCAGGGCATTAGATGCTTACATTGATCGTACTAAGAACTTAAGGTCTAACGAATCTCAATTATTCATTACATATCAAGAGGGTTATCACTAGCCAGCTGCCAAATCTTCGTTATCTCGATGGATTGTTAGCCTGCTTAAGTATGTTTATGAAGCAAGGCGCAGGGATTTACCAGTGGTCAGGGCACATGATACTAGAAAGATGTCACCATCTTGGGCATTGTTCAAAGCAGCTCATTGGGCATCAGATAATACCTTTATTACTTTTTATCTGAAAGATGTGCCTACTTCAGAAGCATCTTTCGCTCGTAGTTCAATTTTACTGTCTTCTAGACAGAAGAAAGTTTAGTTTTACATGTGGTTAAGGTGAGTTTAAAAGGTCTTTTAATAGGCTTCCCTCCTCCTATTGCTACAAATTCTGTATTGCAAATAGTTAATAGATGCAGGTAGGTACAGATAGTGATATAAACTGAGGGTTTTCTCTTGTAAAACCCCTGTTTATAAGATATCTGTACCTACCTGCACCAGTGCCGCCTCCTCCCACGAAGCCCTCTTTGGGTTTTATGGAAATAATGCTCGAAATGACTGAACCGGAAGCGGTGTAGTGGCGAGTAGGTCAAAGGGGGGTAACTGGCATTTACAATCTCGGACGTGTTCGATTGGTGACCTAGGAATATTGCAAATAGTTAATAGATGCAGGTAGGTACAGATATCTCATAAACAGGGGTTTTACAAGAGAAAACCCTCATTATGCGATACATGTATATCCTATTGTTTTGCAAGTTGTGGGATCAAACATATTCACATATATGCAGGTGTGTACTGAAATCAACTAGCATTTGAATGACATATTGTTATATAAAAAAGGGTTATAGAAACAAAACATAGCTGGTTCTATATGTCAACAAGATAACAGATATCTCATGCGCTATTTCTAGAGTAAATTTCCATAACCATATAAGGGTGGGTTTCGATATAATTTCATTTAATTAACCAGCAGCTCTAATTATTTACATCATATTTGGCCAATTAGATAATTGAACGAACAAATCCCGCAGCTAGAAAACTTTGATACTTGCGCGAATTCGTCAGAAGGCATTTAGATTCCTGAGAGAGATGACCATCTGAGTTCCTAGACAGCAGAAAACTCACCCAGTGAGTTTGGCTGACTAGTGGTTGAGAATGGTTTTTGTATTGTAATATATACCATGCTTGATTGTATCCAGCTTGATATATAATGTAGAAACGAACAGTTGCATTGTTATTCCTGATAAGACAGACGTCTTAAGAAAACATTAAGAAGAAATACACGACGTGAAAGAGAAGCAAAGACAGTCAGAGATAAATTCTAGACGATCACAAGGCTACGAAAATATGTAGTAAGAAAAGATGCATGGGTCATATGTAGGAGGTTTTGGTACATGTCCGCTCTCCGCGTCAGACAAAAGGCTCATGGTATTACAAATTTGCTTGTGTATAATATTATTACATCAATACCTTGACTAAGTTCGATAATTAGCAATTTCTGTTAGGGGTAATTAAACCGGGCGATTCCTTGATTTGATTGGTCGTGGCTTTTGAACACAATAATTCTCCTTCTAATTGAGCTAGAATGTTCACACTTGGCACTGGTGTTTAAGGTAATGTCTTAATGAAGTTAATATAAGGTATGCAGCGATAAACAATTTGGTTAGTTGATGTTTTGGGACAGGATAACTTTAGCGATAAGCACTTTGATTGGTCGAGACTTTGGAATACAATAATTAACCTTCTAATTGAAGTAGAATATTCAAACTTGGCGTCCAACAGGTGAATGTATTGATGGAGTTCGATGATAACACTGTCTTCTTACGGTAAGCAATCTGGTTGTTTGATACATTGGGGCACGATAACGTTAGTTTTATTCAAATGAGAGTGATGAAATCCCCGGGTATCAATTCATAATATCGTTACCTTGCATATATTCGATGATGGGAATTGCCTGCTTAGGCTAAAGAGCGATAAGCAATTTGATTGGTCAAGACTTGTAACACAACAACTTTGCTTTGACTGAGTTCAATGATGAACATTAAAATTTGGAGCTAAAGCAATTTCATTGGTCGATGCTTTGGGGCAAGATAACTTTGATTCTATCTGATCTGATAGAGAGTGGTGAAACTTCGTGTATAGTTGATAATTAGTTTGATTGCTTGATACTTTTGAAAAAGTAAATGTCCTATTAATTACTGTGTCATCTATTTGGCTCGTTCCAACTTCACTCTCGCATTTAGTTAGAATGTTGTTAAACTAACTCACATATTTGCAAATATTAAAATAAATAAAAATAATTTGTCTTCAATAAATACAAATAATTTGTCTTATATTACCTAACCAATTTCCAAATGTCTTATATTACCTAACCAATTTCCAAATTAAAGGGGTGTTAAGCAAAATTAGATAAAGAGCGTTCTAATTATAATTTATCCCAAATGTCATTTACAAACTACGTATGCTCCACATAACTTCAAAGGAATGCGCACAGGTCAGTAATTATACCATGACGTGTTAAACAGACAATTCCATTAGTCTTATCTATTTTCCCTCTTGTCGGCAGCTATATAACCAAGAGTTTGCTGGTAGTTAGGGGACGAGACGATATATATTCTGTTCCCAAGTCAACAAATCAAATATTTACTGAATTGATCTTTGCTATCACTATAACGTGTTACATTAGTACGATCGCCATGACTAATGTTGGTAAGATAGTAAATTCTCGATTAACCATTCGTCAAAGTAATTGTATGCAAATCTAAAACTGAGCTCACTAACGTTTCGTCGACGATATCGGGTGTTATTCTTCACCTTGGGTCGTTTATCAAATACTTTATTTCGCCAGCAAATCAATCTGTCAATGATGTCGAATCGTCAAATGCGTTGAAAATTGTAAGCCGTCCAGTCTACCTCCTGGTTTCGCCGAAAATCATCACCTGTTAACTCAACAAATCGGACCCGTTAAAGCTACATTTTCATATTTTTAAGTTATATTTTCAAAATTTATTAAAATAAAGCCTTAAAATAGATGGTATATGTAAACAGTCCTACCTTGTTAAAGAATAATCCTATTAGTATTAGTCATTTTCAAATTCAAACGTTTGAAGATAGTTTTGCTTGGGGGCAATAGAAAAACAGACATTTCCTGTGTTAATGAATTATATGACCGACATAATTCATATGAGTTCTACATATGTATTAAAATCCAATATTATATTCCCCATTTTGTTAAACATATCTTTGACAACATCAATGTATTTAAATAAAATAAAACCAAGTACGAACAATCCAAATCGTTAGTCAGAATTCGAAGTCCTATAAACGTTATAGGCAAAATAGTGTAATCAGCAAATGGCCTGTTCATCGTGTACAAAATACACGACAAACAGTGGTAACAGGTGTCTAGAAGAGTAAGCTTACCCTGCCTGGCGCCATAGCTGCATCCAAACTATTAGTCGAAATCTTGGTAAAAAGGCGTGATTGGCCAATGGACTATCAGTATGCAAAATGCACGTGATGAACAGTGTTAACGATGTAGTAGACATAATCAGAGAGATATTAAATATGTTACGTGTCAATAAAATATATCTAGAATAATAGCTGAGAGAGACATGTTATATTTACCAATCAAGTCAATATGACGGCCATAAAACTTTTTAAAGGATTTTATAAGTTAGGTGCGCAAGTATCCTTGTAGTTGAAGCTTAGTTGACAAATGTCTCGATCTACTTAAAAAATCAGAATAAAAAGAACAAGCTCTCGCGTAACGAATTAGCTGAGACATAAACACTCCAAAAGCTGGCGATACAGGGAAGTTAACAATCGGAAAGTCAAAGTCATCACGTTTATCATACAATTTAACACTCAGTCTATGGCAATTGTCAAAATCGAGACGCAGATCCAGATAGGAAGCGTAATTGTCACTGTCAGTAGTATTTTTAATTTCAAGCTCATCGGGATATATGAATTCTACATAATCACTAAATTAAGGATTATTCAGGGATAGAACATCATCGATATACCGATAAGTAAAATTAAAATGTCTGACTAACCGTTTATTTGTTTTAATTAGTGCCTGTATGTACTCGGCTTCATGTGAATAGAGAAATAAATCAGCAAGCAAAGGTGCACAGTTGGTGCCCACGGGGATACCAACCACTTACTGATATATTTCCCCTCCAACTTCAATAAAGATGTTATCAATTAAAAAATCCAACGTCTGAATTATCTTGAGGCTTGATGGCGGTGAATTTATTTTTGGAATCACTATGGTACTTAACGAAATATGAAGAATTGTAATTAACAACTAAATATTGATATCTAGAAGTTCCCGATTTAGATGAAAAGACACTGTGAATAATGTCTTTCAACCTGGCTTTTAATATAGTATGGGGAATGTTAGTGTTCAAAGTAGAAAAGTCAAAAGTTTGAATAGATGAGACCGAAGCAAGGGATCTAGATTGCAAACCATCAAGTAATTCCCTCTTTAATTGCATTTAGTATAGATGGCAATGCTTTTGAAAGTGGTTTTGTGGAACATCGGGCAGAACCTGCTATAAAACGTTGTTTGTAAGGATTTTTATGTAGTTTGGGTATCCAATATAACGGGGGCAAATCTGTATAGGTATCTCCGCATGGAGTACTGAATGAAGTGAGTACAGATTTGTGATTGGATATAATGTCATCCTTACTAAGAGTAGATCGTTTATTCGTGGCACTGTCGATTGATTTTCCAAAATTAAGTTCTTTGAACAGACAGTCATAATAATATCGTTTCCATATAAACACAAAGTTATTGGACGCTTTGTCAGCCGGAATAATGACATACTTGTCGTGCAAGGCTTTAAGATTTTCAACAATGCTAACATCATTGAAAATAGACTTAGGCCTTGTATCAACTGACAAACGTTGCATGTATGTTCTTCGTTTAAGTAAACGACTAATAGACTTTGTCCAATCAGAGAGAGTATCGGAGATTAAATCTATTTTATTTACCTAATTATACCTCATGTAAGATATCTGTTGAATTAAACAAACATTGGCATGAGTGACATATTGTCCTTACAAAAACGGATCGAGTCAAGCTCTTACAATCCAATATCAACTGGCCCCTGGCCTATAGAACCTTATTAATCCAGTAGACGTGGTACAAGGGTTAATCAGTGAACTGGATGTATGAGATGTGTTGTTGACGTTTGGGAAAGTAGGTCGAGGGGAAATGTGTAGGGAGTGATAGTTAGATGTATTATGAATGGTTAGAGTGGCTGTGGTGTTACGGTGAAATACTATGCCGCTACCGTAACACCACAGCTTTATGATTTGTTAGACAGGAGTGATTTAATGGGTGTCAACAACTGGGTTTCTGATTTTAATGTTGTCTTTTCCCACCGGCACTGGCCGTACGCCAGCAACTGAAAATAGCTGACGAAACAGCTAGTGCGTCGATTGTTAGTTCGCGTACAACTAGAAAAACCTAATGTCGTACGCCATTGTGAAACTGAAAGTAGCTGACGAAGACAGTTAGGGCGCCGATTGTTAGTTCGCGTACAACTTGAAAAAACCGAATGTCAGTATGGTATTTCTGACATAATTGGTTATCGGTGACCTGAAAGCTGGTAATCTCGACTCAAAGCGAGTAATCTCGACTCAAAAGTATAGTGTATAACCTACTTACTGTCTACAGTCGTCGCTAGTCTTCTATAGTTCCTTCATGATTGTTTGTGGACGATTTACTACTCAGTAAGAAAGCCTGTGCCCAAAAAGAGTTCTCGTCTGTTATTATTAGTATAATGACTTCCTCATGTGCGGCAGGTTCGTTTGTTTTTAAAAACACTGTTTTTCGTTCCAAAAAATAGAAAAGTAATTTTTCACCAGATGATCATGGTTTTTCACCGAGACTAGATAATTTCTCTCGGTGTAAGGATATTATCGCTTATGGATAAATTCATACACTGTTGAGAAAATAGTCCCATTGGTTTGCTTAGCGGCAAATAGAGCGGGAATAACCTCTGTACTGAAAAATTTTTGCGTGATCTATATAAACTGTCTTCACACACTCGATTTATAATTAGCGATACTCAGGTACAGTGGCAAGTGTTATGCTTCTCAGGCTAATACCTCAAAAGTACCTCCGCGCGAAAACCCAGATTTTGGTACATGCAAAAGAAAAAGAAATAATGCCCGTGCCAGTAATAGGAAAACTAAGAGTTCGCGCATAAAAATGCACGAACGTACCAGGCGCGATGTCATCCAGCCAATGTCTATTACGTCTTCAAAAGCAAACTATTGTTTTAGATTTCAACTTAGAGACCATATTTTATAGTTTAATTGTCGTTGTGTCATACTTGTCTATTATATATCTTGCAAGACCTGTATTTCAAATAGATAGAGTGATGAGCTATGGTTTAGAACGGATCGGATCTCTCTCTTGTAAATATTTGTTGAATTATCTATGCTGAATAAATCAGAGAAGTTACTTGGACTCAGTCTTAATTTAATACGACCAGAAATAATGTGGTCACAGTTAGAAGAGTAGGGAATAATAGGGAGCAAAAGACTTTTTATGTACATTGATGGTCGACCAGACCCCTGTCTCACACATATCTCTGGCCAACTGTCACTCTTGGCTTTATTCTTCAACTTCGATTTGGACTGTCTATGTGCTGTACAAACGCCACCATAATACAGCTGGAAAAATCCAGTTGATAGAATTATGAGTGTCCCCAATCGCGCTCTACAGAGAGTGTTGACAGTGTGCGTGAAGAGGTTGAACACGAACAAGAGCAGAAACGCTGCAATACACCCAAGTCTGTTCGAGAGCTTGCAACCAAGATACCAGAAATTAAAAATGAAGTTATAGACCCCTTCCACGCCTACGTCACGGCAAGTTGCGCACGCGTACCGACAGGCATCTACGGGGAGTGTTGACAGTGTGCGTGAAGAGGTTGAACACAACATGAGCAGAAACGCTGCAATACACTCAAACCAATAGACAAAATTCGAAGTCCTAAAAAACGTTACAGGCAAAATAGTGTAATCAGCAAATGGACTGTTCATCGTATACAGGATACACAACAAACAGTGGTAACAGGTGTCAGGAAGAGTAAGCTTACCCTGCCTGGCGCCACAGCTGCATCCAAACTATTATGTGACCAATCTTGATTTTAATACATATACTTTCTGCTAATTTGATGAATGGTGGGAGGGGGCACTGATTTTGTTACTCTTACTTTAAGGCAAAACACTTTTAAAACTTGTCTGTTGTATTAATTAATAGGGAAACTATTATTCTTTAACGTACACACCTTGCCTTTATGTTAAACCGTCCGTGCCTTCATTTTAGTCAGTATTTTTATGTGTGCTGTAAGACTTTCCTCAAGTAAACCTGAAGTATCAGGGGAGGTAATTTACTTTCTAAATATCTACATTTGTGTAAATCAAATTTAATTTGAATAGTATCTGTATTATTTGTATATCAAAATCTCGGCATATGTATGTTGTAATAGTGAAATGATGTAATTTGTAAAAGTTTACTTTCTTTTAATTACTCTTGGGCTAATTCACAGTGATAGTTATCATTAATATATTTTGTCACGGTATCAGATATATAGAGTGGGATTAGTCAAGTAAAAGTAACCTTAGGACAGGGAAGGCTACCTCTCTGTTAATAATACAGAGAAGCCTATCTCTGTGTCAAGATTAAGGGAAGGTGGTTTGCTAAGGAAGGTTGTGTCTATGAGGTTTATCTATTTTAACTTTAAAGTAGAAATTTTACAGATTGTGCAGGTAAATGAATGTCGATGTCATTCTTATCCACCGTTTGAATTATTTAATTCTTGACCGCTCGGAATAAAGTTATTTGAAAAGTATAAAAATTGTCTTTTCTTCAGTGTCCGCGGGTAACACTAAAGAGATAGATATATATATATTTTTATTTGGTGGCTGGAGTGGGATTATCTTGCTAAACTGTAAATAATAATAAATATCATGGCATCTAGAACTCATCCTATTGGACAGAGATCACAGCCAGCCTCAATGACCATGGAGAGTCTTGAGTCTGCTGTAAGTGAACTACAATGTTCTATTGAGGATGATCTTTGTAGATTAGAGGAGATGATTAGAATAAAGGAGAGCAGACTGAATGTCTCACCTTCTTCAACATACTTACGACAAAGGAGACAAGATGTGGTGAACCAGTTTACCCCATCACTGTTTTCTACACAGGGATGTCTGAATGCTTCCACGGTTCCATGTATTTCGTCGAGATCAAATTCTCAAGTCCCAAGTTCGATCGGTCTACCCAATCGAGCTACATCAACACCAGTGGCTGCTGTCACTGATAGAACGCCTTATCATTGTAATGTACAAAGAAGAGTTACACACAATGATCAGGATGACCAGGACAGAAATGTTAATTTTCATACTAATGCAACTGGTATTTATAGAAAGCCTATATCTACCCCTAATAAATTTGACGGTAAATCTAGACTTTGTGATTATCTTATACAGTTCGAAGTAACTGCTAGGATTAATGGTTGGACAGATAAAGAAAAAGCAGAATTTTTGGCGGTTAGTTTGGTCGGATCCGCCCAAGAATTACTTGGTACTTTGGGTCCACATGTCATAGGTAATTATCAGCTGATGGTTGATGCACTTCGGCAGAGATTTGCCCCTCCTCAACTGACACAGGTTTACAAAACTGAGCTCCGTGGAAGAACGAGATGTAATACCGAATCTCTTCCTGAGTTTGCTCAAGCTATAAGAAGAATGGTGAGTCTTGCTTATCCCCAGGCCACCGTAGAAATGAGGGAAATTCTGGCTTTAGATCATTTTTTGGAGAATTTAAATAATATACAGATGAGAATGTTAGTCAGTCAAGCTAAACCAACAGATCTTAATAGTGCTCTTCACCATGCTGTAGCCATAGAAGCTATAGAGCGAACTGATAAGAATAAGAAGAGTTTTCAGGAATCAGCTTACTTTGTGACCTCCGCTAAAACGGTTCGAAGTGAGGTTCACAAGGACAAAGGGGAGGCTAGGAAAAAGGATGATTTAGAGCCAACAAAGGCTGGTAGGCAGGATATTGATCAGTCAGCTGAAATAAAGATGCTGAAGGATGAAATTCTGGCTATGAAAGAGACCATAACAACTCTCTCTTCTAAACTGAACACGGAATCAAGAATTAAGCCGCCTCTTACGTCTATTACATGCTGGCTTTGCTTTGAAAAGGGACATTATGCGTCATCATGTTCTAATAGGAGCTCGTTGCAAGGACCGCCAGGGACAAGGATTTCCCAAGATATTAAAAGAAGCGATGCTGAACGGAGTGTCGGAATGATGACTCCAAATTCGAATGGATTATTTCTGGACAGTTTTGTTGAGGGATTACCGACAGATATTTTAATTGATACTGGTGCCAGTATTTCTATGGTATCCACTGAATTTTACGATAAGCTCAAAAACAAACCCCCTTTAGCCAATACAAGCTACACAGTGAAACAAGCTGATGGTTCTGCCATGGATGTACGGGGTAAAGGGATATTTGCTGTAACTATAGGAAAAATACATATGCAAATCAAATGTATTGTTTTAAAGCTTTCTACTGATGTTGTTTTGGGTTTGGACTTTTTGATGGAGAAAGACATTATCATTGATCCAACTAGGAGGGAGTTGTATCATAATGGTAATGTTTTACCTTGTAGACTCAAAGGCGGAATTGGCGTTTTTCGGGTTCGAATGACAGAGGACTGTTTGATGTTACCTGGGGAGGAGAGTATAATCACTGCTAAAGTGAATTCTACAGGCCAGGGTATAATTCCTGTTGAGGGGGTAGTAGAGGGACTGAAATCAAACTTAGACAATCCTATTGTCGGGAGAACTTTGGTGAGACCAGCAGAAGATGGTACTGTGTTCATCAGAGTCATCAATCCCTATCCAGAAGAGAAATTGATGAAGAAGCATGACACTATTGGCCTTATGGAAACTGCATCTCAGATTCATGAGTGCTCTACAGTCTCGTGTAAAGATGATGATAATGATCTGATTAGAAACCTTCTACAAACCTGCAAGGATCTATCAAAGGAACAGTATGAAGAAGCTCTTAAGGTGTTGACACGAAATAAGGATGTATTTGCAAAATCTGATGATGATTTAGGTAGAACAGATTTAATTCATCATTCTATTGATACTGGTTCATCGAGACCAATCCGCCAACCCTTGAGAAGATTGCCGTTTTCTTCAAGAGAGGAAGTTAGAAAACACTTAGTTGAAATGTCTCGACGTGATTTAATTGAAGAGAGTTTTGGACCTTGGGCTTCCCCAGTTGTGCTGGTTGGAAAAAAAGATGGTACAACCAGATTTTGTATTGACTTCAGGAAGGCGAATGCAGTGACAATTAAAGATGCCTACCCATTACCACGGATAGATGAGACTTTTGATTGTTTAAATGGTGCTAAGTGGTTTTCTTGTCTTGATCTGCAGAGCGGATTCTGGCAAGTCAAGCTTAACCCAGAAGATAAAGCTAAAACGGCTTTTACAACCCCGTTTGGGATATATCAGTTCAAAGTCATGCCAATGGGCCTTAGTAATAGTCCCGCTACCTTTGAACGACTTATGGAACGCGTTCTTTCTGGTCTTCATTGGAGGACTTGTCTCATCTACTTGGATGATATAATTGTAATCGCCTCAGATTTTGAGGAGCATTTGCTAAGACTGGAAGAAATATTACAACGTTTAATAGGGGCTGGGTTAAAACTCAAACCTACAAAATGTCGATTGTTTGCTAACGAAGTACTTTATTTGGGATATGTTGTTAGTGGTGACGGATTGAAAACTGATCCAAGTAAAGTTTCATGTATCAGAGATTGGAAGACACCATCCTGTGTTACTGGGGTTAGAAGCTTTTTGGGTCTATGTAGCTACTATCGGAGATTTGTCAAGGATTTCGCGAAAATCTCCGAACCACTATATAGACTGACTGATAAGAAGTCTAAGTTTCAATGGTCTGATGAATGTGAAATGGCTTTTAATGCTTTGAAGAATTCTTTAATAGTTGCACCTGTTCTGGTACATCCAGATATGGGGAAGGAATTTATATTGGATACGGATGCGAGTGAAACCGGGATTGGTGGTGTATTGAGTCAGATAGATGATGATGGGAAAGAAAGGGTCATTGCTTTCGCCAGTAAAGCTTTAAACCGCTCTCAGCGAAACTACTGTACAACAAGAAAAGAGCTGTTCGCTGTAGTGTATTTTTTGCAGTATTTTAGACCTTATCTGTATGGTCGGCATTTTATTGTAAGGACAGATCACTCCAGCCTCCGGTGGATTATGAATTTTAAGAATCCAAATGGGCAGCTGGCTCGTTGGCTTGAAGTTCTTGCAATATATGATTTTAATGTTATTCATCGTCCTGGTAAATTACACCAGAATGCTGATTCCTTGTCAAGAAAACATTGCCAACTTTGTCATTGTTTTGATGACGACCGTATAAGTGATGATGAGAGATATGTTTACTTCCTTCATATCATTCCAGATATGAACCATATGGCAAGATTACAGAGGGAAGATCCTATTTTAAGTAGGATAATAAAGTGGATCAATCAAGGGAGACCCTCATGGGATGAAATCTCTGGTGAACACCCTCATTTAAAGGCCTTATGGTCACAGTGGCGGTTACTGGTGATGAAGGATGGTGTTTTGACCAGAAAATGGGTATCGTTAGGGGACGAAGAATTATACAAAGTTATTGTGCCCATTAATAAAAGGAATTAACTTTGTGTTATGTATCATATCATTAGTTCATTTGTTATAAGTGTTCGGTGCTCGGGAACACTTCGCCTATGGAACAAAATACCAACTGTCGTGTTGGCGGACCATTGTTATAAGTGTTCGGTGCTCGGGAACACTTCGCCTATGGAACAAAATACCAACTGTCGTGTTGGCAGACCATTTGTTTAGACAAGTGTCCAGTGCTCGGGGACACCTTCAAAGTGATGCGGAAGTTTGACTCTATTGTGTTTTATATGTTAAAGATTATTTTGATTAAATCAGGGATTTTTAATATTTTAAGTTGACTTTGAAAGTTTTTATAATGAGAATGTTTGAATGTTTTGTACATTAATAATTTGTTGTATTATTATGATTAAAGCTCGATCGAGGACGATCGCCTTTCGAAGGGGTGGGTAGTGTGACCAATCTTGATTTTAATACATATACTTTCTGCTAATTTGATGAATGGTGGGAGGGGGCACTGATTTTGTTACTCTTACTTTAAGGCAAAACACTTTTAAAACTTGTCTGTTGTATTAATTAATAGGGAAACTATTATTCTTTAACGTACACACCTTGCCTTTATGTTAAACCGTCCGTGCCTTCATTTTAGTCAGTATTTTTATGTGTGCTGTAAGACTTTCCTCAAGTAAACCTGAAGTATCAGGGGAGGTAATTTACTTTCTAAATATCTACATTTGTGTAAATCAAATTTAATTTGAATAGTATCTGTATTATTTGTATATCAAAATCTCGGCATATGTATGTTGTAATAGTGAAATGATGTAATTTGTAAAAGTTTACTTTCTTTTAATTACTCTTGGGCTAATTCACAGTGATAGTTATCATTAATATATTTTGTCACGGTATCAGATATATAGAGTGGGATTAGTCAAGTAAAAGTAGGGGGGTTGGGATGGCCTAGTGGTCTAGAGTGCTGCGCTTCGACCTCTAGCTGGCCGGTCACCTCTGGCTTGCGGCTGTGGTTTCGAGCCCTGGTGTGATCGTATGTGGCATGGAGATAGGGGCTCCTTCTCAACCTCGTGGGTTTCCCCGGGCACTCCGGTTTCCTCCCACAGCAAAGGCCCCTGCGCGTGCGCTAAGATAATGAAAATCAAAAATAAGCCTTGTCTGCGATATCACCTTCGGTGGAAGCGGACGTTAAACACCAAGAACAACAACAAGTAAAAGTAACCTTAGGACAGGGAAGGCTACCTCTCTGTTCTATTTTAACTTTAAAGTAGAAATTTTACAGATTGTGCAGGTAAATGAATGTCGATGTCATTCTTATCCACCCTTTGAATTATTTTATTCTTGACCGCTCGGAATAAAGTTATTTGAAAAGTATAAAAATTGTCTTTTCTTCAGTGTCCGCGGGTAACAATTAGTCGAAAGCTCGGTAAAAAAGCGTGACTGGCCAATGAACTATCGGTATGCAAAATGCACGTGATGAATAGTGTTAACGATGTAGTAGACATTATCAGACAAGATAGTAAATACGATACGCGCCAATTAAATATAACTAGATATAAATAAAACCAAGAACGAACAATCCAAACCATTAGACAGAATTCGAAATCCTAAACACGTTATAGGCAAAATAGTGTAATAGCTGAGAGAGACATGTTATATTTACCAATCAAGTCAATATGACGGCCATAAAACTTTTTAAAGGATTTTATAAGTTTAATGCGCAATTATCCTTGTAGTTGAAGCTTAGTTCACAAATGTCTCGATCTACTTAAAAAATCAGAATAAAAAGAACAAGCTCTGACGTAACGAATTGGCTGAGACACAAACACACCATAAGCTTAGCCTATCGTCTGCTAAGATGGCGGCATTTTGTTCTAATTAACGGCCACGGACGAATAAAATGAACAAAAACTTAACATTAAATGATGTCTTAGAAATTGTGAATGATGAAAATGATGAGGATGGTAGTTATTTAGATCCACGAGATCTTGGAATGGCATCGGAAGAGGAGAAAATAGCGACGATGAAAATGAATCCGTTTTGATGACAGATCACGCAGACGGTAGGCCTATTCACGGTGTTTTTGTTGGGGCTGATGGCGATAATTATAATCACAGATCGAAGACATGTAACAATTGAGTATTGTAACAAGCAGTCATAATCACAGACCAGATATTCATGAGTTTTTGGGAAATAATGGGCCTACGTGGCAACATACAGAAGCACAGCCTGTGGAATATTTTGACCGTTTTATTTTAGACTCACACAACCTGGTGAACTTTCTTTATGCGAGCTTATGATTGAACAAACAAACAAATAAATATGTTGAGTTCTATCTGACGAAAAGTGCTACAACAACACTCTAAAGTTCACCTCGACAGACCGGTGACCCTTGATCAACTGCGAGCTTTTTTGGATTATTGTTGAACTGCGGATTAGTAAAGAAGCACGGAATACACGAGTACTGGAATACCAAATCTGCTTCGCAAGACACACCGATTTACAGAAAAATTTTCAAATTAGAAACTTTCAAAATATTATTACGATTTTTTCATTTATCCGACAGTGAAACTGAACCAAAACGAGGTAGTGCCAGTTATGATCCCACATACAAGTTCAGACCTTTGTTGGATCATCTAAATAAAACATGGGCTTCTGAATACAACTTAGGAGAGAAAGTCAGCATCAATGAATCCATTGTGGGCTTCAAAGGTAGACACGTCTTCGTGAATTACATCAGAATAAAAAAAACACCACCAATGGGGTCCGAAAGAATACGTTTTGGCAGATTCGCAGACATGTCATGTTCATCAAATAATATACTACACCAATAAACTTCGAACCACAGACAAGGGACAGCCTTATGATATTTGTACAAAGCTAATGCAGCCTCACTCAGGACTCTATCACCATCTTGTTGTTGATAATTAATATACATCGGTGCAATTATGTGATGATATGTTCGACAAACAAATATATGTTACTGGTACAGTACGATCAAACAGAAAGAATCTCCCAGATGAAGTTAAACAGACCATGAAAAAGAAGGGCGATCTAATTGAAATGAGAAGAGACAACTTATTGACAGTAAATTGGGTTGACAGGAAGCAAGTGAGATTCCTTTCTACGTTCTCAGCTTCGGGGACCGTTGACAAAATCTCCTTCGACCAAAAAGTAAATCGCATTCCGTTATGCGTCATTGATTATAATTCCGGGATGGGTGAAGTTGATCTTGCTGATATGATGACAGATTATTATGCCGCGGAGTTTAAAACATTAAAATGTTGGAAGAAAGTAGCCTTTCATTTATTGGACAGATGCATGACCAATGCATATATATTATACAAGGCAAACCCAAATTTAGTGGGACGTCCAATAACTCATTTGAAATTCATAACTCATGTAGTTGATGGACTTATTGGTGGCTATGCAGAGGAGCGTATAAGAGTGGACAGACCAAGCATACTTCCACTAGCAGCTAGAAGACCTGAAAGGCATTTTATAGATTTCATACCAGAAAAAAAGAGACTCAAATGTCAAGTCTGTGCAAGGAAAAGAAGTGATTCGTGCAAAGGTACCCGAGTAAGAACATGGTGCAGAGACTGTTGTGTAGGACATTCCATTCTTGAAAATGTTATTGGCAATAACGGCTTTCGGGATTATCGTGATAAATAACAGGATGACAATTAATTATATATTCTATCACGGGTGCCTGCATGGTTAATGCGTAAATGGACATAGTCGAATGGAATAAAATATTGTATTATTTGTAATTTGCAAACTATTTTTTCTCCCCTTGTTTGATTATACTATTCATTAATAATTTATATGTATTATATATTTTAAATAAATGTGAGGTATACTTCATCTAGCATGTATTTGTAAATTAAGTCTTAATGGCTCTCAATTTAAATAGATCAATATCAAGCGCTAAACATTCATGTTCTATTCGCATCACTTTCACTTAGAAATTTACCATTTCCTACTATTCATAATAAATATATCAAATGAAAGTATTTTGCCAAAAATAGTAATAATTAAGATTTAATATAGAATTTTGAATATGAAAATAAACTACAATATGATAATGGTTTTAATCTTTGTTGTTTTTTTTTTATTTAGCTCAAATACTGGATTAACCTAGAAGCGTTGACTTCTGAAATCCAAGTCTAAAGTATCGATTTGTTTTGCTGTATTGATGGGTGTCATGCTCCAGACCAAGCTCATTTGAGGAGTTCACATAGCTAAAATACTATTATGTTATCACTTATGTTCGTGTACTATATCTCTAGCCAATATATCAGACTAAAAAGGAAAAGAAAAGGGGTTTACGGCCTACTCTAATTTTGAGTACATGGGAACTCGGTTGTTTGTCCCATCCGAATCATTAGACTCTGTTCCTTGCCAGGACATCCATTCTACAATACTGACAAAGGTAAACCCCAGGAAACTTTATTGGCCAAACTTAGAATCGAACCCAACTTCAACAGTATCAAAAAAAATTGTTATTAATTACATTAGGGTACATTAAAGTTATGGGTGATGCTAATAATTGTAGTTCGTTTGGGGAGGTTTGGGAAATTCCCATTGAGTCAAGAGATGTGGTTTCTAATATCCAGTTGTATGTGACAAAGAGTCGGGTCAGTCGTCCTACCTCATATTGGTTTTCTCTGGGCCCTCCAGGGAATCACTGTGGCTAAGTGGTTAAGGCGCTTGCTCGCTAGCATGGAGGTCGGGTGTTCGATCCCTGTATTGACCGAGAAAGTTCATCTCGATTTTCTGTGTGATTTCCCCTTGTCAGCAATTTTGGCCCCACTACAAATAGGTTTGGGAATACAGTGTCACCATCATTACGCATCCAAATTCCTCATCGACACATTATATCGTCCCGGGTTTTCATCATCTTACAAAGACTCCAACTATGCATCTGATCAACATACCTTATCTAGTAAGTGTCGACCATAATTTAAAAACGCTAGATGGTCATAATACATTTCATGGAATGGACATGCTGTCTGGGTTTTCTCCGACTGTAATTAATGAAAGAAGGCCGTCGCCAATATGTCAACACGAATGAGGTCACTGAGCTTGGCCGCATTAATGCTATGCCGTACTGTACACCCAAGGAAATTTCTATGGACAACTTTCGAAGTATCAACTTACCAGAAACATACATCAATGAACGCGATCCAATTCATCTCCTTCCAAACTTAGTATGGTGTCTAAGATCTCCAACTCCTGGGTGGTCAGGGTTCATGCAAACGGTTGAAGATGGACCTCACCCAGGGAAATCGTCTTTCACATTCTTGCCTATGATTGATCTCAACCCGTCAGATATGTCATGTATATATTCAACCCTTCATTATATCAACAATCTAGCCAGAAAATATAATGTAACACCTACAGTGAATTTCGATCAACCCTTATACTGGAAGGCAAAGATTATTGTAGCCAATGAACGTGATGACATTTGCAATATTTTCTTGAGACTAGGTGGTTTCCATATCGAAAGCATCGGCCATCTTATGGGAGGTTCTGGTCTTAAGGAGTTGCTGGAATGTGTATATGAACGAAAGGCTGTTACTCATATGATAAGTGGTAAAGCCGTCTCCCGAGCCATTTGAGGACACATGCTTGTGGATAAAGTGTTACATGCGTTGGTGACCGATGAAGATTTTCGCTCTGAGAATAGGGAGACGAATAATATGGAGATCTCCGTGAAATTGTTGAACTATATGACCGTATTCAAGTGTCAAATTCATTAAATACACTAGATAACTCTACAGTGTTAAAGAGAATCAAACGAAACATCGAAAAAGAAAAGTCAAACCTTCAGAAATGTCGAACTGCATCACTTTGGTTTATGTACATGGATATGGTGATGCTCCTCCGCGAGTTTATCACAGCAGAACGAACGGGGAATTGGAAAGCTCATATTCACATGCTACAGAAAATGCTTTCTTACTTTGCTGCAAGTGGCCGTAACAACTATACCAAATCGGTTAACTTGTATTTACAAGATGCTGTAAATGTCACTACATCTAAACCAGAAGTATTCAATTTTTTTTTCCAGCGTTTATTGACAGCAACAAATGTACAAGACGATCCATTGAAACTGTTTGATTACGAGTTGTGTATATATCCGCCATCATTGTTTAATGACAGTGGTCTAATGATGCTGATGCTCTTTGGGGTTTGTGTAATATCACAGACATCTCTTTACAATATGTTCTGGATGGCGGATCTTTGATCCGCAAAATTCCTTGGAGCAGTGGCTGTTCTTTTCAATATATTTGCAATTCCTATGTAGGATATTTGCGGAAGAGATGTACAACTACAACCATCGTATTTGATGGCTATCCGGCATGTTCAACGAAGGATAGTACCCACAGTCGTAGAACACATGGTATCATTGGGAGATCTGTGCTGTTCTCACCAGAAACCATATTACGATCAAAGAAAGAACAATTTCTATCCAACACAGAAAACAAAGTTAACTTCATTAAAATGCTGCAGAATATTTTAGAAGAAAACGGGTACTCTACATTCGTTGCAGATGACGATGCTGACACTCTTATTGTAATAACTGCGATTGAAAAAGCGAAAGACGCGTGCACAGTTTTGGTTGGTGAGGATACTGATCTCTTAGTGTTGTTGTGCCATTTGACTCAAATGGACTCAAATAATATCTTCTTTAAAAGCGAACAATAACAAACAGAAGCAGCACTTGGACAGTCACTCTGCACTTACTGGATGTGATACGACTTCAAGGCTGCACAGCATAGGAAAAAATATAGCGCTGAAGAAAGCAACTAAAAATGAAAGTCTTCGACAGTATTTGAAAGTATTTTGTGCACAATCCTCCCAAGATGACATCATCAAAGTCGGCGAAGGAGCGATATCAGCATTATACAATGGAATGCCACATGAAGGGTTAAATTTATTGAGATTTAGAATGTTTACCTACAAAACAGCCAGCAGCAAAACATCCGCTGTGTTGGTAACCAGGCTCCCGCCAACATCAAATGCTACAAAATATCACAGTCTTCATACATACCAGCAAGTACAAATGTGGATGAACAACTGTTATTTGGATCCAACAGAATGGGGATGGAAAAGGATTGAAGATCAATTGATTCCGATTAAAACATCTCAACCGGTAGCACCCGAGCATTTACTTAAGGTTATCCGATGTTCGTGCCAGGGTTTTTGTGACACCAAACGATGCAGTTGTCGTTAACATGGTATGAATTGCACTATGGCCTGCCCAGAATGCAATGGAGTGAGCTGTTTGAATTCCTCGCCAATCGATGAAGATGAACTGGAGCAGTAAACTCTATTAAGTTGTTATATGATATTTATTTCCGACTATAGGATACATCAATCTAATAGCCATTAATATGAACTTGGACAATTTGTGACCATGAAATGGCTTTTGGTGAGATACAACATCTAAATATATTCTTCCCATGACCTGTATTGTGTTTTGTGATAACATATAATTAACAGTGTGCCAAAGCCACAACGTGCGAATCGAATAAACAATTTTCAGTATATGACCTTTAATAACCTTGAAAATAGACATTAATATAAACCTGGACAATTTGTGACCATGAAATGGCTTTCAATGAGATACAACATCTAAATATATTCTTTCCATGGCTTGTATTGTGTTTTGTGATAACATATAATTAACAGTGTGCCAAAGCCACAATGTCCTAATCGAATATACAATTTTTAGAATATGACCTGTAATAACCTTGAAAAAAATACATTTCCAAACGTAGTACACTTCTACATTTTTAACAATTTATTTGGGACACATTGTACTTAATATTTATCACTTAAAAAATTCTGTTGCAATTTTTGTCGGGTATGGCCTAATTTTGACGTAAAGTCACTGGTCTAAAAATCAAATAATACATATTATAATAATTTTAGTAAATGTTATTACATGTTATCAATATAAAGGTATAAAAAGTGTTATAACGTCATTTAATTCAGTCACTGGGGGCATGACGTCATAACATATCGACTTCCTAATAAAGGGTTAACAATCGGAAAGTCAAAGTCATCACGTTTATCATACAATTTAACACTCAGTCTATGGCAATTGTCAAAATCGAGACGCAGATCCAAGTAGGAAGCGTAATTGTCACTGTTGGTAGTATTTTTAATGTCAAGCTCATCAGGAAATATGAATTCTACATAATCACTAAATTTAGGATTATTCAGTGATAGAACATCATCGATATACCGATAAGTAAAATTAAAATATCTGACTAATCGTTTTTTGGCTTTAATAGCTAGTGCCTGTATGTACTCGGTTTCATAGGAATAGCGAAATAAATCAGCAAGCAAAGGTGCACAGTTGGTGCCCATGGGGATACCAACCACTTGCTGATATATTTACCCTCCCAATTCAATGAAGATGTTATCAATTAAAAAATCCAACATCTGAATTATCTTGATGGCGGTGAATTTATTATTGGAATCACTATGGTTCTTAACGAAATAGTAGTATTGTAATTAACAACTAAATATTGATATCTAGCAGTTTCCGATTTAGATGAAAAGACACTGTAAATCATGTCTTTCAACTGGGCTTTTAATTTACTATGGGGAATTTTAGTGTAGAAAAGTCAAAAGTCTGAATAGATGAAACCGAAGCAAGGGATCTAGATTGCAAACTAATTTCGAGGTAAGATACCTTTTATTACTAGTGATTTTTGTTTATTTTAATGAAATGAAATGAAATGGGGTTTAACGTCCTACTCTTTTGCACCTAACCTGGGCTAATGGAAGACGGACCTACGCCATGCACTGTGCTATGGGGGAAATTTTGCCCGGTCAGCGGCGCTACGGCCTACTCTTATATCGAATTCCATCTGCCAAGGAATCTTTTACGTGCACTCCAATGGGTACACGGGACCTCGGTTTTTGGTCCCATCCGAAAGACTAGGCAGATGTCCTTGTAAGGCCCTCCTTCTGCATCACTGACAACGGGAAATCACGCCGGAAAATCGAGATGAACTTTCTCGGTCAATGCAGGGATCGAACATTTTAATGGTTTAATGAGACTAAACTACTTCAATGACTTCTTTAGTCATAATCTCTAGGCCTATTCCATACACTATACAGCAGTAACTGCATATTTGTCGTTCTAATTTTTTTTTTCTATCAATAGTTACTATTTCAAGTAAATTAAAGTGTAGGCCAACCAATAGACCACAATTCTTCATCTTATTTAATTCAAAGTTCATTGTATTCTTTGTCTTATCAGGTATTGCCAAGAAGTCATCGCCAGGGGAAGACGGTGAAATTATATGATGCGTGGGTTGCAGTTAACAAACAGAATGGATGGATACGGACAGCAAATTGCACATGCATGGCAGGGCTTGGATAAGCATGTAGCCATCTCGCTGGTCTGCTGTATAAGCTAGAAGCCGCAAATCATTATAAATTAAAGGATTCCATTGCATGCACCAGTCAGTTGTGTGAATGGCGGAAAAGAAAGAAAAAGTTTTGTGACACCAGCCCCCGTTAAATTAATTAATTTTAAAAAAGGTCAAAAACATGCATTGCCTTCTGTTGAAAACATAGATGACCAAGATGATCTAAATTGCAGTTTTAATGCCCCCACCAATGGTATTAGCAAAGAAAAGGTGAGAAAACGTCATAGTATATATAACAAGCCTGTAATTTTTACAAGCATTAGTGAACATGATATTTTTGGGAATATAAATACTATTAATACTAGTAAAACTCATTGAGTGACACTGACAGGACAGTGATCAGGAAAATGATGATAATGTTTTACCAGAATCTATTACAAGTCTATATGACCCTTCTGCTATCAACCTTGAAAAATAAATGTTACAAGAGTTTTCTGAAAAGCAGTACCACCTTTACACACAAGCATATCCACAGAAGGCCTATGACAATTTGTGTGAGATAACAAAAACACAGTCTTTGTCAACTGTTTGGATGCTCCACTTGGCAGGTCGCATAACCACATCTACCTGTTTTAAAATATCTATAACACTACTTGCTAATCCTAGCAAATCCCTCATACAACAAATTATGCAATATGAAAAAGTATTGATAATAAGTACATCCACTATGGGAAAAACATAGTTGAGACTCCAGTATAAGAATTTACGGTTTTATCAATGTCTTTGATTTTGTTATAACCAAATCGATGCCTTGACTTTTCTCCCTTTAACATTTCATTTTCTTTTCGGAAGTAGAACATTTTTTATTTGTTTCACTTGATTCATTTTGTAAGCTTTTGATAGTTTCTTTTAATTTCAAAACTTCATTTTCACTTTCTGTAACCTTTTTTGTTTCTGTAATATCGTCAATCACGTCATCTGTTTTACCTGGTTCTGCAGACTCCTGGAAACTTGGGAGCTCGTTTTTTTAATCTTTTTTCATTGATATTACAATATCTAGTTCGAATTTTTCTTTTCCTGGTTGCAGACCTTTCAGCATCTTTATTATAGACAAATTTAGTAGGAACCCAGTCAATATCATTGGATCTTCTGATCTACGACCTGTAAATAATATATAAGTAGGGTGCCCCACGTGCCAACTGAAAAGTTGTTCTTGACACGTTGATCCTGCACGTTTTAGTTCAATGACTTACTACTGATTTCTAACAGTCTCGCACACTCGTTGAGGCTATAAATAGCAACACAAAACACTACTACAGCCGTAAAAAATCTATTGTTGACGATTCTGAATAGCAATAATATTTAACTTTTTGGTTATTACGGCATCTTTAAAAAATTACGCTCGTTTTATTCTTTAAATTGCCTTATAATTAGCTGTACCATTAGAAGCTGCATATTTTGGTTAAGTACAAATAATATCTCCGTAATGCAAGAATATGATCAAGGCAGTAGTTTCATTTTACTTTTATAAGGTTCTTAAAAATATTGTTGAGTTGCCTGATGTTGGTGCTTCTAAATTCAATTTCTTGTTCCATGTTTCGTTAAAAAAAGTAGTCTTGATTATCCCGACCCGTCAATTAGACGTAGAATGATCGGTAGACTAGTTAAGCGAGACTAATTTCAAAACAAGGGCACGTAACCTATCTTTTACTCAAAAGTGTCTGGATGTTATGGACGCCACTCCAAACCATTTTTCAGTATTATTTAAATGTGTGAAACAGATTTAAGGCTTTCTAAATATATTAGTATTGTGGTGTAATTGTCGAGATATTTGGAGATATTCATTTAGGGTGGGGCACCCTAATATAAGAATATATTATATGCTCACTTGTAGCTGGATGTGGCAGATATATTTTATTACTTTAAATAGCAGTATAGTTAATTATTGTTTTGATGAAAAATATATCGTCAATTTTGCTAATTGAGGCCCGATCTGAATCGTGTTGGGCTTTGCTTCTAGCACTAATGTTTTGGACCATCTCTTACATGTATCTCGAAACTAGGAGGGTTGAGAGATGAGGTTTACTATCTACATCTGGAAGTGTAGGCACTGCATTCACATTACCTTTGTCTAGAAAAATGACCAAAAAATGATTTAAATTGAAGTTAAAATTTTATTTTATTTTCATTCACTTTGGATTGGAAAAGTGAATAAGCCTAGTAGAATAGGCCTACAGACACAGTGCCGCCACAGGCCGAAAGGTTGGTGGGTTTTTTTTCTAATTCAATAAAAAAAAAATGGATTGAAGTGAATACCAATGGTATTTTTCTTTTTTAGTTCATGTATATACCAATTGTAATTAATAAAATTCATACCTCCTCGCTCACCCGAGACAAAATGGTGACCACGTAAAATATTCCTTGGCAGTTGGAATTCGATATAAGAGTAGGTCGTATCGCCGATGCCTGGGCGAAATTTGCCTCATAGCACACTGTATGGCGTATGCCCATCTTGCTAGCCCAGTCAAGGAGAAGAATAGAAGGACGTTATACCCCATTTCATTTCAGTGTGAGGTAATTAATGTTATGCTGAGTGATTTATTCTACATCACATTTTCTTTGCATTTGAATGTGAATATGTACAATAATGGTACAAACAATATACATGCAATACGTTCCTAGTCATGAATTCTGTATCCAGCTTCGTTAGCTTGATACGGACAAAGCTCACCAAATTTTTCCCACGAAACAAAGGCCAAGGCTATTTTTAGCCTGTCCCCCCCCCCCACACACACACACCTTTTTTTTTTCTTTTTTTTTTGAGTGGCGATTTTTGGTGTAGAATCGAAGAAAATGGTTGAAAATGCATCGCCGTTTACTTATCTCTACTTCCAGCTTGTGTATCACAAGTTTTATGAAGAACCACATACGTACTTTTTGGCAAGAGGTTGCCACATGGTGCCCCGTCTGTGGTAGAAAGCCTTCTGCCTAACGAAAATTTGGGAAAAATTTAGAGTCAATCAAATAGACGAGAATTAACATTAAACTCAATGGGGATAACTTTAGTGATCTGTGGCCATAATTATTATTTTATCTAGCAGTATTGGAGTTATCTCCACTTACATACCCAAATTGTAAACATGTTTGCAATGACGGAGTATAAATCTGAATTAAACTGCAGCATGTAATTAATACAATTCATCACAGGGGTATTATTGTAGTCGTGGTTTAGATTATAATTATAGAAGATATCAACAAATTCAAAGACTTGAGAGCACTTGGAAATTCACCTTATCTACTTTACTTCCATTTCAGACAACTCCTCCTGACTTTTCCTTATAATTAATTGACACATAATTGTCGTAATGCATGCAATTATTGTTTAAAGATTGTTGAAGCCAAAACCCATATCCACACGATAAGAGAACGGGTGTCCACCAGGAAGTCCCCACACACTTTATTAAACTAAATTGTACCGTTTTAACCATGAATTAAGATTGTTGCTAAGCTTGAGAATATACATCTCTCTTTCATGGAGTTACTTCGGAAAACATAGAAAAGAAACTTATCAGTTATCTCGGAATTTGACAGTAGGGAGAAACTAAAACATTCAAACTCTTTATTTATTAATGTCAACAATAAATTGTTCCTAGAAAATAACCAACTCTTTATTATATTCAAGAATATCATACATAAAATATACAGAATAATAATAATTGGGTCTATATGTTGATTTCCGGCAGTTTAAATGTCGGTATTCTTCTAATCGATCGTGTTCCGTCCTGCTCCTTACTAAAACCGAAATAAAAAAAAGCACTAAGCGTATTTATACAAAAATAATTTAATACTCTGTAAACTATAATAAAAGCTGTGACCTTATTTTTCGCAAACTAAAATATGAAATTTGAAACTACATATGGGTATTTATAGATATTATGATCTGAAATAATCATTCGGCATCATTTACAATAATCATTCGGCATCATTTACAGAGGATATAAACAAGCCATTGTCATCTATTAATATTGGGTAAATTGTTTGAGGGACCCATTTTCATTCCGATTGAATTCAAACGGGGATTATATATCGTTAGGTTTGTGTACTTAAATAATCAGTTTGTGTACATGTTAGCGTAGTTTAAGCCGTGTGGACGATATTTAAACAAAAACTATGTTAATCAACAAAAACATTAATAATAAAGAAGTTAATAATGAAAAATACACCTTAATGCTCAACACATGTAAAATAAAACTCCAAATTTTCATAATCTCATATTGCCAGGTTCAGTACCCTAGTTAACTCCCCTGGATTTTAGTCAACGATTCCCGAACAGATTTGGAAACTTGGATAAAAATTCACATCAGTAAAATTTATTGAATTGCGATAAAGTTCTTTGATTTACAATCATATTATTCAAGGAATATAAATCTAGAATTACATTTGCGATAAGAATCAAAATAAAGAAAGGAATTTAATTTACCACGATGTACAACCCTTGTTAACG
This sequence comes from Patella caerulea, assembly GCA_036850965.1. NCBI lineage: Eukaryota > Metazoa > Mollusca > Gastropoda > Patellidae > Patella > Patella caerulea. The sequence continues at coordinate 25,588,664 of JAZGQO010000014.1, read as the reverse complement.
GGCGAACAGAACTGGTATGACGACACATTAAAACATGTTCTTGTGTGATAAGTGAAAGGAAATACTGACTTACTGTACGGGTTAGCAATAATTCTTTCTGTATGTTTAAATATTCTCGTAATTAGAAATATTTATATAATTTGCGTAGTTTGTTTCACCAGGATGATTATAATCATCTTTATTAATTATTTCTGTGCTAATGTCTGAAACCTGCTTCTGTACCTCACCAAGGTGGTTGTAATGATCCTCATTTTGTCCGTGACTTGGATAGTTTTCAACACCAATATGGCTGTAATCATCGTCTATCTTCTCGTCATTTACCTCACCAATATGGCTGTTGTCAACCTTCCTACCCTTCACCTCACCAATATGACTGTAATCGTCATTTATCTGCTCTCTCTGTACCCCACCAAGATGGTTGTAGTCATCACTAAAAAATTTGTCTTCAGCAGTCAGAATTCCAAGATGGTTATAGTCATCATCATTGTCCGAAGAGTTGTTGTTCTTAGCGTCATGCAGATGATTGTAATCGTCAGACTCAATACCTCGTGTAGATTTCGAATTGTCTGTCGAGAATGTACCATGGTTATAACTTTCGTCAGTTCTTTCGTATTCTCGATTTACCACGATTCTACTACCTTCGATATGTTTGCTAATAAATGTTCTTTTGCAAAAAATGAAACACTTTCTGTTGAATATGTAACCATAGAGATTTAGGTTTAAAACCAACTGCAAAACAATAGAAATATATAAGAATTGCATACTGTCATTATGTGATGCTTGCACCATGTGGTGGAATCACTATGACTAAATGGGTAAGAGGCTAGCACACCTGGAGGTTGCGTGTTCGATATCTACATTGGCCCATTAAGTTCATTGGGATTTTCCGCCCGGGCAAAATTTCTCTCATAGAACACTATATGGCGCATGCCCATCTTCATTAGCCCAATCGGAGTAGAACATTTCATATCATTTCAGCACCATGCGGGGTCTAGCGACCACTTGTGACAAGACGGGTGTTTATTTATTAAAGGGTGTTTATTTCCAAGAATAAGTATCATCTACAATATTCAAGAAGGGCTGTAGTTGAATATAAAATAAACACTGCTAACAACGGAAAGTTAACATGGTTTCCTTACCGCTTTATTACCACGAGAATAATTATAAACAATATCACCAGAACTAAACACCCAATAACACTTCCTACTATGACGGGTACATCTGGAAATTAAACAACAATAAGTATAATATTATTATTCGCACTGGACAAAGACAAGCATATTTCGATTATATACGTGTTGTCACTTCTTTGAGGATTATAACCACATGCTAAAAGTATTGACATCTAATCTTTGAAACCCAGATACGGACAGCAGCCTACTTATAGTGAGATGATGTGACCAATAAAGGCTAGATATATCAATAACTAGTCGATATAACAATCACCGTCTAGTCTAAATAGTCGTAAAAAAGCCTGCCATAACCAAACTAAACCCCTAATTCGATGCAGATACATTAGGGTTGTCGGGATTCAATCCCCTGTTACAAACTTGAGTGACCATAATCTTTGTATCCAAATTATGTCACATTCATCACGATCAGTTGCTCCCACATTGTGACGGTAAAGGTAGGAGAAAGTCTTCAATGATCTTGCGGGTGCTACGGTTGCTCACTTCCTCAGCTTTTTTCTGCTTGGCCTTTAACAGTTGACATTCGATGAAATTTGAAAACAATATAAATTAAAACCATTCTCGCTTATTCTTTAAAAGTCAACAAAAATAACATGCAAAATAGACCGATTCGTGGTCCAATATACCTAACATACCGGTTAAGGATGTCTTTTTTGTTGAAGATTCCGTGGTCATTAAGTCATCATTTGGTGTGGTGACTATTTTGTCAATCATTGTGAGAGCCATTTCGTTCATTCGCATGTTGATTGGTTGTGTAAACCCCGACGTTTCTACTGTTTTTTGTCTAGTTTCTGAAATATAAATTAAGTATGAATCAAAATCGCAATGAGTCACAATTCAGTGAGACAAAACATCAGTTTGATAATTTATTCTACTGTATGTTGTGATATCTCCCCCGATCATTAACCTTACTGTTTATAAATTTGCTCAAGGTTCATGCCTTTATCATGGATTTTTATTAAACATTAATGCTATTTGCTATATTTACGTAAAATAATGAAAAAAAGAAACTTTGACTCTATAATACCTTCAATGCAGGAGTAATATAGAATGGAAACAGTGTGTTTTTTCTTGTCGCAGGATATGTTGTTCGATTGGCCAGGTGTAGTAACATAACACATTTGTTTCCCGTTACATTTATTTTTCAGGCCACCATAATCTTCTTTGCTAACCGGCTTAACGCAAATTTCAAGGTTGTGAACTGGCATACCACTACAACGACGTTTACATGCAAATTTATACTTAGTAAATCCATAATAAGCAGAGTCTATCTGTATATCTTTCCCTTCATTACAAGTAAGATGGTGGATATTGCATTTTCCATCCGTACATGCATTACTTATCATCCACGAGTCTGTTAATGTAAAAATTAATTATGTAGCCTACAATAGCTAAGTGGATAATACCTCTGGGACCTGTTTCACGAAATTTTAACTGAGATAAAATCCAAATCTTAGTAATTTGATTGGATAATATTACGTTGTTTTTGGTGCTTAGCCAATCAGAATGAACGTATCTACTATCATTATTTTTTTTTTCTTTAGTTAAGTTTTCGAGAAACAGAGTCCATTCTTGGGAATCTTAAAATAGACAAAAATGGGTCTGAAAGCACATAGTAATGAATGGGCATAGTAGTTTACATTCATTTTTAATCAAATTTTCCATCAATTATGTCCAAAGGAATACGTGAACCGACCAAATTGAACGGCAGACTTTTCTTCATTTTGGCCCATCCATTTTTGATTTTTTTCACAGGGTTTGGTAGTGGTGGTAATGTGTGTGTGGTTATTTTCTTTATTCATCACCATAGATAATATAATGTCGTGAACTATCCATTGTGTCTCAAATATTGGATAGCAACATCAGTATTGATTGAAATAGACCAAAATTTCACAAATAAAGGATAATATTGTGTTTGAGGTTAGATCGTTTAATTTATTCGACGATCCAATAAAATAGTGTACATGTAATGCATCAATACACCTGGTGTTTTCATTTTGTATTCCTACATGCCATTCTTTGTAACATATTGGTCAACATATCATGCACAACGATTATTGCTAGGGTACTGGACACTGCAGTCTGGGGAGAAAAGCAGGAGCTCCGTAATCATAATGAATATTAACCAATGGATTAGTCTCAAAATGAACCGTGCCATGTTATCAAGACAATAACCACATTCCAAATAGGGGTAGGGTGTTATATTTATTATGGTAAATTGTTCCAATGGCATGTAATAACTCGTTTTACTGAAGCAACGACTGTGAGTTGCACATTGCTAGATTACTATAATTGTCAATGTTATTGAAGCCAATTTCATTGAAGCAAATTTCGGTTTGTCCACAAATGTTCAATAATATTGTCTCAATATCCATTCTGAGGAAAGCAGACATCGTGAACGTAACTATTTGTACATAGACGAAAATAAAACATAGCATTGGTAGACTGATATATCAGACAGATAGATTGATTACACCACTAGACAACTATATAGAATAATTACAACACTGTTGACCCAATAGACCAATATATATGTATTCAACAAAGATAATTTGCGAGGCAACGAAACATATGCTTACACTAGCTAAGTTGCCCGGACAGTCAACAAAGGTTGTCGCATATTTTCCTTTTGGTCAATAAGGAGAACGTTTATAATACACGAAAATCTTATTACGAGTAATAACCCATTAAGTAATTATCAGAAATTGTTAGAATTTGTTTCGATCGTTTGTCTCATGGCCTTGAACAATTTGTATTAACTTTAGCCTCCAGAGCATCCAAAGAACTTTCAAACTAATCAAGGGACATAACTCTGGCACTAATTATGGGAAATCGCTGAAAATAAATAGGCTTCTTCGTGCGACATATTTTCACATCGACTTCTTTGCTTGAAATGAAATATCCCGTCAATACAAGGGCGGATCCAGAGGGGGTCCCCCCCCCCCCCCGCTCAGCTACATAAAAAAAATAATGCCTTGCATCAATGAAATTACATCACAAAGTGATCCTACATCAGTATAAAAATGATTTCTCTGTTTAAAAGGCTCAATTTGTATGTATGCCTATGTAATTTAGAGACATTGATGGGAGATTTCCGTGACAGAAACCTGGCAAACCGCCTCCTGCCAAAATTCCTGGATCCGCCCCTGCAATATTATTGATGACGCCGACACATGATCGCAAACAATTGACGGTTCGTCAATAAAAAATCTACGGGTTTTTGATGTCTTCAATCATATTGACATCAATTATTTCGAGCTTCAATATCGCATACACACGCTCAATATAATTGTCAATATCAAGTATTGACAATATCATTGACAGTTATATTGAGCGTGTGTGGGCCTTGTTATAGCTACGTTATCTACAGACTGTTAATATTTTCAGTAGACTGGGCTGCGTATGTGAAATAAGTACACACAGTATATATAACATTAACTTATTTTAAAGATGGTACACGCATTAATAAAGGAATTGTGTTTGCCACTTGGTACTAAAGGCATCCAATCATAGCTAAAACAAGCACATCAGTATATCTCCACGTCTTAGTTACGTTCTCGAAGCTACCTTGTGTGTGTGGTTAATTATGTTACGCTACATTAGTGCGGAAGAAATAAGAAATCACAACCATTTCGGTGTTTTGTATGAATTGTTTATCACTATACTATGCTACAAAAGATAGACATAAAATATAAGAATGGTTACGCGTGCTTAACCTAAATATCAACATGACTTAAGTACGTTATATAAGTGTCTTTTAGTTCGCATTAAGTCACTTTAAATTGAAATACTCACCAGAGCAAATGAACAAAAAGCACCTCTAACATGTTTTTAAATAAATTAAAACATACCTAGTTCTGAAGGAAGACGAAAGAAGAAAATCAGTAATAACAGTTTCTCCATTAACATTTTCCTATGTAAAGTGAATAGCCCTATAATAATAATAAAAAAAAAATCTTATGGGTGATACAATGTATATGACCAGGACATTAATGCATGTATTACAAAAACTGTCTATCCCTTCCACGTTTGACGTCGAGTCGAATGTCACAGACCCTCTAATAAATTACATATTGCCACAATGTTAACAGAGCGCTGAATGGGTAAGGATACCTATAAAGGTGCCGATCATTACGACTGTCGTAAATAATGAATCATCACGTCTGGAACTTTCAATTCATGTTAGCTCGACTCCCTGAAGATATAACTCGTAAAACGAATCCTTCCAATTCTGTGCCAAATAATCAACAAATCTGTTAAAATCTGATCTTAGCAAACATAAATCATCACAACCATTGGAAGATAAAATACCTAAAACCACTCTGATTAATATTATGTTATTAACGTAAGGCTTTATTAAGAAATAATAATAATTTAAAGATACTTTTCAATAAACACCTTTGAGATTATTGATTTATCTTTTTACAAATCATCACAATGTGTTGTATTATATGACTTCTATTACCAGTAAATCGGCCATTTTACGCCATTGCTTATGAATCTATTTTGTTACAGGTAAGAGTGCTCGTCGTAATTGGTTACATCTTAATGCGGTGTGTATTTCATATTATCCCCCAGAATTCTATGCCCATGATCCACGTCCAACGATCATTGTTTATCAAGAAAGAGTCTTACCTTGTTACCCAGGCCATTCATTGCATATTAAAAACTTGAATAACATTTCCGTTTTACATGAAGTTCTCACAGTTACAGAAGAACGACACACATCACTGGTGTACCAATCGTTGTAAACACAACCAGGATGTTAAAATGTTTTTGTGCGACCTTTCATCAAACAGATCATCGCGCTGTTCCCTTTAAAGCGACGAATATGCCACCTGTGTTAAACTATGGTTAATGTTTGAAACTTTTGACTTAAGGTAATTATGTTTTTTGTGGACTTAACAAGGTAAGCCTAGCTTACCCTTTCTGTCACAGCAAACTCGATGAACAATAAAAATTATGAATTTTCTTATAGATAAAGGTTACTAACATCCATTGTATGGTTCCGTTAAACATTATGTAGAGAAAAAAAATCTTTCAATTGTGTGCTATTTTGTCCGCAGCCCCGTGAGAGGCACATTCTATTTGACGCTTACAAACGATCTTCGTAAAGTCCGGAGGTCGGTTTATGGAAAAGCTGAAATTATTAGATCAATTTAGCTGTAGAACATCCAGTTCCACTATTTTAATTGCAGTAGATCGTTAAAAAATATTAAACTTACGTATTTATTAACTGCTCGACGCTGGCGTTACAGAGGTTGTCCTGTGACTTTAAATTAAATGGGAAGTAATGTAAAACAATATTTTATTTGAATGACCTGGTATGAATAGCAATAATAGAAATATGTATATTATACTAAATAGAAATAACCCTATGTATGTATGTATGTATGTATTACTACACATGTCAAGTCACGTTAAATATTCCGAGCATATTATTACTATTATTATGATAAACAGGAGAACATAAGTCCGTTTCTTTGTTCAGTCTCTAGCTTCAGTATATTCCAGATTGTAATAAACAAGTCGGGGGTAGAGCCGGGTCTGTCATTGAGTCATGTGGCTTGGTTTCGATTCCCCCTTTGTTCGTAGCAATGAGAAGGGTCGCCTGTCTAGCCCCGTGGGTTTTCTCTGTGTCCTCCATTTTCCGCGCACTTCAAACGATCCATAAGCGCAAGCGCTTTCTTTCAAAACACGTTTGTGTTCATTGGTTTTCCTTATAATATGTTGATATGGAGCATTGGCATCCTCCAAATAATCCAGTTTTATGATAGATAGTAGTATTTTGAAAGCGATGCGATTTGACTATATATTTTTTTATTCAAACATTTGCATTATTGAAAGTAAAATGTTTATGGTTTAGTTCATCAAAGAAGTGGTGATGTTTTTTTACATTTTATTCGATTTTAAAAATTAGAGGAGTGCATTTTTTTCACAATCTATTTTTCCGAAAGATTACTTTATATTAACCAGCAGCCGAATATATACCCCCCCCCCCATCTCTTACCTATACAGTCAACAACATATAAACGAAGCTAAGAGTTTAAAATTTAAGAGTAATGTAAACGGAAGTCTGCGTTTTTGTGTGAAATATAGTATTGGGTTATTGAATAGCAATTTGATATGGATAATTATAAGGTTGTTAGGTTTATGTAAAATGTAACTAAGCTTATACATGTATTTCGTCATATTTCACATATATAGCAAATATCAACGTGTTATATACAGACATGGAAATAAATCAATTACTCATGTGGAACATTTGAGATATAACGGAAATCAGTATACGTGTGGTTATGTCAAAGGCACATAACAATGGCGATATAAAAATAATATAAACTGTAAATGGCCATACCGTTTGTTAGTATTATTACATTTTGGACCAGAACGTTTCTTAATAATAGAATAGTCACAATTATTCATGTTTTAAATTTAATTACCAATGGCCCTTAAGCAGCATATAGTAAGGTAATCCAGCCAACATCAAAGGCTAGCCTAGACATCGAGAGATTATTATGGTCTGGATAAGTTAATTAATGTCTAATTGATAATTTAGACAACATTTCTGGCCCTAAGAAAGACTTGTAATTGGCAGATTTAGCTCGTGCATAATGCATATTTAATCTAGTTGTATTTAACAAATCAACATCGAGGCTGGTATTCCTATCATTAATTACTTGCACATCTAGGATTGAAATTGTTCTTCACTCTGTGTAACGGAAGTAAAAAATCTCACTGCAGAGGCGTGCTGGGCAGGTAGTCAATCGCCTACCCTGCCCTCATAAATGCAGAATGAAACAACAAAAAAAATGAAAATGTTTGATAACGTTGGAATCTGATGAGATTTCCTAACAGGGTATTGGGGAGGGAGCGGGATGACTATGTGCCCTATCTTCCGAAAATGTGTGCTTGAATTTCGTTAGACCTTTATAGGGTCCACAACCTTGATATATTATTTTTACACTATTTGCGTACAATCTGTGGACATTTTTTGCGTCATTGTTTTTTAAATCGGATAATAATTTAGACTTATCTTCCGAAAATGTGTGCATGAATTTCGTTAGACCTCTATAGGGTCCACAACCTTGATATATTATGTTTACACTATTTGCGTACAATCTGCGGCCATTTTGTTCGTCATTGTTTTTTAAAACGGATAATAATTTAGACTTCCAGAGGGACCACAAAGTACAAAGGGCAATTTTTCAGAGAATCAGGGGTCAAAATTCGGGAAGTTACAATCTGATTGGCGCAAATATCGAAAGGAACCGAGATCTTTGGGTTATAAACATACATGCCAAGTTTCATCAAAATCGGTTCGAAATTGTGACCTCTATAGGGTCCACAAGCTAAAAACATGATTTTTCGTACAATCAAGTGCCATAATCCATAAAGTTTCGATCCGATACATGCCAATATCGAAAGCAGTCAAGACCTTATAAGGATAAACCTATATTTCAAGTTTCGTCAAAATTGGATAAGAATTGTTTCCTGTAGAGAGTTTCCTGTGGCTACGGCAAAATGCGTCCACATGAAAATGTGGGCGTGTAAAAATATAACAATGTTGATGCATCGTAACTTCACTTTACGACTTAACAATAGAAAATCAAGTAATGAAATATTCACACAAGCTTTGTATTCGGATATATTTACCACAAAAGTTTTAGGAAAATAACACATAGCAACAATATAAAGTCAAATCATATAATATTCATATTACTGTTTCTTAGTATTCGTATGTCACGTGCACTCGGCATCATCTTACATTTCCACAAAACGGGCGTCATTTACTCTGAAGCTGTAACAATACATTGCTTTCAAATACAATATATAAATTATTAATTAGTTAAGGGTCAGACCTTTTTTCTACAAGGCAATTGTCTATGCCATAGGTTCCCAACCTGACCCAGGATCAGATCGCGACCCCTCGAAGAATAAAGACACATTTTACTATAAAAATCATTCACTTTTATTATTGTTTACTTATTTAAAGTCTGATAACAAATTATTGAGAGGAAATCGATTAGCAATGTGACAAGAGCTGTGTAGATCACATGTTCGCGAAGCAACGGCCGCAGTTTTACAACTGAAATTCCTGACTTTTTAGGAACATTATTTCCATTTACTGAAGAGGTTCAATCAGAGGTCGTGATGCAAACACATATCCAAATAAAACCATTGCAATCTCCACCAAAAAATGAATTGATAAGTTTACAGCCGTTAAAAGGTTTTGTATTTCAGTTGAAAAACTCACGGAAAAGCAATCGAAGCTGTTTTAGACTCTAGAGAAGTATTTATTTACACGAAAATTGGCAACGGCAAGCATAGGCGTACTGCCTCGATGACAGCTAGGGGGCAGAACCTGAAATGCCCGAAAAATAATTGGGTTTACAGACAGCGGCTGCGGTGTTCTTTGCCTCTCTTGGGCTTACCTTGTATGGACCCCAAAGAAAATTTTGGATTATTTGACGGCTGCAAACCCGTTTTCCTGCTATTTCAGTCCGAGAACAAAGCAACTTCAAAGTGACCTATACAGCCTAATTAAGGTGGCTGATTCGAATCCCAATCAATCGCTTACAGTTCACGAAGACAGGACCGTTGGGTTGGGAGAAAATTTTGAAAATTTAACCCTCCCAAACGCGAATACAGTAACTTCAATGTGGTCCAATGTAGCCTACCCGACTGACACAAATTCCAAACGACCAATCAATCGTCGCGGATTATGGGTACCTCACCCTCTTCGAGAAAATTGTAAAAAATTACCCCCTCCCCTCAAATGCGTTTCCTGCTATTCTAGCCCGTCTAAGCAACTCCAAAAGTGTCCTACGCTGAATTCCACCCATCTAAACTGATTGCTGCAGCTACATTCGCAAATAATAATCGATACCCGAAAAAAGTCGCACAAAATAGAGTGGCACGAGATAAATCCATAGTCAACCCAGTACAGATTCGAAAACATTTTGGGTTTACTGATAGCGGCGCCGTCTTCTTCGAGAGGCGAAAAAGCGGATCTGACTTTGTATGGAGCATCAAGAAAATTCTGACGTCCGCAAACGCGTTTTCCTGCAATTCCAGTCCGTAAAATTAGTGTTTTAATAGATTTAGGGCACTTTATTTTGCTATGTATTGCAGATTTATAGATAGATTACATATTTTATTTTAAGTTCTCAGACTAGTCCACGACCCCACGAAATGCGCTCGCGACCCAGAAGTTGGGAAGCGGCGATTTATGCACATATCAGATATATATATATATATAATTTTTGACGGAAATCGTGCCAAAATTGGTTCACGATATCCTGACGACAAAACCTGTGTACAAGGCATATGTCATTTTTAAACCATAAACTGACGCTCAAAACAAGGCTCCACAAAACTGTTTGTATCACCCAAACGCTGTAGGGTACGACTTTTTGCAGTATGTCCTTGCACGTGCACTATGCATTTTCAACGTCATAGAGCAGCAATTCGTGACTGGTGCACGCGTCATACAGACTGAAGACGGCAACAATGAGGGCGGATACTCTTCGCTGATGAGTCCCGATTTGCATTACAGTTCAATGGTGGCGTCTATAGACGACATGGGGAACGATTTGCTAATGTTAACATCAAACAACGCCATCGCTTTGGAGGTGGTACGGTAATTGTGTGGGATGGAATTTCGGTACATCACAGGATTCCTCTTTCGTCGTCCAAGGAAATTTGACGGGAATCAGGTACAAAGACGAAATTTTACAGCCTTTTGCCATCCCAACCAAGTCTTCGTCAAATAAAATGTCAAACAAAATAACTTCTTTTGAGTAGTATGTATATATATATATATATATATATCATGACGTTGAGTGAAATTTTAAAAATACAATCAAATAGCTGCGAAATTAAAATTCATGCACATTAATCGTTTATTATTATAACGTTATTTACTATATGTAACGTCGATGTAACATTACATAATTGACCTGGCGACATAAATGTGGAACATAATTGTTTAGTGAAACATCGACTAATCAAAATACTCTTGAGTGATGATATAATTGAACGTGGGAGCTATGTGCATGTTTTATTGATTATAATGAGTTTATCAATGATATTATATTAAAGAATAATAACATATTCCTTTTGAAAATATTTATAGAATGAACGTATCAGGATGACATGTCTATTGCAGTTCATCGCATTTAACCTAGCTAAATTACTATATCGGTAGTCGGGCGTCCAGGAAACTCACCCACCCAGGCGTGTACCCAGAATCTCCTTTGAATATTTGAAAGTCAGGCTTCTAGCGACAAGAATTTTCATATAAAAAATTATACGTGACCTTAGAACCCACCACTACATATTTCTCGGTCATTATTCATCGGACTGAAAACCTTATCCGCAAGTGAAGTTAATAAATTCACGTTACATTTTTGGCCGCCACAGGGAGTAGAAATTATCAGACAGCCTGCTGGAGACCACATTCATAAATAGATCAGTGTCATATACGGGTCGGCAAAAAGATACTCGATTAAAAAACCATTTTTGTGTTAAAAGAACCCAGACCATAACCCAGTAGTAGTTGTCATAATATATGGTGGTAAGGGCTACAAAATGATCGAACCATTGCATTGACGACATGCTTTAACTAGTGTTTCTTTCCTTCCCAATACAAAATATTCCATATTCTAACGACCAAAGGACAACATCCGATGAGGAGTTCTTTAATACGAAGAGTTCAACACCTACAATTATATATGTTCATATCAATACGACTACACAAAATGGCATGCATTTGTCATATCATATGAAGAACGATATAAGTCACATTTTTGTCTTTTCACATAAAAGGCAAAACAAACGTTTGGACAAGAATGCTTGAAGCGAACATAGCAACAAGTGGGTTTAATTGCAACTTCAAAATGATGTTTAATACTAATCGTAATTCCAGTACAACTGACTTCCACTTTTCAGCCAAATTAAGGTCAAATAAAGGGAACGATGGACGTATTTGTCGGGGTGGTCTTTTCAGAAGGGCCCTAGTTTGATTTGACCCCGAACGTTTTAACCTGAAATTTATTGTTCCACTGAAAGCTTATACAATTTGCCACCATATGGCGCCATTAACTGAGGTTCGTTGAAGAGTGACTTAGATCGTTCTTCCCTTGTGCTCTTCATATTCTATTGATCTTGTTTGTGTAAGTCGTTTCTTGTTTCTTAAGTGCCACATTCCTTTCAAGACTTGTCTGACTGTTAAGCCAACAGTTACACTCATAAAAATACATTTCATATCTAGGAATGGTGACAGAACCATCGTTTCTATTCATAAATATCATTTGTGTGGTTTCATCCGATAAGCAAGTCGTGATACTTGTCTGAAATAGACAAACAAAACACATAAAAACACTAACTGGTGATATATATGTGGCAAAGTACTTTTAGAACTTATTGACTCTAGCTAGTTTTTGATAATATTTGATGTTGACTTTTCATCTCTATATACTTCTGTTTAGTCATGTTCTAATTAAACATGTAATTAATCTCATGTGCCATTTACAAACTACATACGACCAGGGGCGGATTGGACAGTCGGACGATCGATGGAAGGACCGGTCGGCTGTAAAATGATAAATATAATTTTGCTCAATTCGTGTAAAAAAATCTTTTTCTGCTGAACATTATATGTGAGAGGGGGTATAAGACCGACCATGGAGTCATGATGATCATATTGTATGAGCTGTTTGGTCTTCCATATACGTATGCCGTTGAGTCAATATTTGAGGTTATTCAACATGGCTGCCAGTTTTGGCTGGACAATCCGACTTTTACAAAATATACGTTTAAGAGGTGAGTGAATCCAAGTTTCTACTCATTTTAGTGATAACGTGATTTCCTGCGTCAATATTGGAGAAAATCCAATGCGCGATTAAGATTTCCGATTGGGGATTGGAGACTAATGAAACCCGAGACCTTATAAAATGATATCCACTCAGTGGTAGCGGTGTATGTCGACTGGCGTCACTCTCGGGTCACTGAGGAAGATGGTCATGCCTTTTGGAGCATGGGGCGAATTTATTTCACATAATGATTTACATAGTGAGACACAAATGGATACAGTATCCGGGGAGATTTCCTACCAGGGTATAGAGGAGGGAGCGGGGAGGCTATGTTATGTTCTGAAAATGTGCTTACAAATTTCAACAGAGTTACTTTAATTGCCCAAGGAAATACTACAAACCAACAGCACTCGATCTTTTTCATTTATTATGTAAGGGTCCGATAAGGCTCAATCTGAGCCCAATTTCCACGGATGACTCACATCCGGATTGATATTCAGTATCAACGGGAACGTTTTAGCCTGTTAGCATACTCAAGGGCAATGCACCAACCGTCACCGCGAACTCGATTGATATTTAATCTGTCGCAAGTAACCTCATTTGCCTGGCTTTAAGTGTATCTTTACCACCTTCTCGTTCATGGTGTTATTAATCTACTTTCAATTCTACCCCGAATCAACCCATCCTCCCATGTTCAAGTCAAAACTGGTGACCATATTGGAATTTTGCAAATTTGATCCATTCGGACTGGAACTTATTTATTGGTGATAATATGCATCTAAACCAACCTTAACCCATGATCGACATTTCTATTGCAGCAACTGTCCGGAATGGTGTGAAATTGAGTTAAAATGCCTGGATTAGTAGGTATGTAAATCAAACGCCGCATTTAATTTTTCAGAAAATTTCAAATCATACTAATCACAAATCATACTATTCAGCGATTCGGAAATATGAAAGTTATTTAAAAATGTAATTTTTTTTCTTCTTTCGGATTTTGTCATTTTCCTATCAATATATTATTATGGCTACCGGACAATTCAACACACGGTCACGCATGCGCACTTTCTCCGCCAACGATCTTCGGTAATATCGGGTTTACTACTATTTACTAAACCTCCGAAATTTTTATCGTTTTTCACGTGAAATTATTGCATAAAGTTGAATGAAATATCGTTGTAAACGGTAAAATAACTATGCCTCAAAAAAAAAACAACGTTTACCAAGTATCAATTTAGAGGACGAAAACGTAGAACTAAAAAGAAATTAGCACCTAAACAACCGGTGTCTGAACTGACAGCTGACGATAAATATAAGAGGTCAAGCAGACGAAATTCAACACGATCTTATTATTACTGCCGTCATTAGTAAAAGTGCTCAGAAAATTCAATATCATGCTGACTTGAAAGAATCATGTGCACAAAATGATCCAGTGTGCTCCTCTACGACTTCTTCTTACGTCTTGTCACTAATTGTTTATGTCCCACCTGTAAACAGTCATCAATGTCTGTTCAAGCTAGTGGAAAAAATTATGCTTATGCTGTTCCCCTCAAACTCTTTTGAATAAATTGTAATAAAGATATTAATTCAAAATGGTCCAGTCCTCAAATTCCAGCTGATAATGTTTTCGGTCTTCAGCCATTTGACATAAACCGCAGAATTGTTTTAGCCGGCAGGGACATCGGGGTGGGCTGTTCCGGTATCTCTACGTTTACTTCTGTGTGTGGTGTGAAAGGCGATTTGCATCGTAAAACATTTTCTCATATTTCTAAAGTGATTAGTGATAAAATTCATATTTTGCCAGCGTTGGAGAACTCCAGGAAGATCGTAAAGAACTTTTATTCCACATTATATCCCGACATATCAAACAATGCAGAAATTAATCATCACGACCTTATTGTTAGTTTCAATGGAAGTTGGCAGAAAACGAGGGTACTCTTCAAATTTTGGATTTGGGGACGTTATAGAATTAATGACTGGTTTAGAAATAGACTACGATATATTAAGTAAATACTTCCACGTACGGTTTATTTTTAGAAGGGCCCGAAAAAGACCTCTGGTAAGATTCGCATACATGTGACAAAAATCATAATGGTTCTTCTGCTGCCGTGGAGATTGCCATAGCTTCAACACTTTGGTAGAGATCTGCTGACTTTAGATTCAGATATACTACTTTGCTGGGAGATGGGGATACTAGCACGTTTGATCATTTAAATAAGTTAAAAAATGTATGGGGATGATGTCGTATTGCAAAAAGAAGAATGTATTAACCATATATCGAAACGAATGTACAGGGGGCTAGAACAGGTATCAAAAATGAGTTTGCAGAGGCCAAAGTAAGGAACGGGAAGAGAAATTAATTCTGCGACGAAGAGTGGTGCTTTTCCAAACAGGCAATTACAGCTGGGCAGAATCCAGAAGAGTACCGGAAAAAGAAACAGCACGATCTTCCACTCCCCCGGAATGATGCGGAAAAATTCCAAAATTTATTCCACCACCTAACCAACCCTGACCTATTAAGTAGATGCTGCAAACAGCTAACATCCAATGCTAATGAAAGTCTACGTGGATGTATTTGGAGACATTTACCTAAAGCAGAAAACCTTATGTCACTTCAATCTTTTAGGTTTGGTGTTAACCTGGCTATTGGCAAATTCAACCAGGGTCGATCTGTAGTTTCACATATATCCGAAGTATTGTGTTGTTCCCCAAATATTGAACTTAAAAAAATATTATGTAAAAATGTAACAAACAGAGAATAAAGAAGGCGGAAAAGAAAATGAAAGATAGTAGTAAAGAATCGAGAAAATGAAAGGCCCAAACCGACATAGGTGAAGAAGAGAAACGAGTTAGGGAAGAAGGAGGACCATCATATTCTGCTGGTTTAGACACTGCTAATTGTGTGAAAAAACTCATAGAACTCTATATAATAGTTTATTGATAAGTGTATTAATGAATTTCGATAAGTGTATTAATGAATTTATTAATGAATTTCGATATGTGTAATAATGTATTAATGAATTTCGATATACATTATTAATTTTTCAAAACATTTGACCTTGAACAGCAAAACGATACAAACAAATTTCACCATGTTCACATTTTTAAAAATTTCTCAACTTATACTACCTATATAAAATTGACATATAGATAATAATGTTCTAGACACCTTTACGATAATTTTGACATCTTGCAAGGTGGGTTGCGATGAATTTTAAATATTTCCGGATTTTCCTCGTCCGGCGATGACGGCCATCTTGGAAAATAAAAGTGGGCATGGCAATTTCCGCAAAAAAGTCAAATATGACAATAACTTCGTAACTAGAACACATACCCAAAATATTATAAATCAAGGTCAAATAAAATTTAAAAAATTTAAGAAATTAGATTTGCTCAGTTAATTGGAGCCACCCCCTTAAGTACCATATACAAGGAATATTACATATGTCTCTTAGTGTCAATTTCTTGTTCAAAATTGCAAGGTTTATTCATACATAGGGTAATCTCATTCCTCGCGTGTAGATGTATGTGATGCTCCGTTCGGCCCTGATTTGTTTGTGTATTCGTCCATGGAATGGATTAAGTAAAGGTGGCGCATCTCGGGTTTGGGGTTATGCGCGCCTACAGTTATTACGCCTTGTCTCAAATGACACACAATGTTCCTTCGCGCCGTGATCCAGAGACTAATCGACAAAAATAAAACCACCAAAAAATCACGAAGCAACTTATTCCATTATATAACAATAATTTGCCAAAGTATTTATCTCTGTCGTGATTCTTATTTAAACAAGACGAAAGACAATTCCTTTACTTACATTTGCTAAAAGCCAAGATGGATTGGCATCACTATTATCATTTTTGTAAAGCACAACTGCCATATCGGTAACACCCGCATCATATACCTTTAAATATACATGTAACAACAATCGCGCAACAATCATTTACATTATAAACCATAAATTACATGTAATGCAGAATATGTTCCAACCATGTATATAATAAAATGAAATAAATTGGGGTTTTAACGTCCTAATGGATCTGACTGGGCTGAGAGGTTTCATTTTATTTTAATAATTGGCGTAAGAATCTTAAGCAGTGGGAGAAAACCGGGCGACCCTACCACCGGAGATTCTATAACACCATTTGATTCAATGACAGGCTTTGTTGTACAGCGCGCATGTGTCAGCCATTCGGCCATCCAAGACGTCACGTGAATTTAAGAACATTCTCATATACATAGCAACCATACACATAAACCTTTAGTATGGAGGTCAATCGTATGCAGAATTGTATGTTATGTACTTATGTCTAATATTGCTTTTGCAATACAAAATACCCCTATTACTTATGTCATGATACCGCTAATTCAAAATACAAATGTTACTTTACATATAACAATCGACACAATACCTGAAATGATACGTGCAATGTCCTTTCACTTTCGACATTGAACAAAGCATAATTGTCTAGGCATCTTCTACATTTCACTATCTACATTACATCTCCGCCTACATGTCATAAAAAAAAATGCAGTCGAGATAAAACACGTTCGCTAATGTAGAAGTTACTAAAACAAAGATGTAATGTAGATAGTGAAATGTAGAAGATGCCAAGACAATTATGCTTTGTTCAATGTTCAATGTCGGAAGTATTGTGTCGATTGTTTTATGTAAAGTAACATTTGTATTTTGAATTAGCGGTAATAGAGGTATTTTGTATTGCAAAAGCTGTATTAGACATAAGTACATAACATCTAATTCTGAATACGATTGACCTCCATACTTTAGACATACGCATAATGAAGAATACATTCACTGTATATGAAAATGAATAATACATTCAATATACATATAATAAAGAAATTATTCCATATAGATGTACATGTCATGAAGAATGCATTCCATATAACAGCAACCCCATACATTATTAAATTGCCTTTATAAAGGGTTTCCAGCCTTACCATGAACAGGTCGTGCACACTCAACCAATTTGCTCAAAGTATCCCAGCATGTGCATGAAATCTACTAACTATCATTTCTTAAATGTATGGCTTGTCAGTCAAATATCATGACCCTCTCAATTACTATCAAAATAAAAAACAATCAGAACGCAGTGCACAGATTTAGTATTTCTATTTGTAAATTGTTTGCGACAAAGCGAATGGCACGATAACAAAATTTGGGTGACAATACTTCGTATACAAAATACGAGCAATAATAGTAAAGAGGCCGTGTCCTTTAAAAGTCATGTAACATTTAAATTACCTGGTAGCTATCCAGCGCATTTCTTGCAAAATCATCATAGTAAGCCAAGTCAAAATCATGTTCCGTGGAGCTCCCGGTAAACTGCAAGGAAACATGAGCATTTGTCCCAGCATCTACATGATCACCTGTTCCTATGGTAATATTGTACCATTTCTCACCACCTACATTGCAAAGAATATACAATGTTGTACTCTATTAAAAATTTTAATTCATGTAATTGTGTGATCTGAGATGATGGTGGGGAAGGGGTACCAAATATGGTCAAACACTAACAATTATTGTTTTTTTTTACGTAGCATTTTCAAATATGGATGTCTGGCGGGGACTCCCCAAATGAAGATTCCAAAAATGGATTAGATTAAGCCTTAGAAGAAACTCATGAAACCAACCTGAAATGAACATCCACATATAGGGTATATAGTAGACATTGCCAAACAACTAGTATACTGCAACTGATAAAACTGATGTCGAATTCCGTCCAAAAGTTTGAACCCTTGTGGTGGATCTGGTGCATCTTATACTTACGAAATTTTGTCTCGTATGGCTCATGTTACTTTTGGCTTTGCTTATGTGCTACCTCTAATATTAATCCCTGTCCACAATGTGGGGGTCTGGCAGGCTTTATTCAACTTGTCAAAACAGCGAGAAGCCAGATACTGCTTTATTTTTGAAAGATATTACAAAGTGAATCAAATACTTTTTTTCACCAACTGCGTATATCTTGAATTTTAAAATAAAGAATTCTGATTGGGAGACCAACTAGCATTAAAGAACAATGGAGGAACCTTGCACACAAGTGAAAACCTGAGAAATAATTGTACGATATGTAACTCCCGAAATGACAGATTAACGATTTCGAACGTAAAAACGAAACCATGAAGTATTTACAAGTAAGAAACTTACCTTCCTCGACATCAACGAATGTGATTAGACCGGGATCTGTTATATTGGCATAATGAGTTTGTAGTTTAAAATTATATAAATGACACGACTTTCTTATTTCATGATAAGCAAAGGCCGCACAGCATAACCTTTCCTCCATGCATTCCCTGGCACAAAGTAACTTATTATCAGCGTCTATCTTCTCATAGGCCACATCGTAGTATACATCGACATTTAACAGTCTGTATTTTGTAAAGCATATAAAACATTGAATCATAGAAAACACTAAATACAGTTTAGTGAACATTGCTGGTTATGCCGTGTTCCTAATGGATTGCAGGTATAAGTATCCTTTAACGAACTGTGTGTATGTTACCCGTTTACTTCTGAGTGTATTCCAGGGGGAAAAGAATATTTTATTAGATTTTAATGTTTTTCTTCTTAAGTTATATATTATTCAAATGTTGCGCTTGTTACTCAATGTATCAGGGCTATTTTGTATCAGTGCAATATGCCTGTGGGAACAAACACACAAGGCGGAATTATCAAGTATCTAGGAAAACGCATATATACGGATTTCGGGGATTATGTGATTGGTTATGATCAGATAACAAAAAGTAAACATTACGTAATATGACCCCTCTACCCCCTTACTTTGAAAACAAACAGAACAAAACTCTCACTCAAATAATTTGTATTGAATGTCGTTTAAACAAATTCAAACAAATTGATATTTTTAATGTCCCCCGCCTTTCGAAGAAAGCGGGTAAGGGGATTATTAAAATGGGTTCGTCCGTCTGTCACACTATTTGGGACACAATAACTCGGCTTTCTAATTGGGCTGGAATGTTCAAACTTGGTGTAGGTGCAATGCCTTGATGGAGTTCAAAGATGAGCAGTTTCTGCTTAAGGTAAGCAGAGATAAGCAAATTGATCGGTTGGTGTGATGCATTGGGACACGATAACTTTTGTTCTAATTAAGTCAGTGATGAAACTGGTGTATGTTACACTAATCTATTTATGGGAGTGGTCTTCGGGCTGTCTGATAATTTCTACTCCCATGTGGCTAACAATATAACGTGAATCTTTTAAAAGTTCTTTTTAGTCGGATGTGTAATGACAGAGAAATATGGAGTTGTGGCTTCTCATATGTCAAATATTAAAATATTCAAAGGAGATGCTGGGTACACGCCTGGGTGGGTGAGTTTCCTGGACGCCCGGCTTCTGATTCAGTAAATTAGCTGTTGTAAATGCTTCAATACGTTCATCCTATAAATATTTTCAAACGGAATATAATACAATTCTTTAATATAATAAAATT
The DNA here is from genome assembly GCA_036850965.1 of Patella caerulea. Lineage (NCBI taxonomy): Eukaryota > Metazoa > Mollusca > Gastropoda > Patellidae > Patella > Patella caerulea. The sequence continues at coordinate 25,568,191 of JAZGQO010000014.1, read as the reverse complement.
AATAAACTAATTATAATCAATTAAACATGCACATAGCGCACACGATCAATTATATCATCACTCAAGCGTACTTTGATTAGCTGATGTTTCACTAAACAATTAAGTTCCACATTTCGCCATGCCAATTATGTAATGTTACATCGACGTTACATAGAGTAAATAACGTTATAATAATAAACTTTCAATATGTTTTGCTACCTTCGGCAATATTTAATTTTGCGATAAACGATTACTGTATATTTTAATTTGGCAGCTATTGGTTGTATCTTTAAAATTTCACTCAACGCCAAGATATATATTTACACGTGCGTTTTTTGTCTCGTCCAGATACCTAAGCCAAACATGGCTGTTTCCAGAAGTACTAGGCCAAAAATCACCGTTTCCAGAAGTTCGATGTCAACAAAAACGAGTTTTGCACGGGTGACTGGCTTTAAAGCTTATCTAAACTTAGTTCTCACAAGACAGAAAGCAATGGGGTGACTATTCCAGGTATTTCACGATTTGTTAGCCATTTTAATTAAAATTTGAAGAAATGATGAGCACTTTTCGAGTTGTAGTATTACCTGGAATGGAACAGACAGTATATTCCTGGTACAGAGATGGTGAAAATAAATGGTGATTTGTCTCAGTCAAATGTGGGTGCGATTATTCTCGCGTGTATTTAGTTTATATACGTACGTATTATTATGTATATAATTTAGTTAAAATGTATTTATTTATGAACAAAATGATATAGTTGAGTTCTTGAAAAGTTTAAAAGAGCTTACTCTCTAACTCAGAATTTTAAATAATGTTCGAAATTAAAAACACGGATTAAAATTCAATACGGACCAATTCCAATTAATATTGATGTTCTTATGTGGTGGAACATCAGGAACAACATGGTCCTACATCCAATATTTCAGGGACAATTAACAATTTAAGATCGGTACACAGGTAATACTACAACTCGAAAATTGCTTGTCAGTTTTTCACATTTTAAATAAAATGGCAAAAGTGATAATGTCGAAATATATGAAAAATTTACAAGAGAGAACTGGATTTTATCTGACTAGTCATTTATTCTAAGAGGAGAAATCAAAGGAATGACAATTCCAGGTATGTCACTTAATAGCGGTATTACATACAAAGAGAATTCAAGTTTCCGTTATTCCTCGTCCGGATTTTACCAAAGCATTGTCATTCGTCTCATAAGCGTATATCGTGCTCCAACATCATCTCGTAATAAGGTAACTGTTGTCACCTTTTTAACTGAAATCATCAGATTTTTTCATGAGATTCTCACAGTCAAAGGGCACCTGGTCATCATGGAAGACTCCATATTGACAACATCAATGACTTAAAAACCAAACAGTTTATAGATTTGTTAATTTCCTGCAATATTATTTGCTAATTTATTATAGATAAGGCCCGACTCCATCAAAGGTGGAATAACTTTCCGTAAAGTAAAATATATCAACGTTAATCAATCCGACAATGATATTGTTTCATCCAAATTAATATCAAAGATACAGGAGGCTCATAACATTGAAACAAAGTGCTTCTCCATAACTGAATTCTTAGTGATGTATTAAATCAACATGTCCCTTGAAATCAAAAACACTAACTGTTCAACCTAACAGAAAATGGTTTACTGATGAAATATTAAACTGTAAGCTAGCCATTAGATCAGAACAAATGGCAGAACACTAAACTTGAAATTCATAGGCAAATATATAACCATCATACAACTAATACCAATAAATTAATTAAACCGGCTAAACTTGTATTTATTAAAAACAAGATACAACTAAATCATCATAAGCAAATTTTCAGAATCAGATATAGTATTTCTAAACCAGTAGAAAAAAATGATTCCCCCAGTAAAATGTGCTAAAACCCTTACGGGGCAGTTTCATCATTTTTCTGTGAAAAGATTACTAAAATACGATCTGATTTGGAAGATTAAATATCTACAGTCTCAAACTACAATGAACCATTATAGGCGCTTTACTTACAAGTTTTGAGCCGACAACGGTGTCTGGAGTGTCGTAAATTATTTCAAAATCTGCAAGTAAATCATGTGATTTGGACCCAATACCCACATGGTTATTGAAACTTTGCTCATCTACTCTCTGTCCTATTGTTACATATACTGTGAATCGCTCACTAGGGGATGCAAATGTTTCTGCGTCCCTTAAGAATGTTCTTGTCAACCCCTTACTAGAAAATAACAACTCCAACCTATCATTTCTTTCGAAAGTCATAGATAAGGTGGTCGCTGCAAGGTTCAAGTCTCACATTGAACTACTTCAATCGGCTTACAAGAAATGCCACAGCACGAAAACTGCACTCGTGCGAGTACACAATGACATTGTCAAAGGAATGGACACCAATAGCTGTGTGTTTCTGGTACTACAAGATCGCAGTGTAGCCTTCGACACAATTGACATTTCGATACTCTTGAACTGTCTTAAACGTCGTTTTGGCATTGATGGATTTGCTCTATCTTGGTTTTCGTCTTATTTAGAAAGTCGCAAACAGATGGTAGTTATGAATGATTACAAATCTGACCCACAGACACCCAAATATGGTGTCCCACAAGACTCCGTCCTTGGACCCTTACTTTTTACACCATATACTTCACCTCTAGGTGACATCATTTGGCAGCATGGAATAAGTTACCATTTATACGCTGATGACACTCAGCTCTACATTACGCTGAACGGTTCCAATGAAGAACAAAATATTATTAAACTTGAAAAATGTATCGCAGAAATAAGATTGTGGGTGAAACAAAATCTGTTCAAGTTGGATAATGATTAAACCGAAGTCATTCATCTTTCTAAACGTAAAAGTATTTTGAATATAAACTGTGATTTTATGTAAATTGGAGATTTAATTGTTGGACCGATACCCAGTGTTCGTAACCTTGGAGTCATGTTCTACTCATCATTAAATATGCAGTCTCATATTTTTGTCAGTATGTAAAGCCTGTAATTTCAACCTATACCTGAACGCTGAACCTGTAAAATGCGAGTAAATTCTCTTATAACCTCACGTTTAGATTATTGTAACTCTCTATTAGTTGATCTTCCTACTACAACACTATACCCATAAAACTTTTACAAAATAAAGCAGCAAGAATTGTGTCATTAACCCGATCACGCTACCCTATAACCCCAGTTTTAAAGCAGCTTCACTGGCTCACTATTTTCTATAGGATTGATTTTAAAGTTCTCTGTCTCACTTATTTATCTTTACCCTCACGCCAACTACGTTCAGTAAACCAACACCTCCTAGACGTTCCAAAATCCAAGTCTCTTCTTAGTGAACGCTCTTTCTCAGTGGCAGCTCCTAAACGTTGGAATGATTTGTCCATTACCACAAAAACAAGCCCAACTTTCAGTGTTCTTGAAAAGAATCTTAAAACAGAATTATTTATTAAAGCTTTACTTGGCTCTTAAACCATAGCTATGATGCCATCCTTTGTTCTTGTAATCCATTATTAATCTGTAATTTTAATTCCACGCCGAAACGTTCCCCAATATTCGCGTACCAAATTTCTTCAAGATAGCCTAGTGTTAAAGTTGCGTATGTTGGGCCTATTTTTTGTACCCATAGCCACACCTTTAATTTGTTCGTAATAGTGTTTGACAATTTATAGTAATTTGAATCCCCTAATAATTCTATGATTTTCTGTCTATAGTACAGTTTGTTCATCAACACAATAGCACCCCCTTTATCACCTTCTTTGATAATAATATCCCCATTACTTGAAAGTTTCTGTAAGCTACTTCTTTCTAGAGGTGATAGATTTGATTTGCAAGCCTGTGCCCTGGATACCCTGATCTAGTATTGTATGAATATTATTTTCAAGGTGAACATCACGACCTGGATTGGGTGTGAACTGTGATTTATTACGGACTAGACTTTCCGATCCACTTTCCTGAATAATATTCCCATCTTCATCTGAATGCGGAAAGTCCGTAAAATATTCTGCCAACCGTAGTTTTCGACAAAAGCTGGATAATTCTGATTTTAGAAGTTCTTTGATTTGTTTAGGTGTTGGGGTGAATTTAAAGCCCCTAGACAATAATTTTATATCAGTTTCTGATAGTAATCTTGACGCTGTGTTAATGATTTTAGGATCTTTTTCCTCTCTCTCCCACTTGTCTCTCTGCGGACGTTGGCTCATTCTAACTAATGACCATTTCCTGTCTTCACTATATTCCTGTTATTTGGTTTCGACCGTCGGTTCCTTTTGATTACCTCTGAAAATGTCACATGTGTCTCACTCGGAGATTTTGGCTTGTCTTGACATATTCAGGGGCTTGTTACGTTTCCTAGGACTATTCGATCGTTGTCTGTGCTTGTTTTGTTGTTGAGAAAGTCCAGAAATAACTTTTCTTCGTGGGGATAATCTTTGGGTCATTTCATTACTTTTGGCCCTCGCCCCTTTTTGTAATTGCTTAGTCGTCTGGCTCGATAGATTCCAATCCGAAATACCCACACGTGTCTCCAATACTTTTATCATAAATGCAGTCACGATGGTCATTTCCAATAACATTTTTTATTTTGATATATACTACTACGAACAAATTAAAGGTGTGGCTATGGATACAAAAATAGGCCCAGCATACGCGACCTAAACACTAGGCTACCTTGAAGAAATTTGGTACGCTAATATTGGAGAACGTTTCGGTTTGAAATTAAAATCATAGATTGAACATTCATGGAAACGTTTCTTACATGATTGCTTTATCAGATTTAAGCATGAGATATAAATGAATTATATCCCATGCTTAACTCACTAAATTTTATTATAGAGAAATACTTTAAATCAATTAATTTTTAGATGTAACGATAACATTACCTGAAAATGGGGACATTACAACGGATCTATATTATAAAACTACTGACACGCAACAGTTTTTATATTTCAATTCATGTCACCCTTCACATACAAAAAGAAACATCCCGTTTAATCTTGCTAGGAGAATTTTTACAATCGTATCATGTGAAAAGAAAAAACCCCAAAAGGTTACAAGAATTAAAACAATTCCTTCGAAATCAAAACTATCCTTTTGGTTTAATAGAAAATGGTATTAAACAAGCATTACAAATAAATCAGGAAGTTTTAAGAAAACCTTTAGTTTTAGGTAAACAAAATGAAATTTTGACTTAGTTACAACACATAATCCTTCTCAAGAACGGAATATGGACATAATTTACGAGGTAAAAACTCTTTAAAACTTTCTCGTTACGTCGGGGTATATACAACACACAAAAAATAACATAGGAGATAAAACCGTGAATACTATACTATTCAAAAAAAGTAGGGGATATTTGATTTTGGGGGCATAATACTAAAATATGCAAATGACTACGAAAAAAGTCACTGTAGAACCTAACAGAAAAAACATTTCCAGTTACATGTGACGCCCAAACGCACCAATAGCTACCGCAAGGAATGCAGGTGATGCTTGGGATCATCATGGGGGTCCAACCCAAGATTTGCATGACTTTGAATGTTACAGTCATTGTGGCATTGAATTCCAGGGTGGAAACATCAGTTTAATTGTTTTAGTGACCAGAAAACAAATTTTGATATGCGTCGGCTTACCCCAAATGAAAGGTTACGTGCCCTTGGCATGCTACAGATCGGCACAACACAGGCGGTTGTGACGCGGACGATGAATGTGTCTCAGCAGGCTATGGTCCAGATACCGTGATACACAATCTGTACAGGACAGAGCACGCTCAGGTCGACAACTCAAGCCCAGGATCGATTTATCCGTACCTTGGCCTTGAGAAATCGTGTCATCACAGCAAATCAGATCAGCGCTCGTCTTCAAACAGACAATGGTGTAAGAGTGAGTGGCCAGACGATTCGGAATCAACTGCATAGGGGTCACCTTCGCGCCCGACGTCCTCGCGTGATCCCTTGTTTGAGAGATCATCACATTCAGGCAAGACGTCGTTGGTGTAGGGATCGTCAACACTGGGATAATCGACGGTGGAGCAATGTGATGTTTTCAGATGAGTCAAGGTTCACTGTTGATTATTTGGACAGCCGTAGGAGGGTGTGTCGTCGTCGAAACGAGCGCTTCCAAGACGTTAACGTCATCAGACATCATCGATTTGGGGGTGATTCTGTTAAGGTGTGGGGAGGCATCCCTGTTTCTGGAAGAACGGCTTTACATGTTGTTGCAGTGCGTGTTACAGGCCAGTACCACCGGGGCAACATCTTGGCAGTCCATTTTGTGCCGTTCGCACGACGTCATGGCCGCCGTTTCATCTTCCAGAATGACAACGCAAGATGTCACAGGGCCAGGATCGTTACAGGTTACCTCCAACAACAGAACATCACCACATTACCTTGGCCAGCACTGAGTCCCGACCTCTCCCCCATCGAGCATGTCTGGGACATGCTTGGACAGAGGTTACGTCAACGTCAACAACGCCCTGCCAATGTCCAAGAACTTGCTGCTGCGTTGCAACAGGAATGGGACAATCTGGACCAAAATGGCCTTAGACGTCTCATTAGGAGTATCCCACGCTGGATCAATGCTTGTTTGGCAAACAGAGGAGGATTTATCCGTTACTGACTTTGTTGTGATGCTGTGGTAACGTTGCTGTTTGACCCCGGGTATCATTTTACCCTTATAATGGTCAGTCTGTGCCTTACATAGTCTAACGATCATTTGGAATAAATCTATGAATGTGAACTTCATTTGAACAGATTCAAAAATTAATCAAAATTTAAGCGCCAAAATACAAAGGAATGGTGTCTTTACCTTGCTGAAAATTTCAGCTCAAAATAATTATTCGTTTGAACGTGAACGTCAAAACTGCTTATCCGGATATGTAACACTTTTAAGATTTGAGGGTCATTTTTTCGGATTTGTGGTCTGATAATGTATTAATGATCCTTTAGAGGTCAAAAAAGCTAATGCTGGGTATGTGTGTTGCATGCGCCTTAGTTAGGTTTCAGTATGTGGTCATACCGCCATAGTCATATCCGTGTGACCACTTATCCAGACAAGTAACCCTTTTGAGATTTTGGATCAGTTGTTTCATTGGGTGACCTACTATTGTATTGCCGTTCCTTTTGAGGACTATATAGCACATGATCCACGTGCTGTACTTAATAATGAAAGGGGAGTTTCTCTGACATGTTATTTTTATTAAATAAAAATCTGGTTTTCTGCAGACACTGTATAATACATATTGGGACAGCTTGTCACCATTTTCACATGAAGACTGGCGATTTAAGTTGTTTGAAAACCTACCACGTATATTGTTCGGCTCTAAGGTACAGGATTTTAAGGGCGTGTAACCCAAAATAAATCAGTTTTATTCCCTAAAATATAATCGAGATTGGCCCTTTAAATTAAGATTGTTGAGAATGAATTTAAAGGGACTATCCCGATAAGAACAGGGTCTCAAAAATTAAAATCCGAGTATTTATAAAACTTATGGACCAAAATATAGCGACATGGTGTATTTACCTTGTCTCCAAATTTCAGCTCAAAATATTGAGTCGTTTGGATGTGGACGTCAACACTGCTAATCCGGACACGTAACCCGTTTAAGATTACGGGTTAATTTTTCATTGGGTGTCCTGATAATCGATTCCCTTTTCTTGAGAGATCTATACAATGAATGACCCATGTACTGCACTTGATAACCAAAGGTAAATTTAACCTACATATTATTCTTATAGAAAAAAAAGTCTGGTTTTATCCAGATACTGTATAATACAACGGTCTCCATTTCCAGATTAAGACTGTCAGGTTTAAGTGTTTACAAGCGTATCACAAATATCGGGTTAGTTGATCGGCCTTAGGTAATGGGTTTTAAGTTATTTTAACACAATATCAAGCAGTTTTATTCCCCTAAAAGCTATCGGGATTGACCCTTTAAGGATAATGGAATTTGTTAAAATATATACCATGCACAATCGCTTTTTATATGCATGACTTCGTCCGAATAAAAGATTTGTGTATGGTTAATGTAGTATACCTCCTATGTATTAATAGGCTCTCCGAACTAATAGGTTATTAGTTGTTAAGGTCCGTTTCAATTTATATAATCCCCCGATATAACCATAATACAAATAAAATTGACCTGAAAAGCGACAAGCGACGAACACATTTTGCGAGCGTTAAGGTGCGTTTATAAAAAATATTTCTGATGGCAGCATTAATCAATAGTTGAACAAAGCTTTAGAAAACAAATGGAAAGTTGTTCCGATGGTTTTTGAATTTTGAAAATTATACTTTAACGGAATTGTTCCCACACTAAAATGAGGTTGGCCAAACTGCGCTCGATAATTTGTTTTATGAATTTAAAATTAGATCGATTAATGAAGACAAGTCTCGTCCCATTTTGTACTTTATTATTATTTTTAGCATCTCAACAACATTTCTTTCCTATTATCCTAAATGTTGCTGATTGTTAGAAATATAGAATAAAAAAGATTACTGTAAAGATGGTGGTCAACATCCATCGAACCAGCATTTTCCAGGACAGATTTACATGACAAGCTCGAAATCAACTCTGTAGACCCTCGGTCGGCTTGGGTACAGCTCTGTTTTGAACAGTGGTCCATTTAAAATTAAAGCAGTAAATGTCTGACCTAGATAACGCTTACCATTACTCGGTGGCGTCACTACCGGAGTCTGGTGATGAAAGAAAGGCCTGCCAAGCGAAAGTGCTATTGCTATTGGGAACGTTACTTGATAATCGAGAATACGTGGGTGGAGTTATCGTCTGTCAATCAAACCACCGACAATTCTCGTAGACGGCACAGACATAGTTGATGCCTATATGTATTTCTAGTCCAAACTTCCAACAATGGCAAATCCGCTCCGTTTAACGTAATTGTCAATGTTTTCTTTCTTTATCTCCTATTTTTGATTTATTATAGCATGAATGGTCAACTCTTTATTATACTCTTAACTAATATATCTTGAACATCAGCATGTGATCTTAATTAACTATGGAAGATTTGCTAGACCGCACAATCCTGAAAGTAGGGTAAGGTCTATATTGTCACGGTGCATTTTGGTTTAAACTACAAAAACACGGTAAAAAAAAGTGCTTACAATATGTATGTAGACAGTTTCAATCTACAAAAATATATAAATTTGGTTCGGCAATGTGTTTACCTTCATTTTGGGTGTTCAATTCCATGCTTTATTATAAGTATTTTTCCAAATTTATCCAGATATGCGATTAAAGAACTTGTGATGTTACTTTATATGCAGAGCAAACTAGGTACTCTTTTCGCTCTCCACGGCGTCTGTTGTGCAGCAAATACAAATTCAATATCCGCGATCAGTATTGGGTTAGTGGTAACGCCCGGTTTCAACATTCACTGTAAACATACTACATCCATATTGGCATATTATATTTATATATTTAATATCATTATATTAAGAGATGGCATTAGGTTAATTTAATATTCATGAGCAGTTTTGGACATTTTAAAATAAAACGCACCTTACTCGAATTTTCCAATTACTCAAAAAAAACTTTCATAACGTTTGTACTGAACTGACAAAATGAATGAGGAGCGAATTGTGACCGTTGCCTTGGTGTACAAAATTTAGGTACTCCTTGCCCGGTTCTACATCTTTATTGAAACTAGTTACTCATAGTTTCTTCCGCCCTGAGCTATTTCTAAGAATCGGTCGTTTGAAAAAAAAATGACAAACTGCTACCTTATTTGACAGACGTTAAGTGAAAGGTCTTAAACCCGTGTGATAGATTACAAGTTACCACAACACTAAAGAGTGGTGACAGACTTTAGATGTCTGGATTAGTACCTAAACCTGTTTTATAAATGAAACCAGCGCGTAACCACGACAGTGAAATGATCAGGGTGGACTTCTTTGATTTTTGACGTTTATAAGATTGTTTTTGAATTTTGTTGTAGAAATCATTATTATATAAACTTAGTGTTGCTGTTGTCGGACTGATGATTTGTTTACCACAACGTGAGGTACTACTGTGTCACTGATAGTGTCGAATATCCTATTTGCTATCACTTCCTGTGGCATATTGCTGATTTGGAGATAGTGACAAGGATAATAATACCACTTTGCATTTAGCTTTCCATGCTGCTGCTGATCCTGCTGATGTTAGGAACTTTATCCCATCAATACCGATGACGAGGCCACTGACTTTTACTCCGTGTGCCTGTCTTTCCCAGTCTAGTAAAGTACCGTTTATTTTCTTGTGTCAGTATATGACAATGATCTTGGTCACCAGGCAAATAAGATGTGAGTTTTTATTGTATCTCTGTAAATATAACAATTGTAAATCCCAACTTATGCAATCATTCCTCCAAAATATAATAACACCCAGGGCTGTTGTTGCGTCGTCTATTCTGTTAATTTTATTTGACACCATAGATTGTTTAATGAGGATTAAATTATGTTTACACAGACGAGTTAGCAAACAATGTATATTGCTAATACGACTTACTATATTAAATTAATTAGCAGGATACACGGTGAAACATTTTGTTAAAAGCTTTCAAAATTATTAATTCTAACCTGATATTCAATATTATATAGTCTTGCTGAAGCTCTCTTTATATAACGTGGAGTTTTATAGTTATGTTGTCTGTGTAAATTATTTATTTAATTAATGAAAGAGTCATCTTTAAGTCATACTAAAAACTTATTATCTTTAAATCAAATAATTTGTTTGGTTTTAAACGCCCAACTGGGGATTGGTTTAAAAAAGAAATGAAATGATCAATAAGCTAATGAAGACGGGCTTACACGCAAAGCAGTGTGCTGTGGGGATATTGTTAATCGGATGACGGCCTACTCTTATTTCGAATTCCAACTGTCATAGTTCTTTTAAGTGCCCGTCAATATGTAAATGAGACCTCGTTTTGATGGCATGACAAACCGAGGTCTCGTGTAGGATTCCTTCATAAATTAGTTGATGCTGAAAAGCACATGTAAGTAATATTCAATAAAGTCGACAATAATTTGCACACCGATCAGAATGAATATTCACTAGGCCTCTTCAATCACTGATGAGGATGAAATCTATGCGACTTAATGAGCCAAAAATACCAACCCTTTGTTGTTCCCACAAATTAAATTCTAAAACAAATTTTTGATGTATTAGAAAAAGAAATAAAGACGTTTGAAGTATTTGTAGGTAAATGGGTATCAAAATGAGTAAAAGGCGGCATTCTGGTCGATTCAGTCACGTCTTATGTAAACAATGTGCGGCCATTGAGCCAATCATTGACGTCGCGTATTGAAGTTAGTCATATTTTGCAGAGATATTAGAAGACTTTCGTAATCTCCCGCAAAAAAGATTGGGTGCCGGCGTTTTTTTTTGTTTGTTTGTTGGGTTTTTTTTTTGGGGGGGGGTTGTTGGGGGTGGGGGGGATACCGGCAGAATTGGTGGTAAAGATGTTCACACAGCAATCTACACTTTATCTGAACCAAGATAATGTTGAAATTCGTCTAAATCCATCAGTGACAGCACGTTGGCTCGCCATACGAGGTTAATATATTGTACCCTACTGGTTATTTAGCAATAGTTTAAAGTAGCAATATTTTTTATCAATTAATAAAACAAAATCACATCCAGTCATTCAAGTAGCAGCGTTGTACTTATGGATAAAACACGTAGCAATTTTATTATCAATTAATAAACAACAAAAAAAAAACACTTCCAATCTTAAAAGTAACAGTATCGTTGTTGCGCTGAGTTACGACATACTGCTATATCATTTATTATGGTCATTTGCCAATTGATTGAATCCTTAATAATCACCACATTCTCAAGTATAACCTTTTTTAATTAGTTGGCTAAACAAAATGGCGATTTTACAGAAAATGACGCTTTAAGGAGATAAGCAATGGGATATGGCAAATATCGGAGCTTAAAACTGTTAGAATTTGCATATTCAATAATTATACAGTAACGATCAGAAAGGGATTCAGGGATTATTAATACCTCAAAGAATGAATCTGTAGAAGGAATATCAGTCAACATTCGGCATAAAGTACTGTCGATGTGTGGGATATGGTCTAAACAATTCAGCACCGCTTGTGATTTTCGCTGAAATCTTTTGCTCGGCCTCTTTGTAGACCGATTGAATCCAAACCTGTTTATATGTTTATTTTGTTTGCTTCATAAACGTTAAAGAGACCAATCGGTCTCAATTAATTGGAATTATATGTAAAGATTCAATCAGTCGATGATATTTTGCAATTGCGATTAACTTGACGATATCGATGTGCTCGATATTGCCATGATTCATTGTTCAGTTATTGGCTGGTTCTGATCGTGTAGTTTTATCGATGCTACCTTCTCACAGTAGCTCCTTTAGCGTACACCCACCCAACAGAGTCAATCAAGTGGCTGATATTTTGATTTGGAGGTATAACTACATGACAAATAACCATGAGAATACGTTTGTGTATCTTAATTTACATTCTGATGAAATGTCCCCGTATCGCTGGGTCAAGATTCGAATCGTTTCGGAAAACTCAAATCATCATGAACGATTGTGATTCAACAGTTATAATCGAACAGGAAATGGAAACTAGCAAAATACAATGTGCACTGTCTTGTTTATCCGCGGATGAATGCAGGCGATATCTATACTGCTCATCAACAAATAAATGTACATTGTATAAGGATGGGACGGATTGCATCATGTCGGAAGATACAAACGGATGTTCGTGTTTCAAGAAGGTAGGCTTTTCATTCTCTTTATTGGGCCACTTTGTAATTTGGTCGTCGATCTTGACACTCACTTGGTGGTAAGTTTACAAAAGATGCATACGTATTTTTATTTAATGCAGTGGAAAATATATAACATATTATAGATAAGCATGTAGGTGTTTGTAAAAATATCCCCGGCATCTTGACACCCAACGAACCATGAATGACAGAAAAATGCATTGGGCTTGACAAGTCGTGACAGCTCAAGAACTATTCTAGGAAGACATTGCACACCCTTGAAACCGTTCGAAATATCCTATATTCTTGAAAATGGCCGATCTTCTGATAACCTGTGGAATATGCTAAACATAGATTTCAGCCGCTGGACATCCCGTGGACTAGCCTAAACAAAGATCCCAGCTGTTTCATACCCCGTGAACTATTTTAAACAAAGATTCCAGCCGTTTGACAGCCATTGTACTATTCAAAACATGGCCGTACCGTGTACTATTCTAATAGACCGGAGGCTCAGCGCGGAGGGGTGTCCATGAAATGAGTACAAAACCAGACTCAACTCTTTGGAGTAAAATTTTGGGTAGAATACGATGCCGAGTGGTAATCAGTCCAACGTTGGGGTGTTTTGGAGATATTCGGGGTCAAAGGTCAAATGAGTTCATTTGCACTGAAAGTGAATGCAGCCACTCTATATCATAAAAAAAATGCTGAAAATGATCGAAAGTAATTACTCTTTCAATAAAAATTTAAACTTGCTAAATTCAACCTTCTAAATTCAACCCCCTGACGTCGGGGGTCAAAAGGTCAATCCGTGAACTAGTCTTAACATAGTTTTCACCCGTTTGACACGCCCTGGAATATTCTAAGCACAGATTTCAACCGCTTAACGCACCAAAAAACACATTTCGATTTCGCCTGACTGGTCAATTCTAGTTAACGATGTCGGCTGCTATATACCCCGTGGAATATTCTAAGAATAGATTCCAGAGGCTTGCCACTCCCAGGGGCGGATGGGGGGGTGCTCAGTGGATCCAGGGGTGCTCAGCTACATGAAAACAAATAATACTTTGCATCAATGAAATTACATCACAAAGTGATCCTACATCAGTATAAAAATGATGTCTATGTTTAAAAAGCTCAATTTGTATGTATGCCTATGTAATTTAGAGACGATGATAGCAGATTTCCGTAACAGAAACCTGGCAAAATCCCTCCTACAAAATTTCCTGGATCCGTCCCTGGCTCCGTGGACTATTCTAAACGCACATGGTCCATGTATAGGATATTAACCTACCCGGGGTTGATATGATAGAGAACACGCGAGCCAAGCCCAGGTGTTCCTTATCATATCCATCCGGGGTAGAGTAGGTTTATATCTAGTTCAGCTCTGAACGTCGGTCTCATTACACTCACCCTGACCGTTCAGGGACTGGCCTATTCAATCAATGTCGAAAATAATTTGAACCCCAGTCAATTTTACTGGGCAACTTTTCACTGCGAAACATCTGAGTGTCAATCCGTGTGGACGTCTGTACAATGTAAAGGAACATCTTAGTGACAAAATAAGACCTTGCTTTCCTCGCTAGACTCAGTATGAGTGAAACAACACGCTGTTTAAAATACGTCCCCTCCTATCAAACTACCCTTTCGCCACCATGACACAGCGTGTTGTGATGCTCATACTGACTCTAGCGAAATGAGCAAGGTCTTTTTTTCTCACTGAGATGTTCCTTTACACTGTACACGCGTCCACACGGAGTGACACCCATCGTTGAGCAGTGAAAAGTTGCCCAGTAAAATTGGGGGTCAAATTATTTTCGACATTGATTGAATGGGCCAGCCCCTGAACGTCCAGGGTGAGTGTAATGAGACCGACGTTCAGAGCTGAACTAGTTTATATCCGACATATACAACGTCATTTCACCCTTAAATTTAATAGGCTGTTCTATTAAAGAGCAACAATGATTGGATAATTGCTCGATAGTTTCCGCCAAATAGGGAAAACACTGAAGTAGTCACGTGAATGTGTATGTGCATGTTTTGTTTATACGTCGCCATTTTTGAGTAATTGAATTGAAAGCAAAAACAAAGTGGATAGTAATACGTATTCAGACGAATAATAAATATCGATGCAGATCTATCAAAATCTTGAAGACAATTGTATCAAAGAGCAATCTTTCAGCTAATTCTGACAGTGAACCGCGATTGGAGGATTTGACTGACTGTTTTAAATGGGCTGTGACCAATAAAAACTTGTCATGACGCAGGTTGTTATGAGATATAACTGCTAAGCATGCACATCATAGGAAAAACTACCGCCAGTTACATATTCTAAGCTACAAACCGTGTTTTACGCCCATGGGCTATAGTGTCATTAGTATAAAGTACAATATCGTGTGGAACTCTTGCACAGCAACATGTCACAGTCTAAAAACTCACAGAAATTTGAATGTGATTGATTTAATTTAACTTCTGACATCAAGAAATCTAACTTATACACACGGATTACCGGGTTTAGGTAATTGAACGATGTATTTTACTGTATTTGCAGGTTATAGCGTGTAACCAAACAGATTGTACTTGTCCTTTAGGTTTCTATGGCGACTCCTGTCAGAATATATTTACAGGTAAAATCTAATTTTTATGTAACTTGTTAACCAAGAAGTGACATCATACGCTTTCGAAGGGACTTTTAGAAGTCCCACAACTGCTCTCTTGTGTGTTATGGGTGACTTATTTATTTATTTATTTACTAATATGAAAAGGACACTGGTTTTAAATGTGTTTTTCAGTTCCCCCATATGTATCACACACATACACCCCCCTCCCGTCTAACCTGCATATGCAGGATCGTATCACTTTGTATATTCGTTAAATATTTCAAGTAGTTTATGTCGCAATATAAGAAGCTTATTGCTATCTTTCAGATTGTACTGATGGAATATCGAAAGGAGCTGCAGCATTTGAAGAGTATCTCGTAACCATTCAACCTACGGTTTCGGATACACCCTTTGAGGTATTGTGTCTATTGAATTATGGTGGATGGACAACCATTCTAGATAGAAGTACGAAATGTCGCCACGAGAACTTTAATAGATCTCTTGCAGAATACGAGAAGGGGTTTGGTTATGTCCATTTGAATAGTTGGATTGGGTTTGACAAAGTTCTACAAATAATGGAAAATCCAAACTCGGGTTTCAAATTAAACATAGTTATGTACTATAATACTGACTGGGAATACTGCGAGACGTATTATCCAAGTTTTACTCTGGTAAAAGCATCCGGGAGATATGAGATCTATGGTTCCTCCACATATAATCCCAGCGTCTCTCAATGTGGTGATACCATTTTTGGAGACAAGCCTTTGACAGGAAATTCATTTTCTACTTATGATGTGGATTATACTAATAACTATGCGTGTGCGAATAAATTTGGGGGTGGATGGTGGTTTGATGCAGATGATGATTGTAGCAAGGGATTTCTTATGGGAAGTATGGACGGTTCTGGGACTGACAATTTCTGGATCAACAATACAGGAAACATACATATTCAAAGAGCTCAGATGAGAATTCAACGAATTCCGTAAATTCTAGAGATTGCATCTGTCCATCTTAGAATAAAATGAACGAAAATACCATAACGCATGTTGTAATTACGTGTATGGTTCGTTTAGAAATACCAACCGGGTGCATTACGTTTGTTTTGTAAACAATATCTTTATTCGAGCAATTGCATGCATACCCAGCGGTGCGCATTTAAACACACCTCAATCCTTTCTCCACTTCTGACTAAAGTGAGCAGTCAAGTATAAACTGATCCACGATATCGCCCAAATCGCCCAAGAAACTGTCAACAACAACTACAAGATGTATCTACTTGTAAATTCATAAGTGTAGTATTTATTTGACTTCTTTTAAATGTAAATATCTATTTTTTCTTACGGGTGTCATACACGTGTTGGGCATTTTTACTCTTTCTAGAACACACGAGACCATGTCCCATTTTTTTTATTCAACTTTCTCTTTCTAGATTTTATTGCTGGTAATAATCTCTGAACGTTTTTTTAGGCGTTCCTTCAAGGATTCAGAAAATACAACCCCCGTATCTGCTAGTAAAATATCAAAAAAAGCCCTGTGGATTTTCCACATTTCAAGATGGTGGCACTTCCGGATTGAGCTGGTGGTACTCTCGTAGCTAGTATATAAAGTTGCTAATGACATCGTTTAAGTCACATCAGTATGATCTTCTTACATTTCAAAATTCATGAAAATCGTGCAACTATTATAATTGAAGAAGTTGTCAATTTAGTCTTAACCTCCGGAACAAAATCACAGTAACTAATTTTCGACCCCAGTATCTATAACAATATCTTCTTTCTCTTTTGATCACTACGGCCGCTATTGACGGTGATTAAGTAGGACCTGTTTTTCCCAAATTTCAATGGTGTATAATTAATTTTGATAATAATGAAGTCAGAATTTGCATATCTATGACAATATATTTCATCATCGGTCACTCTTTAGCATACTTTGAACACTTTTATTATTTAGTTGTAAATAACATCACGAAGTCACACAGTTACAGTGCCAAATTGTTTGTCATGGACTCTTTGACGTTTTCATTCATATAATGACTCATGATTGCAAAGGGTTAATAAACTTGAACACAAAATGGAAAAGCCCCATAGTTAACGCAATAAAATTTTGTGCCTGATTCAACGTTTGTCCTTTGTTAGGCCTTACACCCCGACACCCATCGTACCTTTAAACGGGTTTTGCGATGTCCATATAGATCTGCAACCACACAGGATTCTTCCAAAACATATATCATACACGGGGCAGAGTATGTTTCTCTTTTTTTAGAATGCCTAATACCACTCCCAATTTGTACATTATTATAAATAAGCATTCTTTCTAGATTGTAATGCAAGCTTGCAATAATATTGTTAATCACACCTTTGTTTCGCAAGACTTTTGTGGTTGAATACCTTTTAGTTTTAATTGATGTTCATTAATGAAGTCGCTTAAAGATACATTAAGTAACATTTAGATGAAGAGCCAAGTTATCACTATTTGTAGTTTTGATAAGATGTGTGCATTGAATTCAAGGCTTGTCCTCGCTCTATTTTTAAATTAAATGGCCTGTCATTCTAATCTATTTAAAATCTATGTCATCCGATGTCATAACGAGTTGATATTTAGCGTTTTAATAAATGTCTAATTCATAATTTATACAACATTTAAGGTCTAAATAAAAATCTGCAACAGACTAATTTAGCTGAACAATATAACTTTAATAGTAATTATAAACTGACGTTGACAAAATTTACTGAAATATAACATAATTAGAAGTCCTTGCTTTCACCTATACCATCAAAGTTATGCTACTTCAATGGAAAACTTAATCGATTTCAAGACAAAATCATTAAGTACCTAGCCTATGAAAAATGTTAGCGTCATATTGATCTCATTGCTCATTGATCTGGTCTTGTCCTTTGAGAATAAAATTGATTGAGGGTTTTACGTAGACTACCCAGAATAAAAATGTTGTTTAGAAAAACAAAAACTGGAGATTTAAGATCATACTTTGCTTTCGGCAATGTGCAGTACACAATTTTGCTACATAATAAAACGTGCATCTTTCTAATATATTATATTTTACAAGGGCTAGAACCAATTCAGATGAGTCATTCAAGAATACCAGGGATGTGTAACGTTTTAGATTAAAACACATACCACAGTACTTAGTGATGTTCGTCACTTGAATCCATACGTATTGTCACCATGTATCTTGGGTAATTTCGAGACTAACTTGCGTTAATGTTAGAGAGGAGGAATTTTCCGTCTACCCTTCATCGAATTCCAACTATCAGGGGCTCCTGCACGTGCACTGAAATATGTACACAGCGAATCCTGGTTTATGTAATACCATTGTTTTTTTGTCAGATGGGAATCACGATGGCTAAGTGGGTAAGGCGCTGGCTCGCTAGCCTGGAGGTCGGGTGTTCGATCCCTGCATTGGCGGAGAAAGTTCATCTCGAATTTCCGGCGTGGTGTCCCCTTGTCAGTGATGCAGAATGAGGGCCTGACAAAGACAGCTGTCTAGTCGTTCGGACTGGACGGAAAACCGAGGTCCCGTGTACACATTGGCATGCACATAAAAGATCCCTTGGCAGTTTGAATTCGATATAATAGTGGGCCGTAGCGCTGCTGCCCGGGCAAAACTACCCCCCTAGCACACTGTATGCCATATGCCCGTTTTCCATTAGCCCAGGTCAGGTGCAGAAGAGGAAGAGTAGGACGTTTAACCCCATTTCCTTTCATTTCTTTTGTGGACATTGGGTCGCCAACCTATGTATAACCCATGCCCTCTTTTCTAACTACATATCGTGGAACAGCTGTGGATCGTCGAATATTGTCTCTATTTGTAGCGGCTGTCTGTCGAATGCCCAGACCTCTGCCCGGCGTCTGTAAATCTCACGCGTAAACAACTGTATAGAATGCAAGTAAATGATAAGAATTAAATTAATATAATACACCGTATTAGTAAATCAGAGTTAAGGTACATATTTATAGCGGCATCGATGAATCAGAGCAAAGATACATATTTAGGGTGGTATTAAAGAATCAGAGTTAAGGTGGAACAGTTTAATTTATAAATTTAATATTGGGATTTGGTTTCAAATTTATTAATACCATACTACCCAACACTAGGAGATAATGATGCAGAATAGGCATATCATTTGTTGATTTTTTCAAAAAATAGAGAGTTATCCCACAGGAAATTTACTTCAAATGCGATACCGATACCTGGCTGTTCCATTTACCTCCCTACACCGCCAATACTACCAAATACTCATCAAATATTACCCAATATGATCCAATAACAACATACAATGATCAAATGTCAGCACATTAGTATAATTACGAATATTCGATATTTTGCAGAAAATTGAAATGTTTACCCAGCTATCCCCTTTGCAACCGATAAATAGATTTTAGATTGCTACTCAGTTTAATCATCTTTTTTGGCTTTGCAGTTTGTTTCCAAGACGACAAACTTAAAATTAGAAAAAACAAGTAAAACGATATACCATTTTATGAAATGACCAATGTCTCTCTGACCGCTTGATAGTGACAAGGGTCGTCAGTCAAACAAGGTGGGTTTTCTCTGGTACACCGGTTTCACCCCACTGTTAAACAACGCTTGGTGCAAGTGAGTTAATGAAACAATATTGAACTATATGTTAGTCCCGAAATTACCTATTTAGTGTCGATGATTTGTATTTATTTTAGAATTTAAAAAAATGTTTATATTTATTTTGTCATGACACCTGTTAAGTTATTGCATATTTACAATACTGCAGGATGTTTTATTTTAAAATTATCAAAGTTGCACGTTTCTTTCAAGTGCAGTGTAATTCTCGACGCGACACTTCTAAGTTCATCAAAACTATCATTTGCGACCTGTAACAGCTCTGTTAGTATGCCATGTCCTACGGTCAGTGAAAAGTATACATAGTGTAACAGGCTCACACGATGTCTTAATACACATACGGTTTGTGTTACCGTCAGTAACAGTTAGATACGGTATATTCCAGTAACACATGCACTGGGAATTAATCAGTAATTTATTTACATCGTGTATAGGTAACGGTCAGTAACACTAGATACACGGGATATCTTTAATCAGTAATAGATAACAGATGGTTAGGTCCTCGATTAATAGGTTTAGGAAATATTTCCATTTTTGTAAAGGACCACAGTGTATAATCAGCGGTTTTATTGTTTTAAATTACGCACCTAAATTCAAAGGTCCTCGATAATGTGTCATCAAGGTCTGTCATATAAACACACACCTATCAATCGAGGTCCTTTCACACATACAGATGTTTGATGATAGACATATATCATTGTTAACATTTATTGATTTTCATATTACCAGTTGGTGGTGACTTCGCTTACATATAATATGGCGAATGTGCCCAGTGCCCTATAGAGTGTTCATATGAGATGTTGCACTGATGCTGGTGACAATAAAATTTTTCTTCATATTAAAAGCTGTGTGTAAAAACAAGAGAGGTTATCCGACATATTTGTTTATTTATCGTTTTCTATTCGTCGTCGGATGAAGTTATAGTAATAAGAAATTCTTGTGTAGGCGCTAGGAGCGGTTGGTGGGCAATTCCTTACCCCATAAGAGGTTATACCTGCCAAAACACCATTGCAAACTGCAGGCCCGCCACTATCGCCCTGAAAAACGAAATTTCAAAGATCATTACACGGATACTTCAACTACAAACAACTATAATGGACATAATAATAACTGTTGGGGGATAAAGGCGGTTTGTTCTGCACGAATTACAAAAAACTCAATGTAGTCATTTCAACACAGTGGTAATACCGATATTAATACGAGATATGGACTCTCATACAGATGGATTATTCAGACGGTCATATCACTGCAAAAATTCAAACTGCTGTCACATCTACTTAAATTGTCGCATCAAACCGATTATATATAACCTAAATAATAAAATATTTCTTACACTGCAAGGGCCACGCCTTCTGTTGTTGGATAAAAAGCACAATAGACCACCAAATATGTTACTGAAATATCTGCTACATTCTTCATTGGAGATAGCCGTACTTCTTGCATACTGTAGAATATCACTTGCAGGGCCGCCCCCTGAAATTATAATACAATAACCCGATAAATTAAAGTATTTCTTTGACTGTGTGGGACTTAGGGGATGCATGGAGTGTATTGATGGCCTGGCGATGTGTTAAATGTCGATAGGGGGCTTTATATATACAGTAAGTGTGTGGTGGTGGTAGGCCCGGCGTAGGATCAGGAAAAACCCATAATCAGGTGATTCTACTCCTTGTCACCTACAAACTTGGGATCGAAACCACATGCCTTGCACCCTACCGGAACACGCCTCGGTCAAAATATACTGTATACAAATATACAGTTGGTTTCTGTAATGTTGTGAGATTTATCATCTATTGGTCATAACATTGTTATGTTCTTAAAGTCTAGTCAAAATAAAAAAAAAGAAATGACCAAATCATCAGATATAATTGCGACGACTTCGAATACCTCGCTATGTTTTATTATGTAATGTTATACATTCCTCAAATCAACTCCTGACACAAACATTGTTCGTCTGTTTATCCTTGCCATTAGCACCTTCGATCTGTTCTTCTTGTGCTTCACGTTTTATCCAGAACGCAATTTCTAATACGACCCAATAGTTCTTCACATCGAACGACATGATTGCATACAACATGAATACATGTAGATATAAATGAACACTATTCGTTTCCCTCCTTACGTCTCAAGAAGCTGATGTTCTTGGTGTACGCAAAGTAGTGTCTAGAACGTTGATGAAAGCGCAAATATTTGTTCAATAAATTGTGACGGAATGTATACCAGATGTTTGCCTGGTGGTGTTTCTCATCAACCACTGATGTGTCATTCTGTTTAATTCCGTAAACAATTCTGCTTAACCACTGATGGACAGTGTTGCTTCTGAAACACTGATGGACAATTTATTGTATTTTTTTGTAAATGTCAACTTACCGCGAATTGCTCCCCAGCCACTGAGGACACAAGAGGATCCGACAAAATCTTGTCCTGGCCTTGCTAACTTGACCGGTTTAACAGTCTTGGTGTAACACACCTTGCCAGATAGCTTCAATATAGCTAAATCATTTTGTAGTCTTTTAACGTTGTAACTTGGATGCTAAAATAATAAAGAGTGGATATACGATTTTGTTTGGTGAAGCGGTCAGTCCTACAGATGAATATACATGACTTTTAAGCTCTAAAATTATTCTGGGGCCAGTTTCATGAAATTTTAACTAAAGATAGAATACAAATTTTAGTAGATTCTTTAATTTTGATTGGCTAAACACTAAAATCAATCAAATATTATCCAATCAAATTACTAAAATTTGGATTGTTTCTTAGTTAAAATTTCGTGAAACAGGCTCCTGGTTCTCAGAAAATCCTTGAAAAGTGGGGCGGGAGGGGACTTTATAGGACGGGGTGAGGTGTATTTCATGCATTTTTTTTTCAATGGTTCGTGCAGCTAAATGGCCATGGATCAAATACCATTGACCTATTTCACGAAGTGTACGTAGAGTTAGATGCATATTAGTTAATTTAACCTGAAAAACGTTTGATTTACGTGTACGTTATAGCCTTGATATTCACCATTCACGAAGGCAAATGTGTATGGATTTTGTTGTGAAACGAGAGACACGGACAATAGTGATGAAAACACTTTTTCAAACATTGACAAGCGTCCTATTTGCCCCATTACTACAGTAACCACTTGTGAAAATCTTGTAATTGTACTCGAACACAGACAAGGCAATACTTTGATCAACAGCGAATCAGCCAGGGAAATAATTTGAAAATGTATTTTTCAAAGCTGCCCAAAAGCAACAAGGGTTATCGTTATCTCAATATGAATTATTCCTGCCGACTTTACTAACATTGATTCGTTGATATGGGCGGACAGAGTAGCTATGTACGACCACATTAACAAGTCGGTATAGAAAAATAAACTTCAACTTGGAATATTCAAATCTTAGCAAATCTGATTAATTCAGAATACTTACAATGTGTGCACGGCATATTCTGAAGATTTGTTCAGTATTGTCGTTACTGCTTAATCTATTATCACCAAGGACAACAACAATTTGTTTGAGGCTATAACAAACAGTGCACAATTCAGGCTACAATAATCATATTGTATAAACTCAAAAAATGGTGCATAAATCAGTATGAACTAATGCACAATGAACTCCAAATAGTCAAATTGGTCTACGTTTAATCCCCTTTATATTTTGGAGAATAAAACGGTTTAATTTTATGTCAAAGGCCTTAAAAATCCCCTGCCTTAGTGCTGAACACACTAACTCAATGTTTTCAAGCAACTAAAAACCGTCGGCTTTGATCTGACAATGGAGACCGGTGCTCCAAGCCGTATTATAAACTGTTTGTATAAAACCAGACTGTTTGTTTGATAAAAAAAAAATAACGTGCATGTTGGGTCACGATCGATACTATTAACTTACTTAAAACCGGAAACACAATGAGCGGCTGTTAGAACCGTGTTTCTTCCAATCAAAACTCCACCACAGAAGTGTACGAATAATTTATTATCAAGTTCGAAACGAAGCGAGGCTTGATATGGGAATTCTCCAGGAGAAGCATCATTTCCACCAACAATTCTTGGAACACCAGCAGCTCAAATTAAAAGAAAAGGTAAATTATGATTTGATTTTCCAGATCGATGAATTCGGCTCCTTTCGTCAGATCTTCACAACTTACCCTAATGGTCATTTTTTAGCAACGTTACTGCAAAACCACTCTTGAGCGATTGAGTTGTAAAATTCAAAGGTCATGTGATGTGAAATTCATCTATGTGTCGTTTAAAAGGGTTCGTCAACACGGCCTTCGTTCCTTGTTAGAAATGTGTTGCCCAACTTACAGCTTTTTCTTATTCCTTGCCCGGTTTCCGATACATATATCATTTGTTATGTCTTGCAGCGTTGGTTAGTTATTTGTTATTAAATTAAATTTGAAATGCGACCTATTTCACTTTCAAACGCGACATATTTCCGTCACGAGGATCCGATTTAATCGTTGACTGGACGAAACCACTTGCATTCGACAGACTTTGCATTTTGGCCAAATCTATTTCCAACTCCCGTTGCCAAAGGACCTTTACGTGCAGGTTAATGGGTTTACGGGAGCTCGGATTTCCGTCACATCCGAACGACAAGGCACTGTTCTTGCCAAGAACTCCTTTCTTCGTCATTGACAAGGGGAAATTGCACCGGAAAACCCAGAGAAATTTCTCGTTCAGCATCGGAAGCGAATCGGATATCCCTCCGTTAGCGAGAGAGAGAGAGAGATAGATGGGGTTTAACGTCCAGTCGACACAAACTAGGTCATTTCGAGATTAACATATGGTTTAATTTTATTTCAATAATTCGCTTGTAGGTAGGGGTCTTTAGCAGTGGGGGGAAACCTGAGAAAGCCCACAAGGCTGGACAGGCGACCCTACTCCTTGTTACGCACAACCGGGAATTGGAAACCAAGCCAGTTGACTCAATGGCAGGCTGTATGATACACCTTTGTTAGCGAGCCAGCGTCAAACTCACTGAGTGACCTTGTTTTAATGTAACTGTATTATTTTTAAAGCAAACACACCTGGTAGTTGATTATTTATAATCACATCATTGACTGCACCTGTAAAATTAATAGATACACATATAACAGGAATGGGCTGCTCTGGACCACAGATAGGGGCGTACGTAGTGGTCGAAGTATTTATTGCTGAGGTAGGGTTCTAATCAAAGACTGAAATTAAAGTATGTTTTTTAAATTTATTATCTGACTTTATGAAACTCTAAACGGCCCAGCAAATGGTCAGTAAAAGTCCCTCGTTTTCATATTCTTCTTTTATATCCACTAAAACTATATAAGCAGATGTAACTGAAATCGTTTTTTCTTTTTCTATTGGTGTAGGTCGATTAAAATAACACATACCAGGCTGTGGATCACGTATTATCACATTATCAACTGGATCTTGGAGTGAGCTAAATAAACCTGTAAAATTAATAAATAATACAGTCATAACAAGAACATATGATAACAATTGATTATGTTTGTGTTAATTGATTTACACTATGGTATCTAGCCAAATAAACAATCTAATTAAAATACAGATCTATATTTCGTTTCCTTTTTTATATACTTTCGATGGCCTTGACTTCAAGCAGAACACGAGTTAAATAACAACTCTTCCAGGTCATAGTGTAGTAAAAACAAGTAAAACTAGACCTGCATGCAGGAATGACGGGTTTCACTGGTGCCATGTTACCCTTAAACATGTCACTTCCGGTGTCAAGTTACCCTTGAACATATGTCACTTCCGGTACCAGCGAAACCACTAAATAGGTTTCCAAATTAACATTGCACACAAATAAAATGGACGCAGAATCAACAAAATCCAGCAATATCAATTCATTTTATACATTTGTTACTTGTAAATGATCTTGACAAAATTAAATTACTCCCGGTGTTAATGCAAATGTTCAATTAGTCTTATGAAATCAGAAATGGCATACGATATCATATAGTGAAAATTTTATGTAAATCGAATAATAATTGCCACTTTTAAAGACCGAAAAACTTGAAAAGTGACTTGTAGAAAATCAGCTATTTCTCTGCAACCGTACAAGTTAGAAACCATTTTGTAGTATCTGTATGATCGTATGGGTCCATTCTATTTGTTGATTGGCACCAAATACCATAATTTGAAAAAGATTTCAAAACAGACCCATTTGAATAAAATATCTGTTTTGAAGGCTAAAAATACAGTTTTTGCCAAAATGACGTTACTTCCGGTGATAATGAAAATCTTAAATTACTTGTATGAAATCCCAAATGGCATTAGGTATAACATGGTGTGACGTTTATGAAAATCGAATAATAATTGACCCTTTTATGGCCCCGAAACCTTCAAAAGTGACCTGTAGAAAACCGTCTATTTCTCGGCAACCGAATAAGTTAGAAACCATTTTATGATATCTATATGACCATATGAGTTTTGTTTATATGTGAATTTAGACCAAAAGTTAAAATTATTAATACATATTAAGTTATTCTTGGTTGAATAAAACATTGATTTAAAAAGTTTAAAATGCATTTTTTGACCAAATGATGTCACTTCCGGTGTCAATTTTAAATTGTAATCAACTTGATATGACGCTACATGCTTTTTGAATCAAATGATGTCACTTTTATAAAAATCCAATCATAATTGACTATTTTACAGGCAAAATAACGAAAACAGTGACTTGCACAGAACTGCCCATTTCTTGGTAACTGCTTATATTACAAACGAATTTTAACATACATTTTCTTCGTATGGATTATAGCTACAAGTTTATAAAAGTTACGAAGAAATATTTTAAAATCTGAAAAGCCTGAATAGGTTGTAAATAGGCCAATTTTACACCATTTTTAGCCTCTTAATCGAATTTGCTCGAAAATGAAATCGAAATTAAAAAAACTGCTTCCTACATTTTTTGCGCCTTGAAAGGACACACTCTTTGAGTCATATAATTTTTCAAAAAAATAATATTTGTTTTCGAAATAAGAAAATAACTGTCAAAATTGTAGTTTTTGGTAAAATTATGCCACTTCCGGTGCCGACAGATAACATTATTGGTAACAAAAAAAATGACAATTGAGACAACGAAGCATATGAACTTTGTTTTATACAAATCGAACAATAAAAAATTAATCTAGGACTGAAAAACTGAATTAGCCAATGGCGGCCAAGGAAAATTACTGAGACAAAAAATTTTAACATTTTTGCACTAGTCAGATGACTCTTTAATTCTGTACACAAAACGACTAAAAAATATTCATAAATAAAAAAAAAATTAGTAAAATTTTAAATTTTCGAAATTTGGCGCCTTATATCTTCGAAGATTTGCCGAAAATCAAAAATCGAAAGTAGCGTAGCTATGTGCCCTGTCTCAGGCTATGCCAAAATGTATCGAAAGTTAAAATCCAATGATTATTGTTAAAATTACTGCAATATTTTCAAAAACGATAACTTCGGTGATTTCGGACATTTCGCATTGGCGCAGAACGTTCAAAATAGCTTTATCCTCTAAGTCACACCCACTTTCCCAGTAAAACCGAAGAAATCGTAACGATGCGACACTTAGTTGCTGAGATCTATTCAAATTGGAATCTGAATAATAATAATAATAATAATAATAACTAGACCTGCATGCAGGAATGACGGGTTTCACTGGTGCCACGTTACCCTTAAACATGTCACTTCCGGTGCCAAGTTACCCTTGAACATATGTCACTTCCGGTACCAGCGAAACCACTAAACAGGTTTCCAAACTAGACCTGCATGCAGGAATGACGGGTTTCACTGGTGCCAAGTTACTCTTAAACATGTCACTTCCGGTGCTAAGTTACCCTTGAACATATGTCACTTCCAGTACCAGCGTAACCACTAAACAGGTTTCCAAATTAACATTGCACACAAATAAAATGGACGCAGAATCAACCAATCAATCCAGCAATATCAAGTCATTTTATACATTTGTTACTTGTAAATAATCTTGACAAAATTAAATTACTTCCTGTGTTAATGAAAATGTTCAATTAGTCTTATGAAATCAGAAATGGCATACGATATCATATAGTGAAAATTTTATGTAAATCGAGTAATAATTGCCACTTTTAAAGACCAAAAAACTTGAAAAGTGACTTGTAGAAAATCGGCTATTTCTCTGCAACCGTACAAGTTACAAACCATTTTGTGGTATCTGTATGATCGTATGGGTTCATTCTATTTGTTGATTAGCATCAAATACCATAATTTGAATAAGATTTCAAAACAGACTCATTTGAATAAAATATCTGTTTTGAAGGCTAAAAATACAGTTTTTGCCAAAATGACGTTACTTCCGGTGATAATGAAAATCTTAAATTACTTGTATGAAATCCCAAATGGCATTAGGTATAACACGGTGTAACGTTTATGAAAATCGAATAATAATTGACACTTTTATGGCCCCGAAACCTTCAAAAGTGACCTGTAGAAAACCGTCTATTTCTCGGCAACCGAACAAGTTAGAAACAATTTTATGATATCTATATGACCATATGAGTTTTGTTTATATGTGAGTTTAAACCAAAAGTTAAAATTATTAATACATATTAAGTTATTCTTGGTTGAATAAAACATTGATTTAAAAAGTTTAAAATGCAGTTTTTGACCAAATGATGTCACTTCCGGTGTCAATTTTAAATTGTAATCAACTTCATATGACGCTACATGCCTTTTGAATCAAATGATGTCACTTTTATAAAAATCCAATAATAATTGACTATTTAACAGGCAAAATAACGAAAACAGTGACTTGTACAGAAATGCCCATTTCTTGGTAACTGCTTATATTACAAACGAATTTTAACATACATTTTCTTCGTATGGATTATAGCTACAAGTTTATAAAAGTTACGAAGAAATATTTTAAAATCTGAAAAGCCTGAATAGGTTCTAAATAGGTCAATTTTACACCATTTTTAGCCTCTTAATCGAATTTGCTCGAAAGTGAAATCGAAATTAAAAAAACTGCTTCCTACATTTTTTGCGCCTTGAAAGGGCACACTCTTTGAGTCAAATGATTTTTCCAAAAAATAATATTTGTTTTCGAAATAAAAAAATAACTGTCAAAATTGTAGTTTTTGGTAAAATTATGCCACTTCCGGTGCCGACAGATAACACTTTTGGTAATAAAAAAAATGACAATTGATACAACGAAGCATATGAATTTTGTTTTATACAAATCGAACAATAAAAAATCAATCTAGGACTGAAAAACTGAATTAGCCAATGGCGGCCAAGGAAAATTACTGAGACAATTTTTTTTAACATTTTTGCACTAGTCAGATGACTCTTTAATTCTGTGCACAATACGACTAAAAAATATTCATAAATAAAAAAGTTTTTTGTAAAATTTTAAATTTTCGAAATTTGGCGCCTAATATCTTCGAAGATTTGCCGAAAATCAAAAATCGAAAGTAGCGTAGCTATGTGCCCTGTCTCAGGCTATGCCAAAATGTATCGAAAGTTAAAATCCAATGATTATTGTTAAAATTACTGCAATATTTTCAAAAACGATAACTTCGGTGATTTCGGACATTTCGCATTGTCGCAGAACGTTCAAAATAGCTTTATCCTCTAAGTCACACCCACTTTCCCAGTAAAACCGAAGAAATCGTAACGATGCGACACGTAGTTGCTGAGATCTATTCAAATTGGAATCTGAATAATAATAATAATAATAATAATAATAAGAATAATAATTTTAACAAAAACAATAGTGTTTCACACGAGCTACGCAGTGTGAAACCCTAATTAACATTGCACACAAATAAAATGGACGCAGAATCAACAAAATCCAGCAATATCAATTCATTTTATACATTTGTTACTTGTAAATGATCTTGACAAAATTAAATTACTCCCGGTGTAAATGCAAATGTTCAATTAGTCTTATGAAATCAGAAATGGCATACGATATCATATAGTGAAAATTTTATGTAAATCGAATAATAATTGCCACTTTTATAGACCAAAAAACTTGAAAAGTGACTTGTAGGAAATCGGCTATTTCTCTGCAACCGTACAAGTTAGAAACCATTTTGTGGTATCTGTATGATCGTATGGGTTCATTCTATTTGTTGATTGGCATCAAATACCATACTTTGAAAAAGATTTCAAAACAGACTCATTTGAATAAAATATCTGTTTTAGAGGCTAAAAATACAGTTTTTGCCAAAATTACGTTACTTCCGGTGATAATGAAAATCTTAAATTACTTGTATGAAATCCCAAATGGCATTAGGTATAACATGGTGTGACGTTTATGAAAATCGAATAATAATTGACACTTTTATGGCCCCGAAACCTTCAAAAGTGACCTGTAGAAAACCGTCTATTTCTCGGCAACCGAACAAGTTAGAAACCATTTTATGATATCTATATGACCATATGAGTTTTGTTTATATGTGAATTTAAACCAAAAGTTAAAATTATTAATACATATTAAGTTATTCTTGGTTGAATAAAACATTGATTTAAAAAGTTTAAAATGCATTTTTTGACCAAATGATGTCACTTCCGGTGTCAATTTTAAATTGTAATTAACTTGATATGACGCTACGTGCTTTTTGAATCAAATGATGTCACTTTTATAAAAATCCAATCATAATTGACTATTTTACAGGCAAAATAACGAAAACAGTGACTTGTACAGAACTGCCCATTTCTTGGTAACTGCTTATAGTACAAACGAATTTTAACATACATTTTCTTCGTATGGATTATAGCTACAAGTTTATAAAAGTTACGAAGAAATATTTTAAAATCTGAAAAGCCTGAATAGGTTGTAAATAGGCCAATTTTACACCATTTTTAGCCTCTTAATCGAATTTGCTCGAAAATGAAATCGAAATTAAAAAAACTGCTTCCTACATTTTTTGCGCCTTGAAAGGGCACACTCTTTGAGTCAAATAATTTTTCCAAAAAATAATATTTGTTTTCGAAGAAGGAAAATAACTGTCAAAATTGTAGTTTTTGGTAAAATTATGCCACTTCCGTTGCCGACAGATAAAACTTTTGGTAATAAAAAAAATGACAATTGATACAACGAAGCATATGAACTTTGTTTTATACAAATCGAACAATAAAAAATTAATCTAGGACTTAAAAACTGAATTAGCCAATGGCGGCCAAGGTAAATTACTGAGACAAAATTCTTTAACATTTTTGCACTAGTCAGATAACCCTTTAATTCTGTGCATAATACGACTAAAAAATATTCATAAATAAAAAAGTTTTTTGTAAAATTTTAAATTTTCAAAATTTGGCGCCTAATATCTTTGAAGATTTACCGAAAATCAAAAATCGAAAGTAGTGTAGCTATGTGCCCTGTCTCTGGCTATGCCAAAATGTATCGAAAGTTAAAATTCAATGATTATTGTTAAAATTACTGCAATATTTTAAAAAACGATAATTTGGTGATTTCGGACATTTCGCATTGTCGCAGAACGTTCAAAATAGCTTTATCCTCTAAGTCACACCCACTTTCCCAGTAAAACCGAAGAAATCGTAACGATGCGACAAGCAGTTGCTGAGATCTACTCAAAACAAAAGAAGAATAATAACTAGACCTGCAAGCAGCACTGAACCGGCTTTCAGGAATCATACAGGAAGTTTATTATACCATAGCCTATCCATTGAGCTACCAAACTATACTTTAGTTGTTTTGCTTCAGTGACACCCTCTATCATATCTAAAAGTAATATTTGCTGGCTAAAAGACCGGTCAAAATTGTAAATTATGGCAAAAGTATGTCACTTCCGGTGCCGAAAGAAATTTTTATAGATGAAAAATAAGTCGAAAATTCGCAACATACAAAATACAAACTTTTTCTTATAAATATCGGACAATAAATAATTAACCTGTAACCCATAAACTGAAATTAAGAAGGTAAAAAACTGAAAAGTGACCCTCGGAAAATTGGTTATTATTCGACAAGGGAACATGCTAGAAGATTTTTCTTGATATCAATATGATGGTATTGATCCAGTCTTACTGCCCATTAGAGTCAGACGTTATAAAGTTAAACGAATAATAAATATAAATCCCTTCAAAAAAATGTTTGTTTTAAAGGCTAAAAATACGTTTTTTGCAAAAATTACATTACTTCCGGTGATATTGAAAATTTTAACTTGGTTCATAGAAGTCATAAATAGCATAAGGCATGAAATGGTAAATAAATTGTAAAAATCGAATAATAATTGACAGTTTTACAGACCAAAAACCTTGAAAAGTGACTTATAGAAGATCGCCTATTTCTCTGTAACCGTACAAGTTAGAAACCATTTTGTGGTATCTGTATGGTCGTATGGCTTCATTTTATTCGTTGATGGGAATCAAATATCATAATTTTAAAAATATTATAAGGCAGACTCATTTGAATAAAATATTTATTTTTTAGGTTAAAAATACAGTTTTTGCCCAAATGACGTCATTTCCGGTCACAGTGAAAATGTAAAATTGGCTTGACCTAGTCCAAATTGGCATTAGGCATCAAATGGAAAAAAAATATTGCAAATCGAATAATAATTAACTCTTTTATAGGCAAAATAACGTGAAAAGTGATGCATGCAAAATTGCATATTTCTCGGCAACTGCTCATATTACAAACTAATTTTCGCATACATTCTCTTCGTCTGGATTATTGCTACGAGTTTATGAAAATTACAAATAAATATTTCAAAATATGAAGACGCTGAATGAATTGTAAATAACTGAATTTTACACTTTATTTTACATTTTATTCGAAATTGCCCGAAAATGAAGTTGAAATTAAAAAATATGAGCTAAGGTTTTTGTGCACCTTTGCAGGGTGCATCCTTTTAGTCATATCAGTTTTGAAAAAAAATAATATTTGCTTTCAAAAAGTGGTACCGAACTGTCAAAATTGTAGTTTTTGTTAATATTACGTCACTTCCGTTGCCGACAGAAAAATTTCACCGTAACAAAAAAAATTACAATTGGGACCATGGTGCATATGAACTTTGTTTTATACAAATCGAACAATAAATAATTTTTCTGGGTACGAAAAACTAAATTAGCCGATGGTGGCTAACGCAAATTACCGAGACAATTTTTTTTCTCATTTCTGCTCAAGTACGATGATATTTTAACCCTGTGTAAAATATCATCAAAAAATATTCATAAATAAAAAAGGTTTTCGTAAAAAAATTAATTTTTTTCGAAATATCGGACATTTTTTCGACTACTTCCCGTTTTACGATCGTTGTTGTGATAGCTTTACGAAGTCCTTTGGATACTTAACTGTACGTACCAGAAGTGTCAGAAACATCCATTGAGTAGTTTTGGAAAAAAAGATAAATTAAAGAGCGTTTCAAAAAATTTAACGATTTTTCAATTTTTTTCAAAGTTTGAGGCCATTTTTCGACCACTTATATTATTTCAATGCTTTTCATTTTGGATTCCCTATATAGACAACTGACAGGACTTTGAGTGAGAAACGTTTAAGAAAAATCGTAGGCGTCGTTTTCGAGAAAAGGCGTCTCAGAATGTTAAAAAATTGGAAAATACTAGATTTTTGGCATACAATAATTTATTTCCTTACCATCGAAATCGTATTATTTAGATACCATATGATGGTCCATTAATAGGGCTATCCAGCGACACTTTAGTTCTTTTGGTCCGCTATTACCTAAGGGAGAAATCAAGTTTTTCGCAAGTGCGACAATGTTTTTACTCTTTTTTTTCATTTTTTGAATACTTCCGGTATGGTTATTATTGTCGGAATAGTTCTAATAGCCGGTTTGGGCACTAAAATAGCCACAGGGATCTGTAATGATATATTACATTATCTGATCAGATAAAATGCCCCTGAGAAATCCTATGTTCAAAAGTGCCAAAAATGCAAAAAATTTAAAATATAGAAAATTAAATTTTAATAATTACATACATATTATACATCGTTAGAATCGTAATTAGGTCAGCTATCTGAATATACAACCTTTTTTTAAAAATCTCTTAAAATAAAAAAATAGTAGAGCATTTTCCAAAATTTCACGATTTTTCGACTTTTTTCGATTTTCAGTCCCTTTTTTATCCTATTCCAGACATTTCAAAGTCCTATTGGATGGCTTCATGTCAAATACCTCCCAAAGGACTCTCGATAGAAAAAATTTAAAAAATATTGCAGGTTAAGTTTTCGAGATACAGGCGTCCAAAAACGCTCCAAATCAGAAAATACTTGATTTTCAGCGTGCCATATTTTGCTGTCTGTTCATAGTATCCGTATGAATGGGGTATCATATGATAGTCCAACAATCGTGCCATCAAACGGTACCTTCATTCGTTTAATCCATTGATATCGGACAGAGAAATAGCGTTTTCCCCCAAAATATCCATTTTTTGCATTTTTTTCAAAATATTGAACATTATTTCGACCACTTCCGGTTTGAAGATCCGTGTCGAAATTGCTTTATCAGTTGGTATTGGACTATAACTTCATGTTCCAGAAGTTTCATAAACGTCAATTCTACCATAAAACGAAACCCGAGCTCGCAAAATGGGAAGAAAATTCGAAAAAAATCGGAAAATAAAGGGCGATAACTCTGAATGAAACTTATATTACTGGAATCGGATGGACTTCAGGTATCCAAAAATGTAGGTCAAATTTGAAAATTTTGAAAAATAACAAAAATTGTCTCGTAAACAACATGTTTTCAATTTTCGAACGATAAAAGTCATAGACGAATGTTCGAAATTGAAAAATGTGAGATAGCCATTGTCTCAGAAAAGATTCAGGGATTCCAAAAATGTAATTTGTTTGAAAATGGATAAAGAATTGACGAAACTATGGCCGATTTTCAATTTTTAGAGAAAGTACAAAGTTCGGTCACTTCCGGTATGCGCAGAAATTTCAAAAATATTTTATCAAGTAGCCACCACATGGTTTCCCGATAGAAAAGCTAATTCCAGATCGATATCTGTTTTCGATCATGGAGATCTAGGCCCTCGCGGTAAATAATAATAATAATAATAACTAGATCTGCTACTGTCCCATGCAGATATGAAAGCTTTCATATTCATCGTCATGTGTCATTGATTGTATCAAGTATCCTAAATAAAAGGATAAGAAGAAAAAATTATCAAAATTGGTCAAAAACTCGCGAAGTTACAAGTCTAAATATAGTATGAAACATTGCACCCAGGCATAACAATAATCTGAAAACTAAAGGGAAATACCTCAAACTTGTATTACTGTAATGAGACGGATGAGAAAATGAAATGAAAATGGCGGGAAAAAAATTAAAAATGACCGGTTGGACAGGCGACCTTACTCCTTGTCACGTACAACCGGGCATTCGAAAACACGCTAGTTAACTCAATGACAGGCGCGCGTGCTAACCATTCAGCCACCCAACCCCCCTTTAAAATCAGACACGTGTAATATGTCATAGGAAAAATAACAAGTGGCTCACAAAAAATGGTAAATTAATGGGTTTAGGTCAAAAGGTTGAGCTACTGTTTTAGAGTATTTTTTTTATGTTTTAAAGAGACACGTTAAGGGTTGTTCATACTTAAATGAAAGTTTAATTTTAAATAAGACCAATAAAATTAGGATTTAATAATGCCAGACTAATATTAAAATAAAGTTTTCAATTAAGAATAATTAATTATTGGTCTAATGCAATGAAATGCTTTGATTTGACGGATGAAATGTACGATGGATGTCCACACTATGTGGCTAAGGCGTTGGCCTGCTAGCCAGGAGGTCGGGTGTTCGATCCCTGCATTGTCCGAGAAAGTTCATCTCGATTTTCTGGCGTGTCCCCCCACCCGCCGTGTACACATTGGAGTGCACGTAAAAGATCCCTTAGCAGTTGGAATTCGATACTGTTGAATAAGCTCTATACGATGACTAAATGTGCAGATTGTAGCCACCCACACTGCATGTTTTGCTTAACAATGAAAGGGTGCCGTTTTCAATGTTCGATCCTTTTGTTCTTCTACTCCTGATATGTTGGATTGTTGATCGATGGTTTTATATAAAAGACTACCAATAAGACTCTTTGTAGAAGAAGTTCCCAAAAAATATTAAGTTGACTTTACGAGAAAGACCTCTAAACATGCTCCAAATTGTAAAAATACGACTTTTTGGATTTTCAATCTCTTTTTTTCGCCTATCCCTGATATTTAAAATAAATGATACAATGATTTCACACAACAGGCTAGCTATTGGACTCTCTATTGACAAAAGTTTCACAGCCCTCCCTTCATTATAACCGAAGTTATCGTGCCCTAAAGAATCAACAAATCAGCATGCCTATCTCTGCTTACCCTAGACAGAAGATGCTCATCTTTGAACTCAATCATGACATTGACCTAGTGAACGTCTACACCAAGTTTGAACATTCTAGCTCAATTAGAAGGAGATTTATTGTGTTTCAAAGTCTCGGCCCTTCAAATTGCTACTACTTTTCATTTTCAATTCAAAATGGTGACCATCACGTGACCGAAATCAAAATTCTGCTCCCTACGATTTTTGGGCCATCCTTCAAGGATTCAGAAAATATAACTCCCGTGTCTGTAAGTGCAATATCGCAAAAGTTCATTTGTTTTTTCACGTTTCAAGATGGTGGCACTTCCGGTTCGATCGACAAACTCCATATTTTGTGTAGGAATCAGTAATTACTTGTCGAGTATCGAAAAAATTTTTTAGGTCATTCTGACCTATATTTCGACGATTTTTTTGAAAATTTTGATCCTTAATTTCACCAAGGGGAGATAATTTAGAAAATTTCTAATTATATTTTTGAAGTCACATCGGTAAGATCTACTTGTATACTAAATTTCATGAAAATCGTACAACTATTAAAGAAGTTGTCAAATTGGTCTAAACTTCCGGTTCGAAATCACAGCGACGAATTTTCGAAATTCGAAAATGTGAAACTGCAGATCAAAACGATTTTTTTCAAGGTATTCAAAGAAAAAAGAATTAGTAAAATCGGTCAAAAAATAACAAAGTTACGACTATGCATTGTCAGTTTTTTCGTTCGTAAAATTCGGTGATTTCGGATTCGTAAAACGTTTTGAAAATATATTTAAACAACGTTCGCACCCCATTTTTGGGGGGGTAGGTCAAAGTTTCAGAAAGATCCCATGGTTAGATTCTGAGAAATCCGATTTGCAGAAAATACACAAAAAAAAAAAATAATAATAATCTTAACAGAAACAATAAGCTTTCATATGTAATATGAAAGCTTAATAATAACTAGACCTGCATGCAGGAATGACGGGTTTCACTGGTGCCAAGTTACTCTTAAACATGTCACTTTCGGTGCCAAGTTACACTTGAAGATATGTCACTTCCGGTACCAACGAAACCACTAAACAGGTTTCCAAATTAACATTGCACACAAATAAAATGGAGGTTGAATCAACCAATCAATCCAGCAATATCAAGTCATTTTATACATTTGTTACTTGTAAATGATTTTGACAAAATTAAATTACTTCCGGTGTTAATGAAAATGTTCAATTAGTCTTATGAAATCAGAAATGGCATACGATATCATATAGTGACAATTTTATATAAATCGAATAATAATTGCCACTTTTAAAGACCAAAAAACTTGAAAAGTGACTTGTAGAAAATCTGCTATTTCTCTGCAACCGTACAAGTTAGAAACCATTTTGTGGTATCTGTATGATCGTATGGGTTCATTCTATTTGTTGATTGGCATCAAATACCATAATTTGAAAAAGATTTCAAAACAGACTCATTTGAATAAAATATCTGTTTTGAAGGCTAAAAATTCAGTTTTTGCCAAAATGACGTTACTTCACGTGATAATGAAAATCTTAAATTACTTGTATGAAATCCCAAATGGCATTAGGTATAACATGGTGTAACGTTTTTGAAAATCGAATAATAATTGACACTTTTATGGCCCCGAAACCTTCAAAAGTGACCTGTAGAAAACCGTCTATTTCTCGGCAACCGAACAAGTTAGAAACAATTTTATGATATCTATATGACCATATGAATTGTATTTATATGTGAATTTAAACCAAAAGTTAAAATTATTAATACATATTAAGTTATTCATGGTTGAATAAAACATTGATTTAAAAAGTTTAAAATGCAGTTTTTGACCAAATGACGTCACTTCCGGTGTCAATTTTAAATTGTAATCAACTTGATATGACGCCACATGCTTTTTGAATCAAATGATGTCACTTTTATAAAAATCCAATAATAATTGACTATTTTACAGGCAAAATAACGAAAACAGTGACTTGTACAGAACTGCCCATTTCTTGGGAACTGCTTATATTACAAACTAATTTTAACATACATTTTCTTCGTGTGGATTATAGCTACAAGTTTATAAAAGTTACGAAGAAATATTTTAAAATCTGAAAAGCCTGAATAGGTTGTAAATAGGTCAATTTTACACCATTTTTAGCCATTTAATCGAATTTGCTCGAAAATGAAATCGAAATTAAAAAAACTGCTTCCGACATTTTTTGCGCCTTGAAAGGGCACACTCTTTGAGTCAAATAATTTTTCCAAAAAATAATATTTGTTTTCGAAAAATGTACCTAACTGTCAAAATTGTAGTTTTTGGTAAAATTATACCACTTCCGGTGCCGACAGATAACACTTCCGGTAATAAAAAAAATGACAATTGAGTCAACGAAGCATATGAACTTTGTTTCATACAAATCGAACAATAAAAAATTAATCTAGGACTGAAAAACTGAATTAGCCAATGGCGGCCAAGGAAAATTACTGAGACAAAATTTTTCAACATTTTTGCACAAGGCAGATGACTCTTTAATTCTGTGCACAATACGACTAAAAAATATTCATAAATAAAAATGTTTTTTGTAAAATTTTAAATTTACGAAATTTGGCGCCTAATATCTTCGAAGATTTGCCGAAAATCAAAAATCGAAAGAAGCGTAGCTATGTGCCCTGTCTCAGGCTATTCCAAAATGTATCGAAAGTTAAAATCCAACGATTATTGTTAAAATTACTGCAATATTTTCAAAAACGATAACTTCGGTGATTTCGGACATTTCGCATTGTCGCAGAACGTTCAAAATAGCTTTATCCTCTAAGTCACACCCACTTTCCCAGTAAAACCGAAGAAATCGTAACGATGCGACAAGCAGTTGCCGAGATCTACTCAAAACAAAAGAAGAATAATAATAATAATAATAATAATAAGAATAATAATTTTAACAAAAACAATAGTGTTTCACACAAGCTTCGCAGTGTGAAACCCTAATAATTTTAACAAAAACAATAGTGTTTCACACAAGCTTCGCAGTGTGAAACCCTAATAATTTTAGTAATCTCAATAGGCTTTCAGACGAAAGTCTGAAAGCCTAATAATAATAATAACTAGACCTGCATGCAGGAATGACGGGTTTCACTGGTGCCACGTTACTCTTAAATATGTCACTTCCGGTGCCAAGTTACCCTTGAACATATGTCACTTCCGGTACCAGCGAAACCACTAAACAGGTTTCCAAATTAACATTGCACACAAATAAAATGGACGCAGAATCAACAAAATCCAGCAATATCAATTCATTTTATACATTTGTTACTTGTAAATGATCTTGACAAAATTAAATTACTCCCGGTGTTAATGCAAATGTTCAATTAGTCTTATGAAATCAGAAATGGCATACGATATCATATAGTGAAAATTTTATGTAAATCGAATAATAATTGCCACTTTTAAAGACCGAAAAACTTGAAAAGTGACTTGTAGGAAATCGGCTATTTCTCTGCAACCGTACAAGTTAGAAACCATTTTGTGGTATCTGTATGATCGTATGGGTTCATTCTATTTGTTGATTGGCATCAAATACCATACTTTGAAAAAGATTTCAAAACAGACTCATTTGAATAAAATATCTGTTTTAGAGGCTAAAAATACAGTTTTTGCCAAAATGACGTTACTTCCGGTGATAATGAAAATCTTAAATTACTTGTATGGAATCCCAAATGGCATTAGGTATAACATGGTGTGACGTTTATGAAAATCGAATAATAATTGACCCTTTTATGGCCCCGAAACCTTCAAAAGTGACCTGTAGAAAACCGTCTATTTCTCGGCAACCGAACAAGTTAGAAACTATTTTATGATATCTATATGACCATATGAGTTTTGTTTATATGTGAATTTAAACCAAAAGTGAAAATTATTAATACATATTAAGTTATTCTTGGTTGAATAAAACATTGATTTAAAAAGTTTAAAATGCATTTTTTGACCAAATGATGTCACTTCCGGTGTCAATTTTAAATTGTAATTAACTTGATATGACGCTACGTGCTTTTTGAATCAAATGATGTCACTTTTATAAAAATCCAATCATAATTGACTATTTTACAGGCAAAATAACGAAAACAGTGACTTGTACAGAACTGCCCATTTCTTGGTAACTGCTTATAGTACAAACGAATTTTAACATACATTTTCTTCGTATGGATTATAGCTACAAGTTTATAAAAGTTACGAAGAAATATTTTAAAATCTGAAAATCCTGAATAGGTTGTAAATAGGTCAATTTTACACCATTTTTAGCCTCTTAATCGAATTTGCTCGAAAATGAAATCGAAATTAAAAAAACTGCTTCCTACATTTTTTGCGCCTTGAAAGGGCACACTCTTTGAGTCAAATAATTTTTCCAAAAAATAATATTTGTTTTCGAAGAAGGAAAATAACTGTCAAAATTGTAGTTTTTGGTAAAATTATGCCACTTCCGGTGCCGACAGATAAAACTTTTGGTAATAAAAAAAATGGCAATTGATACAACGAAGCATATGAACTTTGTTTTATACAAATCGAACAATAAAAAATTAATCTAGGACTTAAAAACTGAATTAGCCAATGGCGGCCAAGGTAAATTACTGAGAAAAAATTCTTTAACATTTTTGCACTAGTCAGACGACCCTTTAATTCTGTGCATAATACGACTAAAAAATATTCATAAATAAAAAATTTTTTTGTAAAATTTTAAATTTTCAAAATTTGGCGCCTAATATCTTTGAAGATTTACCGAAAATCAAAAATCGAAAGTAGTGTAGCTATGTGCCCTGTCTCCGGCTATGCCAAAATGTATCGAAAGTTAAAATTCAATGATTATTGTTAAAATTACTGCAATATTTTAAAAAACGATAATTTGGTGATTTCGGACATTTCGCATTGTCGCAGAACGTTCAAAATAGCTTTATCCTCTAAGTCACACCCACTTTCCCAGTAAAACCAAAGAAATCGTAACGATGCGACAAGCAGTTGCTGAGATCTACTCAAAACAAAAGAAGAATAATAATAATAAGAACTAGATCTGCTACTGTCCCATGCAGATATGAAAGCTTTCATATTCATCGTCACGTGTCATTGATTGTATCAAGTATCCTAAATAAAAGGATAAGAAGAAAAAATTATCAAAATTGGTCAAAAACTCGCGAAGTTACAAGTCTAAATATAGTATGAAACATTGCACCCAGGCATAACAATAATCTGAAAACTAAAGGGAAATAACTGAAACTTGTATTACTGTAATGAGACGGATGAGAAAATGAAATGAAAATGGCGGGGAAAAAAAATAAAAATGTCAGGTTGGACAGGCGACCTTACTCCTTGTCACGTACAACCGGGCATTCGAAAACACGCTAGTTAACTCAATGACAGGCGCGCGTGCTAGCCATTCAGCCATCCAACCCCCCCTTTGAAATCCGACACGTGCAATATGTCATATAGGAAGAATAAGAAGTCGCTCACAACAAAATGGTAAATTAATGAGTTTAGGTCAAAAG
The DNA here is from genome assembly GCA_036850965.1 of Patella caerulea. NCBI lineage: Eukaryota > Metazoa > Mollusca > Gastropoda > Patellidae > Patella > Patella caerulea. The sequence continues at coordinate 25,526,456 of JAZGQO010000014.1, read as the reverse complement.
GTTGAGCTACTATTTTAGAGTACTTAATAGTTTTAAAGAGACACGTTAAGGATTGTTCATAGTTAAATGAAAGTTTAATTTTAAATAAGACCAATAAAATTAGGATTTAATAATGCCAGACAAATATTTCCAATATGTTTGGTTATAAGTAGGAAATCATGACGACTTCTTAAGCATGTTTTAAACAAAGGATCATAGACTGAATTATACAAGAATGGCACTCTGCAATAAAAAAAACTGGCCAAAGCAAGATTTCTATGCAGAAATTAAATAATTGCTAGAACCAGAAAAATATTTATCCACTACAATAAATAAGCAACATAGAGAAAATGAAATGAAATTGAATGGGGTTTAACGCCCTACTGTTCTGCTCCTAAAATGGGCTAATGAAGACTGGCATATGCCATAAAGTGTGCAATGAGGGAAATTTTACCCGGGCAGCGGCGTTACGGCCTACGAGGTTGGACAGGCGACCATACTCCTTGTCACGTACAACCAAGAAATCGAAACAACGCCAGTTGACTCAATGACAGACGTTTTGATACAGAGCGCACGTGCTAACCATTCAGCCACGCAACCTCCCTAAAATCGGCAAATTGCTGACCTACAGCGAGAAACATTTCAACCGGCCCAAATTTTCTATTTGAACAGTTTAATTTGCATGGTACCTTTAGTTATCAACCGAATATTACAAAACTTTTAAAAATAAGCTCCCCCTGACCAGCTTAAGCGTTCGCAATAAACGTTTGCCCCTTAAAATCTGCAAATTGCTGACTTTAAAGTGAGAAACATTACAACCGGGCGAAATTTTCTGTTTTATCACTTTTACAGTACCTTTGATTACCAACCGATTATTACAAAACTTTAAAAATAAAAGAGAAAGAGAGAAATGCGGCCTAATGTCCATTCGACACAAACTAGGTCATTTTGTTTTTTAATTTTATTTAAAAACTCCCCTTGCGCTTACTGGTCTTTAGCCTTTGGGAGGAAACCGAAGGACACGGAGAAAACCCACGAGGTTGGACATCATACTTCATGTCACGTGCAACCTGGAGATCGAAACGACGCTCGTTGACTCAATGACAGACGTTACGATACAGCGCGCACATGCTAACCATTCAGCCTCCCTGAATTCGGAAAATTGCTGACTTATAGCAAGAAACATTTCAACCGGGCGAAATTTTCTGTTTTACCAGTTTAATGTGCACGGTACTTTAATTGCCAACCGATTATTACAACTGACCAGCTTAATCGTGTGCGATAAACGTTTGGCCTGAATTGAAAGTTCTGCACGGAGAAAGTTCATCTTGATTTCCCGGCGTGGTTCCCCGTTGTCAGTGAGGCAGAACGGAGGGCCTGACAAGCACAGCTGTCTAGTCGTTCGGATGGGATGAAACACCAAGGTCCGGTGTACACATTGGAGTGCACGTAAAATATCCCTAAGCAGTTGGAATTCGATACTGTTGAATAAGCTCTATACGATGACTAAATGTGTAGATTGTAGTCACCCACACTGCATGTTTCCACTTAACAATGAAAGGGTGCCGTTTTCAATTTTCGATCCTTTTGTTCTTCTACTCCAGATATGTTGGACTGTTGATCGATGGTTTCATATAAAAGACTACCAATAAGACTCTTTGTAGAAGAAGTTCCCCAAAAATATTATGTTGACTTTACGAGAAAGACCTCTAAACATGCTCCAAATTGTAAAAATACGACTTTTTGGATTTTCAATCTCTTTTTTTCGGCTATCCCTGATATTTAAAAAAAATGATACAATGATTTCAAACAACAGGCTAGCTATTAGACTCTCTATTGACAAAAGTTTCATCGCCCTCCCTTCATTATAACCGAAGTTATCGTGCCCTAAAGAATCGACAAATCAGCATCCTTATCTCTGCTTACCCTAAGCAGAAAATGCTCATCTTTGAACTCAATCATGACATTGACCTAGTGAACGTCTACACCAAGTTTGAACATTCTAGCTTAATTAGAAGGAGAGTTATTGTGTTCCAAAGTCCCGGCCCTTCAAATTGCTTCTATTTTTCATTTTCAATTCAAAATGGTGACCATCACGTGACCGAAATCAAAATTCGGATCCGATAGATTTTTAGGCATTCCTTCAAGGATTCTGAAAATATAACTCCCGAGTCTGTAAGTAAAATAGCAAAAAAGCCTTTTTGATTTTTCACGTTTAAAGATGGTGGCACTTCCGGTTCGATCGACAAACTCCATATTTTGTGTACGAATCAGTAATTACTTGTCTAGTATCAAAAAAAAAATTAGGTCATTCTGACCTATATTTCGACGATTTTTTTGAAAACTTTGATCCTTAATTTCGTCAAGGGGAGATAATTTAGAACATTTATAATTATATTTTTGAAGTCACATCGGTAAGATCTACTTATACACTAAATTTCATGAAAATCGTACAACTATTAAAGAAGTTGTCAAATTGGTCTAAACTTCCGGTTCGAAATCACAGCGACGAATTTTCGAAATTGGAAAATGCGAAACTGCAGATGAAAATGATTTTTTTCAAGGTATTCAAAGAAAAAAGAATTAGTAAAATCGGTCAAAAAATAACAAAGTTACGACTATGCATTGTCAGTTTTTTCGTTCGTAAAATTCGGTGATTTCGGATTCGTAAAACGTTTTGAAAATATATTTAATCAACAGCCACCACCCATTTTTGGGGGGATAGGTAAAAGTTTCAGAACGATCCTATCGTTAGATTCTGAGAAATCCGATTTGTGGACAAAACACAAAAAAAAAATAACAATAATAATCTTAACAGAAACAATAAGCTTTCATATGTAATATGAAAGCTTAATAATAATTTTAACAAAAACAATAGTGTTTCACACAAGCTTCGCAGTGTGAAACCCTAATAATAATAATTTTAGTAATCTCAATAGGCTTTCAGACGAAAGTCTGAAAGCCTAATAATAAGAATAATAATTTTAACAAAAACAATAGTGTTTCACACAAGCTTCGCAGTGTGAAACCCTAATAATAATAATAAGAATAATAATTTTAACAAAAACAATAGTGTTTCACACAAGCTACGCAGTGTGAAACCCTAACTAGACCTGCATGCAGGAATGACGGGTTTCACCGGTGCCATGTTACCCTTAAACATGTCACTTCCGGTGCCAAGTTACCCTTGAACATATGTCACTTCCGGTACCAGCGAAACCACTAAACAGGTTTCCAAATTAACATTGCACACAAATAAAATGGACGCAGAATCAACAAAATCCAGCAATATCAATTCATTTTATACATTTGTTACTTGTAAATGATCTTGACAAAATTAAATTACCCCCGGTGTTAATGCAAATGTTCAATTAGTCTTATGAAATCACAAATGGCATACGATATCATATAGTGAAAATTTTATGTAAATCGAATAATAATTGCCACTTTTAAAGACCAAAAAACTTGAAAAGTGACTTGTAGAAAATCGGCTATTTCTCTGCAACCGTACAAGTTAGAAACCATTTTGTGGTATCTGTATGATCGTATGGGTTTATTCTATTTGTTGATTGGCATCAAATACCATAATTTGAAAAAGATTTCAAAACAGACTCATTTGAATAAAATATCTGTTTTAGAGGCTAAAAATACAGTTTTTGCCAAAATGACGTTACTTCCGGTGATAATGAAAATCTTAAATTACTTATATGAAATCCCAAATGGCATTACGTATAACATGGTGTGACGTTTATGAAAATCGAATAATAATTGACCCTTTTATGGCCCCGAAACCTTCAAAAGTGACCTGTAGAAAACCGTCTATTTCTCGGCAACCGAATAAGTTAGAAACCATTTTATGATATCTATATGACCATATGAGTTTTGTTTATATGTGAATTTAAACCAAAAGTTAAAATTATTAATACATATTAAGTTATTCTTGGTTGAATAAAACATTGATTTAAAAAGTTTAAAATGCATTTTTTGACCAAATGATGTCACTTCCGGTGTCAATTTTAAATTGTAATCAACTTGATATGACGCTACGTGCTTTTTGAATCAAATTATGTCACTTTTATAAAAATCCAATCATAATTGACTATTTTACAGGCAAAATAACGAAAACAGTGACTTGTACAGAACTGCCCATTTCTTGGTAACTGCTTATATAACAAACGAATTTTAACATACATTTTCTTCGTATGGATTATAGCTACAAGTTTATAAAAGTTACGAAGAAATATCTTAAAATCTGAAAAGCCTGAATAGGTTGTAAATAGGCCAATTTTACACCATTTTTAGCCTTTTAATCGAATTTGCTCGAAAATGAAATCGAAATTAAAAAAACCGCTTCCTACATTTTTTGCGCCATGAAAAGACACACTCTTTGAGTCATATAATTTTTCAAAAAAATAATATTTGTTTTCGAAATAAGAAAATAACTGTCAAAATTGTAGTTTTTGGTAAAATTATGCCACTTCCGGTGCCGACAGATAACATTATTGGTAACAAAAAAAATGACAATTGAGACAACGAAGCATATGAACTTTGTTTTATACAAATCGAACAATAAAAAATTAATCTAGGACTGAAAAACTGAATTAGCCAATGGCGGCCAAGGAAAATTACTGAGACAAAAATTTTTAACATTTTTGCACTAGTCAGATGACTCTTTAATTCTGTGCACAATACGACTAAAAAATATTCATAAATAAAAAAGTTTTTTGTAAAATTTTAAATTTTCGAAATTTGGCGCCTAATATCTTCGAAGATTTGCCGAAAATCAAAAATCGAAAGTAGCGTAGCTATGTGCCATGTCTCAGGCTATGCCAAAATGTATCGAAAGTTAAAATCCAATGATTATTGTTAAAATTACTGCAATATTTTCAAAAACGATAACTTCGGTGATTTCGGACATTTCGCATTGTCACAGAACGTTCAAAATAGCTTTATCCTCTAAGTCACACCCACTTTCCCAGTAAAACCGAAGAAATCGTAACGATGCGACACGTAGTTGCTGAGATCTATTCAAATTGGAATCTGAATAATAATAATAATAATAATAATAATAACTAGACCTGCATGCAGGAATGACGGGTTTCACTGGAGCCACGTCACTTTCGGTGCCACGTTACCCTTGAACATATGTCACTTCCGATACCAATGAAACCATCGAACAGGTTTCCACATAAGCATTGTAAACATCAAATAAAATTGACGAAGAATCAACCAAATCCAGCAATATCAATTCATATATGTTATTTGTAAGTGATCCTGGAAAAATTTCATTACTTAAGGTGATAATGAAAATGTTCAATTAGTTTTACGAAATCAGAAATGGCATAAGGCATCATATGGCGAAAATAGTATGTAGATCGAATAAGAATTGCCACTTTTATAGACCAAAAACCTTGAAAAGTGACTTGTAGAAAATCGTCTATTTCTCGGCAACCGTACATGATAAAAACTATTTTTTGGTATCTATATGATCGTATGGGTTCAATCGATTTGTTGATTGGGATCAAATATCATAATTTGAAATATATTACAAATCAGACTCATTTGAAAAAAATATCTGTTTTGAAGGCTAAAAATACAGTTTTTGCCAAAATGACATTACTTCCGGTGATACTGAAAATGTTAAATTAGTTCTATGAAATCATAAATGACACAAGATATCATATGGTGAAAATTTTATGAAAATCGAATAATAACTAACACTTTTATAGACCAAAAACCTTGAAAAGTGACTTAAGGAAAATCGCCCATTTCTCTGCAACCGTACAAGTTAGAAACCATTTTGTGGTATCTGTATGATCGTATGGGTTCAATCTATTTGATCAATAGAATCAAATATCACAATTTGAAAAAAATAACAAATACGACTCATTGGAATAAAATATTGTTTTTTGAAGGCTAAAAATTAAGTTTTGAGCAAATGACGTCATTTCCGGTGGCAGCGCAAGGGGTAAAATGGTTTGACATAGTCCACTATGGCATTAGGCATCCAATGGCGAAAGAAAATTGAAAATCGAATAATAATTGATTCTTTTACAGCCAAAATTACGTGAAAAGTGACTCATGCAAAATTGCCTATTTCTCGGCAACTGCTTATATTACAAACTAATTTTCACGCATATTCTCTTCGTAAAGATGATAGCTACAAGTTTATAAAAGTTACAAAGAAATATTTTAAAAACTGAAAAGCCTGAATAGGTTGTAAATAGGTCAATTTTACACCATTTTAGCCTCTTAATCGAATTTGCTCGAAAATGAAATCGAAATTAAAAAAACTGCTTCCTACATTTTTTGCGCCTTGAAAGGGCACACTCTTTGAGTCAAATAATTTTTCCAAAAAATAATATTTGTTTTCGATATAAGAAAATAACTGTCAAAATTGTAGTTTTTGGTAAAATTATGTCACTTCCGGTGCCGACAGATAACACTTTTGGTAATAAAAAAAATGACAATTGAGACAACGAAGCATATGAACTTTGTTTTATACAAATCGAACAATAAAAAATTAATCTGGGACTGAAAAACTGAATTAGCCAATGGCGGCCAAGGAAAATTACTGAGACAATTTTTTTTACTATTTTTGCGCTAGTCAGATGACTCTTTAATTCTGTGCACAACACGACTAAAAAATATTCATAAATAAAAAAGTTTTTTGTAAAATTTTAAATTTTCGAAATTTGGCGCCTAATATCTTCGAAGATATGCCGAAAATCAAAAATCGAAAGTAGCGTAGCTATGTGCCCTGTCTCCGACTATGCCAAAATGTATCGAAAGTTAAAATCCAATGATTATTGTTTAAATTACTGCAATATTTTCAAAAACGATAACTTCGGTGATTTCGGACATTTCGCATTGTCGCAGAACGTTCAAAATAGCTTTATCCTCTAAGTCACACCCACTTTTCCAGTAAAACCGAAGAAATCGTAACGATGCGACAAGTAGTTGCTGAGATATAGTCAAAGTGGAATTGGAATAATAATAAGAATAATAATAAGAATAATAATTTTAACAAAAACAATAGTGTTTCACACAAGCTACGCAGTGTGAAACCCTAATAAGAACTAGACCTGCATGCAGGAATGACGGGTTTCACTGGTGCCACGTTACCCTTAAACATGTCACTTCCGGTGCCAAGTTACCCTTGAACATATGTCACTTCCGGTACCAACGAAACCATTAAACAGGTTTCCAAATGAACATTGCACACAAATAAAATGGATGCAGAATCAAACAAATCCAGCAATATAAATTCATTTTATACATTTGTTACTTGTAAATGATCTTGACAAAATTACATTTCTTCCGGTGTTAATGAAAATGTTCAATTAGTTTTATGAAATCAGAAATGGCATACGATATCATATAGTGAAAATTTTATGTAAATCGAATAATAATTGCCACTTTTAAAGACGAAAAAACTTGAAAAGTGACTTGTAGAAAATCGACTATTTCTCTGCAACCGTACAAGTTAGAAACCATTTTGTGGTATCTGTATGATCGTATGGGTTCATTTTATTTGTTGATTGGCATCAAATACCATAATTTGAAAAACATTTCAAAACAGACTCATTTGAATAAAATATCTGTTTTGAAGGCTAAAAATACAGTTTTTGCCAAAATGATGTTACTTCCGGTGATAATGGAAATCTTAAATTACTTGTATGAAATCCTAAATGGCATTAGGTATAACATGGTGTAACGTTTATGAAAATCGAATAATAATTGACACTTTTATGGCCCAAAAACCTTCAAAAGTGGCCTGTAGAAAACCGTCTATTTCTCGGCAACCGAACAAGTTAGAAACAATTTTATGATATGTATATGACCATATGAGTTGTGTTTAAATGTGAATTTAAACCAAAAGTTAAAATTATTAATACATATTAAGTAATTCTTGGTTGAATAAAACATTGATTTAAAAAGTTTAAAATGCAGTTTTTGACAAAATGATGTCACTTCCGGTGTCAATTTTAAATTGTAATCAACTTGATATGACGCTACATGCTTTTTGAATCAAATGATGTCACTTTTATAAAAATCCAATCATAATTGACTATTTTACAGGCAAAATAACGAAAACAATGACTTGTACAGAACTGTCCATTTCTTGGTAACTGCTTATATTACAAACTAATTTTAACATACATTTTCTTCGTATGGATTATAGCTACAAGTTTATAAAAGTTACGAAGAAATATTTTAAAATCTGAAAAGCCTGAATAGGTTGTAAATGGGTCAATTTTACACCATTTTTAGCCATTTAATCGAATTTGCTCGAAAATGAAATCGAAATTAAAAAAACTGCTTCCGCCATTTTTTGCGCCTTGAAAGGGCACACTCTTTGAGTCAAATAATTTTTCCAAAAAATAATATTTGTTTTCGAAAAATGGTACCTAACTGTCAAAATTGTAGTTTTTGGTAAAATTATGCCACTTTCGGTGCCGACAGATAACACTCCCGGTAATAAAAAAAATGACAATTGAGACAACGAAGCATATGAACTTTGTTTTATACAAATCGAACAATAAAAAATTAATCTAGGACTGAAAAACTGAATTAGCCAATAGCGGCCAAGGAAAATTACTGAGACAAAATTTTTTAACATTTTTGCACTAGGCAGATGACTCTTTAATTCTGTGCACAATACGACTAAAAAATATTCATAAATAAAAAAGTTTATTGTAAAAGTTTAAATTTTCGAAATTTGGCGCCTAATATCTTCGAAGATTTGCCGAAAATCAAAAATCGAAAGTAGCGTAGCTATGTGCCCTGTCTCAGGCTATGCCAAAACGTATCGAAAGTTAAAATCCAATGATTATTGTTAAAATTACTGCAATATTTTCAAAAACGATAACTTCGGTGATTTCGGACATTTCGCATTGTCGCAGAACGTTCAAAATAGCTTTATCCTCTAAGTCACACCCACTTTCCCAGTAAAACCGAAGAAATCGTAACGATGCGACAAACAGTTGCTGAGATCTACTCAAAACAAAAGAAGAATAATAATAATAAGAATAATAATTTTAACAAAAACAATAGTGTTTCACACAAGCTTCGCAGTGTGAAACCCTAATAATAATTTTAACAAAAACAATAGTGTTTCACACAAGCTTCGCAGTGTGAAACCCTAATAAGAATAATAATTTTAACAAAAACAATAGTGTTTCACACAAGCTACGCAGTGTGAAACCCTAACTAAATTTTGAACTATATAAACGAAGCGATATATGAACTGGGTTTTAATCAGATTGATCGAATAAAACCTTTAAGAAGTCCATGATCAACAAATTTGAGAAGGAATTCCCTTTCTGAACTTTTTCGACAACGTAGTATATTTGGCAATGAATGGGGTTTAACGTCCTACTCATCTTCTGCACCTAACCTGGGCTAATGGAAGACGGGCATATGTCATACAGTTTGCCAGGGCAGCGGCGCTACGTCCTACTCGTATATCGAATTCCATCTGCCAAGGGATCTTTTACGTGCACGCCAATGTGTACACAGGACCTCGCTTTTCCTTATCACCCGAACGACTAGACAGTTGTCCTTGTCAGGCCCTCGTTCTGCATCACTGACAAGGGGGAACCACGCCGGAAAATCGAGATGAACTTTCTCGGCTAATGCAGGGATCGAACACCCGACCTCCAGCCTAGCGAGCCAGCGCCTCTTACATTTTGCAGATGCCGTATTGCGATTCTCGAATGTCTTACGAATGGTTAAGGATAGACTTGAGCATTATCACATTACATATATTGCCTTTTAAAATATTTCTCTTCTGTCATTGTGGGGGGGGGGGGCCTAGCGGTCTAGAGTGCCACACTTCGACCTCTAGCTGGCCGGTCACCTCTGGCTTGCGGCTGTGGTTTCGAGCCCTGGTGTGAGCGTATGTGACATGGAGATAGGGGCGCCTTCTCAACCTCGTGGGTTTCCTCCGAGCACTCCGGTTTCCTCCCACTGCTAAAGACCCCTACGCGCAAGCGAATAATTGAAATAATTAAAGCATGTTAGTCCCGAAATGACTTAGTTTGTGTTGAGTGGACGTTAAACCCCATTTCTCCCTCTCGCTCTCTCTCTCTCTTCTGTCATTGTCTGTATTGCATACGCGAACAGTTAAACATTTGTCAATTTTTCATCCTTTGCATTGCCTACTTGATCATAGTATGACATTACCCGACTGTTAGGCTCGAGATTAATTGACACGTCATGCCTTGGCCTGACATGAGCTGATGATGCGTAGTCTACTCATTTATAATGACCCAATCTCGCTGGCTTAAAGACGGTGTATTCAACAAGGCACACGTAGATTTTAAATATGTAAATTAAAAGCCACAATTATTCAAACACACAAAGACTATGATTTCGAGGTCATCTGCCTTATATCGGATATTTTATTCGAGAATATTGGTCATCAAAACGGTACAATATGAAGAGCTAATTAGTTTGATGGCGATGATTATGGGTGGATAATGGGTTTACCTGTTACAGTGGCAATAGATGCAGGATCCGATCTGGAATTGACTGTACAGAAATAAAGAAAAGGCATAAATTAAAACTCATTTTTTTATAGTGAATAAAATTCGTTTGTCATTGTAGAATTCATAGAATATATTTAAACGATTTATCATTATTATCTTTAAAGGGCCTTTAGTGATATCGATGTATATATAAAAAACATACAGCTTAATGGATAATATCCGCTGGGTTTATTGCTTAATGACGGTAAGGGTACATTGAAACTTTGCAGTTAATAAACCCAGTAAATGTTATCCAAAAACAGTCTGTTATCATTATCATTAAACAAGCTAAATCGCAAATATTTCGGACCTAGAAATTGACCCAAAAATTACCGCAACGCATATAATAATGTGAACTGATTGTATATGAACTGATTTACATTCAATTGTTACCATTTTGACTCTAATGTAAAATCAGATATGTCCAGCGAAATACGGCATGAGCATCAACCCAATAGAAATGTCTAGTGTCTGTTTATTCCAGTCTATTGCGCATGCTCTCTAGATAAGTTATGCTATCGCCGTTTGAGTTGGGGTCATTGACGTCCATAGAGTTATATTACTCTATGTTGACGTCATGGAGTCGTGGAATTTGTTTAGCCTTCTTCATTCTGGTCACTTGTTACTAGGGACGCTGAAACGTACCGTGATTCGTGTACCAATGGTAAAATGTTTATTTTGTCTTACATACTAGATATCGGAAGCCTACCTTTCCAAGGTAAGATTACAGCATCAATGTTGATTTGAATTGACAAATAATTGGTGTTTTCAAGGTGTCAGACTTTGGATCATATTGAGTTAGACTTAGCTACTTTAAATACTATATAGTGATTAGAAGTTTTGTTGCTACAGAATTCTATGTGGCATGGAGATAGGGGCGCCTTCTCAACCTCGTGGGTTTCCTCCGGGCACTCCGGTTTCTTCGCACTGCTAAAGCCCCCTACACACAAGCTACAGAATTCCAAGTTAAAGGAGCTAAATCGCTAATATTTGGGGCCTAGAAATTAACGATGGATTTAAAAATATGGGGATCACGGTGGCTAAGTGGGTAGACGCTGGCTTGCTAGCCTGGAGGTCGGGTGTTCGATCCCAGTATTGGCCGGGAAAGTTCACCCAGATTTTCTAACGTGGTTCCCCCTTTGTTAGTAATGAAGGACGGAGGGCCTGGCAAGGACAGCTGTCTAGTCTTCGATGGGACGAAAAACCGAGGTCCCGTATACACATTGGCGTGCACGTAAAAGATCCCCTCACAGTTGGAATTCGATATAAGAGTAGGTCGTAGTGCCGCTGTCCGGGCAAAATGTCCCTCGTAGCACACTGTATGGCGTATTTCCGTCTTCATTAGCTCAGTTCGGTGCAAATATACACAACGTGAGTCCTAATTAGAGTAATTACAAATATAACCCGAGACATCTGGCGATCGGTTTGTCGAATACCGATAGTACTACGCTTTTTATCATTACAATATACTACCGGGATTTGTTCTTTATAAAATCTGACAACCATTCAAATATTAAATTTCTTTTACACGTATACTCCAAAGCGGTCCCACATTACGAAGCCCCGCATTCCAATATAGACAATTTGATCAGTCAAGAAGTTTAAGAGATCTGAACACCGACTTCAAAAAAGTAGTCAGATGTTATTGTCTTACCACGGCGTTTTAAGGTTTATCTATACTATTTTGAGGACCCTCTTTAGCGAGGGAGGGGGTGGTCTAGATTGGTGATTTTCACGCCAATGCAATTACTGCATTCTAATTCAGTAGTAGATTCGACAGTAACACTGTATAGAAAACGATTGACTTGGACTCGGGGACCCTTTCCCTTGGCCAGAGGAGCCCCTTTGTAAGACGTGGTGCCCTTCTGTCTGCCATTAGGATCCCCTAACTAGGGTACATTTTCATTTTGGCATTTTTCTCCCGTTTTATTTTTTCAACTTCTTTGATTTTTTTCGCGAGAAGGCTGGCGCCTCCAGCGCCTCAGCTTCAAAACGCCTTTGTGTCGTACAAAATAAAACTAAAACCAATCAACATATAATTCAAATCAGATTGAATTTACTTACTATTGTAATAATTTTTAACCTTTCCATTGTCATTGTCATCGTCCACTTCACACACATCGTCGTCTCCTGAATCGATATTTAAAACTAGATGGTTCACAAGTATCTCAATATCAAATAATTACTGATTCAGGTAGGATTAAACAATATACCTGATATATACTGTTCTATTATCTGTGGCTGTTGTTGGATCTACTCTCTCTATTCAGATAACCTTTTTTTATGGAGAAACGCCGCCTAATCAATTGTCCATTTATATTTAGCAGTATACCCCAATCACAAAGTGGCTCTGTGATTAAGGTGGGTTCGATCCCCGTGTTGCCCGACAAAGCTCTTCCGGATTTTCCGGCGCGAGATTCTGGTAAGCAACAGTGGTACACTTAAAGAACTATTGACAATTCGACGGAAACGCCGGGCCGGCGGCCATTTTGAAAAAGCGCCCTAACGGAAAGAGGTTCAGGATATGACCTGTTTACCTCATATATTCTTGTTCAGAATAAAAATCTGGTCTACAAAAGCCACACGGGAATTTCTACCTCCCCAGGTGGCACCTCCCTCAATTTTAACCCGGACTAGATAGCAAAAGTCAAGGCATATAATGCTTGAGCTCTGGGCGGTTCTAAAGACAAACATTGGATATATTTGAGAGAGCAAACACCTTATAGGAATTTGTTAGGAGAGACCATTGAGTTTCAAGTGACAACATCTCGATTACGAGATAGAGAGCTACAGAATGGATTTATTTTAATCTATTTCGTTGTTTGCTAATAATACGATATTTTTGGACTGATAAAGTGGGATATCAGAGTAACATTTAACGATACGTCTTAACGATGGTGTTAAAAATATGAGGGTCATAGTGGCTAAGTTGGTAAGACGCTGGCTCGCTAGCCTGGAGGTCGTGTGTTCGGTCCCTGCATTGGCCGTGATGTAAACCGAGGTCCCGTGTACACATTGGCGTGCACGTAAAAAAGCAGAACTCTGAACAGTTGGAATTCGATACAAGAGTAGACCGTAGTGCCGCTGTCCAGGCAAAATTTCCCTCATAGCACACTGTATGGCGTATGTCGGTCTTCATTAGCCCAGTTCGGAGCAGATCAGTAGGACGTTAAACACCATTTCATTTCAGTTAAAAATATATACACAAATAGTTTACAGGTTTTAGACGTTTACTTAAAGCTTTCCAGCATTGCGAAGCCCCAGGTACGAATACAGGCAATTTGATTAGTCAAGAGGTTTGAGTGATCTGAATATCGACTTCAAACCAACAGACAGGTGTAGTACAAAATAAAACGAAACATTTAATTCAAATCAGATTGAATTTACTTACTATCATCAAAGTCATCTTCTACTTCACACGCGTCATCTTCTCCTGAATCGATATTTAAAACTAGGTGTTTCACAAATATCTCAATATACAAAATCTTATGGATTACGATAGGATTAAACAATATACCTAATCTATATTGCAGGCGCGGATCCAGGATTTTTTGCAGGGGAGGGGGGGGGGTCTAGGTTTGATAATTGCGCTCAAGCGATTAACGGGTAAATTAGATTCAATTTGGTTCATTCTGACGTATTAACGGAAGGTAAATACCAAAATTACTGGTCTAAATCGCCAATAAAATCGCATAAAAATTTAAAAGCCTGAGCAGGAGCCGGGGGGGGGACCCCCTGGACCCCCCACCCCCCTGGATCCGCGCCTGGCTATTATCTGTGGCTGCTGTTGGATCTACTCTCTTTTTTCAGATAACATTTATATGGAGAAAGCTGTCTACAACAAGAAAACATGTAATGGCTACAAGCATTATAGGATTTTAAACGTGAAAGCATTGGAACGTTTTAAAGGACGTATCCACGGGTGGGGCACAGGCTTTATTTTGCAGGTTTGATTTCATCTTATCCGGACTATAAAAAAAAACAAATGTGACACAATATGGACATATGTGACATTGTCGTCTTGGACTTAATTTTGACTTTACGTCGTGATAATGTGATCAATTAACTTTGGAACACTTTTTACGTTAACTATATTTTATATCTTTATAACATCCATAATACAGGAAACTACACGCACGGCTATGACATTAAATATAGGTTAAATATAAGCTGTGGTGGTATTTCCCAGCCTCTCTGTGATTCCCCCATCCCCCGACCGCACTATGATTCCTAACCTTTCAATTATCTCTAAAGAAACATAAACTGCGCGCGTTCTTTATAAGGACATTATTTGCACGAGTCGTGTATATATTGAGCCAGGCTAATTGACCAGGTACTTCCTTTATCGGATTGGGGGGGTTGGGATGACCTAGTGGACCAGAGTGCCGCGCTTCGACCTCTAGCTGGCCGGTCACCTCTGGCTTGCGGCTGTGGTTTCGAGCCCTGGTGTGAGCGTATGTGGCATGGAGATAGGGGCGTCTTCTCAACTTCGTGGGTTTCCTCCGGGCACTCCGGTTTCCTCCCACTGCTAAACACCCCTACGCGCAAGCGAATTATTGAAATAAAATTAAACCATATGTTAGTCCCGAAATGACCCCCTCTCTCTTTTATCGGAAAGGTAAGCTGCACAGACGCTACCCTGGATTTCATCACAGTGTACCTATATATGGGCACCTACGATGGCGGCTAGCCACGTTTTTAAAACATGGGATTACCATATTTGGATTATCAGGCTATGATGCCATTGCCCGATTTTAAATTATCAGGCTTATCCTGACAATCGTGTTTAAATCCGTTGAAAAATAAAACCACCCGATGGGCCTGGCGTGTGAATGAATGTCTAATCCATGATTTAAATAACATTTGAAACGAAACGAAAAATCTGTATTATGCAGATTAAGCTTTTATATCATGCATGTTTAACGACAATTAATGTGAATACTGGTATAGCTAATATCAGACATAAACAGAATATTCAACAAACCTGCCACTGAAGCAGTCAGTATCATCAAACTCAACAACACAAGTTTTGACAACATCATTTAACTCTTATCCAACACACGGGTCGACGAAAAGAACAATACAAAAATCACGTAAATACTTTTCTTATATTTTATATTTTATGTTTGCTAAAAATGATTAATGAGCACCGAAATTAAGGAAACCTGTCACGTTATCTTCCTTTCAAACGAGGTCACGTCACCACTTGAAATTATTGCAATGGTTTTTAAATCGTTGCATTTAATATTAGTTCTGTATGGATCAAAACCTTAAAACATGGGGTAAACATTATTTATAGAGTGGATTACGTGTATAACTGGAAGACTTTTGGGGTAAGCACGAGTCTAATAAAATATATTTCTGACATATTATAATTTACAAAAAAAGATACCATATAAATTAAGACGAACCAGATGTAGTAACAGTTATTCAAAACGTCGTCACTTTAAGAAGAAAGTGAAGCAGTATTGCTTTTTAAAAAAGCACCAGTTATATATTACTATAACAAACGTAGCTCAAATATTGGTATTATTGTTGGATAATGTCTATTGTTTAATTCTCTATCCCATATTTTGGTAGCAAAACATTTCAAGAATTATTACTTTCAAACGTTGTTTTGTTACTCTCAATAGCAGTATTATGACTTCTTTGTTGCTGACATCCACACGGATCAGCGTGAATAAGGATGACATCGTCGCGACTTAAAGCCCCAATAACACTCTTGTTGTTACTGAAAAATATGTCCCAATCGTCATTCTGGTCAACAAATCGCATTATTTAAGAATATTCCAATTAAATGATGATATAAATTTCATCTTAACACACCTATTTTAAAAAATTTGAAAAATTCAACCAATTGATTTGAAAAGTCTAACGTAAACCTTTTCAAATGTGACTTGGATTTTAAAATATTTTTGAACCCTCTGGGCAAGTAAAATAGGTTGTAATGGATAATTTACACAACAGGTAGGACATTTAAACATCTAGTATTTAGAATAAGGGTATTATTTATTTTCTGGAGCTACCAAGCCAGCAAGAATGTTATTGTCCCTTTAATGAGTCCCCCATATCTTCCGACAAATTAAATACTAAAACATTTTTTGTATGTATTAGAAAAACAAGTAAACACGCTTGAAGTATTTGTAATTAAAAAGTATTTCCTATTTAGTGTAACTGGTTATTAAAATGAGTAAAAGGCATCATTTTGCCCGAAGTAGTTACGTCTTATGTAAACAATGCACGCGCCATTTAGCCAATCATTGGCGCCGCGTGATGTCATTGCACGTGTTGAAGACAGTCATCTGTGACAGAGATAATTCATAATTCTCTGAAAAACAAATTTGCTCACATCATGACCCACACTGATTAGCAATGAATATTCACTAAACCGCTACAATCACTAATAAGGATGACATCGATGTGATGTCACAAATGAGCCACAAATATTAACTTTTTTTTCTTCCGACAAATTAAATTCTAAAAACATTTTATGATACGCCCACATTTTGCAAGAGATGGATAGTGAACACGTCATAAACAAACGCGAGTATATGTACAATCAGGGACCATAATCCAAAATATTATGGTCTGAAATGCACAAATTAATAACAAAAGGGGCTGAGATATTTGGCATGCAAAGATATGTTTCATCAAAATCGGATAAAATTTTGACCTCTATAGGACCCGTAACCTTTTTATTACACACTGTTACGCAATGTTCGTACAAAGAGCGAGCAATTTGTCGGGTAGTTTTATTTCGATTTTCTCGAACTTCAACTTCAACCTTCATTATGTACAGCTCGCTAAAATCCGATACAAAAGTGTGGTCATTAATGGATTTAATTTTGCGGAAATGGATTTCCTTTCTTTCTAACCCTGGACGGCACGTAGAAAAATAGACTTTGACAAATAACATACAGCGATATTTGCATCACGAAACAAGGATGAGGTCAAGAGTATTTTCCGAGACATGCGTTGTTTTCTCTACGAGCTTGATTTAATGAAAGATTTTGCGTCATTGTTCTGCTTGGTAGTGGCATCGATATTGAAGTCTCCAATAAAGGCGCAATTGTTATATTGACAAAATGATTTACATGCATATTCAACAAAATTAATTTTGCAAAGAAAGTTTCAGTTTTAACAGGATGGTTCTCGGAATAAGGTGGCCGATAAACAGTAATCACGATAAATGTTACAGTTTTGAGAGAAATCACGAATTCTGCAAACTCGATATACCCGTATTCGTTTGAATTAACAAAAACAACGTGCAGTAAGTTATGTAAAGTTAACGTCTTATGTAAACAATACACGCGTCATTGAACAAATGATTGACGTCACGTGTTGGAAGTAGTCATCTTTTAGAGATATATTGGTAATGTCAAATTTCACAAGGGTAAATTCGGAAAAAAATAATAAGTAGTCTGCACTATCTTTTCTTTGGGTTCTGAAAACAGTAACGCCTACGGCAATGAACCCACATTCTATATCAACTGTTACATGTCAGCCATTTAGCTTCACGGTACTTTCTACGAAGACACCATAAAAACGCGATATTAAGGTGGAGCAATTCTGTGGAAAGCGTATTCAATAGATGATTTTAATTTTCCAAGTGATAAGAAATGCTAATTTTCTGTTAAAGCGAGAATTTCATATTTTCTAATAGAGCCAAAGCATGATTATTTCTATATCTTTTGTTCAAAAGGGTGTCAACTCACTATTATACTTTCGTATTATTTCTCACACTTGAAAATCACTCACGCCGGGAACAAAGATACAATTACCTCTCTTGTTTTTCTATTCGCCCATGGAATACCTATCTTCAAACGTCTGAATTTGAAGATGAAAATGATATTTTTGCCAATTTCTCAACAGGCAATAGTGAATTATAGGATGACCACACGGTAGAATTGAGCTAAGAACGAAAATAATTTTAACCAAAAACAAACAAAATTTGAATGGTTGCTGATAACAGTGTTTGAGGAATAAATATGAACGCCTCGTTGCTTTCTGCAATTGCCGAACTTTGGAACACCCCCCCCCCCCGCTCAGACTTGAAAATTTTTTATGCGATTTTATTGGCGATTTTTAGACCTGTAATTTTACGGAAATACGTCAGAATGCACCAAATTGAATCTATTTTTTCAAATTTTTCTGGGGGAGGGCCCCCCCCCCCGGTTAATTGGTTGAGCGCCTTCGCCCACCGCAATTATCAAACCTAGACCCCCCCCCCCACCCTGCAAAAAATCCTGGATCCGCGCCTGTGAAGATAGGATAAATTAGGCGATATCTGGTCGCTAACTTTTGTTCGTGAAATAATTCTTGCAGCTGAATTGTGTATCGTCTGAAGTCGATCGTGTTACTCTTTCGTTATTTCAGACAGTAAACTGTCAATAACACTTCTGTTTGTCTCATTTTAGTTTGAGCATAGGCGTTTCCATTTTCATTCAAAAAGAGCTGTTTAATAAGTGTAGATTCAAAACAATACGGGTGCCAATACCGACCTTGGTGGTACGCCACAGGTGAGAAGCTCTATGTCAGCAGGAGGACGTTTTTACCACGACTCCTTATGTTCTACCAGTTAGATATGTTATTAATCAATTCAGTATAAGATCCCTTGCTCCATACTCGGATTCGAGTGCAGAGTAATTTTATGTGATCCAGCGCAAAAAAAGGTAGCAGAAAGGTCAAATAAAACGAGCCTAACGATGGGGCCTTTGTCAACGCCGTTTTTTTTTTATAGCGTTGAAGACATGGTTTAATGCTGTTTCTTCACTGTGAACTCCTCTATGTGCAGACTGCAGAATGTTACTTATATATAAAACTGTTTTCCTCCCGATGTTCCGTATTTCAATAGAAGGGGTCAATTAGAAACATTCGACTCAACGGACAGTTCTTTTAGTAACGGTCTGGTGGCAGCATCCTTGATCGCCTGTGACACAATGTCAGACTTCAGCTGTTATTTATTATAGCTGCTAAAATAGCGTAGGATGGGATCTAATATTAATAGCATAAAGCTATTTGGAAATAATTGTCTTAAGTTCGTCTTCAGTCACTTCTCTAAATGATGATAGCATGGTGGTTTTCTGGTTCCTTGACTTTGGGGATACTAGTTTCAAGGCATTTGCCGGAAGAGAAGGGAGTTTGGTCGTCGTTTGAATTTGTAGAAAGAGTATTCATGGCATTAGCCTGATCAATGGCATTATATCAATAGCATGATATAGTATTTTGCTTTGTTTACCTACAAGGGGTAGAAAAGGGAAATACAAGACTTTTCAATGTGCCTTTTATTATGATTAGAATTGAAAAGTCTTGTATTTCCTTTTCTACCATTTCTTCTTAGTGGCATTGTTGTCTTTGATCTTCACCAGTTACATTAATTATTTCATTGCTTTCTAAAGTTAACCCAGGCTATTGGAAGCTTAGAATACAAATAATGCATCGAATTTGCCCAGAGCCCTATTGGGTGTCGATAGGAAATGGTGGATTGAGGCTGGTGACAACAATATTCGCCCATATTAAAGGCTGTGTATGTAAATAAGAGAGGTTATCCAGATATTTTTTATTTATGATCGTTGTCTAGTCGTCGTCTGATGAAGTTGTAGTAATAAGAGATTCTTGTGTAGCCGCTAGGAAAGATTGGTGGACAGCCGCTTACTCCATAAGAAGATATACCTGCCAAAACACCGCTGCAAACTGCAGGCCCACCACTATCTCCCTGCAAAACGACATTTCAAAAATCATTACATGGCTACTTCAGCTACAAACAGCTATAATGGGCATAATAAAACTTGTTGAGGGATAAAGGGGGTTTATTCTGCAAGAATTACAAAAAAAATCAATGTGGTCAATTCAGTACAGTAGTAATACCGATATTAGGATATTAATACGAGATTTAGACGCTTATACTGCTATAAGATTCAGACGGATATACCACTGTATAGACTGTCATATCTATACAAGTTTATTAAAGTTGTCGCACTTCGATCGTACCTAACCTAAATATTAAAAAATTTCTTACGTTGCAAGGGCCACGTCTTCTGTTGTTGGATAAAAAGCACAATATACCACCAAATATGTTACTGAAATATCTGCTACATTCTTCATTGGAGATAGCCGTACTACTGGCAAACTGTAGAATATCGCTTGCAAGACCGCCACCTGAAATAACAATACAAGAACTCGATAAAGTATTGTTTTTCTTTGACAGTGTGGACCGTAAAAAGATAAAGTACGCTTCGGATATAGGAGGCATGTAATGATGGTATGGCGACACCAGAATGTCCGATACAGGTCTTTTGATATATGTGTGTGTGGTGGTCGCGGTGGAGGATCTGGAAGAGCTCATGAGGCTAGACGGGTGACTCTACTCCTTGTCACCCAAAAGCTTGGAATCGAAACCACACCACTTGAACGCGTCAGTCCACTCTATCACCGTACCTGACCACACCCCAGTCATCATATACGCCCGTACAAATGGTTTCTGTAATGTTGTGAGATTTATCTTTGTTATGTTCTGAATGTTAAATCCAAAGGAGAGAGAGCGAGGGAAATGGGGTTTAACGCCCACTCGACACAAATCAGGTCATTTCGGGACTTACACATGCTTTAATTTTATTTCAATAATTCGCGCGTAGGTGTCTTCAGCAGTGGGAGGAAACCGGAGGACCCGGAGAAAACCCACGAGGCTGGACAGACGACCCTACTCCTTGTCACGTACAACCGAGGATTCTAAATCCAAAGTAAAACAAATGACTAAATCATAAGATATATGCGACGATGTTTTATCATGTCATGTTATACATTCCTCAAATCAACTGATGCCACAAACATTGTCTTTCTGCTTGTCCTAGTCTTCGGCGTTTTTTTGTTCTTGTGCTTTGCGTTTTATCCAAAGCGCTGTTTCTGATACAACCCAATGGTTCTTTAAAACATGCGGCAATGTTGCAAGCACCACGATTTAATAAAAGCAAACACAATTCGTGTCATTTCCTAAGTTTCATTGAGTTGATTTTCTTGATGTTCGCAACTCCTTTGTATATTTAAGAACGTTTATGATAGCGCACTATCTTTTTTTATTTCCACTTAATATTCAAATTGTGACGGAATGTTTAGCAGGAATTTGCCTGATGAAATTTTGCTCCTCAACAAACTCTGCGTTCCTCAATTTATGGAAAATAAATTAAATTTTTTGTAAAAGTCAACTTACCACGAATTGCTCCCCAGCCACTGAGGACACAAGAGGATCCGACAAAATCTTGTCCTGGCCTTGCTAACTTGATCGGTTTAACAGCCTTGGTGTAACAAACCTTGCCAGCTAGCTTCAATATAGCTAAATCATTCTGTATTCTTTCAGCGTTGTAACTTGGATGCTAAAATAATAAAGAAGGAAAATACGACTTTATCTGTAAAACAGTTTATGTCTTACGTCTTTACAAATGCTGTAGGGGTGGGTGGGGGCTTTCGTGTATTTGATTTTATTTTTTCAAGGGTTAGCGTTACTAAATGGCCATAGATCTAATTGCCATTGACCAATTTTACGAACTGTGTACAATTAAATGCATAAGTCTGGATATCCAGCATTCACGAACTGCATGGGAAGGTAACAGCTATAAAAAGAAGCTTTAGCAAGCATTGCCAGGGGTCCTATTTACCTCATAACTACAACATCCATTTCTGAAAATTATTTGAAACTGTATTCCCTATACTGAGCACGAATAAGCTAATAACGAATCGGTAAGGGAATCTGTAAATGTACTTTTCAAAACTGCTCAAAAGCAATAGGGATTATCGTTACCTCAGCTGAAATTATCCCTGCTAATTTTACGAACATTGATGCATTGATATGAAAGGACAGAATGACCACGTACGACCACATTAACAAGTGGGTATACAAAAATAAACTTTATCTTTGAATAATCAAATCTTAGCAAATCCAATTAATTCAGAATACTTACAATGCTTGCACGACGTATTCTGAAGACTTGTTCAGTACTATCGTTTCTGCTTAAACTATTATCACCGAGGACAACGACGATTCGTGTGAGGCTATAACATAAAACACACAATGGTCAAAATAAAAAATAAATAATATAAGTCATTTGTTACAATCTAATTAAACATTTTCGGCTTTAGTATTTATTATTTAATATAAACTCCCGAAATGGCAGTGTAAATAAATATGAAATAATGTAATATAAACTCTAAATAGTCAAATTGGTCTATTACAACGTTTTGAAAAGTAAAACAATGATCCGAAAAATTAGACACACAGTTTATTGGGGATGGACTCACTAAACAAATAGAGAAACCCACGTATCAATGTTTAAAGGCCGTAGGACCACACCTCTACAAGGAAATATATATATTGCTCGATTCTGGTCCCTTTTGAGACAAATTAACTATTTGACCTTTTATTTCTGGTCTTAGTCAAGGTAATCACGTTTTGTTCGAATAGGTCAACACAGCTAGCAGTTACACTAAAAACGTCAATGGCTTGCCTGGCAACCTATTTCAGAAAAAATCCCCGATGCACACCTAGGTAAGAAGTCTGGCGTAAAAGTATGTTGATCGATGCTATTAACTTACTCAAAACCGGAAACACAATGAGCGGCTGTTAGAACTGTGTTTCTTCCAATCAAAACTCCGCCACAGAAATGTACGAATAATTTATTATCCAGTTCGAATCGAAGCGAGGCTTGATATGGGAATTGTCCAGGAGAAGCGTTATTTCCACCGACAATTCTTGCAGCGCCAGCTGAAAAGAAAAGGTAAATTATGATTCAAGATCAGTGATTTCGGCTCCTTTCGCCATATGGTGGTCATTTCTGTAGCAATGTCACTGCAAAACCACTATTGAGCTTTTTGAACGAGCAAGAGAGCTGTGAAATTCAAAATGTGTCGTTTAAAGGAGGTCGTCTCCACGGTCTCCTTGTAGAAATTTTTTCTCATACCTGTTAACTTTTTCTTATTTCTTATCATGTTTTCGACACACTGATAATATGTTGCAGTGTTGGTTAGTAATTTGTTATTAAATTAAATTTCAAATGCGACCTATTTCACTTTAAAACGCGACCTATTTCTGTCATTTGCATTGGACAGACTTTGTCAAGTTATGTTATGATTTTGCAAGCTAAAACATACACATCAAAATGTACCAAAGCTTTAACTACCTTTTTGCATCTAATGAAAAGTGTGCATTTGTTCCATACTACCAAATGCTTGTATTACATTTGTTTTGTTGTTGGTTGAGATTGATTGTATTTGTTTGAAATGGAATGTGACACCCTTGGAGCTAATGACGACAGGATCACACCATACAAGACTGTGGCGTTATGGCCAGATCTAATTTTGAACTCGAACTGCCAAAGGTTCTTTACGTGTACGCTTTAACGTTCATGGGACCTCGGGTTTTCGAGCCACTCGAATGACAAGACGTTGTCCTTGCCAAACCCTTCTCCCCGTATCATTAACATGGGAAAACTGTGCCGGGAAACCCCTAAGGAATTTATCGACCATAACGCGATCTGTTTTAATGTAGCATTAGATTATTGTACTATTATTAAAACAAACATACCTGGTCGTCGATTATTTATAATCACATCATTGGCTGTACCTGTAAAATTAATAAATACGCATATATAACAGGAATGGACTGCTCTGGACCACAGATAGGGGGCGTACGTAGTGGTCGAAGTTCCGAATAGTTATTGCTGGGGTTGGGGTCTAATCAAAGACTGAAATTAAAGTAAGTTTTTTTAAATTTATTATGTGATTTTATGAAACTCTAAACTCCGGTTTGGAATTGCATCACCCCAGCAAATGGTCAGTAAAATTCCCTCGTTTTCATATTCTTCCTTTTATATCCACTAAAGCTATATAAGCAGATGTAACTGAAATCGTTCTTTGTTTTTCTATTGGTGTAGGTCGATTAAAATAACACATACCAGGCTGTGGATCACGTATTATCACATTATCAACTGGATCTTGGAGTGAGCTAAATAAACCTGTAAAATTAATAAATAATACAGTTATATCAAGAACATATCATAACAATTGATTCCGTTTTGGTTTAATTGATTTACACTATGGTATACAGCCAAATGAAATCTGCAAGTCCATACTCAACATACTTGAGAGAGGACTCACTAGTGGGATATATGCCGCCCTAATAGAGTGGGGTGGAAGCAGGTGAATGGACTGCTGACTAGAATTTATAGGGTTTGTCTATTCCGAATCCTCCCAACCTCAATTGCCTCCGTGTCAACAACAATAATATAGTGGAAAATTTTTCAAAGGTCAAATTGAGATTCTCGTTTGTCTTGCAGTTGGTTGAGGGTAGACATGGCCATCACGTCGTTAAACGTGATTTTGAAACGATTTCTCATCCGTCATTTCATTGTCCACATTGCATAAGTCAAATTGCCATATTTGCATTCTTAGCATTGCCCACTTGACCTAGTAAATGACATTACCAAACGTTAGGCTCGAAAAGTCCAAAGCATTTGATTAATTGGCACGGCATGCTATTTGACCTAACCTAAGCTGATGATTAGTAGTCTACTCATTTAGAATGACCTAGTGGATTAAGAAAGGAAGATTCAACAAGGCACGCGTGGGTTTTAAAGATGCAAATTAAGCGACAAAATTGTTGATACATACAAAAACTAAGTAAAAATGTTCTATTTCTTACAATGAAAGGGGAGTAATTACTTCTCGATATTCTCGAAGTATACTTAGTGTATTACTAAATTTCGATGTAGATATTAAAATGTCCTTCAACTAGGTTCGTGTCCTTTCTCGAGATTAAGGAGTATGGTCACCGGCCTAAAATCGAATGTTTTAACCCAGAATGTAGGCCATTAAAATGGTACAATATAAAGAGCTAATTAGTTTGATAGCGATGTTGACGGGTGAATGCTGACATAATGTGCTTACCTGTTTCAGTGTCAGTAGATGCAGGACCCGGTCTGGAATTGACTATAATGTAGAAATAAAGAAAATGCATAAATTAAAACTATATTTTCACATTTATCATTATTATCTCTAAAGGGCATTTAGTTATATATATATATATATACTGAGCGCCATAGAAAACGCATCACTTAGTTTTTCGAATAACAAAATGATCCCGTAAACATATCTTACTTACTTTGCCTCTTATTGTAAACAATAGTCAAATGTTAACTCATCAATAACAACACATTTGTACACTTATGGATGTTTAATCTGTAATCAACGGTACAAAGTGAGAGGGGTGAAAACCAAAAGTACGACAAAAATGGTTAATTGTCAGTAGCGCGGTGTCCTCCACTGGCTCTTACGCACGCTGTGCAGCACAATGACATTGTTATACGAAAAACTAAGTGATACGTTTTCTATGCAGCATCAATCCCAAGGTGGCTCAGTGAATAAGACGGATTTTTCAGCGTGTGGGTTCGGTAAGCGCCGTCGTCCCAGCAAATTGCCCACCAAACTGATCCCGCAGTGAATATTCGCTTGGCCGCTACAATCACTGATAAGCATGACATCGACGAGGCTTAATGAGTACGGCATATTAACTTTTTTACTCCGACAAATTAAATTCTCAAACATTTTTTTGAGGTAAAAGAAAAAAATATAAAGACGTTTGAAGTATTTGTAGTTCAAAAATATTTCCTATTTAGTGTAAATGGGCATTAAAATGAGTAAAATGCATCATTTTGCCCGGAGCAGTTAGGTGTTAAGTAAACATTGCACCACTCGGCAAACGTCGTAAGATTTCGGGAATCTAAACTCGGCTGTATGACGAATTCCGCCATATTGGAACTACTTTAAAGGTCCCGGATGAAACATGGCTGCGCCCATTCCAAACACAAGTTGGCAACCTATTTGGCTAGCGACCTATTCGACCGATCCAGCTGTAAGATAATGACGAAATTACACGTCTATTCTGAGCTGAAGGAATGGATAAAAAATAATATATTCTACTTTCATTTGATAGACATAACGTTGGATTTTATTGGTTGATAAATAGAGACTGTTGTCTTTGCTCTAAATAGGTTTCCAACAAACAGGTTGCAGCTCCATCGGTCGAATAGGTCGCTAGCCGAATAGGTTCCCAATTTGTGTAATAGCGTCAAGTTTTCCTGTTAAAGTAAACCGGTAGCCGCATCGCAAATGTATGGGCGTAGGTACATATCACTTACTGTCATACATCCGAGACTAGATGTATATGTAGTTGACGTAGTTTACGGAATCTGTCGAGATTAGCCGAGTGAACATTGCACGAGCCGTTGAGCCAATGACTACGAGCCGTGCAGTCAACGCACGTGTTCTGGACAGCCATCCGTTACAGGGATAATTCGTAAGTAATTCTCTGTGAAACAGGTTGATTGCCCACATATGGTATGCCGGCTTGGTGCAGAAAAGTGGTGCGTTAAATATCTTTTATTCTCCATCTTTTCGGGGGTTTGCTGCAGAGTACTGTCGTTTTACAAAATATTAATAGTTTTTGTTTTACCGTGGCGTGATCTGATGAGTTCTTTAATAAATCCGAAATCATTTTATTTTTCAAATAGTTTCCAGGTCTTACGCGTTGACCCAAAGCGTTGCCACAATATGCAGCCCCGCGTGCAAATATAGACAATTTGATTGGTCGATACGTTCGAGTGATCCAAACGCCGAGTTCAAACAAATTTGTTAATCTAGTACAAAATAAAACGAAATCCAATTAACATATAATTTACTTACTGTTATAGTAATTGTTAACCTTTCCGTTGTCATCGTCCACTTCACACACATCGTCGTCTCCTGAATCGATATTTAAAACTAGATGGTTCACAAGTATCTCAATATCAAATAATTACTGATTCAGGTAGGATTAAACAATATACCTGATATATACTGTTTTATTATCTGTGGCTGTTGTTGGATCTACTCTCTCTATTCAAATAACTTTTTATGGAGAAAGTCGCGTGCAACAAGAAACCTTTACTTTATATGGGCTTCAAATGTAAAATCAGTGAAATGTTTTAAAGGACTTGACGATCTGGGTCTCTTGTTATAACATGATTTTATTCGGATAACAATGCTTATTAAAGACAATTTCAGTTAAATTACTTCATTCTGAGTGGAGAATGGGATTGTCCTGGTTGTTATTATGGCCTTGGCGTGTGAATAAATGTCTAAAATGATTTATGTAACATTTCAGACAAAACGAATGATTGCATTAGGCAGATTTAGGTCTTACATAATGCATCTTTAACGACACATGTGAAAACTGGTATAGCTAATATTAAAGGAGCTAAATCGCTAACAATAGGGACCTAGATATTGACACAAATGGGTTGGAAGGCATATAATACTGTACACTATGAATGTGTATAAACTGATTGACATTCAATGGCTTCTGTCTTTACTCTAATTTCAAATTAGGTATGTTCGGCGAGCTAAGCCAGTATTCTCAATCGAGTGCAAATTTCTAGTGTCTGGTTATTTCAGTCTACATACGCCGTTTGATTTGGTGCAATTCGTCTAGCCTCGTCCCTCGAGTCTCTTGTTACAAATGCATTATGGTAAAATATTTATTTTGTCTTAAATATCGGATATCAGAAGCCCATCTTTTTCCGGTAAGATCACAGCACCAATGTTGATTTAAATTGACAAATACGTGTTTTCAAAGTCAAGATTTTCGATGATATTGAGTTAGAGACTTAGCTACTTTAAGCAAAAACAGAATATTTAACAAACCTGCGACTGAAGCAGCCAGTATCACAAAACTCAACACAACTTTTGACAACATCTTTTACCTCTTCATCCGACACACGGGTCAACGAAAAGAATATAAAAACTACACTGTTCCTATATTTTATGTTTGCTAAAAATGATTAATGAGGACCGAAAAATTAAATAGCCTTACTTGTCACTTGACCTTCGTGTCAAACGGGTTATGTCATCTGTTAGAATTATTTCGAGTCTGGGTTGGTTAATAAATCGTTGCATTTGGAGAGTTGTGATTAGTTCTGTATGGATCAAAACATGTAAAACATGGGGTAGACAGTCTCCTGACTTGTGGAGGAAGTACGGGACTATTCACATACCTGTTTCTGACGTATTATAATTTACAAAAAAATATATAATAGAAATAAAGACAAACTAGAAGTAGTAACAGTTACTCAAAACAAAGAGTCATCCCTTTTATAAGAAAGACAAGCAGTTTCGCTTTAAAAGGGCGCCAGTTACAGTAAATATTTTCCTTTTGCAGCGAACCGCCTGGAATAACTTCGTGGCACGTTTTACTGACAAATAGTACTGCAATATATCACTACGCATTATATCCAAAGAAATTATTTCAGAAAGATATATGAAAGTAACGTTTTTCCACTGTATGCAGGCGCGGATCCAGGATTTTTTGCAAGGGGGGGGGGGTCTAGGTTTGATACGCCCACCGCCGCCAGCGCCGAAGGCGCTCAACCATTTAACGGGGGTTTTTGGGGCCCTCCCCCAGAAAAATTTGGTAAATTAGATTCAATTTGGTGCATTCTGACGTATTTCCGGAGGGTAAATTCTAAAATTACAGGTCTAAAAATCGCCAATAAAATCCCCCCTCTGGACCCGCGCCTGGTATGTCTGCAAATCTGTACGTGTATCACATGATTTGGAACACAATAAATATACCCATAATTTAGATAAAATGACTAAAACTTGGTTTAAATGTTTATTAGGTACATGAATATGTTTTGCTATAAATAATTAATCAGGGATAAGTAAATTGTTTTAACGTTGATTCTAATTGAGGGAGAGTGAAGAAACTTGATCAATAGTTTCATTACCCTCAAATTTAGTAGCGAGGTTTTTTAGGCCAAGGTTAAGCAGGGTGATTGGTGACTTGACACTTTATATAAAGATAAATGTAGGCCTACAAGTAATTAATCATATTAAACTTAGGCGACAAGTCTACAGTCAGAAACTTATAAATTAGTTGACGATTTCGAGATTTTTGTTGGGTATTCTGCTTCCATTTAATAGAATTGAAAAAAAGGGTAATTTAGTCCGTGTTGTACATGGCGGTATTTACGGTAGAGATCTATTTTCAGGTAATGAAGCAGGTGGTTCTCTGTGTGTAGAATGGTAATTAATGGGTTTCACCTGTGTTGTCTTTTGGTGGGAATTAAGGTGGCAACACCAGGCTTACTGATGGTTTGTTTTATAATTTTAAAGTGACAATATAAAGATGCAAGTCAGAATCAATTGTTGTGATTAATCAGTTTGTTATACTATCCATGATCCTACTAATTATTAAATACGAACATTAATTTAGATAACAAATGTAGCTTAAATACTTGTCTCTTGTTTTCCTGTCTATAGAGATACTTATTGTAATCAAACCGTATTTTGGTAGCAACACAATTTAAGAATTACAACTTTCAAACCTTGAATTTGTTACTCTTAATAACAAAATGACTACTTTAATGCTCACATCATGACCTTTAAAGACGACATCATCGCCACATCGTAAAACTGTTACGTCAAATCAGAAGTGTTCTTTGGGCGTTTTTCGAAGAGTGCCTCCCAAGAAAAACAACAATATGAGAAGCACTTGGGACTTAAAGTTCCAATTTCACTTTTTCTAAGAAAGTCAAAATATAATTATTTCTATGTTTTTTGCTCAAAAGGTTGTCAACTCAATCATGGACAAAATTTTTGGGGGGTTAGAAAGGGCGACACTGGTTGATTGAGGAAATAGTTACTCAATTACCTCCCTTGTTTTCCCATCCTTCTCCATGGACGGCCATCTTCAAACGTTTGAATTTGAAGTTGAAAATGATATTTTTGCCAATTTCTCAACTGGCAATAGTGAATTATAGGATTAATAGGATTATTCTTTAACAAGGTAGGACTGTTTATAGGTTCAATCTATTTTGGGGCTTTATTTTAATAAATTTTAAAAATATAACTTTAAAAAATGCTATTGGAACTTTAAAGTTCATATATATATTCAAGGATAAATTAAAGACAAAATAATTTTTCTGCACCATATCTTCTCCCTAGAACAGTAACGTCAACGGCTAAAGACATACATTATATTCCATGCTCGTCCCTGTGTCCAAAAATCATTTTCCCACCAAAAAATTTGTCATTAAACACTCAACATTTGACGTTTTACATTTAACTCTTGCCTTTGAGGTATTTTGACTTTATCATTACCGGTATTGTTAGGACTTTCAGACTTTGTACATGTACTTTTTACATATAATCAAAGGAAAAGACAGCAGGGCGTTTAATATCGGCAGCGATTCCCTTTCATACGTTGCTCTTTAATTTTCTATTATATGAATTCCTCTCGAAGAACAAATTGTCCGTTCTTTAGCGTCAAAGTATTTTCTAGCATGACAAAGTAGAAATGCTTATTCAATCTATGATTTTATTTTCGCAGGTTATAAGAAATACTAATGCGCTATTAAATATCAGTTACAACGTTGGATTACGTAGATGACCTAATTTGCATTAATGTTATCTGTTAAAACAGCTAATTTGTATATATTTGTTTCATTATGCCAAAGTATATGAAAATAGATCGTTTTGAGGATTTTATTGGTTATGTCAAAGCACCTGAAAAGAAAAATCATTTTCAAATCCTCCATTAACTGTCCTTTAGGAGCCACGATCTGGCAGTAGAATTTCACTGAGACTTATCGGAGTTTATCCCGATATGGCCGCGGAGGTACCTCGAGGTTTTTCAAAAGTCAACGGCGAAGAAAGGATGATCTGCAAGGAAGGTGTCTAGCCGTTTAGGCAGAATATAAGTTTGAATTAGAAGATGAGTAGTGGGAAACGCCGCCGTGCGGGCACAATTTAAATGGAATATTATGCCGTCTTCATTGGGCAGGGTTAGTGCAGAATAGTAGGGCAATAAACACCAATTCACCGAATTCAACCAGGAACTGGCCCCAACTAGCGATACTCATCTTGCTGTTCGTCTTAGGTCTAAAGACTCCACCAATTCAAGTACGATAAACATGAAGCTTGGTAGGTCTGTTCCTTGGGCAAATGCACATATGGCTTTGTGATACAACGTCACAATTTCATGATGGCGGCGATGACGTCATGCTCGGTTCCTGGCTTATATTAAATATATATACCGGTAGTACTATTGTACTTATTAAAATGAAATTAAAAGTTAATATTCGTAACATTGTTAAAGTATTGCCAGGATACCTCAATCACCCGTAGAAACCCGTTCTAGGATTCAGTTGTTACACAAGCATCAGGGTTATTCACCTGTAACTAAACGTTTTATAATGATATAAATAGATAAGCCTATAATGTTGGAATGGTAGGTAGGTAGAATTTATAATTCACATTCTAAACTAATGGAATGGGGTTTTACTATATTATGTTCTGCGTCGACTGGGCTAATAAAGACGGTCACACGGCATCCAAAGTGATATGGGGAAAACGACCTACTTTATCTCGAATTCATATTGTCAATAGTGCGTTTACATGCACGCATAAGAGTACACGTTTTTTCATCCAGAAACGTGATTTATAGGATCGCAGCAATTGCAAGGCAAAAAACATAAATACCAGTAGCCCAAAATTGTGTTGGTTGGTTGGAAGATCCTTTCCGTTTACATGTTTCTGGGTTTTTTTCGAGGGCTTTTTATTGAATGAGATCAATATTTGAATTCAATAGCTATTTTCATGACATGTAAAATGTTTTTATTATCTATTTCCTGGTATTTCTAGCTTAATTACTGAGTAAAGTTCAGTGTTTGAATTTATCAGCAGAATGCTGCCGATTTTCTGGACCTAGCCGCACCCTACCACTCGAATAAAGACGCCGTTGTGCTCTTTGTGATACTGAGTCTGATTGCATTACCCGGATTGCCACCTTCACTCCGATCAAGATACGTTTCATGCCATGGTTTGGCTGTGGGATTGAAGGCCCAGCTGCAATTCATGGGAGTAAACTAAAAGATGACTTTAAGAAAACATTAACTACAATAGTTAACATTTTGGGGTTCCATGGGCTTTTTAAACTAATAAACACAATTGGTGACAATGGTGGTCTGATAATATTCTTATATTGAAGCTGCTGCTGTCATAACATACCATGAATGGTAGCGTAAGTTGATCTTACTCAACCAATTAACCGACCACTGCCATCTTGAATATAGCAATTGAAAACTGTGAATGATACGAACCTCGAAAGCTCTGTTAGCAGTGATTTTGAACAGATATGTGTAAATCTGTCGTTTCGAGTTCCTGTGTTGCACGATGAAATTCATAGGATGATCCAGTCTGGTTTTCCCTTCTCTGTAGTTCAGAACGGAGTAATTAAAAGGGGGGGGGGGGAACCAAAATATATCCTTCAAACGATTAGCGATTCTGGATACGCCTTTAACCGCCTGGACACTTCAATCATTTGTCAAATGATCGAGATTACATAACTATATTATGCTACGTATCAAACTAATCCGAGATCTTTTAATTTTGATCCTGTACATACTTTTTGTAAATGTAGTGGTCATAACTCAAGAAGTTGACGTCTGAGGCGTACAAATACATGTTGTAAATTTGCCCAAGATCGTCTGAACCCGTATAAAATATATTTGCGTAAAATCCGGGTGGGGGAGGGAATAACTCCAGAACGGAAAGTCAAACCCATTCGAAATTTATATAAACATATATTTTCGTTTCATTAAAATAAAAAAAAAATCGTTATCTGTTTACGGGCAGGGACAACGGCATAATACGCCGTTTAAAAATTAAACCAACAACTGATTAAGTAACATTACAATATATTCAATGATTCAAACAAGAAATACACAAAAAATAACAAATTAAATAGGCACTTCATATGAAATTAGATTGACACATTACACATCGACTAGAGATCCTTGGACAAGAATGTCAATATAAATTTAACACAATACAGCAATAGAAAAATATTTCACATTAGCTTTATGATTCAAAATCAAGGAACAAAATAACTTTGACTTGGGGTAAAATAATGTACAAGGTACTGAAAACACAAAGACGATTTACATGGAATAGAATCACTGGTTTGTAATACAATTATTGAATCTTGGTAACGTGTTATATTGTTTTGACAAGTGGAATTTTTCATTCCACAAAATTTTCCTGAACTCCGTTGTTTCAACTTTTGTTTGTTTTCTTTTGACTTGTCTGGAGTAAGAATACATGATAATAATCGGTTATATCTTAACATGTCTGTTATTGATAACATATAAGATCATTTAAAGAAAAGTTTATCTAAACAATAACAGATCAGCCGGTATTATATTATCAAGGGGACTACATTTATTTACTCATTATATTTTTTACATTCTATTGAAGACAAGATAGTCTCGACTCATACCTTTAAGATTATTATCCAGTTAGATAACCGGGCAATTGGATAAATAAGGTTATAATATAAGAATTTACATGTATACGAGTTGGACCTTAAAAGTTGGAATTATGGTAGTGTTTCCCCTCCACGGGACTCAACTTATAGAGCCAATTGGATCATTATATAACGGATGAATACAGATCTATGGATAATATACTGATATATGATTCCAAAAACTGAAACATTATGCAAATTTTTATTTTTTTTTGAAACAGTTACATTTTCCATAAAATTATGTTTAGAATATTTTTCAAGAAATGAGTAAATGTTAATATATCTAAAGCAAGATGACGTGGTCATCAATACCACGCGCCTGAGTAATTCTGTTTTTTTAAAGATACAGACATTAATTGTGTACATCATAGTAGTGTACACATAGAACTTTTTTTTGAGAAACCATTTGATTATAATGAACATTAATTATTCAGTTCAATTGCAAACTACCAGTAGCCTTTATTTACACAATCAAAACATTTAATATTTAAATGTTATACGAAAAATGTAATATATATACAAACTGGAAATTGACATCATTTAGAACATTTCAAAGATTTTGTTTCGCAATTAGCTTGTTCTAGATCATCTGTTATCAACAGATAGGGTAAATAAAAAAAATCTAGATTTCCAGGTCGGTTGTTGAACCACAAGAATATATATGCATTATTCAACCAAACAAGAAATTAAAACTTTATTGCACTCGAGGCGGAAAAGACCACTGGCATTCTTGGGAAGACGTGATGTAATGTTTCCAGGAGTTAGTCGCTCTCCAGAGCGAGCTGAGAGGGTTGAGAGCAACCAAAAGAATTTTTATTTGTACATTAGACCTATGCATGCATATATAAACCTAGCTGTTACAACATTTAATTCATGAAATACTAAATAAAACATATTTTAGAAGAACCATGTTTTCCAGAGTTTTGGTATTAAAAAAAATGTGAATTATAGTCGGAGCTGTACACAGGAAAGTATTAAGTTTGACGGTTCACTGTTAAGACAAAAAATAGGTTGCCAGGCAACAAAACATACGCCCACACAGCAGCCAAATCGTCCGGGCAGTCAACAAGAGTTGTCGCATATTAAGGAATTATCAGAAAATCATTAGAATTTGTTTGGTTTTTATAATCAAACGTTTTTTTTTTAAATCAGATAATAATTGTGACCTCCAGAGGCACAACAAGCTAAAAAGGGTGATTTTTCGTAAAATCAGGGGACATAATTCAGGAAGTAATGACCCGATGGGTGCAAATATCGAAAGGAACAAAGATCTTTGGGTTATAAACATACATGTCAAGTTTCATCAAAATCGGTTCAAAATTGTGACCTCTTTATAGCTTAATATAACATTTTTTAACACTATTCGCGTACAAACGGCGGCCATTTTGTCAGTCAATTTTGGTCCGATTTTCACGAAATTCGAATTCAACCTTCATAACCATGGAACGGTGATATAATCAAACGTTTTTTTAAAATAGGATAACAATTTTGACCTCCAGAGGGACCACAAGCTAAAAAGGGCAATTTTTCGGACAATCAGGGGCCACAATTCAGGAAGTTACGATCCGATGGGCGCAAATATCGAAAGGAACCAAGATCTTTTGGTTATAAACATACATGTCACGTTTCATCCAAATCGGTTCAAAATTGTGACCTCTATAAGGTCCACAACCTTGATATAACATATTTTCACACTATTCGCGTACAAATGGCAGCCATTTTGTCCGTCAATTTTGGTCCGATTTTCACGAAATTCGAACTCAACCTTCATAACCATGAAACGGTGATATAATCAAACGGTTTTTAAAATCGGATAACAATTTTGACCTCCAGAGGGACCACAAGCTAAAAAGGGCGATTTTTCGGACAATCAGGGGCCATAATTCAGGAAGTTACGATCCAATTGGCGCAAATATCGAAAGGAACCAAGATCTTTGGTTTATAAACATGCATTTCAAGTTTCATCCAAATCGGTTCAAAATTGTGACCTCTACACTGTTCACAAGCTAAAAACGTGATTTTTCGTACAATCAGGGCCATAACCCATGAAGTTACGGTCCGATACATGCCAATATCGAAAGGAACCGAGATCTTAGGGTGATAAACCTATATTGTTAAACTTGTTTTGTTAGGGCTTTTTTTTTGGGGGGGGGGGGGTCAAACAATTTGTGCACTTAAAAGATTGGCAAACTTAGATGGTACATATTTGAACAGTAAACATGTTGATAGCATTTACTGTAACAATCTTTTTCATGATTATTTTTTTGTTTGATCTCTTGTTTCAAAAAATGTGCTGGAATGGTCATTTGGAGATTTGTAATAATTGCCTCAAATAATTAATACTATAAGTTGATATGGCTCTTATTTCAGTTACATCTTGATAAAACTAAAATCTTACCATAAGGTAATAATTTACAAAAAAGACTATAGTATGAAAACTTTCTTTTATAAAAAAAAAAAGTATTTATTGAAGTTGTACTTAAAAGGTTTCAGAGCAGATGGATAACATCAACGATAAGATTAAGATAAAGTTAATATCTTTTTTTATATCGATATACTTGGGGTTTCAGAACAGATGAATCAAAATCAACTTTAAGATTAAGTTAATGATATCATAAGGTGCTAATTACAAATTAAATTCATACCCCAGAGAAAATGATACTGAATTTCAGTGAAATTTGAAAATTTTGCCCTATCTCACTGAAATGACCAAATTTCACTTAAATGACCAAATTTCACTGAAATGACCAAATTTCACTGAAATGACCAAATTTTCACTGAAATCTCACCAAAATTTCACTGAAATCTCACCAAAATTTCACTGAAATCTAACCAAAATTTCACTGAAATAAAAATATATTTCGGTCCATTACTGAAATTTCACAGAAATAAACAAAAATTTCGATCTACTGAAATTTCATTGAAATGAATTATATTTTGGTCTACTGAAATTTCACTGAAATATTTATATTGCAAATGTCATTGAATTTACAAAAAATAAAGATAGGTTGCCAGGCAACGAAACATACGCCCACAGCAGCTAAATCATCCGGGAAGTCAACAAGGGTTGTCCCATATTTTTACTTTTTTCGCTTATGAAATATTTGTAATACACTAAAAACTGATTAAGAGTAACAACTCATTATGTAATTCTCAGAAAATCATTAGAATTCGATTGCTTTTTATAAAGTGTTACCCCACGCTAACAATTAGTATATACATGAAACATTTAATATCATGGAGCAGCTAAATCGTCCGGGCAGTCAACAAGGGTTGTCCCATATTTTTACTTTTTTCGCTAATGAAACATTTGTAATACACTAAAAACTGATTAAGAGTAACAACTCATTATGTAATTATCAGAAAATCATTAGAATTTGATTGCTTTTTATAAAGTGTTACCCCACGCTAACAATTAGTATATACATGAAACATTTAATATCATGGATTCAGCTGTTCAGTTATCAAAATACATTTAAAATCAAAATACTTGTTCGTTTCAACACCTTAAACTCTGTGTATCAATCTAAAGTCAATCGGATGATAAGTTCGGCCTCTATAACGTCACAAGATTTTTTGAAGTTATCAAGGGAGATAACTCTGGCAGTAATTATTTGAAATCTCTGAAAATCAATAGGCTTCTTCGTCTCATGACCTTAAACACTGTGTGTTAATTTAAAGTCGATCGGATATTAACCTTAGAATCTAGAGCTTCCACAGGATTTTTTCGAAGTGATCAAGGGCCATAACTCTGGTAGTAATTATCGGAAATCGCTGAAAATCAAAAGGCTTCTTAGTCTCATGACCTTAGACACTGTGTATAAATTCAAAGTCAATCGGATATTAACTTTGGCCTCTAGAGCGTCCGCAGGATTTTTGAAGTGATCAAGGGCCATAACTCTGGCACTAATTATCGGAAATCGCTGAAAATCAATATCATTCTTCGTCTCATGAGCTTAAACACTGTGTATAAATTTAAAGTAAATCGGATATTAACTTTGGCCTGTAGAGCGTCCACAAGATTTTTTGATCAAGGGCCATAACTCTGGTAGTTATTATCGGAAATCGCTGAAAAACCATAGGCTTCTTTGTCTCATGACCTTAAACACTGTGTATAAATTTAAAGTCAATCGGATATTAACTTTAGCCTGTAGAGCGTCCACAAACCGTTCTGTCTAGGTTACAGATCCACTAATTATAAATCGAAAGATATTTTAAAGCCCCAATAACACTCTTGTTGTAACTGAATAATATGTCCCAATCTTCATTCTGGTCAACAAATCGTATTATTTTACAATATTCCAATTAAATGATGATATAAATTTCATCTTAACACATCTATTTTAAAAAATTGGAAAAATTCAACTAATTGATTTGAAAAGTCTAACGTAAACCTTTTTAAATGTGACTTGGATTTTAAAATATTTTCGAACCCTCTGGACAAGAAAAATAGGTTGTAATGGATAATTTACACAACAGGTAGGACACTTAAACATCTAGTACTTAGAATAAGGGTATTATTCATTTTCTGGAGCTACCAAGCCAGCAAGAATGTTATTGTCCCTTTAAGAGTAAATTATCGCTTAAATCAGTGTTATAAATGCACATTTATCCCTGGTTTCCCCCCAAAAATGTTTTTGCCTATATGCTTTGTATTTGATAGGATAATTTTGAAACTTATGAATTCTCTAATAGCACATTGCATGGCACATGCATATCTTTATTTAATATTATTTTGATTGCGTAATTTCAGGCCATATATTTTTATTATGGAAGAAGAAAAGGGCGACACTAGAAGAAAAAGAAAATCAGTAGATGAAATACAGAAATTTGAGGGATAATCAATAATATAGTAATAGTGTAATAGTTTGAAGTTTCTTTTCATAATGTATGTTAATAAAGACTTTGAAATACATGTAGTAAGAGATTTCATTAAAATATCAGCGATATTTCAGTACACTTTCAACAAGATTTAAGTAAAATTCAACAGTATTTCAGTAAAATCTCACAGAAATTTTGGTGAGAGATTTAGTCAAAATATTATTGAAATTTTCACTGAAATTTTTTTGAGATTTCACTAAAATTACTTTGAGAGGTTTGGTCAAAATATTATTGAAATTTCAGTGAGATTTTACTGAAAGACCAGTGAGAAATTTGGTCAAAATTTTATTGAAATTTCACTGAGATCTCACTGAAATCTCACTGAAATTTCAATAATAATTTCACCAAGTCTTTCACTGCAATTTCAGTGTTTATTTTCACAGAGGTAGGCTTGTGTTACACAATATGGAAAGTTTACATGTCTCTTACTGACAACATGTAAGATTATTTAAAGAAAAGTTTATTTTAACAGTAACAGATCGGTTGTTTCAGATACTCGAAAGGATTAGAATATCAATATAAGCGTAGACTAATAAAAAACCAATAAAATACCGTTACTGACAAGCAGTAAACGTGGATAACTGGAGAAGTTACATGTTAGTGCAATTGAATTAAAAGTTTTATTTGTACAAAAATGGTAAAGATGATTCTGCACCTTGAAGACAAGAAGAGTGTTGATAATCTATCATTGTACAAGATTGCTAGAAACAGGAAAAAGGGCCATACTAATAAAACAGTGAAATTACTAAATGTTTTTAATCTACTACTAATATGATAAACTATAACTCAAGGTTTAAATCATCTCAACTATACACCTCAGCACAGCATTAGGTATATTTCTTAACACAGAGTTTATTTTCTGAACCCTGAGTTTATGTTCTTCATATACATTAATGGTACAATGAAAACAGTAATTACAGATAAACAGAGGAGTATAGATAAAAACAAAAACCTATGTCTGTATACCAAACTATGTTTAAGGTACCCAAGACACTGTTAAATATTTAATTAATCCTGTATTAAACCAAGATTGGTAATGTTATAAACATTTTTAGACCAGTATGTTGTTCCTGATAAATTTACCAGTAAATCATGTGAAGTCCAAGATTAGAGAGTTCCAACAGGATCAACGACAGTCAAACCTAGACGATCAAGGACAAATCAAAAGATGTGCAGTAAAGATGTCAAATGTTGGATGTGGTAAGGTTTAGCTTCCAATAGAGATCCAGTCGAATGACGAACTACCATTGGACCATTTGAGTAATTTAACCAAAGCTGGATCCTAATGGATTTTAGGAAAAAATCTTTCTGAAAACTGAATCTGCGCACATTGTACAAATAAATTTCCATTCATATTTAAATGATATGATTTATTTTGTTTATAAACAATAATGTTTAAACATATATTTTTTTAAAACTGAGCAGATAAATTTAATTTCTGATAAAATTGAAACTATTATTATCAATAGGGGTAAGATT
This sequence comes from Patella caerulea, assembly GCA_036850965.1. Classification (NCBI taxonomy): domain Eukaryota; kingdom Metazoa; phylum Mollusca; class Gastropoda; family Patellidae; genus Patella; species Patella caerulea. The sequence goes on along the minus strand of JAZGQO010000014.1, from coordinate 25,486,196 downwards.
GGTGTTGCAAAAATATTATTATCTTGATCAATTCTTAACAACTAAATATTAGAAAATGCTTTGATTATCCAAGCAACCTGGACCTTAAATATTTTGATTATTCATTTGATTTCCTTGAACTTATTAAGGTATTTACCACTAATTTGTATTCAAATGAGAAAAGTTAAAGACCATTAGCATAGTTAGATGTTTCTATAATTATTAATATAGATGCTTGGTACACTGTGTTAAGATGTAGAACTGTATCCTTTCCTGTGGCCTGATTTTAATCACTCTGCTTAAGATTAAAGAAATATCGGATTGAAGTGAAAAATTGAAACTTCAGGTGGATAAACAAATATATGGTCCTTGATATTGGATTTGCTATATAACCAAAGCCAACAAGATTTCATACATATATTTTTTTTGTGCAAATTTATTCGAACAGAATAAATATTGTTAGCTAGAATATATCAGGTGAATCGTTATTTTGTTTGGGTATTAATAACGGACACAGAACAAAAAACATGCTTTCCTATTACAAAAGAATGCTGAACAGAGGATATCATTTTAATAAATTGTTCAAGTTCTGATCAAACTTGGCGCCATCGACAAGACAATTGATAAATTGTAATAAAAATAATGTTCAAAATAGTAATTCAACATACATAAGTTCAAAAAATGTAAATCAAAACACTTTAGTTCAAAAATTTAGAGAACACTTTGGCGCTAAATTTATTGAAATTTTTTTTTGTGCAAATTTATTCAAGCAGAATAAATGTTGTTAGCTAGAATATATCAGGTGACTCGTTATTTTGTTTGGATATTAATAACGGACATGGAACAAAAACCATGCTTTCCTATTACAAAAGGATGCTGAACAGAGGATATTATTTTAACAAATTGTTCAAGTTCTGATCAAACTTGGCGCTAATGACAAGACAATTAATAAATTGTAATAAAAATTATGATCAACATACGTAAGTTCAAAAATGTAAATCTAAACACTTTAGTTCAAAAATTTAGAGAACACTTTGGCGTTAAATTTATTGAAACTTTCAACTGCAGAAATTAATTTGACCTAAAATATCTTTGTTCTGCAGAGTCTGTATTCAATGAATTTTATGAAAATATTTACTCCAAATAGGTTTTCTAATGAGAAAAGTTAAGGATCCTTAGTTAACTTTTTAATTTAGATTCTAAGACACATTTCCATGACAAAATAATGCTGAATCAGAGGAAATCAAAAAACTAATATCACTGATATTTGCTGGAGCTAATATTAATGATTAAAGTAAAGGATTTAACATTATAAAATTGAAAATCAACATACTTTACATAAAAAAATTTAAGAGAAACTTTTCCAGCTAAAACTACTAGTAGTGAGGTGTTCTTCACTAAGAAAACAAAGCTAGTCTTATGTACATCAATCACATCAGAAATGGGAAGATAAACTACGATATGCAGATATTTGTCGTACATCAAAAACAAATTTCCATGCATATTTGGACATAGTCCATATTTGGAATAGCCAACATAAATTAACCAATCAAATAATTAGTATTATTCTACCTTTGGATTTATCAGAAGTACCGTTATAAAAGGCCCAGCAAGAAAGATTTTTGTCAGAAATATTTATTCCAAGATGATTGGTTCCAGTCAACTGCTCTGACAAGATAATTGAGAGCAGGAGAGACAGTTATGTTTAGTTTCTAAACACTATAGCTTGTGCTTATAGATGGATAGCTGTTTTAAACTTTACATAGGTGTTGTAAATTCTGCTTTATAAAAACAAATTAAGAAGATGGTTTCCCTGAGCTTTTCATCATAGTGAATGATATTGATGCCATATTGAAGTGTGTGGTAAAGTCTATTTCAAGTCAATATTAAACACAATGTGAAGTCAAGGATTAGGGGCTGTAACACATTACATGTCAAATGTCCAATGTGGTAAGTTTTAGCTTTCAATAGAGATCCAGTCGAATGACAAACTACCATTGGACCATTTGAGTAATTTAACCAAAGCTGGATCCTAATGGATGTTAGGAAAAATTTTTCTGAAAACTGAATCTGCACACATTGTACAAATAAATTTCCATTCATATTTAAATGATATGATTTATTTTGTTTATAAACAATAATGTTTAAACATATATTTTTTTAAAACTGAGCAGATAAATTTAATTTCTGATAAAATTGAAACTATTATTATCAATAGGGGTAAGATTGGTGTTGCAAAAATATTATTATCTTGATCAATTCTTAACAATTAAATATTAGAAAATGCTTTGATTATCCAAGCAACCTGGACCTTAAATATTTTGATTATTCATTTGATTTCCTTGAACTTATTAAGGTATTTACCACTAATTTAATGTATTCAAATGAGAAAAGTTAAAGACCATTAGCATAGTTAGCTGTTTCTATAATTTTCAATATAGATGCTTAGTACACTGTGTTAAGATGTACAACTGTATCCTTTCCTGTGGCCTGATTTTAATCACTCTGCTTAAGATTAAAGAAATATCGGATTGAGAGGAAAATTGAACCTTAAGGTGGATAAACAAATATATGGTCCTTGATATTGGATTTGCTATATAACCAAAGCCAACAAGATTTCATACATATATTTTTTTTGTGCAAATTTATTCGAACAGAATAAATATTGTTAGCTAGAATATATCAGGTGATTCGTTATTTTGTTTGGATATTAATAACGGACATGGAACAAAAAACATGCTTTCCTATTACAAAAGAATGCTGAACAGAGGATATCATTTTAATAAATTGTTCAAGTTCTGATCAAACTTGGCGCCATCGACAAGACAATTGATAAATTGTAATAAAAATAATGTTCAAAATAGTAATTCAACATACATAAGTTCAAAAAATGTAAATCAAAACACTTTAGTTCAAAAATTTAGAGAACACTTTGGCGCTAAATTTATTGAAACTTTTTTTGTGCAAATTTATTCAAGCAGAATAAATGTTGTTAGCTAGAATATATCAGGTGACTCGTTATTTTGTTTGGATATTAATAACGGACATGGAACAAAAACCATGCTTTCCTATTACAAAAGGATGCTGAACAGAGGATATTATTTTAACAAATCGTTCAAGTTCTGATCAAACTTGGCGCTAATGACAAGACAATTAATAAATTGTAATAAAAATTATGATCAACATACGTAAGTTCAAAAATGTAAATCCAAACACTTTAGTTCAAAAATTTAGAGAACACTTTGGCGTTAAATTTATTGAAACTTTCAACTGCAGAAAGTAATTTGACCTAAAATATCTTTGTTCTGCAGAGTCTGTAATAATGTTCAAAATAGTAATTCAACATACATAAGTTCAAAAAATGTAAATCAAAACACTTTAGTTCAAAAATTTAGAGAACACTTTGGCGCTAAATTTATTGAAACTTTTTTTGTGCAAATTTATTCAAGCAGAATAAATGTTGTTAGCTAGAATATATCAGGTGACTCGTTATTTTGTTTGGATATTAATAACGGACATGGAACAAAAACCATGCTTTCCTATTACAAAAGGATGCTGAACAGAGGATATTATTTTAACAAATTGTTCAAGTTCTGATCAAACTTGGCGCTAATGACAAGACAATTAATAAATTGTAATAAAAATTATGATCAACATACGTAAGTTCAAAAATGTAAATCCAAACACTTTAGTTCAAAAATTTAGAGAACACTTTGGCGTTAAATTTATTGAAACTTTCAATTGCCAAAAGTAATTTGACCTAAAATATCTTTGTTCTGCAGAGTTTGTATTCAATGAAATTTTATGAAAATATTTACTCCAAATAGGTTTTCTAATGAGAAAAGTTAGGGATCCTTAGTTAACTTTTTAATTTAGATTCTAAGACACATTTCCATGACAAAATAATGCTGAATCAGAGGAAATCAAAAAACTAATATCACTGATATTTGCTGGAGCTGATATTAATGATTAAAGTAAATGATTTAACATTATAAAATTGAAAATCAACATACTTTACATAAAAAAATTTAAGAGAAACTTTTCCAGCTAAAACTCCCAGTAGTGAGGTGTTCTTCACTAAGAAAACAAAGCTAGTCTTATGTACATCAATCACATCAGAAATGGGAAGATAAACTATGATATGCAGATATTTGTCGTACATCAAAAACAAATTTCCATGCATATTTGGACATAGTCCATATTTGGAATAGCCAACATAAATTAACCAATCAAATAATTAGTATTATGCTACCTTTGGATTATCAGAAGTATCGTTATAAAAGGCCCAGCAAGAAAGATTTTTGTCAGAAATATTTATTCAAAGATGATTGGTTCCAGTCAACTGCTCTGACAAGGTAATTGAGAGCGGGAGAGACAGTTATGTTTAGTTTCTAAACACTATAGCTTGTGCTTATAGATGGATAGCTGTTTTAAACTTGACATAGCTGTTGTAAATTCTGCTTTATAAAAACAAATTAAGAAGATGGTTTCCCTGAGCTTTTCATCATAGTGAATGATATTGATGCCATATTGAAGTGTGTGGTAAAGCCTATTTCAAGTCAATAATAAACACAATGTGAAGTCAAGGATTAGCGGCTGTAACACATTAGCGTGTTTAACCTTTGTTTTGATCCTGTGATCAGGTACATTGTTCTACATGTTTTGCAGAGTTGAAACATAACATTCTTAAATCAAAATATGTGTGTACCATACTTTTTTTTTAAAACTTAACATATTTAAACTAATATATTCATAAACAATACCTATTTTATACTTAAACCATATATATATACTACCGGTACTCAAAAGAAGTTGAGGGTCAAATCATTTTTTCAACCAGGTTATTGTCTCTGCCTGCACATATCAGATATATATATAAAATTTTAGGCAGAAATCGTGTCAAAATTGGTTCACGATATCCTGACAACAAACCCTGTGTCTCCTTAGAAACCATAAACTGAAGCTCAAACAAGGCTCCACAAAACTGTTTGCATCGCTCAAACGCAGTTGGGTACGACCTTTTTTGAGTTGATTATGTCCTTTCACATGCACTATGCATTTTCCATGAACAGTTTTGGCATAAAAAAAACCCTTCCATGACCGTGCTGCTTTCAGTTGAAATTTCAACATGGTCAGACATCAGCTAAGTGAACTTGATCAGAGGAAGAGCCATTGCGTGGCTTCAACAGGGTTTTACATCAAGGAATGTGGCATAGAGAATCGGTTGTAGCCAGAGTGTGATTGGGAGACAGCGTTTCCAGGCAACCAATTCAATTCAGAATTACCCACAGTCTTGTAGGCCAAGATCAATGGCACAATGTCAAGACCGGCATGTCATTCAAATGGCTTTACGTCAGCGCGTTGTTACAGCGAAATGCAAGTGGTGTTCAGGTATCGGACCAGACCATAAGAAATCGTCTGCAAGCCCACAACATTCGATCGCGACGACCTCATTGTGATCAAAATGGAGAATCTTCATCAGATCCTCAGAATAATTGTGTATAAAAAGTACATATGCTTTGCATAACAGACTCAACACTGACACATATTGAACTCATTCTGACCAAAAGTGTGCTGAAAAGTTTTGATTTACATGTTCTCTGTGTCTAATAAAATGTTAAACAAAAATAATTGGTTGACCCTTAACCTCTTTTGAGTAGTATAGAAGTGTGTGTTAGTACCATACTTTTTTTTAAAACATAACATACCTTTTAATATGTTTATGTAGTACATGTAACATACTTAAAAACTAAGATTGGTGAATAAATAATATAAATTCGTGTACAATACCTTTTTTTTTTATATATATACCACAATATATTTGTGTAATGCATTATTAGAGAAAAAAGAATTAGGCCCTACAGACAGTAAAAAAATAAGTTTTATCAGAAATTATTCCTGTGAATAAGCTAAATGACTCGCACAAAATTCAAAAAGATCTGAAACCTCTACGATTGTGCTAACAATATTTTGTAACAAAGCTGATTAACTGGAAATTTATCTACAATTGTTGAAAAACAAAATGGTTACTTTTTTCATAAATATAATTTTCAGTTAATAATTGCACTTTATAAAGTTTTAACAAGATTTCTAACAAAGGCACATAACTGGTTTAATAGTTACACTTCAAGAACTGCTCCAACTGAGGTGGTAAATCTTCTGATGGTGAGCTGTAGTTAAAGTTGTGCTTGCTTACCTTCTCTCTTCCATATAATCACCATACCTTGTTCATCACACGAAGCTAATAAACTTTCATCACAGTTAAAACAAACATCTAATACTGGTGCTGAATGACCTAACAGTTTATTAACACAAGTTTTACTGTCTTTAGTCACATCAAAAAAATAAACACACATATCTTCACTTCCAGAAACTTAAAAAAAAGAAATTTAAAATGTTTAATAATTCCTTGACATTACAAAAAGACGAACAATGTAAGATACAAACTACTGGAGAGAGAGAAAAGAGACAGGAGTATATTTTATCCCCAAAAAGAGAGAAGAAAGAGAAATGTTTAAACATACATTACACACAGCTAAGCCATTTCAGTTACGATCTATGTTATAACACCCAAACCACACATCTCCAATAAAATTAAGTGAAACTTAGTATATGTTAGTCAAAAAAGGAGTCGATTGGTACTGATATCGGGTAAAATGGCAACCATCAATACTATCATCCTTAAATTTGCTTGTTACTGAACCTTGACTTTCCGAATGATCTGAACCGACAATTGATCGCCCACTCATAGATCCAAAGAAAAAATTCTACTTACTGACACAAGCTCCCATTCTAAAAGACATCAACGGACAAAAACAACTTTTAATATATGATGATCTTTGTTTAATAGGAAAAGTTTTCTTCAACTGTAGAGCTCCATCATCGGATACAATCCTACAATAATTAACAAATCTAAAAAAACTGATCACAAGTAGAATTTTAATTAAGATGGAATTTATTAATTCCCATGGCGCCGGTGGTTTTACCAGATGCATACTGTACAAGCAAGAAATGTATGTGTTTATTGAGTCCTTCTGCAGGGAAATGAATTAAATGGGGTTTCTGCACCACTTGGGCTAATGAAGAGAAACATACACCATAGATTGTGCTACTGGGAAATTTTGCCAGTGTGCAATTATGTTAACCTTGTAAAAAATAAAATTATTGAACTCAACAGATTTTATGTTTTATAGTTTCGGGAATCAAACCACCCTCATCATCTAAATCAAAGTAAACTTACTTGAATAAACATAGAGAATTAAGACAACAATTAACAAGTAACGAAGGGTCTCTAGCCTCTCTACTTAACCAAGCTCTGGCACTAATACTTGTTATAGCTTGACCATCACATACTGTTATCCTATAAGAATACAATACATCTTATCATAAGTCCCAAAAAAAATCTGTAACCAGTAGTATCCCAAGTAACCCATCACAACACCTGCTAAGAGATGAATAAGTTTTCTATACCGACTAAGCCTACCAGATTGGTGAAAATGTATACCCGGTATATTTTTTGTTGTTACAAATGAATAAAAAATGTCATCTTTGAGCCTGTGTTTACCGATCAATACAGCGAAGATAAACCCTCGTACTGTTGACACGAGATTGCTAACCAACATGAAAATCAGGACTACAGGTCTCATATACATTTAAAAATGCACACTATGGTATCACATCCAGTTGTATTCAAAACCTGTTATATTTTTGGCAACAGATAATTTGTGAACGTTAAAGACAAAAGTTTTAAAAAAATATTACTGAACATGGGACCTCATGGTTAAAGGGCCAGCATCTAAAGCATCAAGCCACAACATCTCGTTTTGTGCTAGAGGCCTTCTGTAAAGTTCATTAAACAGATTTTCTACAGATTTAAGCAACAACAAAAATGTAATAAGTACCTGCGAGCTTTAGCAAGTTTGCCAGTAGCGACATCAACGGTGAAGGAAAATATGGAACCTTTGTCATCCCCAGCCCATAACAATTTACCACTGGAGTCAAATGCCATAGACTGTACTTGTCCAGTTATCTTTGAACTTCCACCCTGTAATAACATAGCAAAAAGATATAGCAGTGTTATCTCTAAACGACTCTTAGTATTTATAATGATTCTAATCTTTTAAGTGTTTGGGGGAGGGGGGGTCACGGTGGCTAAGTGGATAAGGCACTGGTTCGCTAGCCTGGAGGTTGGGTGTTCAATCCCTGCATTGACCGAGAAAGTTCATCTTGATTTTCAGGCAGGATTTCCCCTTGTCAGTGATGAAGAAGGAGGGCCTGACATGGACAGCTGCCTAGTCGTTCACATGGGACGAAAAATCGAGGTCCCCTGTACACATTGATGTGCACGTAAAAGATCCCTTGGCAGATGGAATTTGATATAAGAGTAGGCCGTAGCGCCGCTGCCTTGGCAAAATTTCCCTCATTGCACACTGTATGGCATATGCCCATCTTCATTAGCCCAGGTTAGGTGCAAAAGAGTAGGACGTTAAACCCCATTTCATTTCATTTAAGTGTTCATGTCTCTGGTCAGCCAATGTGATTGCTTGTCAGTCATACATTTAGTTTCAAAAGAATACAGTTGGATTTAATTTCTGTCAACAATATTCTACTAACCTTATAACCTTTACCAGTGGACATGTTCATTACTTGTACCATACATCGATTATTACCTATCTGTTATATAGGTCAGGAAATTAAATATCAGTTCACTAGGTCATACATAAAAAATATAATTATTTAGCTATTTAGAGGGAGCATGAAACTGAAAACCTAATCAAAAATAGGGAAACTCAGAAATCAATTAATCATGCAGACTTGTTTATAATGAAGAAGTCCAGTTTGATTCCATGGAAACACAAAAAAAAAGATCTGAGACATTTAAAATTGGCAAAACTCACATGATATATGAATGAAGTTTAATACTGATATCTTGAATTGTTTTCTAAATATGCTGGACCAATATGACTTGCATATATTTTAAGACCTCAGCAGGTGATCTATAATTTTTGTCGAGAGAAAGGATACAACAAACATGTTGTTATTTAATGGTTGAAATAAACAACAATTAACTTCTCCACCACTACCATCGTGTATAACTCTCATACATGTACCAGCTGCAACATCCCATAATCTAGCTGTACTATCTTTACTGGCAGATAATATAACATCATTAGATAGTGACCACACAAAATCTGAAATAATATGATATAACTAAATTACCTTGTTTATTTTTACATTTATTTCAAAAAGGCAAAGTAAGAATGTTATATTTGGGAAGTCTGGGAAGATTTTGTTAAATCAGGATATTTGGAAAGAATGCCATCATTAATATTTAAGCTGCATTCAGTCACAGACTCAGCATAACACAGGACACAATATGGAATACAAGTTACCTAGAAGTTTATTTTCGGCAACATCTAAGTAACTTGTATTCAATAAAGTTGTGTCATGTGTCAAGATGTTATCACCCAAATAAAAATTAATATTTATATTTAGGACATTATTAACACATGGTTTAACTTTATTACAATAATAATTACTATAATTTTCGCATGATCATATGATGTACATATAGGATTTGTATATCCATGTGTGATTGCCCTGTTCACCATGCAATATGCTATGTGGTAAATTTGTCTGGAAAGCCCACCCTTATTTAGAATTCTAACTCTCAAGGATTGTTGTTTATACTTAGGACCTAGGCTTTCCATAACATCTGAGCAGTCATAAACTGACATGAGGAAACCATGCTGGAAAATCCTGGAATCTCTTGGTTACTGAGCCAGTGCCTTACTTGCCTGTTAAACAGGTATTGCTTTTTATGTTTTGAAAACAAAATCAGGATGTGTTTTATACCAATTAAGCGAGGTTGGTTTATGGTACACTTGTACATGACAAGGAGCAGGCTCATCTGTCCTACCTCATGAGTTTTCTCTGGGTCTACAAGGTTCCTCCCACAGATCAAGACCTAGGCCGGAGGAAGCAAATTTTTTACATAAAATTTAACATGTTAGTCACAAAATGTATAAGTACCTGTGACTCCACCTTTGTGTCCCTTTAACATACATATAACAGTAGCTGGTGGAGGTATAACTTGACAGATTGATAAACTACCATCTAAAGATGAACATGCTACTCGTGTTTTATCATCATGAGCAAACTTTACACTTGTAACTGCAATATACATATTTTATAAAACATTATATAATAGGGATCAGAATGCTCAATAGAAGAATGACTAGGCACACTAGCCAACATCTAATCTAATGACCTGACTGTGGTTCTTCTTGGCCACACTAACAGAATTTGAACCCTCGGTATTTGAGTAATCAATTCACTGTCTTAACCCTTTAATTACCATGGTTTCCGTCTGAATAGAATAGCTCTTACCTGCAGCAGAATGCTGGTCAAATATATGATGCATTCCAGCAAAAGCATAATTTTCTGATACTGTCTTTCCACCAACCATTGCCCTAAAAATACAAATTAAAAACAAACTGCTTTACAAATTTTACTTAAAGTTCCAATAGCATTTTTTAAAGTTATATTTTTAAAATTTATTAAAATAAAGCCCAAAAATAGATTGAACCTATAAACAGTCCTACCTTGTTAAAGAATAATCCTATTAATCCTATAATTCACTATTGCCAGTTGAGAAATTGGCAAAAATATCATTTTCAACTTCAAATTCAAACGTTTGAAGATTGCTGTCCATGGAGAAGAATGGGAAAACAAGGGAGGTAATTGGGTAACTATTTCCTCAATCAACCAGTGTCACCCTTTCTAACCCCCCCAAAATTTTGTCCATGATCGTATAATAGTGAGTTGACAACCTTTTGAGCAAAAAACATAGAAATAATTATATTTTGACTTTCTTAGAAAAAGTGAAATTGGAACTTTAAAAGGTTCAACTAAGGTAGAGATTAGGGATTCAGGTGAAGGTTGTTTCGCACCTAGTTCATTCATACCTAAAATTATCATCAAAGATAGGCTGGCACTGCCAGGCAGGATACGCCCACATTTTCGAGAGATGGATAGAGAACAAACAATACGGAAAGTGATTTTTCCTACATCATTAAGTCCTGTATTTCATACTGTATTGGGAGCAGCCATTTTGTTGGTCAGTTCCAGTCTGATATTCATGAAATTCGAAGTCGACAATGATTATGGTGTGACGGTACACAACCTAGAAATGTGACTTTTCGTCAAAATCGGATAAGAATTGTGACCTGTACAGAGTCAACAACCATGATATACCATATCTTTACACTATTCGCGTACAAACGGCGATCATTTCGTCCGGCAATTTTGGTACAATTTTCACGAAATTCGAATAATTCAGGAAGTTACGATCCGATATGCGCAAATACCGAAAGGAACCAAGATCTTTGGGTTATAACCATGCATTTCAAGTTTCATCAAAATCGAATTAAAATTGTGACCTTTACAGGGTCCACAACCTTGATATACCATTTTTTAACAGTATTCACGTACAAACGGTGGCCATTTTGTATGGCAATTTTGGTCTGATTTTCCCGAAATTCGAACTCAACCTTCCTTACGGTGTAACGGTAATATAATCAAACGTTTTTTTAAATCGGATAATAATTGTGACCTCCAAGCCTAAAAAAAAAGGCGATTTTGCGTATAATCAGGGGCCATAATTCAGGAAGTTACAATCCAATATGCGCAAATATCGAAAAGAAGCAAGATCTTTGGGTTATAACCTTGAATTTCAAGTTTCATCACAATCGAATCAAAATTGTGACCTCCACAGGGTCCACAACCTTGATATACCATTTTTTAACAGTATTCGCGTATAAACGGCGGCCATTTTGTATGGCAATTTTCGTCCGATTTTCCCGAAATTCGAACTCAACCTTCCTTAGGGTGTAACGGTGATATAATCAAACGTTTTTTTAAATCGAATAATAATTGTGACCTCCAAGCTAAAAAAAAGGCGATTTTGCGTATAATCAGGGGCCATAATTCAGGAAGTTACGATCCGATATGCGCAAATATCGAAAGGAAGCGAGATCTTTGGGTTATAACCATGAATTTCAAGTTTCATCAAAATCGAATCAAAATTGTGACCTCCACAGGGTCCACAACCTTGATATACCATTTTTTAACAGTATTCGCGTACTAACGGCGGCCATTTTGTATGGCAATTTTCGTCCGATTTTCCCGAAATTCGAACTCAACCTTCCTTAGGGTGTAACGGTGATATAATCAAACGGTTTTTTAAATCGAATAATAATTGTGACCTCCAGAGGGACCACAAGCTAAAAAGGGTGATTTTTCGGACAATCAGGGGCCATAATTCAGGAAATTACATTCCGATAGCCGCAAATATCGAAAGGAACCAAGATCTTTGGGTTACAAACATGCATGTCAAGTTTCATCAAAATCGGTTCAAAATTGTGACCTCTATAGGGTCCACAAGCTAAAAACGTGATTTTACGTACAATCAGGGGCCATAATCCATGAAGTTTTGATCCGATACATGCCAATATCGAAAGGAACCGAGATCTTTTGGGGATAAACCTATATTTCAAGTTTCGTCAAAATCGGATAAGAATTGTGACCTGTAGAGAGTCCACAAACAAATTGTGGACGGACGGACGGACGTCCGGACGGACAGGGGCGACGACATAATACGTCCACATGAAAATGTGGGCGTATAAAAATCCCAAACTAACTCATCAGAATGGGTTCAATAATCAAGACCAGATTAAATATAAACAAAAGGCAAATAACAGTCTTTGTTTGTTTTGTTTTTTTTTAAAAATCAAATATCGTCAATAATCCCAACTTATAATACTCATCAGCTGCAATATTGTCTTATCACTACAGTTGCAAAAGTAATCCAGGTTACATGAAATCATATGTGTTCTAATTCTAATTCAAATCATTTAAAGGGACAATAACATTCTTGCTGGCTTGGTAGCTCCAGAAAATAAATAATACCCTTATTCTAAGTAAAAGAGGCAGATGTTTAAGTGTCCTACCTGTTGTGTAAATTATCCATTACAACCTATTTTACTGGTCCAGACGGTTCGAAAATATTTTAAAATCCAAGTCACATTTGAAAAGGTTTACGTTAGACTTTTCAAATCAATTGGTTGAATTTTTCCAATTTTTTAAAATAGGTATGTTAAGATGAAATTTATATCATCATTTAATTGGAATATTCTAAAATAATACGACTTGTTGACCAGAATGAAGATTGGGACATATTATTCAGTTACAACAAGAGTGTTATTGGGGTTTTAATCACGCGGTAAAGGTATCACTGTTACTTCAGTTTATTTCAACAACATATATAGGAAAGGTATGAATCAATTTAAGGTACGAATGACCTAGGAAAATAACAGCCAAGTTACGAAACAGCTCGCATTCAGAGATTCCAAGTTGATATTCTATATTTCATTTTCTTAGGAGGAAGGCATCAGAAACAATTAAAAAATAACTATGACTGGCTTTTGGAGTAACAAATACGAGAAAAATAGGAATTAACATCCACTTAACACAAACTAGGTCATTTCAAGACTAACATATGGTTATAGGACTCAAAAGCAACAGGTAGCATTTCTATATCCCTGTCGCTTTAGTAACTTCAATTATCAAGGATCAATCATGTATAAAAGGGGAGATAACTAGATTTTAATTCTTGGTACATTTATGGACACAGATCACTAAATATTTCTACGCCGGTACCCACAAATTGTAGGGCCAAGTTATTTTTAGTCTTTCTCTCCCTTTCCCTTTTTCCCCCTTTTGCATGGTGATTTTTGTTTACTTTTTGGTGTAGAATCGAAGAAAAGGGTTTGAAAATACATTTTATGCCAGGTTTTGGTGAATATTGATGATTTTGAGGCGGAAGGATACAAGAGTTGTGAGGTTGGTTACGTTGAAAAGGGGGGCCGACAATTGCCTGGTTTGCTGTCTCTACTTCCAGCTTGTGTATCTCAAGTTTTTCATGAAGAACCTCATACATGCTTTTGGGCAAGAGTTTGCCACATGTTGCTCCATCTGTGTCAGAAAGCGTTCTACCCAACGAATATTTGGGAAAAAGTTACAGCCGGTCTAAGAGACGAGAATTAACATTGAAGTCAATGGGGAAATAATTAGTGATCTGTGGCCTTATGACCTCCCTTGGATATATCAGAACACTAACCTGCTTGCTTCAGCAGCACTTGTTGGAACAACTTCAATACTATCATATACACGTTTCATTGGACCCTCATAAAGATGTTTTAATGACCCACTACTGGTATTACGTCTGTGGCGTTTTCGTCCATCACTTGGACCAAGTGCGGCAAGCGAGTCATAGCTCTGTAACAATAAAAAAAATAGTTTCATCAAAACGACTAGTTATATTACACAGTTACACTACACAAATGAAAACTTCCATTTTATGGCTTAATATGTTTTTAAATAAATAAAGCATATGGTTGCTATTCCAAAAGCACATACTCACAATTTTTTTTGTTGAAATTTTAAACAAAACAGACCTCATAAGCTACATGGGGCTATCTATTAATAGCATGAAGAACTAATGAAGTTAGTTTGGTCTTATGGACCCAAAATTTAAAATAATGCCAAAATATGTTCAGGTGTGTTCAAGTAAACAAAAAGTTTTTTCATTATTTTTAAGTATAAATGTGTTTACCTCTGCTGTATTTCTGCTAATACTACGCAAACTGAAAGACCGACTTTTGATACTCCTGAAAAAGAAAACAAAACATTAAAATCTTCACTTAACTTATCAATGGAACCAGATAATAAGGAAAAACCTACCTAGTCCAAAATATCTAAAATCATGAATAACAGCAGTAGTGCAGTTTTGTAAATCTTACTTGATTATAACACAAACCTGGCTAAAATACCAATCAATATGAAGTATCCACCCACCCCCAACTCCCAAAAAATAAATATCTCATGTTAAGAAAGGTATCATCACATAAACATATGTTACTTTTTTTGTTAATGAAACATTTGTAATACTGAAATCTGATTAAGAGTAACAACTCATTAAGTAATTATCAGAAATCATTAGAATTTTTTTGGCTTCTAGTTCTGACTTGTTATACCAATGTTTAGTACACATAACATCATAATGCCTCTTTTATCTCATGACCTTCAACACAATCAGATCTTAACGGTAGCCTCTAGAGCATTCACAAGATTATCGCAATTCGCTGAAAATGAATAGGATTCTTTATTTCATGACCTTAAACACTGTGTATAAATTTAAAGTCTATCGGATATTAACTTTGGCCTCTAGAGTGTCCACAAGATTTTTTTGAAGTGATCAAAGACCATAACTCTGGCACTAATTATCGGAAATCGGTGAATATCAATAGGCATCTTTTCCCCATGACCCTAAATACTGCACTGTGTATAAATTTAAAGTCAATCGGATATTAACTTTGGCCTCTAAAGCGTCCACAAGATTTTTTGAAGTGATCAAGGGCCATAACTCTGGCACTTATTATCGGAAATCGCTGAAAATCAATAGGCATCTTCGTCTCATAACCTTAAACACTGTGTATAAATTTTAAGTCAATCAGATATTAATTTTAGCCTCTTGAGCATCCACAAGCAATTGTGGAGCCGGCCGGACGGGGGCGACAACAATATACGACCACATTTCAATGTGGGCGTATAAAAAAGGGAACTCTCATACATAACAATCAGTCTGCACCATGACCTTGGATAGCCTGTACATTCACAATTGGCTATACATATATACACAAATTCATCCACAGACATGCATTAAGCAATAGCCCAAATATCCACTCCTTAAATCAAACAAGTACAGAGATTATTTTTGCTCTACTATTAAATATGACTTGAAATATCTACCCCTGGTCAGAAAAAGCTGGGCTGCCATATCTTGAATTTAATAACTGGGCTCTGAGTCTTAAATAATCTTTTCTAGTTGCAGCATCTCCCTGATAACAGAAACAAAGAATCAATAGAAAATGTACAAAATATCATTCAAATAAGAAAACACAATATATTTTTTAAACACACATAATATGAAATATAAAAATTCGAAGGAATGTATAAAACTAATATTCAACAAAATGTTGCATATCACATAAAGATACTTTAATACCAGGTGTCCATCATAATTAAATTCACTTAAATAGTATTTTCTTAATAAAGGATTTTTCAATGTGATATTATATTAAGACAATTTCATTGAATGTTTTACAAATGTTGATGCATACTTCTTTATTGGCATTTTCTCTCAACAACTGACTTCGTCTTCTTATGTAGAGAGTACCTGTAAAGGAAAAACAGAGCACAATTGAAACTAAGCAAACAGACGTACAAAATACACAAAATCAAATAATAAAATATATATGTAAGGTGTCGGTAATGTAAACTTATTAAAAATGTCACCACTTTTTCACAACAAAAAAAATTCAGCAGAATTTTTTCCAATCTAACTTCCAAAAAGGTTCAAACTTTGTCTTGACTAGTACATGTAAATGAAAACGTTACACACACAATCATTGAATTCATTGCACCACGTCCAAACCTGTTTTATTCACAGCACTTCTGTTCATACATGAACATGTACCTTAAGTGTTAGGTCTAAATATTAAGGACGTCTGCAGGTTTTGTCATATTTAGACTAAAGCTAAAGCACTCAACCATCCTTACAATTCATAAATAAAAATGTTTCAAGATTCATACATTAATTTATAGTTCTCTATGCAATTATATATAATACTTGCGAAATTGTGGATTATCTGGTGCTCGATATGCATTATATTTTGCATCTAAGGCAAGCAAGCACCTGTTGCTAAACGCCAGCCATTTTTTGTCATGGTCACAAGATGGAATTTGTAACCAGTGCTAGCCCTAATCCTCGGCAACAATCAAGTGCACTAACGCTGTTTTACATCTCGTGACAGTGGCGACATCTGCAGGTGGCCTTAATATCTAGACCTGGCCTCGATTGCTCATACATGTAATGTGGTGAAAATGACGGGGTTGTCCGATTGTCAATAAACAGGAAACTACACGCCCATGACATGCGGACATATTTTATTTATTTGGACTAAAGCACTCAACCATCCTTACAATTCATAAATAAAAATGTTTCAAGATTCATACATTAATTTATAGTTCTCTATGCAATTATATATAATACTTACGAAATTGTGGATTATTTGGTGCTCGATATGCATTATATTTTGCATCTAAGGCAAGCACCTGTTGCCAAACGCCAGCCATTTTTTACTTTCTTACGTCACATCATCCCTGTCGACCTTGACAAAAATGCCTTTCGAGAAATCAAACATTCTGTTGACATCCACAATGGCATGTTCAACATTCATTTGCCATAACATATCGTCTATGACCATGCCATTATTGCTTCAAAATTTGGCAGCCTAATCTTTTTCCTGGTTCCCGTTCTATTTTAGTCCAATCGTTGTTGTTGTGAGGGACATACATTCTATACTGAAGCGCCACCTTGTAATGCCCTATTTTTAGAAATCTATATTTAACTTGCTCCGCTTTACATATAAGTTGACGTAGCCATCTTCGAAACGGATCTATGCGAAATCTAATCAGTAAACTGGATTAAGAAAAATTACAATCACGTAGTGAGACATAGCAGAAACCGACGATGCAAGCCATTAAATGTGTAGTTGTTGGCGACGGGTGAGTGGTGTATTGAACTTATATTACTTGCTGGAAACATGGCAGGCACAATAATCTGACGACCCAGGACTGCCGTGATCAACCCGTGTTGTTGCTATAAGTATAATAAGTTTCATGCCTATAACATAACGTTCACTCAGATTAAACATAACCTATGACTAAGTATTTGGTCAAACTTTCTTCTAGTCTTATTGAATTTGTACGGATTTGATATACTAATGTGCATTTTATTTTCATGTGCCCCTGATGAGACAACTAGCTCGCCTAATTGGGGCTATGTATAAAAAGTGCTGTTCATTTTTACTTTATTATTGAGAGTCCGGTCTTTTAGAATAAGAATACCGTCATAAAATGAATGTAAAATTGACTTAATGTCCCATTAATGTCATGAAAATTTCAATATACAGTACTTGGGATCTGTCACAGTTTTAAGTTCACAGAAGAACATGGAACACTTGGTTTTTAAAAAGGCTCCACCAAACGATCAAACATTGGTTGCACGTCTTAGTGTTACTTCTTACCGAAGTAAAATAATATGCTTTTGAATTTATTTCAAAATGAACTACACCAAAACAAAAGTAACTATTTATACGAAATGCACTGTTTTTACAAGTCGCCATTGATTAGCAATTTTTAACGATAGTCTATAAAGCTGCACATTGACATGGCTGTTACTATACTATATCACACAATTTTTCAACAGTCTTTCAAATCAGTTATCAATAGGTGTACAAAACCGGGTCAGAAACGCGCCAGACCAAGTCTGTAATATCGTTAAGTAAGTCCTAATCGCTGTCAAATTGAATCCGAAAGGTCGCCTGAGTCCGAAATGTTGTGCTACCGACCGTACCACATGTGAGAGGTTAAAATTCTCAAGTAATTTATAGAATACCACCTTAAGACATAATAAGAGCTAGAGGCCTAAATGTGCAAATTTTCCTGATAATAGCCAATTGCATGATTGCCATCCGTCCTAGACAAATCCCTGCAAATAATCTTGGTCAAAGCCTTGTAAGTCCATAGTAATAGGCCTTCAGCATGTTAGTATCCACATGCTCCCATGTCCATGTATGACCATTTTCTGGTAAAAAGGTATCTAATATTACATTTTTGACAATTTTTTGTTAATATTTGTTATAATCTCTTACATAAATCCAATATTACATTTTTGACAATTTTTCTGTAATAATTGTTATGATTTCTAACAGAAATTTAGCCATCCCTCCATTCACCTCCCAGCCATTTTCATTGTTTACTGAACAAAATTCAGATAATTTCTTCAGAATGGCTTGCCAGGTCAAGGACAGATATTTTTTTTTTAGTGTCACCAAACCAAACCCCTTTAATTTACAGAACTTTATCATTTTTCCCAAAGTAGGCTACATATCGTTAATATAATTTACTGTCATTTTTAATTGATTTAGAGTAACATACAGTGTAACATAGCCCGCAGGTATATTGTACATGTAATCATGTAGTATAAACTCATCACTGTAGAAGTTTGCCTCTATGTTTAATTTTTTTTTCTGATAAAATGATTCCGAACTCTTCTAGAGCTTGACTAGTTCAGGTATGGACATAACAATAACAGACAAAAACAAGAACAGCCAAAACACTTCTGGTCATTACGGACAAACAAAATTTGTGTATGATATAAACTTTATCCTTTTGTAAAATGTACATGGAGCCAATACTATTACTAAACATGACCTAATATTGATACTTGTCGCAAAGTTACATGTACATGTATCACCAATCACCACCATTAATTTTGAATATTAGGCTTGTCTATACAGTGTAATACAGTACCTACATGTATGTACATTTTAAAACCAAATTCCCTATGTACATGTAGCGTACCAATATTCATCACAATATGTAAGTTAATTTTGATTGCTTAAAAACACCCACCGGGAGCAGCATACAATTACAAAATTACATTAATACAATACAACAAATATACAAATGTACATTGAAGAAATAAACGAACATACATGTACTGGGGGTATATTAAGCCAGTTACAAGTAGAAATCGATTAATTAATGTAGTGTTTTGTTTGGTAATACAGGTACAGATACATGTAGTATGAGGGTTGAATTACCTACATGTAGATGTAGATATGTATTACATGTAGATATTTGACATGTCATTGACAACTGGATTTTCAATAATTGGAGTCTAGACTGGAGATGATGTAATTCATATTAGTGGTTATATACAGTGTAGTTAAAGAGGTGTGAGCACAGGTCTATGATTACTATTAGTTTCGTGGCATTAATCTCTATCATAGAAAAACTGAATCATACAACTTAATAATGGGTACATATAAATGTAGCAAATAAGACTGACTGACCCCATGACATTTTATTAAGTAGAGCAAGTGAGGTACAGTAATTACTTAGATGATATATTTTTTAAAGTGACATTCTACATCTACTTTACAAGCGGTACTGAAAACAACATTTTGTTCGCAATATGCCTAATATGATGAAACATTGACAAGAAAACAAATTGAAGAATTGATGAAAATGGCAGAACACGTCTAGAAATAGGGTTACACATTACAATGTTTAAAAGATTCATAGCAAAAAGTAGTCTGTTAGTCAATCACTCTTTAAATGAATGGTTTTATAATGTAGTCTGGTGCTGTTTTCAATGTTGGGTTTAAAGTGGCAGTTACTGGTACATGTAGTTGGTGCAGTTGATAAATTATAAATACTTTCTGAGAAAGAAAGAAAAACTGACATTGAGATTTAATAGAATAATTGCTTCATTAGTACATGTATATCTGAGGCTCATTCATATTCAAGATACAATTTTCTGTGTAAAATCATTTTCTAATACATGCATGTAGACATTGATCAGTAGGATCATTCATACAGATCAGTGTAATACATGCAAGTTGGTTTAGAGTGGTTGTTTGTGGGTGTCTTGGTCCCAGAGACAGAACTGGCTATTATTATTGACATTTGATGGCATCAGTCTTAAGTTTAAACATAATAATAACGGCAACTTTTATTATGGTTACATGTACATACACATATATATGCATTCTACATGCACATGTATTTTGATAGTAAATTCTATAAGAAAATACTACTGATGCGATACATACATATGTACATGTAGATGTGCATGTATATATTCAATACTATAAACAGTAAAATGTATATAATAGTACTCAGTAAATATTTTTATTTATCATTTGAAAATGGGTTGTATCACCCAAAACATGAAGAATAAACCACCTCTCATTGCTACTTAAACTCTGTTTGTAATACTGTTGAGCAGAGATTTGTATTTATGTCTGCTCTGTCCGCTGGCATCACCATTTGATTTACAGTAGCAGCTACAGAATTACTGGCCTGTCCAACCTCTGCTACTCTTTTCAGGGAGTGTTGCCAATCCCCCTCCCATTTTGTCCTAAAAGATATATACATGTACATGTATACACACCACAATATATACTGTGTTTAAAGTGGTGTGTTATAAAAGATCAATACACACCAGTCTACTGTGTATTACAAATGTATTCACTACTCTCACAGGGAATATCAGGATAGCTCATTCTCATGTTTTATGATATACATACTACAAATATATGCAGTCCTATTTTCATGTGGAAAGATGATGTTTCCATCTTTTTTCAATTTAGCATGTCATCCTCTTAATTATAGTTTATACATGTATGTTCCATAGATTACCCTGGTCAAGAACAGGGTCGCCCTTTCCAAGGTCTTCTCATGTCAACTCTTTTCAGATTTTAGGCATAATTCTAGTAAAAATCCCATTTTCATTCATGAATTTTTTTGGGCGGCTACATATGACAAAGACATGCTAAATTGCTATCGTTCACTGTTTGATTACTGTGATATAATACCAAAAGCATTGAACATTGGTGTTCTGAAATGGGAAATTACATTTCAGTGTGTGCTGATGTAGAGAAAATCCCATTCTGAGGGTCGGTAAAATGATGAATTTAAGTGTGAGGCGTTTTTCACCAATACAAAAACAATGCTAAAATATGACTGAAAAATTTGATCATTAACTCAAATTTTAGAAAATGTACCAGTTTTAATACAATCATGTCAATCATGCACCCTGCAGTGTTTTGATTGAATTATCCATGTTTCACAGAAAAGGAATTTAAGACTGGCAAAAGAGATGGATTGAGTAGGCTTATCACATAACTTCCCTTCAGGTGAGAGATTTCCTGTAGTTTCCTTAATTACATTGAAAGAATTTCTAGAGAACAAACTTAGTGTTTTAACACTTGCTGTACTGTTATGATGATTTTTACCAATTACTTGCCGTATCCAATTACACAATGTGTTAGTGAATGGAACAGTTGCTATATGTGGTTTTATATTAGTTAGTGGTACTATCGTGTTGTATTGGCCTGTCCATCATGTTGATCAAGTTTTACATAGCGAAAAGGTCAACAAACACATGGTTATAGTTTACCTGTTAATGTACAGTAGGTGATAACAGGCTCTTACGAAATACTCATCATATATGGATAGCAATTATTAAACACGAATTGTCAAGTTGGTGATCATTATTACAGACTGAGATCAAATCCATCCTGGTAGTCAAGCAGTCATATCACCAGGCACTTCATTGTAATGTCAAAGGCTTGGATCCTGCAGCATGGCTTGAGAAAAACATAATTTGCATTTTCAGGTCTGGCCTTCACTTGTTTGATGTGGCGCCTGCGAGACTGACACAGTACATGTAGCCTAGTTGTTAGAATGATATCAAAAACTAAGGTCTACATGTGTAAACAGTGGTGTGCAGGTGAAAGACTACATGTAGGTAGAAATATTGCAATCTAGGCAAAATTCTCAAATATGTACTTAACATTCCACACAAAAACAACCATAGGGATAGAACTAAATGAAAATTACACGTTTGTCTACAAATGACCAAAGTGCATGCATTGTCTTGCAGATACATGTACATTAGAAAATACATTCCATTCAAAACAACTTTGACTGCTTTCACTACTTCATAAAAACAATAACCTTGGTCATACATGTATTTACATGTACATTGTAACTCAGAGTTCCAAGCAAGAAACTCAGCATTTCTTTGGAAAATTTATTCTGGGTTTCTGAAATTTTTGTTCTATTTTCTGTCAAAAAGAGAAATATTATCTAAATGTTTATCTGAATTGTCTTTTTAATTTTTTTTTTATTTGATTGATTGAATTATTATCTAAGGAACCCTATTCATTACTTTTGTTAAAGGGGGTTGGGATGGCCTAGTGGTCTAGAGTGCCGCGCTTCGACCTCTAGCTGGCCGGTCACCTCTGGCTTGCGGCTGTGGTTTCGAGCCCTGGTGTGAGTGGCGCCATCTCAAACTCGTGGGTTTCCTCCGAGCACTCTGGTTTCCTCCCACTGCGCAAGCAAATTATTGAAATAAAATGAAACCATATGTTAGTCCCATAATGACCTAGTTTGTGTCCAGTGGACGTTAAACCCCATTTCTCTTTCTCTCTCTCTCACTTTTGTTAAATTTAAATAAGGAAAATGTTTATTGGTATTAAACGTTTGTTTATTAATAGGATAGTGATTGTAGAATGATATTGTTATGATTAAAACACCTGAAGGTGAATAAACCAACAGGTTGCTTAAAGTGTTAAATAGATAAATATATCAGAGATTAGGTCATGGAGATGAAAGGCTATGATTGACATAATCAGAGATTTTGTATATTTGTTAAATATCTGATATGTAAATAATTTATTACACTAAGGTTAGAATTAAACAACATTAAGTAATGAAAATGTTAGGTTTGTACAAATTGGTAAGGACTGAGACACACAAATGGATCTATTTGGAGTAACTATTAAAGTCTGCGGATAAATCCAATAGTATGGAACAAGTCGTATTCATAGAGGATTTGTCCTATGAACTGACCAGCATTTCTCAAAAGGGCCGAACCCAAGAATTCATAATCTACAGTACAGGACTTACTTTATGGCTTTTTCCAGGATTTGTCTGAAAGGAACAATCCATGTGACCACCTCTGATCTTTGATCAGTTAAATTGGTTTTGCTTTTACATAGTCATTTCCCAAATACGAACCAGGAGATTATATGGTGTTGGACGTTGGTACATGTACATGTACATGTATTTTGATTTCTTTATTAAATATTAAAATATCAATCTGAAGGCCTCCTACGTGTATTATGCTGTGAAGAATTTTATATTTTCCATGACTTGTAAAACAGATGTCATTACTTTAAGGTGTGTAGATATATTCTCAGAACTCTGTGGATTTACAGTTCTATATATATCTGTTTTCTTTTTGTAAATTTCTTTTGTTTGTACAATGAATATTAAACATTAGTTCGAGTTCAGTAGAGAAGTAATATTATTGTATTGTGTATTTAAATGCACAAAAAACCCACTGTATATGTTTGTAAAAAGATAGCTATAGATAGTGCACAGTTTGTAGATCCATTGGTCTTTTAAAGAACTTATATTGTAATATCACGATTATGAATGCTATGACGGGATTACCCATTAAAGAGGAACAAGAAGAGAATTGGAGAAAGGGCTGGCCCTTCCTGTTATAATAATAGTTCAGAAATAGATAACGGAAAATGAATATATAGAATATATTTCAGTCAAATTACTTTATTATTACTATATATAAGCAAGTAACAGATTTCAGACAGCGGATGCAATTAATTCTGTATTACTTTAAAACCAAATAAGATTATCGATATATTAAAATCGAAAGTTGTGTATAAAATTATTGTTTGGCCTTTCATCAGCTGTCTCTGCCAGTGAAACCATGCTTTTTCAGAAAATTGTCTGAAAGCATTGTCGAATCCATTCAATATCTTGATACTCAATTATGGGCATGTAAATAAAGCCTCGTTTGTTAGCAGCTTAATTAAGCTTGAATATATATCGTTTATATGATAAAGGCTACAGCCACTTTTTCATACACCGCAAAAAACATATAGTTATACATCTACATGTAGATCACTTCACATTTTCTGAAACGATGGGAGCTGACTGGCAAATATAGGTAAATGACCAGTAAAATTGTAGTTTGTTTTTAATAAAAAAAGTTCAGTTTTAATACTAGTAAATGAAATGTTTAGTAAGAGTAAAGTATCATACAATACATGTACCGGTATTTGCTTTCCATCAAGCAATCTACAATGTACATGTAAGTTCAGTGAATCAGTATTAATGTGATGGATTGGAGGGTTAATTACTGTCTTACTTTTATACTACTTATCATCCTAATAGACAAGATGTATTGTAAGTGTAAGCACCAGGATTTCCGTTTGTCTCTCCATATTCATCATTGATTTTATTTTTCAACATCAACAACAAAATTTCAACATTAACAAAAATTGTGGGAGAGAGATGGAGTTTGACATCCACAAAACACAAACTAAGTAATTTCAAGACCACTATATGGTGAGAGAATCCAGAGAAACCCATCAGGTTAAAATACAGGCAGTCAGATCTACATGTACTTGTTTCTATGTACAAGTCTGAGATAAAAAAACATCTAAAACCCAAACATTAGTACAGTTAGACTAGTTGATGCCCTCCAGATGCATGAGATAAAATGCAGATCGTCATTTTGTTGTTAAGCTGACTTATCCGAACAATTTCAGCTAGCTTATAGATCATATGCTTTTCATTTTTTTTTTATATGCCCATATTATCATGGAAATGTGGTCGTATATGGTCATTGCCCTTTCCGTCCATCTGTCAGTCCATCATCCACAATTTCTTGTGAACATTCTATAGGCTAAAGTTAATATCCGATTGACTTTAAATTTATACAGTGTTTAATGTCATGAGACAAAGAAGTTATGGCCTTTGATCACTTTGAAATATCATGTGGACGAGGGCCATGAGACAAACAATCGAAACAATTCTAACCATTTCTAATAATTACTTAATAATATGTGCTATTATTCGTAATAAGATTTTCATGTGTTGTAAACGTTCTCCTTACCGACAAAAGAAAAAATATGCGACAACCCTTGTTGATTGCTCGGACGACTTAGCTGTTGTGGGCGTATGTTTCGTTGTCTGGCAACCTATTTTTAGTGGGAGTTTGAGCTTTTCATGTATTATATACTTGTGGAATGAACTAATATATATTTTATTAGGTACCGTTACATGTGCCCCTGACTGATTTTGTCGGAACAATTATGGTGGTTTCGTTTACGGTCCTTATTTTACAAATGTGAACGTCAAGTAGAAGCATCTCAAATTGAGGATATTGAGCTCTCCATTAATTATATTTGAGAGTATTTTGTTAATATTACTGACTTTCTTGTCATGAACATTCTACATCTGACACCAATAATCGTTTCTCATTTCTGACTAGGTATTTCTATTACCATGTCATTTATTACAATTGTAGCTTTTATAGTTGAAGAAGAGAAAACACGATAACTAGAGGTTCTATTAAGAAGTTTCAGACATTCAAGGCAGCAAGGCTAATTAATTGATGGAAAGTCCTTGCTTTTATTATCTACTAGAAACTATCTAAATGTTCTAAATGTCCATCATTCATTTTCCAGCATCATTGCAGACATGTTTCTCAGGTTTCCGGTACTTTATATTCTAGCATAGTGCAAACTTATAAAGAAAACATTAAGATTTAAAGATGAAATTGCAGATACATTTTTTTAGTGAATTTGTCCCGGCACAATGATGTCTTTTGTTATTTACTGTACACTTTACACTAAAAAGGAAACTTTTTTTCCAGATACTTCAATGATTTATTAAATGGTTTTAGAGTTGAATTTGCAAAAGAGAAAAAGTTAAATTAACTTGCCCCAATGTCATCCCTTTCAGTGATATTATCGGTCGAGTGAATATTTATTGTTGATAGGTTTGGGAGTTTACATGTATACATATCTGAAAATATGAACCTAAATTCACATGTCTCGCACCCGTCCTAACTTCACTGTCAACTGCATGTCCATTGTAACCTGTCAAAATTTTGAACCTGCAGTATAATAAATGAGATGGGATAAAAAGGCTAATTAAATATATTTTGATGTAGGATTAAAGGGCGCATGACTCTATTTTTTTGTAATCTTGAAATAGACAAAATGGTTCTAAGAACACATATTTTAATATGAATGTATGTAGAAGGATTTATATTCCAATTTTTAAAAAAAATATTGTAATTTCTAATTAATTACGTTTGGTAGAATACGTGAACAGTTCAAATAGAACGGCAGTTGTTTATGTGTGCATTCTGACTACACATTTTTACATAATTTTATCATTTGTGAATCAGCCTTATACCGGTACTAATAACTTCCCATGTTGTGTTGTAGGATATGTTTTTTTTTGTTTATTTGGATCCCATGATTTCACTAAGATAACAACATCAATATTCATTGAAATTGATCTAAATTAAATTCTAATTCATGTTTAATTTCGAATATTATAGAAAATATTGAGTTAGATACAATGTACTTAAATGAAGCTCCTTTAACACAACTGTTATCATTAGATACAATGAGACTGTTCCTTTAATATCACTTCCTTAGTACATGTGTCAAGTGTAGACAATACATAAATATTATATCAATATCAACAATAGGCAAACAATATTGAGTCATAATAAAAATAATAAATTATTCCTTATTAAAAGATACACTAATCTAATTGACTGAAAATACTTGCGCTCGAAATGAATTAGAATACCTGCATTGTTTATCAATGTTGTTTGTATCTCATAAACTATACTTAGGCCAAACCTTTACCTGTACATGTATGTGCTAAAATGTGTCATGCTTCATTGATGTATCATTTTAACAGAATGGTCGATATATTATTAGAACAGTTGGAGTATTATCTAAATGAGGGGATATTTAAGATAAATCATGGAAAAGAGGGGGTAATTGTCAAACAGAGTATTTCAAATCTAAACGAGACTTATATTTAATATAAATCAGGGACAGGAGGCAGTAATTGTCCCACGTTAATCAGTCGACTTTGACATTTATATCTACTATTATGACTTTAGTGGAAGATAGTTTTACAACCAATGAGTTTATATTAGCTGTTAGTCGGGGCCCCAATCCTAAACAAGATACTATTTACTTAAACTAAACATTCTCTCTGAATAAAAATAACTGAATTGATAAATTCAATTACTCATGCTTCTATAGAGAAAATTTACATTCTTCTGTTCTTAAATTTATTTTTTTTACTTCTACACCGGTACTTGTTTTTACACATAAAAAGAACGAACACAGAAATAGGTGGCTATGTCCTAAAGATTGCAATCTCTGAATTCTCGATTTCTAGCATACTGCTTTTCTGAGAAACCAAGTCTGTAAAAAAATCTCTTCAATTTGTGTATTAAACATTTTGACTTGAAGCCCACAGCCACTTTATTTTATACAATTTGAATGTAAAGTCTTTGCCATCCTGGGTTTTACTTGTCCTGAATTTTTAATGCTAAATAAAAACTAGTTATGCAGGGTGTATTTTTGCTTAAAAAGAGCAATCAAGTACATGTACTTATTTATTTTTTAATTACTTTCTTTTCCAAAGAAATAGGAAAAACAAAAAGTTAACTTGGTTTGGCCTCATTATTGTTGTACATCTATATGTTACCTTTTACTTGCAAAATGATATACTAACAAATGTCAATTCCAATCCTTGTGTACCAGTATCGCTTTTGAAAAGGAATAGAATGGGGAAATATGTACATGTGATGAGTGTAAGTGAGAAATGATGACACACTTCCTGTTAAAATAGTGATTAGCATAATAACAAGTATTAGTAATAATAACAGCAGGTATATAGGTTTGGTGACCCGTTTAACTTTCTAGTAGGAATAGTCTGTAACTTTTGAATGATTTGCAACACATTGCTTGATAAATAGTTTTAAATGGCCATTAAAAGTTTACATTTAAATTTAAACAAAATTTAAAAGAACTTGAACACAGATATATTATGCAAATTATTGCAAATGTTTCTTAATACCAGTACATGTAAGGTGGTCTACTGGTTGGAATTTGGAAATAAGACCCGAACAAAGGCTGACCATAACAAATGATAACAGTTTATATAACAAATCTAAAAGCCTACTCTTTTTTTTTACATTAAACATACATAATTATGCAAGAGCTAAATCTGCCTATTGCAAGTCTTTCTTTAGGCATGAAATGTTATCTAAATTATGAATTTGGCATAAATTAACTGATTCAAACAATAATCAATTCTTGATGCCATTAAACGTCAAAATGGATAATCAAGATTTTGTTTCTTATCATACCGACTTTAGTAATGATGGCCATGGTTAGGTTAAATTCAAAATGTAATATCTCGGTTCATAGTAAAGCATATTGAATGAAATTTTGGCATATTCTCTTTACGTTATCTATTTTTTAACAATTACAGTTATAGCAATAACTGACAACTCTTTATCTAATCTCCCAGAATGTCCCTTTAATAATTAATGTCAGATAAATTCACCCACAAACCTGGAGGAGGGTGAAGGTGACAGATTTGCATTTAAGATCCCATATTGAATAACCCACATTTAATTTCTCATTTTCTATCCATTGTGTCGTTCAACCCACCCAATTCTGCGGGTTGTTCCTTTGGGCGAAACTGTTCAAATGTTAGGATGGTCTCTTAATACACAATAAATCATCACAGTGATGCACTTGGGTATAGATATAGAGCGACTGTATTCATTGACACCTAGACATTTATGTCTGTCTTGATTAGTCCAGTTATTGCAGGAAAAAAGTAGGATGTTAAACCCCACTTCATTTAATAAATATTTATTGAATGTCGTGCATCTGGATTGATATTTTAAAATTCCCAGATCAACCTACACCCAAGACGTGATACATGTATTATGTATATTTATATAATTATCAAATGGAGATATTTAGTGTAAATTATGTCTTTAAAGCACTTCATAATATAAACACATTAACCAGGTATCTTAATGTCTTCTAAATATCTTTGTTAAACTCAGATTGTTAATGCTCATCTTTTAGCATCTCTTTAAAATTCCTGCCAACAACAGACATATGTTGCAGTGTATTACACTTAGTTGAATACCTTCACAAGATAATGTGCTTAATGTCTGATGTGTACTGAAATAGTACAGGTCTAGTTAACATGTGATTAGTTAAAAACAACACCTCCACATTGCCATCCAGGGGTCCTGGCAGTGTGAGAACTTTCCATTTTTGTGAACAATTCAAGTACCGGTAAATGAACATAATGTACCTGGTACATGACAATCTATCAAACATTCCAGAAAAATGAAATGGAGTTTAACGTCCTACTCTTTTGTACCTAACCTGGGCTAATGGAAGACCGGACATTCCAGAAAGAGCAAGACACTCATTATGACTGCAAACTAATATAACTTGCATTCCCTATCTGATTATTAGAAATCGGTATAGAAAATAGAGAAAGAAAGAAGTGTAATCAGTTGTTCTAGAATTAAGGCAAGACACCCTTGCATCTAAATACACTCAAAGATGGGTTCCCAGCAAAGTATTTATCAGGTGGTTATTGCCAATAAAAGTATGGCAATTTTGATATGGAAAGTAGAGATATCCAATCTTACTAGAAAAATATTGGATTCTCTGAAAAACACCCATTGAGCGTATACATAACTAAAAAATGTACATGTAAGGGTTCCCCTAATCGACAGCCCGACGATTAGGGCTATACCAATGTGTGACGCCGAAGGCACATTGAGTGCTTTGTGAAAATGTTGATAAACTCTATAAAGAGTTAGATCTACATGTACAACACTTTCTGAGATAAAAATCACGGAAAAAGGCGCAGGCAGTGGATAATCCGATAATTTTATTAAGATTCGATATTTGTAATAAATAATGAGCGATTACAGACAACAACGTCTTGTGTATGCAATGAATTTTCCCGCGGTTGCCATAGGGACGGAGAAGGGTAATCCCCTGACGCAAACATGGCCTCTTTTGATCAAGGGGATTGGGATGGCCTAGTGGTCTAGAGTGCCGCGCTTCGGCCTCTAGCTGGCCAGTCACCTCTGGCTTGCGGCTGTGGTTGCGAGCCCTGGTGTGAGGGTATGTGGTATGGAGATAGGGGCGCCTTCTCAACTTCGCGGGTTTCCTCTGGGCACTCCGGTTTCCTCCCACTGCTAAAGACCCCTACGCGCAAGCGAATTATTGAAATAAAATTAAACCATTTGTTAGTCCCAAAATGATCTAGTTTGTGTTGAGTGGACGTTGAACCCAATTTCTCTTTCTCTCCCCCTTTTGATCAATTTTCATATCGGGTATACTTGGCAATTACAGTGTTTTGAGAAAGATTTGTTCAAAGCAAAATTATGATAATTTAATTAGTTTGAATATGTTTTTAGTCCTAATATATCATCAGATCACCCAGTTTGTACCTGGGAAAGCAACTTTAAGAGTTCAGAAGCTAATTCTACATGATTGACATTAACATGTTACCGCAGAACATGGACCACATGCAGTCATAAATATATTTTTTTTAACAGTTATCCACATTTTGACTAACTGCTTTGAGACAGGGTCATTCTATCCAAAATTTTGAAATTTAAGAAAAAGGGTGTCAGATGTAAGAATTTTGCCCAAAAGCCCCATTGAGCAGTAGAAGAATAGCTTTGTACAATGTACACATACTTCCTAAAAGCCCTTTTATAGACATTTATAATATTCACAGAATCCTTGTCCTCTCTAATTTCTAGGCATCCACATGTATTGTAAGGCTGGCTGAGCTTGAGAAATGAGAATCCAGCAATAATTAAAGTTAGGGATTCTAAAACTTGGTAGAAGAAACAAATACAGTATAAATTTATACTAATCACCCTGCTTATGACATATGATTGATGTTTACTTGTAACTTAAATATATTAATTATATATATTTATTTTTTCTATTTTTCAGAGCTGTTGGTAAAACCTGTTTACTCATCAGTTATACAACCAATGCCTTCCCTGGTGAATATATACCAACAGTGTAAGTAAAAAAGTAATTCTTTAATAAATAAGAAAAAAAACCATATGGATAGGAGGGACTTAAAAATGGCGTCGTCAGTGGTGTATCCAGAATAGTGTCGCTGAATAAAAACTCCTTATCCTCGAACACTTTACACATAAAACACAACACAGTAGAGTACACATCAAACATGCAGTGTATGCATGGAAAATGCCAATAATAGTGCAGTCTGCAGTGGGTATGCTACTGACATGATCTGCACTAAATTAAACTGGAAGGTGTATTCATTCTCTCTCACCAATTGTTCCTGGAAAGTTTGCAAATAAATTTTTAAATTAATATTTTTATTTTGAATGAAATCAATACAGGCTATGTCAGTGATTGACATCCTGGTGATAAAAAGGTAAAAATTCTGTTCAGGAATTGCTGGAATTTGTCACAGGCTTGTAATGTCATTGTATTTACATGTATGAAGACTGTGACCTTATTACATGTAGTTGTCGTCTGCTTCTGCTATGGAAAGATACTTAACATAGGAAATCAATTCTAAACTGTAGAGTTTTATTAGCTACCTATTTGGCTTCGAAACAACAAATTGAACTCATCTGTCTTCGACAAGACATATCATACTGCATCACATCACTATTATTTTAACAAAAACTAAACTGACATGTACAATCTGTCTTATATTTAGTACACACTGGGCACATAGGGTATACATGTAGCTTGCAGGTTTTATTATCCTGGGCTGAACCGAGTTACATGTATGGGATATGGGAGGGCTATTGAAATGGGCTCAGATTGTCCACTCTGGTTTTGCTTCCAGAGCATATCATTTAAACCATATCTTTATGAAACAGTATATTAGTTGTGCTATTTGATAATTAGAAATTTCCTAATTTTTGTTTTCATGGAAAGATTTGACTTATTTTTGGTACATTTGTTTACAATGGTATACAACTGAAATATATATATATAAGTTCACATTACTATTAAATTTTTATACGCCCAAATGGTACATTTGTTGTTGGTTCGTACATCTTGTGTCCACAATTGCTTGTGGTCACTCTAGAGGCTTAAAATTAAATGTATACACAGTGTTTAATGTCATGAGACAAGGAAGATTATTGTTTTTCAACGATTTCAAATAATTACTGCCCGAGTTATGGCCATTGATCACTTTGAAGAATCTTGTGAACGCTCTAGAGGCTACAGTTAAGATCTGATTGTGTTGAAGGTCATGAGATGAAGAGGTATTATGATGTTATGTATACTAAACCTTGGTATAAGTAGAAGCCAAACAAATTCTAATGATTTCTGATAATTACTTAATCAGATTTTAGTTTGTTGTAAATGTTTTCATTATTAACAAAAAAAAATATATGTTGACTGTCCGGACAACTTACCTGCTGTGGGTGTATGTTTCATTGCCTGGCAAGCTATATTTTTATATTGAATAACGTAAACGCATAATAGTATGGTAAATAATGTACATGTACTTTTAATGATATGCAAATTCACATCCACGTCCTTGAGCATGTAAATGTAGGTTACTGGTCGTTCCTGTCTTAACTGATTGTTATTCTAGGAGAACAGTTAACGCCCAAAGCTAACTCTTTATAACATAGAAATACTTTAAATAATGAACATGTGATCCATTGAAAATCATAAAAAAAACTCATATCTAAGAATTATTTCAATTTTCTCTAACTTTACCGTCAGCACTATATATACAGTATTTAAGATACAGAACACATTTTCGGGAAAGGAAATATTTTTTCTTTCTCAGAAAAGACAAGGAAATTTCAAACTAGATATTAACATTGTTGATGTCAATAATTTCTTATTTGTATCGAGAAAGTCATTTTCCAAACAACATTGTTGATTGAACACTCACCTTATTAAACCCAGTTGTATTCTCATGACCCAGAATTTTAGTTTTTGCGGCAGATTAGTTCGTGAGCAAGGTATGCCAATCAATGAATATCTATAGTACAAATGATCATGTAATGGTAAATGTGTTAAAAGTTAATCACTTTTTGTCTCATAACGAAGGTAAATACATGTACATGTCTTGCATCAACTGGGTTTCAAAATGAAGATGGTTTAGTGTTGGGGTTATCTGCGTTCAGTTTCCGACTGGAGGTTTTCATTATGTTCACAGTTAGTAAAAATCTGATAGTTCAATAAAATATTCAATTTCAATTGTCCATGTTCCAAAGCAAAATATTATAACTATAAACGTTTACTAATATTAACAGTCCAAGAAATTGAAAGATAGAACATTTCCTGCCATGCAAATATCCAATGAATATATTTTGAATGTGAGCATTCATAATACAATGACTGGATGTTGTGTTTGTTATTTAATCAAAATAAGCAATTGGATTGTGATGGTAAAAATATTAATCACATCACGCCATTAGTTCAGTTTTCTGCATTCCGTGTGAGACTGTCGTTTCTCAGAAGCTCAAATGCTCATGTAGGCTACATATAATCTAATAGTTCATTGAAAAATTAAATTGGCCATGTTCCTAATCATTCTCAACTCCTGCCAGACATAACAAATAGAAACTTTATATTGAAATTTATTTTACCATTATTAAACATAGTGTAATCTTTCAAAGTCTGGCAGTATGTTGATCATCAGTATGTCTTATCTACAAAAACTTTATATATTTTTTATCTTACATTTAAGAAAACACCTTATCTTATATTTCAACAGACTTCCTTTATTTAAGGTATAGAAACATCATTAATAAAACTGGTAAGAAAAAGCATACATGGCATAATAAATTGAAATTTCAGATATGTTATATAAACATTGGGGAAATGATTGCTAATATATATTTTTTTATTTAATTCACTAAGGTACGGTTCTCTTTGGCCAATGGTTTGAAAGCAATTACATTAACAGATTGTGTTAATGAATAAAGATCATTATTAAAAAGCCAGTGTGATGTACTTGTTACCCTTTTGATAACAATGTTTTTTTTTTATTCTGAAAGCTATCTGCTAAAGATAATGCTAAAAAATACAAAAGATTTTCATCCATGATAAAGCTAGTTACATTACATGTATATTGACGTTTTGTTTAAATTGGTCCGGTTACATAGCAATGAAATTAAATAAATAGGTATTACTTTTCTGCTCCATCCGGGCTAATGAAGACAGGTACTGTATACACAATGTCCAGGTAGCGTTAATACAACCTATTTCGAATTGCAACTGTCAAGGTTTCTTTTTCGTGCACACTAATGTGTACATGGGACCTTGATTTTTTGTCCCATTCAAACTACTAGATCCTGTCATTCTCAGGAACTTCAACCTGTACGACTGAATGTGGGAAACCACGCTGATCCGAGGGAACTTTATCTGTGAAGTGCATATCTATATCGTCCAATCATACCTCTTTACCTTTCCATGTTGTAACTCATAGTTGGATTCTATACTGGTAAAGATTCTGCTTTGCGCTGGTTAATCTGCAAAAATGAATTTTGTGTTTTGTGATGTGTTGTACATGTAGCTGCAATTGTCATTATACACTCAAAATATTATTATTAATCCCGATCGATATGTTACGCAGTAATGGATTGGTTGTCAACCCAACTGTTAACTAGTTATAAATTGGGACCAGAACCTTCAGTCTCATTGAATGGGATTAGGTCTCACCAAGCAAAATACTGCGATTGGTATGGTGGAACGTCTGGAGGCTAGTAGAAAAACCTAATAGAAATCGAAAAAACCTTCGTAAAAGAAGAATTGGCTGTGGCATGGTCAAAATATGTCAAGTAGGCTGAGTAAAAATTTGAACTATTTGGTCTACATGTATATTTAATAATCTGATAAGTAATACATGTAGATGTAGAACTTATGAATCATTATATAATAAAGATGATAACATTATCATAAGTGTTAACACTTATTCCTCAAGAATGGTGTCATCAATTCACGTACATGTACATGTAGATCATTAGCATAGATATTGATATAGCTATAGTCTCAAGAATGGTGTCATGACTTTGTAACATGAATATTAAACCTATTTAATTTAATGTAGCTTCAGAATTGTGTCATGATGTCATAACACAAATATTATGTAGCTTCAAGTATATGTGTCATGACTATGTAATGTACGTAGGATACATATTTGATATAGCTTCATAGCATAATAGTTAACCTGTTTGATTTTGTGTAGTTTCATGATTACATGCCATGGCATCATCATACATATTAAAGCTATTTTTTAATTTTGATATACCTTGCTGCAGGTTTCAGCAATCTTTTTTTGGTACATGTACTTAATGTGTCTACAAGTCTTTCTTTGACGACATTAATTCAATGTGATTATATAGACCAAACGTTTCAAATTTTTCAGTTCCATGAACTTCCATCTTTAAGCATGTGGTATATATATTTTCTTATTTTCTAAAATTTAATGTCTCTGATCATCTTTTGAGGTGTTATGAATCCCTTGCCAACTTGTGTACAAGTTGGTTCACTAATAATAGCCATCCAATAAGTCTATGATTCCATTCTGCAATAAAAAAGATATGATGAAATGGCAATTCTGCATACTCTTCAGATGATTTAAACAAACCAGATCTAGAATCTCTTGATTGGCCTCTATTTAATCAGATTAAATCCAAGCTGGAGTATCTACTGTTGATACTTTATTTTGTTAATGAAATATTGAATTTTAAATTTGAGTACATTTTAGTCGAGATAAAGGTGTCAAAAAATACTGTACTGTCAGGAAAATGTCAATAACAATCAGTGACATCTAGTCATGTCCAATATTTAATGCGTAGATCAATTGCTTAATATTTCTAGTTAACACCCTAGATCTATATCTAGCTATAAATAATACTTCCTTGTTTGTGTATACAGTATATGTACTTATGAATACTAGGTATAAGTGTAGTTTTACAGCAATTAATAATCTTCTTGTGTATATTAGATAGTTTTACTTGGTTACAATGTGTATAAATTATTCTTGTTATTTAACTCTTATTTTACATTTACCTCACATTACTAAAAGAGACAATTTAGGACATGACTTTGTTACATGTATATCAACTTTTAAACTTTTGAAAAACAACTTTATGATTTACGTAATAAATGATGTATAATTTTACACTTAGTAATTTTATTCCTGATATACTTTAATATAATAAAACAGGTTATTAAAGTCATAACAACCCAGATTTTTAAATACATATCATCACATGTATCTTAAAAATAAAAAATATGTACAATATAAATGTGAAAATTATCTACCCACATGTAGAGAGGGGTACTGTATATAAAAATAATGCTCATGAAGAATAAACTGGAATATAGCAGATTTATTCTTTCTTTTTTTTCCTAAGAAAGTAAGACGGATAAAGATGACAATATGAATCCATTAAAAACAACCAAACAACATTTAAACTTCAAATGGCCAAATGAATATTTTATCAATATGTAGACCAAACTGTTTGTTAATCAAAATACTTTTTGATTGTGTATGGTCTTAAACTCCATACTGAACTTTTATTTTGGATATAATATTTATTATACTTTGTGAGAAAAGCCTTTGTACTGTAAAATGGAAGTATATTTAAATTAATTTAAAGTGGTATAATGGAATAGATTACAATAGGTCATAATGTAATGAACCACACTATTTGAAGTGTTCAAACTTCCTGATTAATGATAATAACTGGTCTCTTTATCAAATTATATGATAAATTACATGCTAGGGGTCGTTAGTTCACAGTTCAAATTATTCCTTTAATATTGTAGCTGAACTTGGCTGTGAAATACATGTACCCTGAAGCATTATATGAGTTAACCTTTTTATTAAAAGCTAAATTGACATTGCTATTTTTAGAAGAACAGTTTTTACATTCACTTCAGGCTAATATTTAATTCATGAATAATAATATATTTATTTATTTTAATATTTTATATTATTCTAATGGTTTTGATAGTACATATAGGCCTGTATTTAAAATAACAATCATGGACAATATATTTCTGTTTTAAATAGAACAGTTACTGCACTACCTTCCGGCATATATTTAATTTATTATGATATATTTTAATTATTTAAGATTTTATGTTATTCTTATAGCTTTAATAGTATTTGTTAAATAATCTTCATGAACAATATGAGTATTTGTGAAAATGAAGTATGTTGAGGGCACAGGCACAAATACACAATGACAATGTATTTTATTATGTTTCCCATCCGCTACAAAAAAATGTGAAAAAAAAAAACAGTGTGAAAATTTCATTTATATAAATTATAGATGAAGACATTACATGTACTGGTACATGAATTCTCAATAACAACTTAAATATCAAATAATTGTTAGTTGAAATAATCTGCCAAAACACAGTGTATTGTAATACAATAAGGAATGTATTTACTTGAAAAGAAAATTTGTGCAAGGTTATATGTGGATATTGAATTATTCATAGGTAATATGTGATTAATATATAATAAGACACTTTTCACACTAGTGTCCTCATTTCTGCACCAACCAGACTAATGAAGACAAGCATTTTCCCCCCTGAAATCAGTGCTACAGCCTACTTTTATTTCTAGTTCCAACAGTCATTTGATTCTGAACGTACTATCAATTGTTTACATTGGACCTTAATCTTTCGTCCTATGCAGAGGAGTTGGGATGGCCTAGTGGTCTAGAGTGCCGCGCTTCGACCTCTAGCTGACCGGTCACCTCTGGCTTGCGGCTGTGGTTTCGAACCCTGGTGTGAGCGTATGTGGCATGGAGATAGGGGCGCCTTCTCAACACCGTGGGTTTCCTCCCGGCACTCCGCTTTCCTAGCTCTGCTAACGACCCCTACTCGCTAGCAAATTATTGAAATAAAATTAAACCATATGTTAGTCCCGAAATGACCTGGTTTGTGTTGAGTGGACGTTAAACCCCATTTCTCTCTCTCTCTCTCTCTCGTCCTATGCGACACAGGGAAATTATGCTTGAAAATCTTAAGGAACTTTCTAGGTAGGTCCACACTTGGATCAAATCCAGGTCTCATGTTTTGGAAATGGTGTCAAACTCATTGAGTCAGCATGGTTCTCCACTTATATAAAAGAGAATATTATCAAAATTATAACTAAAGCTGTAAGAGAATTGTGATTTTCATGTAATAAAATTAAATGAATGGGGTTTAACATGCTATTGTTCTGCACTGGAGAATGAAGAAGGGCATGAAACAGTGTGCTATGGGCTAAGAGAGAAATTTTGTCCAACATGGTCTGCTGTAATATTGAATTAAACTATCAAGAGTTCTTTTACGGGCATGCCAACATGTTCATAGCACCTCGCATTTACATACCATCCAAACGACTAGACACCTTCACTGTCTTTACCATGCCCTCCTTCTTGCACAACTGATGTTGCTTAATAGTCTACCTGGTGCTAATTGGAGATAATGTTAGTATGATGAATTGTTGAATTTCTCATTTGTATATAATTTATTTCCAGGTTTGATAATTATTCTGCCAATGTTATGGTAGATGGTAAACCTATTAATCTAGGATTATGGGATACAGCAGGACAAGAAGATTATGATAGATTAAGACCATTATCTTATCCTCAAACAGTAGGTGTTTATTTTGTCAGTAGATTCAAATTGTGCTGTATGTGTAACAAACCAGTGATTGTATTCCATGTTTATATTGTGCACAATCGCTGAAGATAAGACTCTAATTTAGACATACATTTTGCTAGACCTAAAGCTACCTATTGCAATCTTTCTTTAGGCATTAATCATCTTATCCAGACCAACTCTTGATGCCATCGTTAGTCATATTTAGTTGATTTTAATATGTTTTGTGATAAATAAAATACATCTGTATAACTGGATAATCCAGACTTTGTTATTATCGTAATACGGTACCGGTAGCAATGACGATGCTTATATCTAGGTTCAGAGTAAAGCAATTTGACTGAGATTTTGAGCATATTCTATTTTCATTATCAATTTTTATATGCTCGCATGGAAATATGGTTTTATATTGCAGTCGCCCCCGTCCGTCCATTATCCACAATTTCTTGTGAACACTCTATAGACTTCTTTTATCATCTGATTGTTTTGAAATTGATATGTTGTTGACATCATTTATATTTAATTACATGTATGTCTAGAGTTATGCCCTTTGTTGAACCTTGTAAACGCTCTAACAACAAAAGTTATCATACGATCTGTATGAAATTTTTATGCATCATTTATATTGGTGAAACGATGAAGCTTTTTGAATTTCAACAATTTCTGTTAATTATGTCTAGAATCTAGTCTGTTATTGTTCATCTTATCTTCAACATTTAGAAGTTAGAATTTGACCTGTTGTCAGTTATATTTTCTAGTCCTGACTGACTGCCAGTGATATTGAACAGCTGCAGTACTTACCTGTCAGTCAATTTTACATGCCATAAAATTAAAATTTAACTGTAAATTACAGTAAATACCTACAGTTAGTTAAATTTATAGTTTATGTGTAAAATAACTCAAAAATATATAAATTGTGTTATATAGCATTGCTCAAAATGTATTTTTATACGCCCACATTTTTATGTGGACGTATATTGTCGTCGCCCCTGTTCGTCCGTCCACAATTGTTTGTGAACAGTCTACAGGTCACAATTTTTATCCGATTTCAATGAAACTTAAAATATAGGTTTATCACCCTAAGATCTCGGTTCCTTTCGATATTGGCATGTATCGGACTGTAACTTCATGGGTTATGGCCCCTGATTGTACGAAAAATCATGTTTTTTAGCTTGTGAACAGTGTAGAGGTCACAATTTTGAACCGATTTGGATGAAACTTGAAATGCATGTTTATAACCCAAAGATCTTGGTTCCTTTCGATATTTGCGCCAATCGGATCGTAACTTCCTGAATTATGGCCCCTGATTGTTCGAAAAATCGACCTATTTAGCTTGTGGTCCCTCTGGAGGTCAAAATTGTTATCCGATTTAAAAAACCGTTTGATTATATTACCGTTGCATGGTTATGGAGGTTGTGTTCGAATTTCGTGGAAATCGGACCAAAATTGACGGACAAAATGGCCGCCGTTTGTACGCGAATAGTGTGAAAATATGTTATATCAAGGTTGTGGAGCTTATAGAGGTCACAATTTTGAACCAATTTTGATGAAACTTGACATGTATGTTTATGGCCCCTGATTGTCCGAAAAATTGCTCTTTTTAGCTTGTGGTCCCTCTGGAGGTCAAAATTGTTATCCAATTTAAAAAAACGTTTGATTATATCACCGTTCCTTGGTTATGAAGGATCTGTTTGAATTTCATGAAAATCGGACTAGAATTGACGGACAAAATGGCTGCCGTTTGTACACGAGTAGTGTGAAAATATGTTATATCAAGGTTGTGGACCCTATAGAGGTCACAATTTTGAATCGATTTTGATGAAACTTGACATGTATGTTTATAACCCAAAGATCTTGGTTCCCTGCGATATTTGCGCCCATCGGATCGTAACTTCCTGAATTATGGCCCCTGACTGTCCGAAAAATTGCCCTTTTTAGCTTGTGGTCCCTCTGGAGGTAAAAATTGTTATCGGATTTAAAAAAACGTTTGATTATATCACCGTTCCATGGTTCTGAAGGTTGAGTTCGAAATTCGTGAAAATCGGACCAAAATTGACGGACAAAATGGCTGCCATTTGTACGCATATAGTGTGAAAATACATGTAGGTTATATCAAAGTTGTGGACCTTATAAAGGTCACAGTTTTGAACCAATTTTGATGAAACTTGACATGTATGTTTATAACCCAAAGATCTTGGTTCCTTTCGATATTTGCGCACATCGGATCGTAACTTCCTGAATTATGGCCCCTGATGGTCCAAAAAATCGCCCTTTTTAGCTTGTGGTCCCTCTGGAGGTCAAAATTGTTATCCGATTTAAAACAACGTTTGATTATGTCACCATTCCATGGTTATGAAGGTTGAATTTGAATTTTGTGAAAATCGGACCAAAATTGACGGACAAAATGGCCGCCGTTTGTACGCGAATAGTGTGAAAATATGTTATATCAAGGTTGTTGACCTTGTAGAGGTCACAATTTTGAATCGATTTTGATGAAACTTGACATGTATGTTTATAACCCAAAGATCTTGGTTCCTTTCGATATTTGCGCCCATCGGGTCATTACTTCCTGAATTATGTCCCCTGATTGTAGGAAAAATCACCCTTTTTAGCTTGAGGTCTCTCTGGAGGTCACAATTATTATCTGATTTTAAAAAAAAAAATTTGATTATAAAAACCAAACAAATTCTAATGATTTTCTGATAATTCTTTAATATGCGACAACTCTTGTTGACAGCCCGGACGATTTGGCTGCTGTGTGGGCGTATGTTTCGTTGCCTGGCAACCTATTTTTACATTAATTTATGATGTATTATTTTTTTCCAGGATGTATTCCTTATATGTTTTTCCCTTATCAGTCCAGCCAGTTTTGAAAACGTCCGAGCAAAGGTTTGTAAAATCTAAATTACTTGTAATCTAGAGGTAACCACCTGGGCTATTATAAATGTGGGAACCCTTGCAAAACATAAACGTTGTCCACTGACTACAAACACACAAAGTACATATTACTAGTGAATGGATTGTTATTGACAATGGAATGTATACATGTAGGATGTTTAGTGAAAACTGGATGTAGATATCAGAGGCGGATCCAGGATTTTCAGAAAGAGGGGGTGTGCTGCACCCAATTGGGAGTGCAAAGCCCAGAACAGTGATTTTTGAGTGGAAAAAATGCCCACAGGGACTAATTTCATACTAGTACATTAAATTAGGATTTCCAACCTTTGTTCTCCTTTCTCGCGAGAATATATGGAGCTAAAAATTGTTTGCCACCAGCAAAAATAGAGGGGGTGTGCGCCGGGTGCACCCCCCTATAGATCCGCGCTTGGATATCCTAGGAGAGAATGGATCTAACCCACAAAAGCATTATATAGTGAAGTACCGTCCTACCTAACCGACGCCCAGCATTATAGTAAAAAAAATACATGTAGATGTACATGTAGAGATCCTTTGACAGCATAACCCAAACTGATGTCTCCCATATGGCATTATAGTGAAAAATGGATAGAGAAAAGCACCGGCATTATAGTGAAAACTGGATTTTGATATTCTCAGACAGCACGGCCCTGTCCCTAACCCGAAAAATGGATGTAGAAATTAATTTTTGAAATAATAACTATGAATTCTTTTTGCGTTCTAGTGGTTTCCTGAAGTAAGTCATCACTGTCCCCAGACACCCATTATATTGGTAGGAACCAAGCTCGATCTGAGAGAAGATAAAGAAACTATTGAAAAACTGAAAGAAAAGAAACTATCACCTATAACCTATCCACAAGGCCTTGCTATGGCTAAAGAAATTGGTGCAGTCAAGTACTTAGAGTGCTCTGCTCTCACACAAAAAGGTCTTAAGAACGTGTTTGATGAAGCAATTCGAGCAGTTCTATGCCCAAAGCCCAAACCCCCAAAGAAGAAACTCTGTGAAATTTTGTAAATTTATATTTTCTGTTGAACTGGTTTGTTGAATATACAGAGCCGTGAATAAAAAGCTGATTAAAAAAAAATTCTTAAAAAATAATAAAACGTAAGAGAAAATGGACTACGAAAAAAAAAACGGAACTTTAAAAAAAGACTTGTATTCTATCGTAAACATGAGTTTAAGCTGTTTGTTATCATTTGTTGTCAAATGAATACATTTAATTAATTTAAAACCACTTTATGTTTTTTAAAGAACATGTTAAGTTTCTATAAATAAACTGGATTAAAATAATCATTAAGTTACTCATAACCCGTTCAGATTTGATCTTTGGAGAAATCATTTTTAAGGAAGTATTTTACTATTTTCATTGTAATAGTACTGCTTAAAATTTGCTTATAATTTATAATGGATAGATTTTTAACAGAAAATTCAGCATTATTAAATAATCTTATCATACATACATGTACATGCGACCAATTTAACAGAAATTCCTAAAATTAGTGCACATTTATTGTTCCATCTTGAAAAATGAACAGAAAGTTATATAATTTCCTTTGTTTCTGTTACAATCTGAGTTACCTCCCTTTGTTTTGTAACTTGATGAATTAATATTTGCAGCATTTTATTTATCTAATGTGTACTTTTGCTAAAATTTTGAGAACAGCAAGGTGCTTATTTGGTTGCGATATTTAATTTGAATGGTACTGCTACCAGTGGACTTTGTTATTTGTTGTGTGTGTGTGTGTGCTGGTCACAAGTAATAACAATAACCTAGAATACTGAATGCAGGGTTTTATTTTTCACCAAAGATTCAAATATATTTTTTGATTTCATTACCGTGATTTTCAAAACATTTTATAGATAAAGGAGATAGACTCGTTGATTTGGCTTCTGCTTTCGTTTATTATATTGTGCAAATTTGTTTGTGAGATGAAAATCTGTCTT
The DNA here is from genome assembly GCA_036850965.1 of Patella caerulea. Taxonomy (NCBI): domain Eukaryota; kingdom Metazoa; phylum Mollusca; class Gastropoda; family Patellidae; genus Patella; species Patella caerulea. Next base: position 25,442,057 of record JAZGQO010000014.1, on the reverse strand, counting down.
AATTCAATATTTTAATGATAAAGGAACAAATTGATACAAAAAATTCTGTGTTTAACATTCGTTTGTAAAATTTACTGAACAACTGTTTCCACTAAATCCAGACCTCAGACTAATGGGAGGGGGATATTGTCTGTTAGGTGCCAATGATTGGTCATATAAAACGAAAGGTAGATGAGATCTTACCTCAGGTGGTTTTATCCCCACAAATATTTATTGTATTGCATTAGTCATTGCTAATTATTGAGGGGCAAAAGCCAGTATCTACGGGCTAGCTTAATCTAGTGAAGTAAAAAAAGATCATTTGGGTAACTTAATTTATTTCAACCTTGTTTGTAGATTTTATTTTCTGATCTTAATTTAGATTAGCTTTCTGTTTGCTCTTGTGGACACCAGATAGATATTGCTAAAGTTTATTTTGGAGGGATTATATATTGTAATATATACATTTATAATATTTCTTGTAAAATAGTAGTGATTAGTCATTTATTATCAGTTTCTTTCATTTTCCGCATTTTATTTTATCTAATTATTCTGATTTTTTTTTTTTCAATTATTTAACTATCAGATAAAATTGTTTATAAAGATTAATTAATTCTTTTGTATATATGAGAAAAATTTCAACTATTTAGCTTTAACATTATTAGACATTTATCGCATTTCATATGTAATTGTACCCATACTACCATAGCTAATTTTTACCTTAAACTTTCTTGGATGGTGTTGCCTTTTTTCAGAACGGTTTGATCAGGCAAGTTGGAGAGGTCATTTCCATAATGGAACCTTCGTCTATCAGAAGTTAAGGTTATGGTTATGGTTACCTGCGCCCCAACATATTTCCCTAATGTTGAATGGATGTTATACCCCATTGCGCTCTCTCTCCGTCCTGCCCAAAGTGTCTGCAAATCGACTTCCCTTGTCTTGGATTTATTTTATAAAATATACAGTTCTATTATTTTGATAGTTGTCAGGGGCTGTAACTTCTGTATTAGTTAAATATTATAAGGGTAAGAGAGTTATATTTGCTCCAGTATTCTTTATTACAATATTGCTCTACATAAACAAAGAGAATCACTTTCTTTTAACCAATTAAAAATCTTCCCTTACAGATGTGCATAAATGCACACTCATATTGAAATGAGTGCACCTAGGAAATTAATGTGCATACAAATCCTAGGCCATATTGAAATATTCTGGTTCTGAGACGCCGCAGCCATTGTAATTTATTTTACTTATACATAAAATCGATGTTAATTGCCAATACAATTTTACCAGATGTGAGAAAAAACGTGGCAAGATTATCTTGAAACAAATTTGAAGTTTACCCTGCACATATTCTATTGTCACAGGAAATCAATTTGCATTAAATATTTTTGAGCTTACATTTAATTAAACATTTCAAGAAACATTTTTGAAAGATGAAAAGAAATCGATTGCAAATGAATACAAAGGGATATAACTCTTATTTTACTGCAGTCGACTTATTTATGCAGTAGTCTTCATTATTACTTTCTGATTTTTGTCTTTAAAAAATTTTAAAAACTGTGATGGAGATAAAAAAAAATATAGGTTTAAGATTGGTTATGAGTTTAGGATACCTGTGCTCATGATTTTTAAAAGTAGAGTTTTTAGGGGCCAATTCCAGATTAATAAAACTTAGATGTATTTTTATATTATTTGTAACTGCTCCTGGGGTATAGGTATGCTTCTCCATAATGATATGTAAAGACAATTATCAAATAATGTTGATTGTTGTAGGTCGGGCTTCCAAGTAGATTGACAAACCACAGGAACATTGATATAAGTTAACAAGCTATGTGGTACTGTCATGTGATCATTTCTATTACAATATTGTAAATCTCTTAAAATAGCTTTCTCCCTTATCTATGGTTATATAATTGTACATGATCCATTTTTTTCTTCTTATTGCAACTTTTGTATGTATAGAAATATGCTTCTATTAAATAAAAAAAGCATAAAAAGTAATATTGGTTATTAGTTCTTTTCACTGATTAAAAGTCTCCTTTATATATGGACTCCATTCAACCCTGTACATATGCTGCAGCCATCAAGGTTTTAAACCCTAACTTGAACCTTAACCTCATGGATTGCCTGCCTCCAGTTTCCTCCCACAGCTAAATTATTGAATGAAATTGAACCATGTTTGTCTCGAGATTGGCCTAGTTTGCGTTGAGTGATCGTTTAACCACAATTCCCACCCCTCTCTTCAAACCCAAACAATTGCCACAGGTTAGCACCAGTATAAAATCTGTGACCAACATGTCAGTCCATTTGTGAGCTGGTCCCACAAAACCAGACCGATGGTCATTTTTATAAAAAAAAAAATAGAGCTGACACCATACTTGAATAGTCCACAGCTAAGCTTTACAAAAATACAATTCTTTTTAAATTTGTCGTATCATCTGGGGTTGAGTACAGCTCATTAATAGTAACAAGAAGGAATACAGTTTATGCTTTTGTGCCCGTAGTACAAAATGAAGTTATGCAACAAGTGTCTGGTTTCGTGGGAGCCGGTCACATTTTCATAAGAGCAAAAATTTAAGCAGACAGCAGAACATGTGACACAACTGAAAGTGTATATAATTTAGTATTGTTCAAAACAGACACAGCTCTTGGATCAAATTACACATCTTGAAATGAAAATCAAGACTGAGCAACCTTGACTACAGGAAGATACTTTCCTCCAATTATTTCCATTCATAAATACACAAAAACCAGCAAAATAAGCTAAACTCGGATCTTTTTCCAATTTTATCATCTCATTCAAAACATGTACAATAAAATTACTCAATGCACACAGTGTTTATATATTAGAAAGAGTTCTCTTCACAGATAGCACTTGGAACTGCTGTACATTTACATCTTCCTTGATGGGTATTTATGGCAACTAACAAATCTGCAGAAAAAAAAAACATTATCTGAAAAATCTTGGTTGTTGCTTTTACACTTTCAAAAATCTGAAATTGCAGCTATAATCTGTTTGAAATATAACATCTGTATCTGTACTGCACAAATGTTTGGTATTTTTGCCAGTAATTTATATTTGAGTTCAAAATACAAATACCAAATGCTATATTCTAATTTTAGTTCATGTGAATAAAATATACATTAGACAAAAAACAAAATGACGAAAAGGTGAATGGTGAAGGATTTTTACCCCATAAATAAAACAAAACATATGTTCTACCTATAACAGGAATGATTTCAGAATGATGAAATGGGACATTTTGGGCCGATTTAAAAATATCATACACAATAGTTCATATATTTCATTAAATACATGTATAATATGTTTGTATTTTCCCCAGAAATTGTGTAATCTGTTCTGGCCAGTTCTGGGAAATGGGCATTTACTTGTTCTGCTACACCTTTACTGTTTGCTCTGCCCTTGGTTTCATTTGAATTTATCCTTCATTGTCTAAAAGATCAAACTAAAATAACACATACCTTGACTATAAAATATCTAGGTAAAGTTTGTCTTAATCAAATATATCTTCTTTATCAGCTATATACTGTATTATTTCTTTAGGTCGCATTAATCTTTCCGAGTCTGCATCTGGAATTTCAAAACCTGAAACAAAAATAGGAATGCTGATTGAATATACCTACATATAATGAAAATAAATATTTAGATGTCTAATGATCGAGTCAACAATGTCCAGGCACAATTCAATAGCATAATCTATGTCAGAATGTTTCTAATTAGCAAACTTACTATAAGAGGTTAAAGTGCATACACAGTTTCACACCTGAATGGTTTACAAAATATTTTCTACAAACAAACTAGTGATGCAAGCATGGACTGGCAGATTCCATTTCATTATCCTTCTCCCTGTCTGGCAAAATGAAGACTGTTAAGAACAAATTTCTACTCACCGAATTCATCTTCCATTGCCATAATTATTTCAACTTGATCCAAACTATCTAATCCCAAATCATTCATAAAATGACTGTCTAAAGTTAACTGAAATAAAAACAATATAACATGTAATTAAAAAAAAAATTGAAACTTTGTGAAAAAAAAAATGTCATATAAGCTCCAACCAAAAAATATAAGACACTCAAATAATTTTATAGAGAATTTCCTTTGGTTGACATCTGTGTCAAGTTAATTAGATGAAATTGTAGGTGATATTTTTTTTATCTCAGAGTAATATATTAATTAAAAATATGTTGTATAAAAAAAGAAAATCTATGACAGACAACAGAGGAATTATGCCTGAGTCTGAAATTGTGCCGAGAATGTATGTGACAGATGCCTTATTTCCAGACATGTATCTCCAAGTTGGACAAAATATTAATAAATTGTCATGTAAAAATATATGCAGAATACTGAACAGCAGACCTGTGAAATCACAAAACACCAAGATCTATAACAATGATGAATAGTGAAATGTCACCATTAGAAGAATAGATGCATTGCCAAGTTTTTACTATTTTACAGTTTCCGTTTTGCTGACCAACTGGGAAAACATGTATTAACTTAAAATATGACGAAGGTCACTATAAATGAAGTGTAGTACCTTTTCTGCATTGATTTTATCATAAAGTTTCAGAACCAGTAAAACCCTTTTTTCAATCAATTCTAAATTGAGCGGAGGTTTTTCACTGTACTTTCTCACTAAGGATTGCAATAATGTGGTCTGAAAAGGAAATGAGCTATAATAAAATTCTAATAAAGCAAATCCACACTCGGATGATTAAAACAGGCTTAGGCTATCTGGAAACCGTTCACAATATTGATATTTTTTTTTTTTGTCAACATCTTTTTGTAATTCTTTATAATGGCCAATCAAGATACTTCAGCATTCCCTTTTGGCGCTTTAAAAGAAATAAATGTGCTTATCGTATGTCATACAGATTTGTGGAGTTTGTAATACTATGCCAGAAAATGGTTGCTTGATTGCTAGGGGGATAGTAGTAGTAGTTAGTACCCATTTCTAATATACATAACATAAGCCTGTTTTTCCTCATCAGAGTTTAATTATCTGATAGTTTCTGTACCTTTTCAGCATTAATCTTATCATATATTCTGATGACCTGAATCACCCTATCTTGTATTTCCTCAATTAAAGGCTTTGTCACATAATTTCTAACAGCCAAAACTGATGGAAATAAAATCTAAAATAACCAATTACAAAGAGCAACTCATTAATATGCAAAGTAGACTACTGTCTTAATTCTCGATTGAAAAATATCTGCACTGCATGATTTTGGAAAACAATTTTGCATGTGAAAAACGGAAGCAGGCACCGTACTCTAGGCTACATGTACTTTGCAACATTGATTACAAATACAATTCACAATGTTTGTGCTTTTCCCAAAAAGGGCTTTAATTCTAAGATATTTATCATACTGATTGCATGGTAGAATATTTTTTAATATTTTGATTATCTATACATTCACATTCAAATCAAGCAAAATCTTATGGTTGGCCTATCACCGGTAATTATCTACACAAATATTTTTTTCCTTCAAATTCCAATAATGAGGTCTATCTAAATGACTCGACTAGTACACTTCTGGTAATAAAATAATATAGAGAAAATCCTTGCAATGCAATAATGTAATTACTGGAACTAGATCTAGATCTACATTTACATGACATAAGCCATGAGAAGATGAATTTGTTTTTGATAAACTTTTCAAGGGCACGTGCGTGTCTACCGATGATATACCTTTGATAAAAAGGATGAGGGCTTAGTTTTTAGAGCTAATCTGTCCGTACGATGTCTGTTGTGAAATAATGCAGCGGCACTGACTCTTGGAAGTGTCGTTCGAAGTGTCACCGCTGCTATGCAGCTGAGTGACTTCATATTCCTTAAAACTACAGCCATGTTGTTGAAGAGAGTGAATCCCACAGTTCATTGCGAGGGGGCACCTGCTAAAGGGAAGTAACTCTCATTAACGGGCTTCCGAAAGCCAAGTTTTATTTCCTAAACTTAGTTTAGTTCTAAACTAACGATAATTTTTACTGTCATAATTATGTATTGATGTAGAATTTTAGGTAATATCTATAGAGAATTATTCTTTTTTAACAAAACAGACGTAATTCAATAGAACACAATACAGTGTCATAACCGTATTCAAGCACGGTACATCAGTGATATTATCCAGTACAAATTAATTAAAGGGAAAGTCAGCTTTCGGCAGGCGCTTAACCTCCAGCGCAGGCTTACCACGAATCTCTGCCGTGGCTGCCTTAAAAGTGACCAAAGAAGATAGATTTGCTTGTTAGTTTGACAGTTTGACTGTATTTTAAATGGTACAGATGACGCACATTTCTTTTTCTTCTCTAGGCTAGATTTTATTGTATCATAATGACATAACAACACCCATTGCAGGCTGCATACAATTCTAATACATGACATGACATGACATGACATGACATAGGAACATGAAATAAATAGCAATATAGGCTACATAAATGAAATAAAGGTTCGTGTTAAAAGTGAATGACATATAAGAAACATAAGATAAATAGCAATATACATACTTATGCATTTATATACTTCAATCCTTTTATTGATTTGGTTTTGAACTAGGCCTACTTCTGATACATTTAACTATGTGGTTACTTGTGTAGCGGAATTTATACAACAATATGCTTGCATTCGTAATTCTTGCAACATATAATAGATCATGACTCATGCTGACACTATACAATTATTTCTTTGGGTTGCATTCCCAGTTGTTTTCAAATATGAGTGAAGTCTGTGTCACCACAGGCCCGGGACTGTACAGCGCAGTGGACGCTTACGGCTAGCCCCCGGATCCATTCACTCTCTTTGATTTGTTTATGTTTGTGGTCTTTGAGTATGATGTCTTGTCCATATATTTGTTTTTGTGTAAAATTGTGTGTGGTGCAACCCTCCTGCACTTACTATTAGCCTATACATTTATGAGAGTATGAAAAATGAAATCCAGGTTCGTGTTCAAAGTGAAAATATGTATCAGAGTCATTATTTCAAGATATATAGTATAGATGTTAAAAAATGGAAATACAATGTGAAGGTTGTCTTGCAATACCTTATCAGGTCGAGGCTTGATTTCTACGTTGAAATGCTTTATATACATAATGACATACACTAACAGAGACTGAAGGGGGAGGGTCAAATAGATTTTCAAACGTTATGGCAACTTATGGCCACATGTCACTGAAAGTAGCAGAAAAAATATTTAGCCTGAGAGATTCATAGTGTGGACATCCAATCAAAAATTGAAATTTGGTTTCTGCCTCAAATCAGTAGGGACGTTCTTGTACCGGCCCCTCTCTATTTCTAGTTTATGGGAACTCAAACGTAGTGCGGTCATATAGCCGACTTGAAGTTTTTATTGTTCACATGAAGCAAATAATTAGCTGAATAGTTTGTAGTAGGTAGGTTGATAAATATCTATTTGAATTGGGAAGATACCTAGTTCAGCCAGTGATCCGATATTTGAAGATTTTTTAGGTTGGAGTAAAAAAGATTTGCCAGTTTTTATTGTGATTTTATTATGCCAGGGCTGGCCACGAATAAATTGATGGCGAGCAGATGACTGCTCTCGCAAATATAGGTTTGGGCGAGCAGGGCGAGCAATAAAAATTGCTCACGTAAAATGTTGCTTGCGTGAGCACACATTTTCTAAAATTGTTTCAATTTAAAATCAATCTGTTGCCTGGATACTTTTGTTAAATTAAATAATGAAAATGCTGTTTAAAGTTTGTTATTTATTAATTATTTTTTTTTCAATTCTTTATTTACATCATACATGTAGTACTATTACTATGAGTTGGCACTAGTATAACAAAACAACAAAATAAACGATTGAGCGCCAAAATTGCTATTCCTGGCACAGAGTTTGCAGTAAACATGTGTGACCATCGCTTTTCTGTTTTTGACAAGTCATAGGCCTACTCTTTTTTTTTTATAATCAATTTCCGTACGGATTTCTTCACCCCACGACATAAATGTGGATAGGTAGGGCAATCAGGTTTCCTTTAGCCAATTATTACACTTAGATTTAAAATTATACGACTGCACAATGGAATAAAAGTCGAAGTTCTGATAAAATAAGAAATACCGATAATTATAAGTTTGAAACGTGTTCATTTAGCGTGAAATGCCAAATCATCCGGATGTAAACATTCTTTACTTTAGACTCGATTATCACGCGTTTGTTACTGGTCTTCGTAGGAAAACCAGTCATGACGTTCAGGTATAAAGTGTATTTTTAGTAACACGACTCATTAGCCAATCAAATTTAAGGACGAAATGCCGCGTGCAGCATGTTGAATGTCAGTTTGACAGACGAATTTATGACGTTATTGACATTGTTGGATTAGTTTGGGCAATAAACTCGTCAATATTTTGATTATTTTTACAGGTTTTTCCTAAACATTTGCGCGAGCAACGAATAGCTCGCGTAAATCTACCTTTACGCGAGCACAGCGCGAGCGCGAGCAACTGCTCGCGTCTCGTGGCAAGCCCTGTTATGCTCCACATAGTTCCATCTGTGTAAATTCACATTTCTGCTATTTGCTATTTGCGACCCCCATACATCACAGGCATACTTAGCTATTTGTTTCACTACTGCTTCATACAGTTTTATAAGTACTTCAGTTGGCAGATGATCATTTGTGCACACTTTCTGATGGATACCAAACCATGCCCTCCTAGCCTTTTTACTTAATTCATTTATCGCACTTTTGAATGATGCATTATTTGATATATAGACTCCCAAATATAGATATTCATCAGTAGTTTGGAGCAGTTGATTGTTAGAAAAGAATTTCACCTGGGATTTGTATTTCAGACTTTTCTTATTGTTATAAAAAAGCATTACTTTCGGTTTAGCTGAATCAATATTAAGTTTCCAATCAGTGCAAAAAGAATTGAGACACTCAAGACAATTTTGAAGACCAACAGATGATGTTGATAACAGAAAATGAGATATTTCTGCAAAAAGAAAATGAGATATTTCATGCTTTCCAAATTTAAATTAGACGTATTTAAGCAAGTTTGCAGGTCATTAAGATATATTTTGAATAGGGTTGGGCTAAGCACACAGCCTTGTTTCACACCCAAGGACGATTCTATATTATTTGATAGACCATCCAAGGTTTTCACAGTATAAGAAGTATAGTTATACAGAGATTTGATTAGATTGAAAACTTTACCATTGATATTATGCTTAAGTAATTTTAGCAATAAGCCCTTTCTCCTAATGGATATTATCGGCTTTGGCCTCTCTCCCAAAGCCGATAAATATCCTTTACTTATACTTATAGTAAATAGGCTGTGTTGAGACTTGAGATTATATTTATTTGAAGAATTATGAATGTACTTTAAATTATGAGCTAATATAATTTAATAGTCCATAAAATGAAATAATATTCATTGTACACACATGAATTAGCTAGGCCTCAGATTTATCAGTGGCCTTGTAGATCAATATATAAACAGCAATGCAAGATTTATCACTTATTTAAAACAGTACATATAAATGAATATCACAAGACTAAACATTAAGGCCAAGGTCCAAACAACATTAAAACATCACTTCTTGAGAGGTCTTCGAGCATACCATTACCATGATACCTGTAGACTCCTGATCTAAACTCATTAAAGAAAATCTTGTAAAATACATAGAAACTATAATGTAAACTTCAAATGACTGATTAATTGTATGACCAATGTCCTTTTAACTACCAGAACTTTTGTTTTTTGGGTAAAACTGGTAGTTATACTCTTTCTGGCCTGCAATTCCACTTATCATTAGTTTAAAGTGTGTTATATTTTTCTATTTTTAGAAGATAAAAGATTACAAGTTGTATAATAATGGATAAATCAGTTAAGTCTAGATATGATGTGGTTATTATTGGAGCTGGTATATCTGGTTTAACAGCAGCTTATCATCTTCAGAAAAGAGATCCCAATGTACATTTGGTCATTCTAGAAGCCAAGGGTATGTCTAAAACTCTCATTTAAAAATTTTTGAGCATCACAGAACAATAATTTTTATTATCCTGCTTTGTATTTTTCCTTTAAATAGCCGTGGACTTATTGGTGGTGAAATGTACATTGCACATAATGCTCCTGGTGGATTGTCAAAGTGTTTATCAATCAAAAATATGTGGCAAAATTCTTCTCCTTTCTTCCATATTTCAAAATGCCAAGGTGGGGGTGGGGGGAGATGGTTAGCACATATGCATTGTATCATGAGGTCTGTCTATTTCTTTGTTATACTTGACAAGGAGTAGAGTCGTCTGTCCAAATTGTTTGGTTTTCTCCGGTCCTCCAGTTTTCTCTCATTAAACCATATGTTAGTCCTGAAATTAACTAGTTTGTGATGTTAAATCCCATTTCTCTCTCTCTAGTAATGTCAAAGAGGTCTCAGGGTTTTTTTTGAAGATGATCATAAATTCAGCAATGTTTTAGTAAATGTAAGGTTATTAAAAGGCACATTGTCTTCATTAGTCCAGTCAGTGCAGAATAGTAGAATTTTAAACCCCATTTCATTTCATTCCATTAAAGGCACAGCTGGTTTGATAACTTTTAATGTAATATACCTACTTCAAAAGTAAAAAAGATATATATGTACTATTTCTAACAGAGGTAAATTTAAATTTAAAACGGCCATAATCTTAACATATAAATTTGTTGTGCCTTTGATGAAGGGTATTCTTTATTACAGATCGAGTTGGAGGTAGAACTTTGACAGTACCTTTAAAAACTGCAAATGGAACAGATTATTGGGACATTGGAGGTCAGTGGGTTGGCAGGTACTTTTTGTAACTTTTCTTTTCTTAGGCTTCTTGCAATGAAATAATATGAGAAAATACAGCTTCACAGAATAAAAAAAGTACATAAATTGTGATGTGATATCGAAATAAACTATGAATTGCTGATCAATTGCTTTTTTTTCGGACAGTATCTAACTTTACACGTCTTAATACATGGAAAATTGTACTGGAGCACCAATTTATTGTTTAAATTTTAATAAGTTGCTAAATATTCTTTATATGTTGGTCAATAGCTTTATTTTGTTGTGTGGGATGACTATGTCTGCCGTTGTTGAAAATTCTATGTTAAAACTGAGTTCCACTTAATCTTTCCTTTTAAAACAAAAATTAAATCGTACTGGTATAGAAATTGTCACAAAGTGAAATAACACATCAAATGATTTGTTTTTTTTTCAAATATTTAAAAGTATATGAAGTTATATCTGGGCTTAATGGCATAACAAATAATAATATTTTATGTCTATTTTTCAACATTTCATATATGAGTATTGCAACATCACATGCATATACATCAGCCTTCATTATGTGTGACGGACTGTGACCTGTTTTGTGTCATTTAGTCAAGATTATCATACATGGAATTATAAGATTTGTAACGTTTTCAGATCACAACCCCACATAATGAATTTATTAAAGGAATTAGGTCTTGAAACATATCAGCAATATACTAATGGCACTAAATGTATGCAGCTGGGAGACTTCAAACCAAGAACATATAAATCGGACATTCCATCTTTATCAATCTTAGCATTGTTGGATTTAGAAAATTTTATATGGAAGGTATTTGATTTTTTCATTTATTTCTTCAAAAATGCAAGTTGATGTTGTATTAGAATAATTAAACCAGCAAAAAGACAAAAGCTGGATAAACAATTCCGTTATTTAAATAGTGCACAAAATAGCTAAACACTGTTACTTTAGTGCAGTGTTTCCCATCCTTGGTGATATGTGAAATCAAAGAGGTTCGTAGAACAACAGGGGGTAAGTGAGAGAAAATGATTGGCTGATTTCAGAGCCCAGTTAATGGTAATGGTCGTGATATGGAAAACTTGTCTGAAGAGAGTAAATGCCGAAGTAAGGATCTTCAGAGATTTGTAAAACTTTCCAATGGTGGCTGAGAGTGGAAAACCCTTCTTGCCTACTTTATATCAAATGGCACCTAGTTTTAGACGATAAATGAAATTGTTATTTATATTTTAGATTGAAAGAATGAGAAAAAAAGTCAGTTGTCACAATCCGTGGTCATGTCCAGATGCTGTTTATTGGGATTCAATTACTGTGGATACGTTTTGCAGACAAACTTTATGGACAAAAGGTATCATATAATATATTGATGTAATTCATAATGTAAAAGACCATTGTCTTTTGACAAAATGAGATATTTGTTTTGAAGAATTTTGAGAAGCAGTATATTTTATTCATATTATTGATAACATCTGTCACCATTGTGCTTGAGTCTTTCCCTGCAGAATTGTCCCAACATATATTACCCACCCTCTCTTGCCATTACACGAAATTTGCATACCTGTTTTTACAGTGAGTGTTTTTTATGTCTACTTCCACAATTAGTAGGGAGGGGTGGATGGCCAAATGGTCAGCGTGTGCGTGTTGTATCATAACGTCTGTCATTAAGTTAAGTGGCATGGTTTCGATTCCCGTTTGTATGTGACAAGGAGTAGGGTTGCCTGCTTAACCTCGCGGGTTTTTCTATAGGTCCTATTGTTTCCTCCCCTTGCTAGAACCTCTTCGGACAAGCAAATTATTGAAATAAAATTAAACCATATATATGTTAGTCCCAAAATGACCTAGTTTGTGTTGAGTGGAAATCAAACCCGATTTCTCTTCCTGTGTCCACAATCAGTGATATTGCAGATAAGAAGAATAAATTGCTTCATTTTTTTAGGAAATGTTTGTTAAACTTTCCATTTATAGCTTGTGGCCATTGTTTGATTATTTGGAGTTTCTTTATTTTATTAGATCTGTTATTAATAGATACTTTTTGTTTATAAATAGGTGCTTTTGATACACTTTATTCTGCTACCAGAGGAGTTTTAGGAATGGAACCATCCCAGGTGTCCTTGTTGTTTTTTCTTATGTACCTAGATGCCTCTGATGGCTTAAAAAATTTGACAGAAGCCACAGAATATGCTGCTCAGGAATATAAAATTAAGGTTATTTATTAAAATATCAAACTTTCATGATGATGTTCATGTGTTCATTATTATTCAGTGCTTATTTTCAAATCATCTGAGGTTTTACTTTAAAATACTTATCTTGTAGTCCACAGCATATTTTATATATAGGCCATCATCCTGTAGCATAGCTAGGGCAGAGTTCTGCCCCCCTGGTGTTACATATTAGTAACTGCCATTTTTGGTCTACGACATTACAGAGAAAATGTTTTGTCGGTCAGGTCAGTATGTTGGATGTGGCAGGATAAGGGAGTGGGAAGGTAAGCCAGTGAAACAAACCCAACCTATACCATTGAGATCACTGTATACATGCTTTATAGCTAATAATATGATAAAGCCTTCAAATGACGTCGCCTTAATACCAAACAGATGGTATGGAATCTGTCAATTTAACTGATCAAATGGTATTTCTGTATGGTATTGCTTCCGGCAATCAAAATAGAGTTGTCAGTTGGTTTTGATTTGATTTTATTACATAGGATGGAGCTCAACAGGTTTCATTGAGACTAGCAGATTGTATTGGTCGTGACAAGATAAAATTTAAACAGCCAGTTACAAGAATTATACAGGTATGTTAAATGATGTGTATAATTAGAATATTAACATTGGTGGTACCAGTATTTACTAGTAGGAGGAGATGAGGGAGCAGGAGTCTTGTGTCGAAATTTTCAAAATTTCTGACGGAAGTATAACAACAATCAATAGTATCAATCAGAAAGGGGGAAAATTGGCTCATCGAGCTTAGGCAGTTTTTGTGCCATCCAAATGACTAGATGCTGACCTTTGCTAGGCCTGACGCCAGCTCTGATGAAGAATGAAATACAGGGCATTTTCACTAAGAAGCAGCATTTTCGCTGACACTACATCAAATGTCATAATGCTAATCTTCATTAAACTGGTTGGTGGAAAAAAGTTTGACGTCAAACTACATTTCATTTCATTTTGTCTAGTGATTGAGTATTGCTTTGACTTTATTTTTTTCAGGATATTAATTCTGATACAATAAAAATTACTACACAGAGTGGTGATGAGTATATCAGTAATCATATTATTATGGCACTACCTCCGCCAGCATTAAGTAAGTCAAGTCTATAGATTATAACACAAGATATATTCTCATGCACCACAGAACTAAAAATCATAAATGCTTGATCTTGATTGATAAAGGCTAATCTCTTAAAAGACATATTGTTATAAAATCATATCAATTGTAAGGTGTAAAATAGTATACCGGCTCAAATAGCATTATTTTTCATTGCATTGTATTTTGCAAGTCTTACAACAGTCCCAGTAGCTTTCAGATAGCTTTGTCAAGTCTATAATAATTACCCTATCATCTGTTTACTTCAGTTCCAATTGAATTTGAACCAATATTGCCTATGGCTAAAGTGGAGGTCATGAGAAGAATGCCTAAAGGAAATATGTCGAAAGTTATAATAACATATCCTGAGGTAAATAAAATACTATAATTATTATAATATATACATATACAATGTGTGATCTATTGAATAATATACACCAATAATAATATTTTACTTTCAATAGTCCAAAATGACTTTCAAATTGTTTCACAAATTACAATCTATTGAAATTATTAGGGAGTAACTTTACATAGGCTGCGTGAAATGGTTCCTGTCTCCTGTCGTAAAAATCTATCTCTCCTAGCTGAATAGAAATTTGAATATAAGCTGCTTTTATGTAAGAACAATTTGAAAATCATAATATGCACATGAAAGGAATGAAGTTAATGTCTGGTCAATATTATTCTCAGGTTATTTTAAAGCTGCAGTACAGTTGTTTTTTTCTATTATTGATTGCACAATGCCAGGGTGGAAAGTTTTTCTTGAAAAGCTTATTTGAAACCAGGATTTTTCTCGGCTTGTGATGAGATTCGAACCCAGGAATCATCTTGTCTGTGGTGAGATTTGAACCCTGGATTCTTCTCGGCCTGTGATGAGATTCGAACCCTGGATATTCTGGTTGAGAGATCAGTGCTATTACACTCGACTACAAAAGCCCCATGTGCACATGAGGTTTAGATATATTTTGATTATGATTGTGCTTTTTGTTTTTAGCCATTTTGGAAGGTGCAAGGCTACTCTGGTGAAATAGTTAGTAATGGGGGTAAAAGTAATGTATCGGGATGTGATACTGGACCGTTATGTATAGTATTTGACGCTACAACACACAATGGTAACCCGGCATTAGTAGCTTTTATATCTGGTGACCAACTTGTGCAATATTCACATAAGACTGTAAGTTTATTCAGTTTCATTTCTTACATTTTTGAAAGACTTTTTCTTCATATCATTATCACGATTTAATATAATTCTTCATAGGCTTATAATAAGTGGTCTTATCGAAATTCAGAATATTGTGACCATATATTTTGGAGCTGTCCCCCGTTTAGGTTTCAAGATACAGCATTAAAGTCTCCTTTCTTAATCAAAACAGGGATTGGACATGTGGACCTCCTGGTTAGTGAGCCATCGCTGTAATCACATTGACAGCTTGATCTCTAAGAATTTTTAAACACTTCACTTGGTGAGATTAGGGCTTCAGTAAATTTCAAGGAGCTATCATTCATATTTTTTTCTTTATCTTTAAAGCTGTTTGGGCCATAGATTGTAATAGATTTTTAAAACTTGCATGGAGAGGTGTGTTAAGAATAATTTTAAATTAATTTTGATGGTGGTGGGCATCTAAAATGCTTGTCAAACGGTTGTTTATGTTTAGTATTCTGAGAAGTTGACTAATCTGTAAGGAATCGACTTATATATTGTTTTATTACATGCAGGCTGAAGTAAGACAGAAAGCTGTATTAAATCAACTATCAGTATTTTGGGGTGGTTCTGTGTTTGATTATATAGATTATATAGAACAAGACTGGAATCAGGAACCATATATTGTTGGGGCACCTGTCTGTTGTCTTACAACTGGTGCCATGAAATATTTTGTGGATGGAATCCGAAAACCTTTCCACAGGTAAATATACATATACCTTTAACTCAGGGGTGTCATTTCCAAATTTTACTAATCCATCTGTTTAATGGTACCTCATAAAAGATGATTTATAAACAAATATGATGTGTGGCTCCTGTTAAATCTTTTGTTTTGAACAAGATAATGTTTTGGTCTCGTTATTCCCTAAAGCTAAATTAGTTACAGGTGTCATATAGAAAGCAGAGTGTGCTAGATCAGTCTAGAACATCTAAACAAATCTCAGTTTTATTATACCTTTTATTGCTTTTTTCTATCATTCATATTGTGTATTTTTGGTAGAATACATTTTGCTGGAACTGAGTCTGCTACTATGTGGTGTGGTTATATGAGTGGGGCTGTTCAAGCTGGACTTCGAGCAGCAACAGAAATATTACAGAATATAAAACCAAGTCTTGTGACAAATGAAGATCTTGAAACATCTGGGATTGTGAGGCCCATTCCAACTAAAGCTTCTAAAAATAACCGAAATTGGTTAAGGATTTCTATTGGTCTTGGCAGTTTGTTAGTCCTTGGAATGACAGTTTTTAAAAAATATAAATTATAAAGACAATGAAATATTTCTAATAAGCAAGTCTGGAAAAAAGGCATCTGTCACAGACGTTGTCATGGTCAAACTCATGCTTTGATACCTGTCATTTTTTCTGGCACTGATTTGTGTTTTTTCTTAGTTGTACTGATATAAATGTCTGACACAAAGCTCAGATTGTCAGGTACTATTCCAGTAGTGCATGACATTTTGTGATTTTTGTCAAGTATTACAAAAAACGCCGTTTCCAGGCCTGCTAATAATTTATCTCCAAACATTTGAGTAATCATGACTAAAATTATTAAAACTAGTTCTTGCCAGAAAAGAGATTTCTTAGATATTGATCATAACATAATTTAAAAAAAGTTTTATCTTGCCCGGTATTTATGGGTTAAATTCATTCAATTTTATGCAGAGAATATTATTGTTAATGATTTGCAGTCTGTTTTTTTTTGTTTTTTTTTAAATCTACTTGTATAATATGTAAACTACACTTTGCCATATTTAATATTCAGTTTTTTGCCTCTTTAAATATAAACAACGAATGTACTTTGGGTTTTTGGACAGAAGAAACCAAAAGATATATTTGGCATTTAAAAGGAAAACCCCACAATTATTTAGCAGATAATGGCTGTTGTATGTATTTATAACCAAGATGCGAGCATACTGTGAGATTTTATAGTCGGTACTGAACTTGTTAATAATTTTTAACATGTATTTTTAAAGGCATTTTTTATTTGTTAATTCTATTTGTTAAATTCATTGACAATGATTTATTAATTATATCAAATATATTTTTTTTTACTCAACCATTTTGTCTTGTGAAATATGCTTATCGGTCATATATATATTTAGACCATAGTTCAGCAAGAATATCCATCAACAAACTATTTTGTCTAGTAGTTCAGCAAGAAATCTACCAACCATTTTGTCTAATAGTTAAGCAAGAAATCTATAACAGAGGCTGTTATAAATTGGATAATACATGTAGAGATAAATGCCTTTGCCAGGGCAAAATTATTCTCTAACACAGTGTAAACAGAGCCATCTATATATATTTGTGAATGTTGTCTGTTTGATGTTGGCGGCTACACTACCGGAGGCGGCTACACGATAGATGGCCCGGCAACAAAACATAGGTTCACAATCACAGCAGCTAAGTCGTCCAAGCAGTCGAAAAGGGTTGTGACATATTTATTCTTTTGTAGTAATGGGAGCAATAACAAGACACGGATATCAATTAAATGGGATTCTTCGTGTCACTAATGTTAACAACATATATAAATTTCAAAATGATCTGATAATAAATGTAGTCTGCGGATGGAGGCGACGGAAATATACAACGCCATTTCCATGTGGGCGTATTGTCAAAATCTTAAAATTCAGACCAGAACCCTCTATCTTTTCGAGAAGACGGAAAATAATTTCTAACAATTTATTGGCACTTGATGAAAATTACATCAGATTTAAATCAGAAGTATATATATAATATATATATATATATATAAGTAAGTACTATAATATATGTATGAAACAAGAGAAAATAACAGTAGAATGTTATAACAACCATCATCTTAAATACAAGTATAATATATTAAATAGATTTAAATAATGTCCATGTGATATGTATTATTATCATCATCATCAATTAAATCACAAGCACTGTTATTCTTTAATTTATATCACAACTCTTGTCTATATATAACATTAATTCATGATGAATTGATGAGAGTTGATTAATAGGTTTACTCATAGGTATCATTGCTTCAAAAATCACACTGGACAGATTAAACTTTCTGGCCATAGTGCAACATAAGTTGCAATTTATCTACAACCAATTAATAACACAACTTGGACATGGATGGGAGTTGATTAATAGATATACTCATCAACATATTGTCGTTTCAAAAATCAATTAGGGACAATTTCAAAATCACATACAGTAGAAACATTTTCAAAAATCACATGGGAAAGTTTTAAAAATTGGACAGGTTAAACTTTCTGGTGCAACAGATGTTGCAATTTATCTACAACCAAGGAAATTACATGACCCATGGACAATTCATAAAATGTAAACTTTGTTCATCTTCTAGTTATTTATATTTATAAATTCAAATGAAATATTTGTTCATAAATTTCAACTTCTAGTTATTTATATTGAAAAATTGGTGTTCATAAATTGCTAACTACGGTAATCCAGTTATCGATGTATATATTGGACACTAAAAATGAGCAATGGTCATAGATTCAATGATACAATTTACGGATTATAATGAGGTAATAGATATATTATGATTAAATAAGAGAAAACCTGTACAGTTTCTTCAAATACAATAACATTATACATGGATTTTTTTTTATATCAATATTACCGGAACCAGCAGAATATTCATTTCTGTACTATATATTTAACCAATAGCAGGCATGTTCATAGATACAAGCGGGTAAATTGTTTATATTATGCGATTAGATATATCGGTACCATATTTATCAGATGTCTTTAGTCTTTAAAAAATCTCATCTGTTAAGAAAATTCTCAAATTTTGATATACATGTACCAGTAAGTGAATTATAGGGCTTTCACTTCAGAATTTGGCCAGCTATTTAATTTTTTGCCAGTTTTATTTTACCCCGGGTCAGCAAGATATTTTCCTGAAGAATATGCCCATTTTTAGCATTATTTCAAGTTTTAATATATTTCCAAGTGGTTTTTAACATACTAACTATAAATTTAACAGTATTTATTGAATTATAATGTAACATTATTTCAAATTCTATGGCAGGTAAGTTCTCTATGCCACACATCTGTCAAGACTGGCAAATATGTCTATAAAGAAAGCCCATTATCAGTTCTAATAGATAAGAATTTAACAAGCTTATACAAGACATTTGATAAATATAATACCTGGAAGACAAGCATATTTATTATTTCCTAATATTCATCATTATTTACATTATAATCTCTTCTTGTATAAATGAAAATATAAGTTAATAAAATTGCTTGTATGGGTAATATCAAAACCAAATTAAAATTCTACATATTTTGAGAAATTTCTATTAAGATAACTAGGAGCATACATTATAATATACATGTATATATATATATATAACCTGGGTATGTGTTTACTACAAATTATTGGGAAATTGTGACAATAAATTTAGACATTGTTTCTGATCACAGATATAAAGTAATCACATTGGTCTAATTGATTACGTTCACTGACTGCAGATCTATAGCATAAAAAAATTTTCTTTCATGATTGAAAAGGAAATCACTGAATATAACAACAATATATATGTCCACAGATGGTGTTTCTCTAGTAAAAATAATATCTTCATTAACCAGATATTTTGTACTTGTTATTATTTTAGGGCATGAAAAGGATATGCGTGATCTCATTAAAGAATGTCAGTTCACAGACTGTACATAATGTCTTCTTTAACCAGATATCTTTTATTTGTTATTATTTTGGGGAATGCAAACGAAATGGTTGCATTTGTCATAATGATTAAAGCACATCATATTTTTTTTTTATTAATCTAAATGTGCCATTTTTTTTAGAAGTGTTGTTAATAATATCATGATGAATTTGAAATGCATTTTACAGATACAATAAACAAGTGCTATGGTAGAAGACGAAGAGTGCTGAACTGTAAATAACACAAGAAATTTAATGACTAGGTTATCATAAGATTCTTAGAACTAAAAATAAATATCGGCACCAAATTAAACAATCTAAAGAAAAATTGCACTTTTCTATTCTATTCAATATTTAGCATGCTCAAATTTAAAATGTAGAAGTATACATGGTACAGTACAATAATAGCCAATTATTGAAACAAACATGTTACCATGTCATATCTTGTTATTGAACTGGGTATTATCTCGTCATAGCTAGTAATTGAACCGGGCATTATCTCACCATATACATGTAGCCATTAAGAGAACCGGGCATTATCTCACCATATACATGTAGCCATTAAGAGAACCGGGCATTATCTCACCATAGCCAACAACTGAACTGGGCATATTATTTCCATGTTATATCCAGTTATAGAACCTGACTTTATCTTGAAATATAATATTTGAGCACAAGTCCTTAATTCCTTACTGAACACAATCTAGTATAATTCATTTCTTCATAAAAAAATAAATATCTACCGTCCACCAAGCATATAAAAAATAAATGAACTAAATATACAAAGCACCTACATAACATAATTATATTACAACTATTATTGCTAATATTCAAATGGTCCACACGCTAAAGTGAACCAACTTGGTAGCCATCTTGTATACCTTTTCATAAAGCTATAATGCCTTGACCTTACTGAATTAATTGGATTATTGTGTAATTTATAGATTGAGCTTTCAAATAATTAATATCCTGCAAAAATTAATAAATAAAAACTCTCTACATACATCATAATACCTATCTATCTATGAAACTGAATTATTTACTTGTGAAAAAAATACATGGTTTATAAAATACTGAAATTAATCAAAAATGTAAGACAATGGATCAAATGCTCAACTACCATTTCAATTATTTAGAGTTAAAATATAAGGAAAAGGTAAATTGTTTTAACATAATTTTATTTCACTCTGATACTAAATATGTTTTCTTTTAATAAAACTGGAATAAAATATGACTCTTAATAAGGTGAAGGTTAATTTGAGCATTTAACCCAATATCTCATAAAAATCAGGAATAATTCAGAAACCTCACAACTAAATGTATACCTGAATCTTAATAACATGTTGGCTAGCTTTTACATATTTCAAAAAATATTTTCTAAACCGGTTATAGAGCTCTATATACTACTATATTGAGCTATGTGACCTGCTGAAGAATTATGATAACCTGAACAGACTGAATATTCAGTCTTATATATAATAATAACAATCTGATCAAAACACAGATCCTAGTTTACACAGTTTTTATAGTTCAATTCGTATCAGGAAGAATTTTGAAATAAATTGCATCCTATTTGATGATGTCAATAAAATTTAGGTAATTATATAACGTAGTTTGTTAAATCTAAATTTGGTAAATTTGTTTAAAATGCAGAGAAGAGAAGATAAAAAGTCTGTAATTCAGTCAGTTCGTGAGAAGTATAAAAGAGAAAGTGAAATTGGGTTTAACATAAAACACAATACAAAACAGGTCATTCTGGGATTAACATGAAACAATTTTATTTCAATTTTTCGCTTGCCTGTAGGGTGTCTTTATCCATAAGGTTGGGCAGGTAACCGAAATCCTTGCCATGTACCAGCTTGGGAATGAAACCAGACCACTTGACTCAATGACAAACCTTATGACAGTATAAACTAAGAAATAAAATTAAGATCTGTTTTTAAATAAGATTGTAACTATTGTGTCATCAGGTCATAAAAGAAAATCAATATTCATCTGAACTACCGGTTTAAGTGCAACATATTTTCTGCAGGACTTGTAACAACCGTGTCCTCCTCATTTTTACTTTGTGATTCATTGGAGTCTGTTAACATGTCATAGTCAGGCAAATCTTCATCTAGATCTGTTGTCATTGTGGTCGACTCAAATACCTGGAAAAAATAAGCAATTGTCTTGTAAAAGCAGTTGATTTGTTTTAAAATATGCAAATTTTAATAGCGAAATCTAGATTTTCTACATTAAATGTCTATTAAATCAAATTTTTTACACAATTTTTGTTTCTATATAGAATTAGAGGAAAAATATTTTACAAAAAAAACAACAATTAGCATGCATTTTTAAATCAAAATACTTTTCACTTCAACAAAATGTACCTCTTCTAAAATATGAGCCTACAGCCTTCCAAAACCTGTTAAAAATTTTGAAAAAATAAATAAAAGCCAACTTGTAAACCTATTGTAAATCAGAACACTAATCTATTACAAACACGAACTTATTACAACAAAAATACGCCACTTACAAATATAAAATCACATAACATAATGACAACCAACTATAATCGTGCATTTACAATAAACAAAAAATATTTTGAATAATAATAAAAGCGAAATTGTGCAGTGAACAAAGGTCGAAGCATTTATATAATATTTTATTTCCCTTGAACTAAGGTTATCATAATATAGCTTGTCAGTTCAGAATGAATATCCATGAACATGAGGCACACACAGCTTGTTATACATGTACACTCAGTTCATTCAATATTTATGGAATCTTTTTGGAATTTTGAAAAGGATTCCCAATATACCCAGTTGGAGAGAGAGAGAGATAGGGTTTCACCATCCACTTGACACAAACTAGGTCATTTCTGGACTGACATGGTTCAATTCCATTTCAATAATCCACTTGCATGTAAGTGTCTTTAGCAGTGGGAGGAAATGTGAGGACCCGGAGAAAACCAACAAGGTTGATCACGTGAATCTACTCCTTGTCACATACAACTGGGGAATAAAAACCACGCCAGTTGAATATGCCCAGTTGGACATTTGTGAATCTACATACCGGTATATGTAGAGCATATCTGTCATATACGAGCGAATTGGCATCCCTGGTCTATTTTTATTTAATTTGTTGTGGCTCGGTGAGTATTGCACTGATTCACTAACCACAAGTTCATGGGTGTTTTTCGGAGAGAGAAAGTTACTATGGTTTTTCACAGGTTCCTAAAATATAATATGTACAACAATGACCTTTGTTTAGGATGTGTTAGTGTGTTAATCATGCAAAATAAACTCCCAAACCCTGTTATTATAATAATAAATTAATACAGCATCAAATACACAACACACCACACGATAAAAACATTCCAAAATAAAATCTGAATCAAACCAAATCCAAAACAAACAGCATGCCAATATTTTTACAATAAACCCGATCATTTACAAAGATCGTACCTTATTAGTTCCATTAGCAGCTGGGAGGTTACTTTTACTCTTTATGTCATGCATATGTCCAATATATGAATTTCCGAGTTGAATATTATGGGAATGGTTAGAAAGATTTAAATCTGTAAGATACTGTTCATCACTTGTTGAATCGTCCTCGTCCATATTATCATACAAAGAATAGAAACTACTAGCATGATTTCTATAATTAGAGGTTAAAGACCCGGAGCTACGATTAGTTATGAGTTCAGATATATAGGAGCGGGGTTTAGTGCGAGGTTGGGATCGTTTTACCTCTGATTCAGAAATGGAAGAACGCACACTTGGACTGTCAAGAGAACCAGCACTACCACGTACACCGTTTGTATATTTGGAATTGGACAAAGCACTACTATTACTTCTCAAACTTATATCATCTTCAACCATCCAATCAGAGAAGTCCAAAGCTCGTTTGGGAGAAATATCAGAACTACGCGGTCGACCAACTAAAGATTCACCCATAAAATCGTCCCATTCAAAATTGTCCTGAGAAGTAAAAACTTCATCAAATTGTCCTTCAAACTTGATATCAAATGATTCCAACTCTTTTGGTGTGGGTAAATCATCTTCTGGAATGGTTTCTAATGGAGTTTTTTCATAAACCGAAGGAGAGTTAACTCCCTTTGTGAGGTAGAGTTCTTCAGCGATTCTAATTTCATCTTCATTCATACTAAATACCACACTTCCATCATCGTCTGTATCAGTACTACTTTCACTTTCACTGTCTGTATCTTCCGTTTTAACAACTGTCTTTGTATCAGACGACACTCCCTTCGATTCATTAGAATCCACATTAGTTACATTATAGTCACATATATACGAACTACCACTCGACTGACTCGACGTTGTGCTTTCATCAGTATCGTCCGACTGAGTACTACTTTCTTCCTCGGATCCATTCACAACTGGACTACATGCACCATTCACAAGACTAATATCACTTTGTTCTTTGTTAAAATATTCCTTGGCTCTAGAATATCTATTAAAATTGTTCACAGGCGTACTACTATTAATTTCACACAATTCAAGTCTTTGTTTTTCATTCAAGTTTGGAAAAACATTACGCTTGTTATTCACAAAATTACCTACCTGTTCAGTTGCATCATCAACTGATGTGGTTTTGGATATGTCAGATTTTTGGTCTACATTGTGGTTCGATTCCTCCAAAGCTTCATTCGAACTCGATAAATCACTGCTTGTTTTACCATTAAATATTGCATCCAAATCTGAGAAGTCGGTTAAATTATCAGCTGACTTATCATCTGAGACATTCATAGGACTATCAAATGATGCATTCATAAATTCATCAATATCTGCTGCCAATGCTGAATTGATAATCACAGTATTGGGAGGATTTTGTGGCGCTACAATTAAATTATTGTTATTGGAAATATTTACAAAGTCTGCCATAGGATCGCTAAATTGTGTTTCATTGTCATTTGGTAAGACAGATTTTGACGGACTGTCATTATCTGGTATAATCTCAAATGTTTCAGTATTTCCATTGTTTGTTGTATGTGTTTCCGGCAATGAATGATTGGTATTTTCAGTCTGAGGAAAGTTACTTTCATAAGTTTCGTTCTCTTTAGGCACTTTAACAGCATCAATATTGTCAAAGGAATCTATGTCTGGTTTTTGTGTGGAGTTCTTTTCTTTGGTTTCAAAATGGATTTCATCAGATTTTTGACTGGGTATTGTCGACGGTGAAGAAGACTGGGTCATCTGTTCAAAATGTTTGCCGCTAAGAGAAAAGTCACCGGTAACTACTCCAGACGTCACTGTTTCAGCAGATGTTACTAATGCATCCGCCTGTCTGTCTTCTTCTATTGTGGTAGTTTTGGGTTTGTCATCTGCCTTTTGTGGACTCTCAAATGCATCGTCTTCCAAAGCAGAGTCATTCATTGGAGAAATGCCTTCATCTTTGAACATGGTTTCAAAATCAGTTTCTGGTTTTGTTTGAAGTTGTAGATCAGCATTGGGTTTCTCAACCCTGAAGTTATCTTTAGTCATGGGAGTACTTGTCAGATGTTGTCTTATCGGCTTAAATGGCGTAGCCATTGAATCTTGTTTCATAAATCCATCACTTGGCAGTGACAAATCAAAATCACCATTGTTTGATAATTTGTCAGCATTATTGATTGCTAATCCTGTTGTAGTTTCGTTTACATTTTCAGATGAAGCTAAGAAATTTGACTCAAATTCTTTTGGGACTGAAGGTACTGCTGCAATATCATCTGGTCTTTGGACATGGATCTCTTTTGGAATTAATGTGTCCCATTTCTGATCAAATTCATCAATTGTAATTTGAGATTGCGTAGATGTCGCCTGATCATAAAGTTTTTGTAACAAACCGTGCACTTCTTCTATAGTTGGTCTCTGTTCTGGCTTTAACCAACAAAACTGCATAACTTCAAACCTAGAAAAAATACATGACAAATGTTAGGTCTTTGAAAATACACTAGTTTCAATAGTATCCTATTCGAAGTCTGCTTCTGTAATTCATTAAATATAAACCATTTATCACTAACTAGGAATTAAAGCATTTGCATTTTTGAGGCAATATCTATTTGTTCACAGCTTAAATAACATTAAAATGTATTCAAAATGAGTCTTAAATTAAGAAAATAAAATATTCCTCTTAGGAATACAACTTTCACAGGATTGCAAGGGATCAAAAATCCCTCAAATAATGATCAGTCGGATCAGTGGATTAAACAAAGTGAAATAAAATAAATTGTATCTTCTGTACATAAGTCATTTTTGTTATCTTATTATCTAATCTGGTTGAAGGAGAACTTGTTCTTCGAGGTACATGTAAGACTCTAACATCAGACGGCAAAAAAATCTAAATATTCTTTTTGCCTCTTTAACTTTGCTTCTGGTAAATTTGTAACATATATTTGTAATTTAATGAATATTACTGGAATAAATGATTTTCTCTAGCCGTTATTGGGACTCCTAGATTCAAGTTGTATGGTAACAATTTCTTGAATACCTGATACCACTTGTCACAGAAAGGGCTTCGGTCATATTCTCTAACTTGTTTTGATCTTGTATTTTAGTTGGTCAGCGAATTCTGGCAAGTCCGTCACGGTGGGGGTACATGTATGTATGTGACAATGACCCATACAAAAGAATTTATATAATAAACAAAATAAAAATTCAAAAAATCGAAAAATATAAATCTATAAATCATATTGTATTTATGAGATTCCATGTGGTGTGGACTTCAAGGCAGCCCATGACAACCCTGTCCATCAGTAATCATATATAAAGAGGTCATGTATAAAATACGTACATCCTATCTCGATATGGTAAAGTTGAGACTGGAGATAGTAGTTTTATCAGTTTTTGTTTGATGACACCATCTAATACCTGTTCATTAGGTAAAGCTGTATACGGCATCTCCCCGTACGCCATTATTTCCCACAATAACACACCATACGACCTAGAAAAATACATGCACATTATAATCAGTTCAAAAATTTTGTGCCCATATCTTTATGAGGTCACAGCCCAATTGTTCATTTTCGGAATCTCAAAAACTTTTAACAATAGGCTATCCTTCATTAAAAAACATTTTGTAGATTTCAGGCAGGTATTTCAACCAACCAGCATATGTTCAACAAAACAATGGTTTATCAAAGTTGAGATTTTCTACGTGTACACTGAGACATCATCTTGACATCTATGTCATTATTTCCTTTTCATTAAAAAAAAAATACAATAATTTTGGATAATGTGAAAGAGTTTTCACATATAATCAAGGAAATCATACTTTTACTACACTGAGTTAAACTTTTGATCAAATGCCTAGATTTAAGTCCTTTGGCCAAATATTTGGCAGCTTGACTGGAACATATATTTACCAAATGTTGGACTCTTTTGTGATTTCTGTAATTTGCCAGTTGACATCTTGTAGCTCTAATGATTCTGGTGCCATCCATCGTATTGGTAGAAGTTCTTGACCATTATTATAATAATCAGACTAAAAACACACAAACAAAAGTTATCTACATCAGTTATATTTGATGATTGTAGACGGTTGTAAAACATTACTATTGCACATTTTTATAAAGTTAAATTGTAAACTGTTCTATATTCTTAACTGTGTGGGATATGAAATAAGAATTTGTTGTATAAATGAAATGGGGTTTATCGTTTTACCAACCTGGCTAATGAAAACAGGCATATGCCATGCAGTTTGTTATGAAGGAAATTTTCCCCTGACTTTGTCTTACTCTATGTCAAAGGAATTTTAATGCGTTAACAATGGTATAACAAGAGACCTCGTGAAAGACTAGGCCATTCGTCCTGCACCACTGACAGTGGGAAACAAGGCTGAAAAATCCTCTGAAACAATCTGGGCCAACAAATCGATCAAACTCAGAACCCCCAGTTTAGTTAGCCAATGCCATACCAAAAATAACTTAATAACGGTACATACCTTATACCGTTCTTCACTTGTACCATAATCACCTATCTTTATAGTCTGATCCCCTGCTACTAAACATGTTCTACTAGCTAAATCTCTGTTAATAAAAATATCACATCACTTATTGAATTCTGAACATTATACATATATAAATAGTATGCATTGATAATAAAATATACATAGATAACAATGTGAGTTTAATATCCTCACACAAATTAAGTACAAACTCTAATCAGGGAAAAAGTGAAAAAAAAACAGTATGTTTATAAGGTATGATGGTCCTTTCAGACAGTAGTCTCTAACATCTTCAGGGACAAAGACACACAGCGAAGTGTCTCTATGATTGGAATGGATGTATATGTATTAAAGCCCCAATAACACTCTTGTTGTAACTGAAAAATATGTCCCAATCTTCATTCTGGTCAACAAATCGTACTATTTTAGAATATTCCAATTAAATGATGATATAAATTTCATCTTAACACACCTAATTTAAAAAATTGGAAAAATTCAACCAATTGATTTGAAAAGTCTAATGTAAACCTTTTCAAATGTGACTTGGATTTTAAAATATTTTCGAACCCTCTGGACAAATAAAATAGCTTGTAATGGATAATTTACACAACCGGTAGGACATTTAAACATCTAGTACTTAGAATAAGAGTATTATTTATTTTCTGGAGCTACCAAGCCAGCAAGAATGTTATTGTCCCTTTAAAGTATTAAGATTAAAGAAATGGGACAGAAATTTGTAAATAATTCAAGGACTCATATTTGGAGTTATATAAAACAAATATCATTGTCCTCACATACATCTGCCTCATTAAAAGGGGGCTGACATCAAGGAGATCAAATTGTCAGATAAAGGCGAAATCACGTGGTAATCATGTAGATTAAGTTATTAATCACTTAATTAATCAATCCCGCCTTTTATCAACAATAATTAATATGAAAAGTACACTCAGTGTATTTTAGAATATTGGAAATTAAGTAGCACATGTCCAGAATGTACGGTCAAAGTAGCTTTCATACTTACTGATGGAGATAACTATGTCTATGTAAACAGGCTAAACCACTAGCAACATCTAAAGCAAATCTCAACTGCAGATTCTTTTGTATAAATGTAGTTGAATCGGTCTTATGGTTCCTTAAATAAGCCTTCAAATCTCCCTAAATCCCCAAAATAATGAAATAATTTTCAACAATATTTACCAGGTCAAGACAAAACATGGGTTACCAGGCAACAAAACAATTTTTAACAATATTTACCCTAATCCTTATAAAACATATAGAAATAGATTTCATTAAAAATTAGAACACTTACATGTATATGGATGTATATATTCTGAATTTTATTATCATGCTACGTTTCAATCCTCATATATATATTCCGCTTAAGTTTACCTCTGTATTTTTTTCATGCCTCATCGTTTGGCCAAAAGTTTGATACAAAGGACAGTTTATAAGGATATTATAAATTATGTTATTTTAACGTTTAGTAGACAAAGCCATTGCATAAATTCACTCTTAGTGAACAGTAAATGGAACTCCAAACATACGCCAAATCTGTATGCTTTACTATAGAGATCAACAAGCGTGTTGAACCAATTACACCCCTTTCTGTTTTGTTCCAAATTAATTTTTGTTTGCAAACACTTTTTGGCTTGTGTTGCAGACAGAAATGGAAACCTTGTTGAAAATCATTGGTCTGCCTCTTTAACAAAACCTTTTGAGCTCTAACAAACCAATAAAACTTTTTGGTAAATATGATCTGTTACATACCAAAGGAGCAAATTCCAGTATTAAAAGAAGTGGTGTTGTTTCAGTACATTGACCCAGGAGACGTATAATATTAATATGATCAAGTTCTCTGTATGGAGCAACATCTTCTAGAAACTGTTTCTGCTCTACTGTAGATGCACCATCTTTTAATACTTTCACAATAACACGATTACGTGCTACTCCTGATAATATTTTCTCTGCATCAGTTTCTATGACCTACAACAATATGCAGAATACATTTTTTACCCTAATAATAATAATATTAGAAAATGCAATGGGGTTTAACATCCTACTGTTCTGCTCTAGCTGAGTTAATGAAATGGACATATATGTACACCAGACAGTGTGTGCTGGGGGGAGGTTTGTCCAGACTTTGGCACAACGTCATACTCTTATATAGAAATCCAACTGCCAAGGGATCTGTTACGTATACGCCAATGTGTACATGCGACCTCTATTTTTTGTTCCATCCAAACAAGTTTGTGCGGCACTCTTTCCTGAACCATTGACCAGGGGGAAGCCAGGGGTGCACAATTTCACTTTTGAACCACTAGCCCATGGACAGGTGTCATGACAAAATTTGCTAGCCCGACAGAAAAATATACCTGCCCAAAATATAAATTATGGTCCTATTGTTTTTAATTTATTTTAATGACCAAACATAAAAATAATAACAAAGTAAACAAATATTTAATCATCAGAATGTTCCAATATTGTCTCAACCTTTCCATATATCATCAATAATGTATTGGACATTATTACTAATAGACAACAAGAACCATAAACGGAGGAATAAAAAGGTTTGTGTTGTCTATCGGCCATTTTTATAGCTACAGGTTCGATATTGGAAGATATTCATTTACCCTTGCAAGAATACTTAATTAAACCATACAACATCAGTCCAGTGCTGTGTCAAAAAAATAGCCATTACCCAAAATAAATAGCGTTTTTTGGGATCATGCGATTTACGGACCACCATGACACATTTGATAATCAATCTACCGATACCTCACCGTACACTTAGCATTATTCATATTTCTGCCTATATAATGAAATATATTTTAATCAGAAAATCCACGATTCCTTTGAAAAATCAAGATGAAGAAGAAACAGGGACAATTCTAACAACAGTACCACCGGTCGTGTGGAAAAGTCATGTGATGTGAAAACGCTATGTGATGTGCAATCTTCGTCAAATGAATTTTTGGAAATTTATAACAGTATCTATTGCGGTAAATGACGATAAAAGGAAGACATATTTTAACAAAATAGAGAGAGAGAGAGAGAGAGAGAGAGAGAGAGAGAGAAATGCGTATTCGTATCGGTATGGAATGCTGTCATTCGACAATACTCGTTTATTTTTAGAAGAGTTATTTTTAGTAACGGAAGCTACCGGTACAAGCCGGTAGCACTATCGTGTGCCCAATTGTGGCTGAAACTGGCCTATTTTGCTATTCAACTATTAAAAACGTATTACGCGGACTGGAACTAATATGCTTTAAATACATTGTAATCACAAAGTAAGAATTTCTGTCAGAGAAAATAGGCCTGTCCGCGGGCGGCCGGAATACGTAATATCAGCTGTCCAACAAAATGATTTACCTGTCCCGGGCGTCGGGCGATGGTAATTGTGCACCCCTGGGGGGAAGCATGCCAGAAAATCCTCATGAACTTGAAAACAAAAGTAAACTACCAATCCAATAGTAGTCTACTGATTCTGATTCAATCGGATCAAAAATATCTAACTCAATATGCATAGTAACGCCAGTGGATATTGTATGTTGGAAAATTCTGGTGTTCGTCCTATCTTTATAAATAAAGAGCAGAATTCAACTTTTTCAGGTATTCAACTTTTAAAATAATGTAGTTTGGCAGAAACTCAAAATCCCATAAATGACAATCAACAGCTTTAAAAATAAAAGAAATCTGTATAATCTGTATAATCTGTATAATATACCTGTCCAAACCATGATGAACCAATTTCTTTTAAATAGGTTAACTGAGCTCTAGGAAATGGATGATGTACAGCTGAAAAAAATGATTTGAAAATAAAACTTTTATGTACACTATATGAACCGTTCATACAAATTATTATATACATGTGCGGCTTCAAATTTGACAGGATAAGCCAAAATTACAAATGCAGTCAATTTTAGCATCCTTACAGTGCAATTTTACAAATCTTTGGGCCATTGCTTGCTTTCCATAAGAGAGAGAGAGAGAAACGGGGTTTAACGTCCACTCAACACAAACTAGGTAATTTCGGGACTAACAAATGGTTTAATTTAAATTCAATAATTTGCTTGCGCATAGGGATCTATAGCAGTGGGAGGAAACTGGAGGACCCGGAGAAAACCCACAAGATTGGACAGGTGATCCTACTCCTTGTCACGTACAACCGAAGATTCGAAACCACGCCAGTTTGCTCAATGTCAGGCATTATGATACAGTGTGCACATGCTAACCACCTTTCCATAAGACACAGGGATAGAATTAACTACATTAAAACAGGTCTGGCTGGGGGATCTTTTTTCATCATTTCCTTGCGCACAGAGCTATACCAGTATGCATTTTAGCAGGAGAAACCAAAGAATAAAAAGAACAAGAAGAAAAGCCATGGTACTGTACAATCATGAAATCAGCTAATCACAATCACAGTAGGAATACTTCCCAAAACTCTCCAAAGGGATATCACTAGCTATAACATGGAGGAATTTTCTACTTATTTCTTACTTATTAATCTCAATGCTGATTCCTGTTTCGATTTTTCTATACATCTGATGCGTGGTCTTAGAGCAGACGTAGAAACAGTTTTACTCAATATATCAGGCAGTGGTTCAATTGTTACAGAAGTAAAACCACTGGAATCAACAGTAACCAGATCTGATGGTTCCAACGAAATTCCTTCATTTTCAAAACCCTGCGATGCTACGGCTTCGTCAGTAGGATTTTCAAAAGTCTGAAAGAAAGAATTTAGTAACTGTTAATTGGTGTATGGGTAACAAAACATAAACAATCAAGAATTCTGTAGGCATCCTTTCAAGGCAAGATTACACTTCTAAAAGTTCATTTTACTTCAATAAAAGCAGTCAAAATCAAAATTTCTAATTTGGATACCAGCTTTATAGTTTAAAATGCATTGTCTGATATAATGCCACTGAGTTCAGACGATTAACTAGACGTGGTTGGGAAATGGAGGCAATCTATTAAAAGACCTACATGTAAATTGCAATTATGAAAGATCGTAACCAAACTTAAATGAATTAAAATGTCTTACCGAGAAGCCTTTACTTTTATTTCCAGCAAAACATTGAAAGCATCCGAGGAGAACGAAAATTAAAGTGAAGGAAACAACTAAACTAATGATAACCAATAATAAAACCATGCTGAAGTAGTTGAATATATGTTCCTCTTAATGTCTCATTATAAACACTCGTAGATAACATCACATTCAATCTATAAACAGAAAACATAATGATTTTATTTATATAATTGATGAGTAAATGGCTAAGCTTATTGCTATGTATAGAGTAATATTTTAATCATGTATGTACAGTATGTCATGTAAGAATTTCCTGATCAAAACCTTATAGTGGCCAG
Source organism: Patella caerulea (assembly GCA_036850965.1). Lineage (NCBI taxonomy): Eukaryota > Metazoa > Mollusca > Gastropoda > Patellidae > Patella > Patella caerulea. Next base: position 25,408,817 of record JAZGQO010000014.1, on the reverse strand, counting down.
TCAATGTGTTTTGGTTATGGATGTGTTTTTTTTTGATTTTGAGAGTAGTTCCCTGTGCGTTAAATACATGTAGCTTGATTTAAAGAGGATATATTGTTATTAATTTGTTGGGAAAACCAACCACCTCCAAACTTTCACATAGTTAAAAAATGCTAAATCATTTTCCTCTGCACAACTTGATTAATCTTTAAAACCATCCCCATTCCTTAAGTACAAAGTTTGAAAAACTCTAATTTTCTAAACTGGTATAGTGGTACTATGGAACACTTGGTGTTGTGGCCGTTTCATATCTCTACTTCTCACAGCTTAACGTCAAGGATATTCAAATGCAAGAAAGCAAGAAGTTGTGGATGAAGGAGTGATAAATTGAGATGGCAAACAGGTCGCAACATTTCCATAGCATTACTTTCGACTAACAATTTTTGGCACAACAGTAGAAACATTTCAAAAATAGGTATTGAATATTTAAATCTACAGCTTATTCCAATAAAAATAATCTTTATTTGTGATCTCCAAATGGTGCCATGAGCTCACGAATGATGCTATGAGAATATTATATTAACACATTTTTAATGATTTTGTCTTTATCAGAAATAACTTCTAACCAATGAATGGTAAATCTCTTATCATACACACATCATGCATGTTGCTTATTTCAGGAATAATCATTAACACATTATCTATTTGGTAATGAAAACAGAACTTAAGTTACTCAACAACAAAACCTCTTACTAACTATAATCTCTGTTCTTTATCTATATACAACATATGGCAGATATCCCTAAATCCTTCATAGCATGTAAGCCTACATAAAGACTCACATGCAAAAAACATGTGAAAAGAGTATCAGTCTAGAAATACAGTCAAAATATACGCATACATGGGTCTTGTTTCTTATTTCAAATGATAATTATCGATAAGTTGTAACAAAAATGTAATTGTACATACATGTAATACGATGTATATCTATGCTACTTACTTGAATGAGAAAAAACAGTTACTAAATAAAACAATTAATATCCTACTTGACTTTTCTTAATCCAATTAACATTCTTAATTGTCTATTCTTAATCTCTTTAAGGTGTTATCTAATTGTATGAGATATAAACCCCTTTGTTCTGGCTCTTTCGCTAAATCTAACAATTAAACTAATCTTATCATTTTTATCCAACTTTAATTTTATCATCAAATAAAGATTTATCATTCAATCATTTCTATGTATTTGTAATTAAAATATTGATTAAGACCTTTAGGCATATTTGATTATGATCTTTCTATTATATATGTTATATTTATCATAATATTAAGGTATTTGTAGTTTATCAAAAGTGGACAGTAGACTCAAGAATTTATTGAGAATAAATACACATTCTTCTATCATCAGTCTTAGCTTTGGTGCTACATGTACTTTATGTTACGAACTGCATAAAAAATGGCATAATTTTATCATATCACTTTTTTGGGCACGATACTGGATCTTTCCGAACGGACAAATATTTTTTCGTGTTTATATTCACAATTCTAACCCTTCAGAATAGTTTTAGATAAACCTAACCCGAACCCTAACCCTAACCCAAGGGAAAATATTTGTCCGTTCGGAAAGATCCAGTATTGTGCCTTTTTTTGAGACAATTCATTTGAATAGGCTAGTACATGGGGACTATTTCACTATCCAGGTATTTATGTGAAGATGTTACAAACTCCACAATACAACCTGATAATCCAGGTATCAAATGGTATATAAAAGAGGATATACTGAAATAAACTCGTATAAACAGAAGCAGCAGTTGGTCTTTATTTACAGTCATGACATTTCATAAGTTCTTTGGAGAATGCAAGGAATTTAGCATTAACTTCAACAAGTAGATCTGCAGATCAGCTTCATTTCGGTTCAGACAAAGATATCACTATTCATTTAATGTACTAGACTATATGCTACAACATACAACATCTAACTTAGACATCTATTTCCTGGATCCTACCTCATCATCATTGTAACGAATCATTGTTATTTAAACAAAAACAATGCCAATGTTTTTAAAATATACTTCATAAACAACAACAAAAAAGGTTTCTGGTGGTGAAGTGAGATTTATGAATCACTCATAAACTCGTCATACTACGAAATGGAAGAAGACAGCAGATATTGTAAAGGTAAGAATAACTGACATAAAATGTGCGAGTGTTTTATCTTTAAAAATGTGACAAGAAAATAACCTGATATCACTTTGTGCTACATTGGTTTTCTTTTAGAGATGAATTTTCGTCCGAAAACAAGACCAAGGGGAGAGAAGTAGGCGTGTCCTACTTTTGTCACCCGCGCGAGGCATCACCTGTTTCGTGACTTTATTGTTTACATATAAAACATTTATAATTATAAGAATAAGTTTAGAAAATACATAATGGATTGCAACCTGATATCTTTTACATAATTCTCTTCTCATCCATATTATCTTTGACCAACAAGTACTTGTTCTCGCACTTACGAGATTTCACGAGAGCTGTCATCTATCATGGCTGACTTTGCAAGAGGAAGTTGAGTCAAGAAGTGTTTGGTTATAAATACCGACTTTGAGACACATAGATACTAGAATTTTATATTTGCCAAAAAGAAATGAGTTCCACGATGGTGGAGACAAACCAAGACGGCGGTTTTAATGTGGAAGGTATTGAAACAATCCAATCTCTGATAGCCTTGCCCACTTTTTTTCTGTTGTTTATTTTTAGACTTGGCCTAGTCAGGCCCACCAAATCCAAGTTTCTTTACAGATTTTTGGCCCGGGAAGTGAATTAATATTGTTAATATAAATCATAATGTAAAGTATTTTATCACATTTAATAAAAAGCAGCATCCAAAAGGAAATGAAAGAGAGAAGCCTGTCTTCCCCCCCCCCCACCGGGAGGAGTAGGCTAGTCACACACAGAAGAGAGGAGGGGGAGTTGCTTTTACGTTATCATGCAGCAAATTAATGAAAAGAAGCAGTTGCTTGTCAAATTTAAGATCTATTCAATCAGTATTCGAAAGCAGATGAAAAAAGAGAAGCCTGTCACATTATAGTTACTTTTTGAACTGTCTTTGAGTGAATAATATTCATCGACAGTTCCTATCCGGCCTTATATAGCTGCAATATGAAAATATGGTAAAATACCGCCATCCCCCACCTCTGTTCTTGGGGCGTTTTAGAACCCTTACCGTCTATTTGTCACCACAATTCTTTATTTTCCACCAAAAGGAATCATTTCTCACTATATTTGACACAATTAATTTATAATAATTCAATTCAATTTAGCGATGAAATAAACATGCGGTTTGCACATGTCCGGATCTTGTAATGTCTCTTCAGTTTAAATGTATTTGGTGTATGTTTTTAATCACGGAATTCTACTTGAAAATAGCGTTGAATCTTTAGAAATGTGTGTCACCTGTGGCAAGAAATGATTCCTTTGGCGAATAAAGTAGAATCAGGGTGAAAAATAGTAGGTAAAGCTTCTAAAATAGCCTTAGAACAGGGGTGGGGAAGAACGATATTTTCATACTGCAACTATATAAGGCCGGATAAGAACTGTCAGTGGACATTGTCTGCTCAAAGACAGTTCCTAAAGGAACTCACATTAAAGCCTGCAGAGGGAGATGTAATTGGACTTTGTGGAGTCCTAACTGAACTAAGATTATGGTTGCCAAATTGATATGAACACATACCCACCTGGGGGGGTTGGATGGCCGAATGGTTAGCATGTGCGCGCTGTATCATAAAACCTGTCATTGAGTCAACTGGCATTATTTCGAATGCCCGGTTGTACATGAAAATCAGTAGGGCCGTCTGTCCAAACTCGTTGGTTTTCTCCGGGTCCTCCAATTTCCTGCCGCTGCTAAAGAGCCCTATGTGCAAGTGAATTATTGAAATAAAATTTAAAAAACATATGTTAGTCCCAAAATGACTTAATCGTGTTGAGTGGACGTTAAACGCCATTTCTCTCTCAGTCACATATCCAGCTAAACTGGTTTTAAATCAATTAATATTTTCTTTTAATCTTACTCCCGTCCAATTTGCCATCACTATTCTGTAATTTCTAGTGTAAAAGTTGTCAGTTATTGACGACAAGACAGTGTATTTTTTGTTCCAATAGGCTACTGCTGGTTGCTAGATACATAGGAAGTCATGACATTTATCATTTAGTGTGGCGTATTAAAACTGTAGTCCTGATACAATTCAATCTGATTAAAATAGACAATTGTTTTATGTACTAGTAACTAGTAGTTACATGTATGTACGTACTGTACAACTTAATAATCTGTTAGGTTAGGATGTGGGGGAGCCTTTATGCAATGTGAGCCCTTGTAGTAATCAGTAATGTATCAAAATTCTGTTAAATTCATTGAATAATCTATAACAGATAAGGCTGGTAAATTGTTTTGAAGATTAATAATCGGTACAGATTTAAGATATCGATAATTGTGCAATTATAGGTAGTCAAATGTAAGATTTTAAGAAGAAATACATAAAAGATAATTCTTATCACAATATTCTTTGCAACTCGTAGTTGGGCCTAGCTTGGTAACTGTAATTAGACAGAAAAGTCATTAATCATACACATTTTGGTTTTACGCAAGAACTGTAGCTCGCACATGGTGAGAGCAAATAGTTTCACATAATATTCAGAGTTGTGTCTCTTCTTTTACACTTATTTCTTGCATCTGCTCTGTTTCTAAATCTTGAATTAGGACGTTAAACCCCATCGCATTTCATTTTATTTCTAAATATCAATCACCCAGTCAAATGTATATACATGAATTAAACCACTATACAAGACATTTTCTGCACATGACAAATCAGAATAACAACAAAATTAACTGTTACTGTGAACTGAATGTGGAATCCGTTTAATGTGAATGCACAATGACGTTGATTGAGTTTTGTTCGATGCATTGGTTTGGGTCTGGAATGCTATTATTTTATTGTCAAATCAATGAAACAAATTCTACATATACACATACATGTAATAATGATATTACAGCATAAAGGCACATATAGTTTGTTATAAATTATTAAAGTTTTGATGACAATTTAAGTAAAAATAATTTGCCGATTTTAACGATTATTGATAGGTGGGTGGTCGATGATTATCGATACTTGAAACTAATCTCTAATGCTAGACCAAATAAAAAAACTGAACTGTTTCTCAATTTGCAATAGTGTATTGTGGATAGGTGGATCTGATACATCAATTCAATGATACATTGTGCTGGCCCAAATGAAAATGAATAACTCCCATACACAAAGTTCCTAGTTCTGATGGATTGTTTGTCAACAATATTTGCATTTATTATAGAAAATGCGGTTATATTACGGAATACCCTGTGTATACATACACATATATAGTGCTACACATAATCCTTAGAATATTACAGGTACTGGCAATCACTTTGTTCATGCATAAATTGAATTTTTTTATTCTTTTCTAGAGCTTCCATCCAATGAAAGAACACTACTAAATAGTATCAGAGATAAGAAGAAGCAGCTCATAGATGAAATTCAGGTAAATTGTAAATCATATAATTAATTATGTACAAAGGGTGTATATGACAACATGCGGTCATTTAAAGGAGAAGTCTGAGATATATTTTGATAAAAAAAAAAATGTTTAATTGATGGCAAAAAAATTTCTGAAGTTCTGTGAAACTTGTTTTTGAAAAAAAAAACTACTTTTAGTTTCTTTGAAAGGGTTGGTCTGAAGTCTTTAAAGCTAGCATTGCATAAATGTTCTGGATGTATATGCTGAAGTTATAGATGAACATGTTCTTAAATCAAAAATGAAGTTCCTCAAATGAGAAAGTTGACATCTTTAAGCTAATCTAGCTATCATTTCCAGATGACGCAAAGCTCAGACTTACTTGTGGTTGACAGAACAACAAACAAATAAGCCATGGCATTACCTTTGAGGATTGACCCAGGTTCCAATTGAGTAGAATTTTTTTAAAAATTTCGCTTACAGAATATGATTTTTCACATTGTGAAATCTTGATTATAATTATAACATACAATTCAGGCTCTGGCTGATCACTAACCAGGAGGTCGCGAGTTCAATCCTAGTGTTGTCAGTAGTGCAGTATAGAGGGCTTAGAAACTGGAAAGCATTCGGATGAGACAAAAATCCTTAGTCCCATCATTGTCATACATGTAAAAGAACCTTTGGCAGTTTGAATTTAAAAAATGTCTGTCAAAGATTGCATGGTGTTTTCTCTTTTTCATCAGCCCGGATGGTGCAGAAAACTAAGACGTTAAAACCCAGTTCATTTACATATAATATCTATATGGATTGTACTATTTTGTTACAGGAGCTTAGAAGAGAAATTGAGGAGGTCACCTCCGAGCTGGAGGCAATGGATATTGAAGATGACAAGTGAGTACTAAAACTAAATACAAATTATTTATTGCATAGACTAGTGACATAAATACGATTAATCATGCACCTACTGGAACTCAATTAAATGTTCTGGAATTGAATCTTAATCCTATGACATGAATAGTGACAATCAAGTAAAACGAAGGATTTTGTTGGTCCAACCTTGTAAGAAATTGTCTAGATCAACCACACCAACTAAATAAACATCACACTGCTTCTATCAACACCTCGCTCATGAGGACTGGCAAATTGCTCAGGTTCATTGTAATATGAATTATCAGGGTCTGGATTCTGGAAACTACTCTCTAATTCTTCGGTTGGATGAACAAAATTGCAAATTACGTCCCTTTGTTAAAATAAAGTCCAAAGCGGGGGGCTTTCATCCAGCAGGTAGTCTACAGAACTACGTTGCATGCCCAATAGTTACTCATAGTAATGGCTTTTATTCGCTTCCAAAAATTTCTCACACACCCCTTCATATTTTCATTGCTGTTTGTGAATAGACATGTTTCGCTATCAATAAACAAATGACATCCGTCTTTTATCTAACCCATCTACTTTGTTACCATATCAGTCTATTAAACCGTTGGTATTGAGAAACACTGCAGGTATCTACATATATATTCTTCAAAAAAAGAAACACGTAGTGACTCTCATCATCAGTATACCCTCGCTTTACCATCACCCCGTTGCAACAGGAGCGGTGACTTGTTGATGAACCAAACTCTTCTCCTGCGTTCTTGCTTCACTGTGTCTGAACCCATTGAAGTTGATTTTTACTGTGTCAGCATAATACAAAACATCAGTCTTGCTCATAATCCATTTTCACGAAGGCATTTACAGAGCATCTGGTCAGATCCTACGCCGTCCAGGAATTGCTGCTGTTTCGCATGTGAGTTTACTGGATGTGACCATCCAGGGCAGGTGGGGTCACCCTTGTTCAGGTGCAGATCCAGAGGGGGGGGGGCAGGGGGTCCGGACCCCCCCCCCCCTCTCAGACTTGAAAATTTTTTATGCGATCTTATTGGCGATTTGGACCTGTAATTTTGGAATTTACCTTCCGGAAATACGACAGAATGAACCAAATTGAATCTAATTTACCAAATTTTTCTGGGGGAGGGCCCCCAAACCCCCTGTTAATCGGTTGAGCGCAATTAGTTAAGCAATTATCAAACCTAGACCCCCCCCCCTGCAAAAAATCCTGGTTCCGCGCCTGTTGTTTGGCCTGAGCTTGGGCAGTCATGTGTTCCTATCCCAAAGGCAGGGGATGGTACTCTGGGAAACAATTAGCAGTCTGGCTCCATCTGTCTGGGATTCACCTGCTTGTAACCGACTGATAGCGTTGCTTTGGTTTTTCGTTCATATGTGCGACCAATTTTGAAACCAAGAACCCCACAATTTTAAGGGCCTTAAATTGGGGTTTCATGACAGAGCTTGCAAAGTTGTTAAACTCACAAGTCTTGGTGCAATCAAGTGAAAACAATTTTGAAAAAAAGTATGACCCTACATTTAAAACCAATAATGAATTTCTATTATCCTTACATAATCAAGTAAAATTTATGAAAAAAAAACCAGTCCAGTTCAAGTAAAAAGATAATGAATAATAGTCTATGAGTTTCTTTTTGGAGTATATATCGGCTTGTCGAATAAAACTCTGCATTGCTCAGTTTTGGCTGAATAAAATCATCATGTCTCAGATCGATTGAACAAATGTCAGCTTTAGAACTTAAAGGGCCAGTATACCAAAGCAATAAAAGCAAAATTAGTATCCATGTATAACAATTGTTTGATTAAACAATTCATTGAAAGGGGTAGTCACAAGACCCACCCGCCTCGCCTCCCCTCCCCTTGTTCTCGCTGACTTGCCTTATAATTTATTCATTAAAAAAGCCATCTTAAAGACAATTTTTTTTTATGGGTGATACTTACAAAATCTTTAGCCACTTATGTTTATCCAGAATCACATCAATTTTTTGAATTACATCTGTGCTGGGATCTTTCACTAGTAGTATACCTGTATCTAACATAATATGCTTGTGTCATCTCATTGGGCATTTTGTCGTGGATTAAAACTTCAAGACAACTAAGATTTATCTTTCAAATTTAGGTGACTATATATAATTGTAATGCTTGTTAAGATTATTCTTTCAAAATTATAGGATTTGTAATCTCATTAATAATAATTGTAGGATTGTATTTCGTGCTGTACAACCCAGCAGTGCACCATAGAACAAACTAAAAAAAACAGTCTGAAACACAAAAGCTACACTTTGCAAATCTCTACATTCTAGATACGTAGTTTTCTTATGGCAAATAAACTAAATGTAAAGATATAAGAACTAGTATCATCCATTTGGAAAGTAAATTTTTATCTGAAAATGTCATTGAAATGTGATAACTACCTGAATATAAGATGTTAGAGAATTGATAAACATGTTTTATCCTTGAACTTTACAATTACAGTCAGTGATTAGTTTTGCATGTAGTAGAATACATGTAATATAATCAACAAATCTATGTTAAAAATCTCTTCAAACAATTCCAACTTACAACACATGTGATAGTAAGGCCACTTCATGAAATTTATATGTGCTTATAAGAAATCTGTAATTATCAGCCAAAGACCGTATTGCAATAATATACTTTTCTGCACCTATCAGATATTGCAATACTATTCAGAACACACAAGAACAGTTCTTTGTCGCTTTGAACCTCCATAAATATGCGGGCAACTAATTTTCTCTGAAAACCTCTGTTTCAACAAGAAATCTAACAAATCATAAGTCAAAATATGTCCTATGCCTAAAAGTTAACCCTGTGAATTGACGGATGACTTCCAATTGAATAAACTGAGAAATTAATTACGGAAACTGAAATGCCTGCTATGGATACCGCAATCTTGAATAAAATATTAAATTAGTACTATTTTGGTAATTCACTCAGTGTGTTAACTAATAAGATATAGTATTGTGGGATTTTTTTAAGAACTTTTATAATAGAAAGCTTCAGAATTAATGTTTAATGAATTATTAATTAAAGCTTCTCATGAGATGATTGTAATTTTTTGATAGTACAAAATATCAGAATTTATTTAAAAAATAATTCATCAAAAGCTATCGAAATATAAAGATTCGGTATTAAGGCGTCAAGAATTATTTTCTATAAGATTTTGTGTTATTATAATGCATGTAGTGATAAGAATGACTCATACATGTATTGATAAAAAGTTGCTAATTGTTTAATAATAGAAAAGAGTCTTTGTTTTTATGCTTTGATTACCACGCCCTTTTTACAGCGTCTGTCACATGAAAGTGGTATCAAATATTGACATAAGCTTTAAGAATCAATGATTATGCCATTATAGGGTCAATCTAACCTATTTCACAATGAAACATATTTGAATTTTTCTTTGTTGAACAGATATCAGAATCAAACAGCAGCTGTTAGCCAGTTTTAATGATTATACTTTACGCAATCACCTTTAATGTACATTTATGCTGGTATAATTATCTAGTGTGAGATACAAGCGTGGATTTACCTGATACTTGTAGGTCCTAGACCAAACTCATTCGTGGGCTCCCAAATTTATAGAAATGTTGGCATGTTTCTTTATCCAATGTATGTGTGCCTTTATTTATTATATGAGGATCCTCTACTGAGAGCCCTATGTTGTACAGGGGGGCTTACATGAATATAATGAAATACCTGGCGTATACTTAAAATAAGGTTATGCTGCGCCACTAATTAGAGTTAATGAGACCCCTGCCAATGGGCCCAAGCTAGGCCAATGGCCTGCTATGTCTTTTGGTTTAGTCTGGCCATGCTGAGATATTTTCAATCTAATTTCTCATTCTCTTGTTCTATTTGTTTAATAGATTATAATTAGCAAAAATGTATCTGTTCCCTGGCTAGACTAGAGGTGAGGTTGGGTCAGGTCAATTGAAACGTCTGTTGCTGTGTAAAAGCAAATTATTAAAATCAAATTATTTTAGTATTTTTAGTTGTAAGCAATTGGAACATTTTCAGACTGATATTTTTTTTGAGATTCAATATTAGCAATATTGCAGTGACAAGAGATTTCAAATCCCTCAAATGATAATCACCAGTTTTAATTGATGCCGCTGGCCACTGTAAATTTAAACTGATTTTTCAACATTGTATTTCATTTCCATGAATTATATTCCGTAAAACATTATTAACGAAAACAGATTAACATCTGAATTCTGATAGAGAGTAGAACATGGGCTGACTATCCGGGAAGTCGCAGGTTCGCTCCCGGTGATGGCCAAGAAAATTCATCAGGATTTTTAAGCGTAGTTAACCCTTGGCAGTGGTGCAGGACAGAGGGCCTGACAAGGACTGCTGTCTAGTAGTTCAAATGGTCGCAAAAAACGAGATCCCATGTACACATTGGCATGAACATAAAATATCCCTTGGCAGTTGCAATTCGCTAAAAGAGTAGGCCGTAGCTCCACCAGGATGTGTCAAATTTTCCATGTAGTACACTGTATGGCGTATGTCCGTCTTCATTAGGCAAGTAGGGACAGAACAGTAGAACGTTAAATCCATTTTATTTCATTTTAATATACATGTATTAAACATTTTATATGGTTGACAGAAATGCCATTATTAGGAATTAGCTTCCATCTGTAGATATTGGTAAATCTAATTATGATATTAAGTAATGATGACAGTGTGTAAGATCATGATATCGTGACCTTTAGTCTTGATGAGCGGAAATCTCTTATTACCTACATAATTTTCTTCCTATTACATGTATGTGTGTGTGATGCCAAATTTGATCAAAATTGTCATTGGGTAATTCCAGCTTAACTTCCCACTTTTGGAGAATTTTCAAATTTTTCGTATTAATTTACTTTTATGTTTTAATTAGTAAGCATATATCCTAGTTTAATTTTACAAAAAATTTTAAAATCATATAGGACGGTTATGAAAATATGTGTATTTACACGCTCCTATGTAAAATATGTATCAATTTCATATACGTTCCCTTCTTTTCCTGCCTTGAAAAGAATAAATATAATTACTCAAAGACCTGATATTCTATTACTAATAGCTACTTTCATGTGATGAAATTAAAGACAAAAGCACTTGGTTTTGGTTTTTACTCTGTATACTCCACAAACCGCACCACAAAATTAGCAATATTTTTTGTCCCATCTGTCACAATATTAATGAATTTTTCTTTTAAAAATTATATTTTGATAAATATAAAAATATTAATATCTTCTATATGCAAGCCATAAAGTAAATATATGGTTGTATTTAGTGCCTGAAATCCAGACACCTGCAGATTTCATTCTTAAAAACCTTTGTTGACTATCTACTAAGCAATAATTGCATGATTCCTAATCGAATTGAGATTGAGATAAGTTTTCTGACTCAAAATATCTTCAGTGATTAACGGGTATCACAACATGTAAGGGTGAAGACCTTTACAAATCATTTCTCTTTGATTTAAAATTCTTATAATAATTGGAATATTAGATATTTTCCTAAGGTCTGAATCCTATTTTTACCCATGAGGCTACTGAGATTATTCAGAGTTATGAAACTTGATGGTGCTGGAATTGTGTCCTATGCAGGGCACCCATTTTAGCCACATTTGCTAGTCTTGACTGACTGGAACTGGGACTGGGAGTGAAATTTATCTGCCAAAAAAACTGATCCGTCAATTAATTTCCATGCAAAAAATTCTGATTTCAAAATTGTTTAACCTTAAAAACATTATCTGTTCAGTGTAAAATTATATATTTGAATTGGAATAATGCTAAAAAGTTGCCATGTTCTTTGTAAAATAAAATATCTTTCTAATCTGAGTTAATTTGAAGTGAAAACCAGGTCATGTGTGTATTTTATAGTGTTTGTTGATGATATAGTTTAGTTTGTTAGTAAATATTGGTCTCTACCTTGTTTATTGTAAAGTACCATCTAAGTAGTAACATTATACTGCAAGTTTTCAATGTAAAATATGGCACATCTGTTCATGAATATTATTCATAATTATGTATATTTGATCTTTTCAACTATTCAGTATTTATAAGAAAAATATAAGTTACTATTGATTTAATTTTACTTGGCCTTGTTGAGGTTTGTGTGAAGGTAACATGTTGTAAGGGAGTATAGTATAGTAAGATGATGAGGTCTATTGGCTGACGACAGGTGGACCATGTTATCAATGAGCATTGGATGAAATGTATATTTTTCCTTCCATCTTTTCACAGTTACTTGTACTTTCAGCATTTAGTTTCTCTGGCAGTGTAAAATGTATTTATAGAAACGTGTGCTATATCTCTCAGGCTGCTAATGGAACCTTCTTTCACGTGGCTAGTTGGGCTTTGTGATAGTATGACTGTATGGTGGTGAATAGTAAAAGCATGGATCATTAAGTCTGTGCTGGAGTATAGGAGATGTGTATACATTTATTATGAATCATTTATTTAATAGCTGGATTAATCTATTCTAATTATTTTATAAATAGCTTGTTTTCTAAACTTAGTCTGTTCACATTATAAATCACACTGGATATATATGTAGTGAAAATTGGTTTGTAAAGTGTACATGTGTATAAGCTAAAGGCTGATTCAATGTTTTAAAAGATATATACTTTGGATTAATGATTGCTCATTTTCAAGAATAGTTTTAACAGGTTAATGACCTTATTGTCAATACAGAAATAATATGTATGACATCTTTAGCAGTGTTATGTCATACACTTCATAAGTTTTTGATGTAACACTTATTGTGAGAGTTTTATTCATCTTATAGATTGTGTTTTTGTGTATTCAGTACAATTCAGTTATTACATGTAATATTACAGATCAATTGATATTTTATGACAAATTTGTTTCAACTTCCTTGTGTTTGGAATCGTGAAGGAAGAAGTCTCATATTGAATTAACAGTATAGGATTAACAGGGTTTAGTCATATTAAATTACAACTGTGTTACATGTATGAGATCATACATGTCAGATTCTACTGATAATAACTGTGGAAAAACTTCTGATATTACTTCTGTTGGTGGACCATGTATTGCCATAGGACAAAATATGAGGTAAATCATAATGAACCATTTAACATATCAATCCTTACATATTCTGGAACGTTTTCGGCCTTGTCATAATTTTTTAAAGCTGTTGATCATCAGTTGAGAGAATTTGAATCCATTACAAAACTACGATTGTTGTGAAAGATTGATCCCTAAAAGTAATGTCAGTCCAAAAATAGTTCAATTCTGTTCAGTATTTACAAAGATATTATAAATTTAGATGTTCACAATATTTGGCATCCTCTATAGACAATATGGAAATATTTGATGTACCTCTTCTTAATCCAATTTACGGTTGATTAAACCAATAGAATTTGATATTGTCCGAAAAATGCAAATGATGTTCTGCAGCTTTCAGGAAAGTCAACCAAGTACTGTATTACGATTTGGGGGCAAAATGATCAAAAATGTGAAATATTGAAATTCTAATTATTAATATTTACAGTCAATTATGAAACATAAGATCATGTGACCATTGGTAATGGGAATAAGTATAACTTAATGTTATACTGGCCCTTCAGATTAAAAGGAAGCAATTTTCTGTTTGTAATCTGAAGTAAATAAGTAAAAGTGTTTTATATTTCTCTCGTACACCAGGTAAAGAAAATAGATCAGAGGGTTATCTAGTAATGTGTTGTTTTTACACCTTTACTGTTGAAAGTTTGAAGATAAAAATATTTCTATATGTGTCTTAGAATAAATTAAATTTTGTATCAATATTAGCCACAGGTGTAGTGCTACTTCAGCTTTAAATAACTTTTTATCTTTACTTTCTCCTCTTATCATACCTGGCAAAACTTAAAGTAACAGCCCCAGGTTTCATAGAAAAAGGAGCGGTCCTAGATCTCACAGGACACTGTGAAAATGGAATATGATGACAAAGTCTATTTACCTTTTCTGAAAATTTATAAAAAAAACATCAAATGTTGAGCCACACTGAACTTTTCATCAAATCTACATACCGGTAACAAGGTTACATAACTCATTTAAGGAATTATATTATTCAGTTGTTTGAGGGACTTGATAATCAATCAATGACCACTATAACCAAGGCAAATGCCTAGAGGTCCAAGAAACTGTGAATATGACTCTTATTTTGTATTGGATTTCATCATCATATATTTACTTGAATAAATCATAAGAAATAATATTGATCACCCAATTTTCTATACTATTTTAGTAAATAATTCAGTATATATTAATTAAATACTTTGATGACCTAAAGATGGATTAAATATTAATTAAGACTGACAGCTGGTAGGCAAAAATATACCAAAATAAAATGTCTTGTGAATAGTTTGATATTTTAGACTGTTAGTGCAAAACTTTATGTAATACCATGGCTAATCTTGCTCTGACGTCTTTGCTGAACTCTTCTGATAATATAACGGAAATGGCCTGATTTATTTTCAACATTTAGGTTGGCTCTAATTTTGTAACATTAAATATGGCTTTCAGTGAAATTTGAGGACTAAATGTTGAAATGAATTTTTTCTGAAAGCTGGGTACAGCTAGAAAATAAGGGTGCACAAAGAAAAAGATAAGTCTGGAGTTGGGATGGGAGCGGGGGAGTTTGCACCTTTGCACAACCCTTCTATATCTAACCCAGGTTGATGACCTAGAAATCTAATATATTCACAACATGTATATTTAAATGAAATTTTCTCTGATGGATAAATCTTTAGATGAGGACATATTATATTTAATTAAGACCATACTAAAAAGTAATCATATCTCCATGAAATTATAATTTCTAAGAATCTACTTCAAAATCTTTTGGGTTCTTTGAATTTGAGTTTGTTGGGGAATTTCCAAATTTTAGTAATTAAATATGAACTAAATGTGATATAAATTACCATTTAAAGATTTAGAGGTGATAAAAATAAGTTTGGTTTGTAGCTACCATGAGTGCAGTGCTTGTCTGCATCTACTGAAGCTGGCAATTGGCAAGAATATTTGAATGGTACATATTTATATAAAGCGCTCCTTGTATTCCATTGCCACCAAGTTAAAGATCCCTTGACTGTTTGAAATTGAAATAAGAGTACATACATGTATCAAATTACTGCTGTCAAATTCACCCACATTGCAGAGAAGTAAGGTGTTAAAGCCAACTTATTTCCCACTATTGTAAGTGATTATGTAATTGGAAAACAAGGCCAATCATTAAAGTAATTGTCATGATTTCGCTCCTAGACTTGAAACCTAACCTTATGGGTTTTCTCCAGTACTGAGTTGCCAAAGATTTCCTAAACAACCAAATTATTGAAGTGCACCATGTGTTACTTAGTTCCAAAGTTACTTGATTTGTGCTAATTGCATCACAGCCATCTTCTAAGTGACTTGTGCCGAATGAAATAATCCAAGATGACCTAATTTTGCTTTGTCCAATTCCATCAGAATTGTCGTCAGTATTACTATTGCTCAATTTAGAGATTAGAGGAAAAATGAAAGAATTGATAGGTGGAAATACAATTATTCAGTACATTAGAGAACATTTTGATATTGAATATTTTGTATGTTATTTAACTGCATGTTTAATGTGTTCATTTCATATCTTTTACAGCAAACCAGATCCAAAAGCCAAACAGATTTCCATTGGAAAGAAGAAATTCAACATGGATCCCAAAAAGGTAGGCAATTTTGAAAAACTATTTTATAGAGTGTGTTGAAAACGGAGGAGGATTCAAGGTTTATCATATTGAGTCGGTTTCTCCTGGTCAGTGGTGCAGGATGAAGGTCGTGACAAGGACAGCTGTCTTGTCCTTTGGATTTACCAATAACTAGGGCTGGGTAAAATATCGATATAAATCGATAGTATCGATTGGGCGGCCCAGAAAAGCACTATCGATAGCGGTGGGTTACTATCGATTATCGCTCTTCGTCTATTTTTCTTGCGTCTGAAATGTCAATATTTTCTTTCAGTTAATTATAATACACCACTCACTTTAATTACTATCTAGTATCAATGTAACACATAACAAAATTGTGTCTGCCTATTGAACAGCCGTTTTCATCAATTCACTCTCATTGAAACGTTACTTTAGTTTTGAATAAATTATTTTTTGAATATCGCTAAATCGGAGATATCCGGATGTGTAAATAAAGTTAGAGTTATTTCCCTTTGCAAGCTTCAGAATTCGTCTGTACAGTTCACTATTTCTCTACGTGTGCCTCAGTAATGAGTATCCGGTACAATAAATAGCACACATGGACGACAAAACTTTTGTTGATTTACTTATATATTATACGAATAATGGTTCTCTATTGGCACACGAAACGACACAGAATTGTCCGCCATATTGATATTTTCGCGCGCACGTACGCAATATTTTGAATCGGAACAAGTTCATTTTGGTCCCTTAACATAATTATTTACGATATTTCTTCATTCGGAACCACGGATGCATTATTTTAATAATAAACAACATGGATTGACGTATATATACGTGATATAACAAGTTTTATTAATGTTTTCCAAGTAAATCTCCTTAGACAGGAGCACACGATCTTTCGCCACTTCGTTATCGTATGGTTTTGAACTTTGAACTTACACTGTATCCAGTCTTGATGACGACCGTGAAAATAAGTTTGTTTTCGATACTATCGATTATCGACCGACATTTCATTGCCGATTATCGATAGTAAAAATCACTATCGATACCCAGCCCTACCAATAACTGATTTCCTGTATACATTGGTGTGAAAGTAAGATAAGGGATCCCTTGGCAGTAGGAATTATATATATATAAGAGTAGACCGTAACGTCGCTGTCCGGGCAAAATTTCTTTTGTGACACACTGTGTGCTGCATGCCCATTATTAGACCAGTTACAGCAGAACAGTAGGATGTTAAACCCAATATTATTCCATTTATTTTGTCATTGAGTCAGATGACATGCTTTCGATTCCCTGCTTGTAAGTGACAGAGAGTAGGGCCACTTGTCAAACCTCCTGGGGTTTTATCCGTGTCATGAATTTTTCCCAACAGAATAATCATATTGAAATAAAATTGAACCATATGTTTGTTCTTAAGTGATCTGTATTGTGTCAAGTGGACATTTAACCCCATTTCTCTTACTCTCCCTCTTTCAAATTATGCTAGATATGTGCAAACTTACGATAGTTATAATGCAGTTTAAATTAAGTTCAAATTAGATAAGTTTGGTATAAAGCACACATTTGTTGAAATTACTAAATTCCTGAATGTTGTGAATGTCTTATATCTGTGTTAAATTAAGAACAACCTTCTACTAGATATTATCTTGCTGTTGAATTGAACAGATGACAAATTTGTGTCTAAATAACATTGCTGATTCAGCTTTAGTCTTGACAATGGTTTTAAAGTGAGAATGGTTGATAAAAGTTGAACAAAAACCCATTATTAGTATAGAGGTGGACATTATTAATTATTATTATAGACATGTACATTGTAATTATAGACATGCACATGTAAAATAGACATGTACATGTAAAATAGACATGTACATGTTAATATAGGTGTGTACATTATTAAAAAACATGATTCTGACGACATTTTGTAGGCACGCACATTGTTAATACAAGTATGTAGATGTGCACACATTATTAATACACACTTAAAAGTGAACATTATTAATAGTAAATTACACATGTTGACATGTGCATTATTAATACACATAATATGTAAGATGAGTGCATCATTGATAAACTTTTTGATGTGCACATTATTATGAAATTAACAAAAATATGACAGCTGTGTATGTACATGGCCCCAATTCTGTCATTTTGAAATTTAACCCACATTTCCAGGGTACTTTTACCATGTAAGTTTGGTTTTCATTATAGAAATTTGAGGAAGACTATTCAGTGTACATGTAGGATGTATGTTAGTTGACTTTCTTACTACATGTATATACAGGCTTGTGTTAATGTAATAAGTTCTTGTTATCTACAAACAACATCTGTTGCCATATTGAAAAAAAAATATACTTTAGACTAAATATTATTCATCTTAAAGAGACTAACAATAGTTCCACTTAAAAATTTATATTTTTTAAGATTATAAATTTTAAGGTTTGTGGTAGTTTGAAACCGTAAAACTTTAAAATGATATTTTGAAACTTAATATAGCTAAAAATGCAACTAGAAGGTAAATGTACATTGTATGATGAAGGTTGTAGTCTGCTGGTCTTCTGCGATATGGCTTATTGTGGAAGCAGGCGTTAAATTTGACTATTTTACACAAACATTCTTGTACATAATATGTACCATAGTATCAATGACAATTGTATTTTTATAGCACCTATTATCCAGTAAACTGCTCCGTGGCAGTTGGCTGAGTTACTGTCACAGTAAAGAGATGAAGTGTTAAAAAAAACCTGCATTTTGTAAGGTCTTTCATCTATATTTAACCTTTACAGCATCATATTCTGGAAGTATCTCTTTTATATTTTTACTCCAATTTTAAAGATTTTAGTAGGATACAGCTTAAATACAAATACACATACATTTTGTTTTATTAATGACATACTTCATTTACTTTTTATCCGATGCTTTCTTACAATCTTTATGGGTATGATAATGTTAAGTTTGAATCAATGTGTGGAGCATGACTTGTTGGCTCTTCTTTTACCTTGACAAAATTCACAGGTCTGTGAAAAAATATAGTTTGAGCCACATACTACTGGGTTCAAAGGTTCATCTTTTTAAAAAATGACTACATAACAAAAATAACATGTAACTGTAATGACAAACATAAAATCACATGGGGTCAAGGTATTATACTAGTAAATTTGCAGTAGATTTGGCAAAGCTCAAACTGCGATCAGACAATATCTGATTTCTCAAATCTGATCCAAAATATATTTAAATTGGTAGAGAATAAACACAAAATATCAAAGATACATGTAGATAGTCTCTTGGATTGGTTTCATATAGATTTTAACAAAATTCTATCAAAAAATTTAACAGTGACACTGGCTTGTTTCTGCAGAGGATTTTGAATAATTTGTAGTCGGAAAATAATTTATGGACCATGAAAAAAATTGCCAAGTAGGACATTGGTCTGTGGAAATTTGTAGGTTTACATACATGTAATAATATGAAATGTATCAATATAAAAATGTTTATTCAGTGGTAAAATATTAATGATAGATAAATGTACCAGTAGGCTATTATAAATACTGATTCTTGTTTATGTTAAATCAACTTGAAGAGATTATATATTTGTAAGTGTTGTACACACAAAATAGTTTGATGACAAATATATGTTCTAATTATTCTCAGAAATAATGTACATTAGTCTCCCATAGCTTATTTTGTTTTCACTAACCAGGATAATCCATTGGTCACCATTCTGCCTATTACACCCATTATTTTTGAACAGTTATCGGAAAAATGGCAAACTCTTTAATGTAAGGAACATTTAGTATTATATAGAGATAAATAATGCAATTAATGGAGCTTAAACTTTTAGAATTTCTCAATAAAAAACTATATTCACAGTGTTTAATTACGATAAATTATTCTATCTTATAGATTTATTTCCTTTTATATAGCAAATCTGGTCTTTTACCAGTAAGCCAAGAAGTTTTGTGATGAATATAATATATCAAGTTTGAGTTTTATTAGAATGTTCTATGGTATTCAGATGAGAAAGGGTCAACTTTTACTTCTTATTTATAGTATAGTCCATCTTCAGTTGTTTTGTATTTAACCTAAACTATATTTGATATCTAATTACAAGTTTTTCCATTAACAAAGCTTTGTACTGAAATAAACAAGCAGTCTTCATGGAAAGAATATCCTTGATAGGTTATGAAACTGGATTTTGTTGTGGATCTTCTCACTCACAAAACAGAAATGATGTCCTTTCTGTCTAGGGGGTGCTAGATGGGAGGTGGGGTCGAGTTGCTTAACACATGGGCTTTAGAGGATAATGTGTGTGGCTTAGTACTGGTTTCGAATACAAACACTACTTGACAAGGAGGAGGGTCATCTGCCCAACCTGCACACAGTTTATCTATCATAATTGATAATGAAGAAATAAACAAGTTTTATTTGAGATTGAGTTGATTTACTGAGGCTTTAATCAGAACTGTGTTTGACTAATCGGCTCAGATTGCTGCTCTGATCAGCAAGGGGTCAGAACCAATTTACCACTGCCATACAATCTGTTGGCTATAATTTCCAGAATAAATCTTGATGTTCAGATGGAAGTTATACCTTAGACTAGACCAAGATCAATTATCTGCTGGTATAATTCTACCGGTGTAGAAATCTTAATCTCAGGGGGATTGGAACTGATAGATTGAGTTGATCAAGTGCATTATCTGCTTACTGATTCAAATCTAATGATGTTCTCTCGGTTTTATAGATTTTTTTTGCCCCCCCCCCTTCAGATTTGTCTGTTTATATGTCTGTCCATCACAACCTTTGGAGCACAAGAACTCTGGTTCTCATTAAGGTATAATGTTCAAACTTGACGATGAACATTTTCTGCATAGATTAGGCAGAGATAATCATTTTGGTTGGTTTAGACTTTGAAATTCTGATTTAATTACTCAAGTTGACCTTTCAAATTCAAAAAACTTTGTTCTGGTAGAAAAGAAGTTTTAGACAACTTTCTACTCAATGCCTGTTACAAGGAAGTTATTCGTGATTGAAATGATAGGTTAAGCTGGTAATGATGAGACTGTATAAGGTCAGGAAATAAAGACGACCTTAGTTACGAGAAGTAGGAAATAATTATTGATATATTAAGCAGGAAATTATCTTGAGATGTTCAGTGTTCCACTAATCATATTGGAGAAGATTAGTTTCCAGGGCATATGTTATAAATATTTGTTGATGAGGTAGAAGGTTAGTGAAATATCTACAGACAAGTAGCCAGAAGATATTCAATATGAATGATTTAGGTTCAAGTAATCATTCTCAATTTTGAATTTCAGCAAAATAACAAGTGGCTTATGCTAGATTGTGAGTGGCGGGCACGCAATTTTTTAATATCTTCATTGATAATACAGAGGAGTACAACTTAGAAACAGATTTTAACTTATATCCTACTAAAGCAGCTTTATTTTGACCAATCTACACAATTATTGGGGGTTTCTAGGGGAAAAGATGGTGTGGCAACGTTGAAATTAAGATACATTTTGCAAAAAGTTTATGAAAAGGTCACTTCAAGTACAGGTATTGAGGTAGAAAGCATTTCTTGTGGCAATGTAAAATTCTCCTATTTGATTGTAGATGAACCCAGGAAGTTAAGTCACTAAATTATTTTTTATTGGGAGAATGACTTATATGTTCCAGTTTTACTTGGTACATGATTTGGTTTGGAAGTACCGGTATTTGGATCTTTAAATGGCTGAAATATTTACAATTCCATTGGTGTCTCTTTGCTTGGTCTAGGCAAAGTAATTCTTACAAGCCTGGAAATAAGCACTTGTCAAGACATTGTCAGGCACAAATTCAGGCATAATCTCTCTGATATGTCTATTTTCTGTGTTTGTTTAATATTTTTAATAGTGCCTGTCAAAGACAAAGTCTGTTAAATATGTCTGATACATCTTCAGTTCCTGATATTTTTTCATGGATAGATAAAATCATCATTCCCAGGCCTAGGTTTTGGAAGCATTTTAATTCTGGTATTCTGGTAATCTATATAGAATTGAATTTGATAATATAAATATGATATATTATAAAGGTCATATAGAGTCTTCCTGTCAGATTGTCTTGTTTACATCATTATAGTTATTAGTAAGGATTAGCTATAGGCTCACTGTGTCATAATAAACACTTGACTATTATACCAAAAGGCAAGGGGTGAACTATTGTGGTGCCATCTCAAGCTTCTGCCGCCAGTTCATTACAATGGATGTTGTCTGATTATATGCCATATCTCTTATATTATTTAAAACATACAGTAAAAAGGTTGTAGGCTTCAGGAACATGTGCCAGACATTTCAGATATGTCAAGGCTTGATAAAACACTTCAGACACCCATGTAAGTATTTTTGGCCAAGAGGAAAAAACCTGATTTAATCTGTTGAAACTATATAACAATACCTAATGTCAGCCATGCTTTATATCATATTTAAGGTATAAAGATTTTATATATGATCAGGTGTATGACATATGGAATGATAATCCCAGAAAGATTTAAAAGGTTACAGAACAGGTGTGGCTTGTTTCTTCAATGGCTTCCTCTACTTTCAATTTGATTATCAGTGCTAAAGAGTTTTAAAACATGACTGAACTTTTGTATGTCTTTCTAGAGGTACATAAATAAGTGTTTTTGGAACGATTTTTGTCTATTTATGATGAACATACTTGTTTGTTTGTGTAACATAGCATATTTTGATGGTTGGGTAAAGTTAGTACATGTAGTCACAGATCAGACAATCCTGTTTCCTCCCCATGTACAGATTCTCTACATGACCTTCTCTCTGTAGTTTATATCCTTTTTGATAACAAGACGTTTCTACTATTTATACAAGTTCCCCCTACTGGTTCTTATAGAAACATTAGAATATTGTTTCAAGTGTATACATTTGTATTCGCCATTCTATTTGATACTAAAACCACCACCATCTGATCAGTGTGAAAATGTAATTTATTAATATTAGATTAGTAATATTTTCAATAACAATAAAATAAACTATTTGTTGGACTAAATCGTTTGCACAAAAATTCACTAGAGACCAGACTAGGATGCAGTCACAGTTAATTCTGTCCAACATCAAAGAATATCCAAACATATTGGTTAAAATGTATTTCAGTCTTTGGTTGTCGAGCCAGTCAGATACATATGTTACATTTTATAGAATTTTGAGGTTCATTACTATTACAATATCAGGTGTTTTGCTATATGACGTGGCTTAACATTTTTCCCCACATTATAGAGAAGTCATTTGGTCCTTTGATTCAGTGCTCCCAATGACAACATTATAGTGAATCCCCACTGTATTCAAATCTCATTAGTTGAATGTTTTGTACCATTAAGTCTCTTTATGAAATCTGGATTGATGAGGAGATCTCAAGAAGAAGCAGGGGGTGTTTTTATTTGTAAATTGCCGGAAGTGTTTATTAAGTGAGAATAGGGGTGAAAAGTTTTATCTCACAAATAAAGCACTTTAAGGGAATAGTTAATTGATCTCTGAAGACTTAAAGACAGTTTTATCCATAATTAAATAGAGAGGGTGTCTTTGGCTAGAGGTAAACTGTTATTGAATGATCTCATGGGTATAATAATAAATGAGTATATGAAGTGGTAGGTATATGTACTGTTGTTATAGAAGGAATAAAGTCTGATATTATTGGTTGTATCTGTTGTGTAGTTGGATGAGTGTGTTAAATCATTTATCATACTTACTCATCAAGGTCAAATAAACAATATGTCTGGTACTGTGTATTGGCACTACAAACTTAATCTAAAACAAGATATTTTACTACATGGAGAGATTTACTCATACAGACACTGATTGTTTTTTTTTAAGGATTTGAATCTCTTGCAAGCTATAATATTATAAACTAAAAGAAATATCAGTACAAAAATATTTATATTCTGTCAAAAATATGTACTAGTTGAATGAAAAGATTGTTGTATAAGTATTTCTGAGAATAAAATTAAGTTTGTATGAAAAACATAGCAGAATTCTTAATACATTTCGTTGCCTGAAAACCATATTGTTCTATCTCCCATTACCTGTAATGGGAGATAGAACAATATGGTTTTCAGGCGACGATTTGTCTAAGACACTTAAATATGGCAATTTGATATCAATAGAAACCAATTTAAACTTCAGTCAGAAATTTAGAAAGTTCAATTGGAATAATTTTTAGGCTTGATTTTTTGTATATGCCCACATTGAAATTGTTGTCGCCTATGTCCATCCGACATCCACAATTGCTTGCGGACACTCTAGAGACTAAAGTTAATATCAGATTGACTTTATATTTGAAAGCGGTATTAACGATAATTACTGCCAGAGTTATGACCCTTGATTAACTCAAAAAAACTGAAAATCTTGCAGATGCTCTAAAGGCCAAAGTTCTATACAAAACATTATAGCATGGACCAGAACTAGAAGCGAAGCAAATTCTAATGACTTCTGATAATTGCTCAATGAGTTGTTACTCTTTATGAGATTTTAGAGTATTGTTGTGTATGTTTCGTTACCAACTAAAGAAAAATTATGCGACAACCCCTGTTGAAAAGCCAGATGACTTAGCTCCTGTGGGCGTATGATTTGTTGCCTGGCAACTTATCTTTTAAACAGAAATAATTTCGTTGTGTATTGTCGTGCATTCTATGTAACCTGTTCTTTTTAATATTTGATGGTGGACTTCATCATTTGATTTACATGATGTTAAAATAATGAGATTTATTCTAGAAACATCAACATATGTTTGTGTTAATTTGATTAGCTCTATTTACTTATTATTTTCATTTACATAGTGATACAAACAAGTTCTGTGTTGTAGGTCATTAATGTTCATGTAGAACAAACTGTATACTGTTAAGATCTATACTAATTAACCCTACATGTATGGTTAAGCTATTTTATATTGATGGAAGATGGGGGGAACAGTGGACAATCTGATAATGAAGATTAATGGGTTTGGCTTCCTACATACTCATAAAAATCTGCAGGTAGCTTGAACTAGAACTGTACTTCATGTGTTTTAGTGTCAGTATTAAGATCTGTAAAGGTTCACAAAGGTTAAGTTCATTATGTTTCATTATCTACAACACATAATGTATAGACAATTGATTGACCATGAACCTCAAATCTCAAGGTTGTGTATACATTCTGTTGGGTAGAGAATTAATGAGAGGACTTTTTTCCATCAATATTTAGTTATTGTGAAGTAGATTAGTATATTCTATGCTGTTAGGATTCAGTTCTTCATTAATAATTTAAACTAGATTAACAATAACAAGTCAAGATCAATTTTCTTGCTTTTCTTATCGCTATTAAGGAAGGACAAAGAGTTATCAGATAAGATTGTGGCTTATCATTTGTTGAGGTCTGGATCCAGGTTTACATAAAGAACATGGAAGACTTAGTACTTAATCAGTTTCTATATCACTGATCCTTCAGTCAGATTGTCTGCTCTGTGGCTCTTTACAATAAAAATTGTACATTATGAAAATATGTTGAATTGTAGTATGATAAAAAGGACAAAACAACTCTGAATATACATGTATTATAATCTACATTTAGCATAAGTAATGCAATTACATAATAAAAAATTATCAATATCACAAGTAAATATGTGGCATCGAGATTAATATTCAAATGTTAATAGCAAACGAAACAACCGCAGTGGAAGCTCATAATGAAAATAGATGAATGATTGATTTTGTGAGAAGGAAAGGTTCTATGTACATGTACATATAGCATGTAAAAGTTTTCCGGTCAAGTGATCTAATGCATACGCTTTAGAATAAAAAGTCTGTCATTGAGTTAAGTGACATGGTTTACATCCCAAGCTTGTATGTCATTAAGAGTAGAGTTGCCTTTACAAGCTACTTTCATGGATTTTCTCTGTTTTCCTTCAACTGTCAATTATTGAAATAACAATGCACTGTATGTTTTTCTCAAAATAACCTTGTAAACCCTTTAACTCTGCTGTCTTTCTACTTCCCTATTATATTCTTTGTTGAATTACTAAAGTCTCAAAGGGAAAATGGTTGAAGTATTGTCTGGATAGTAAACCTCTTTCTATTCATTTGAAAAAATGAAATGAAATTACATGGAGAGGATGTAGTCAGATATTAAAATAGAAGGAATGCTGCCCCAAAAATGAAAACTGTTATTAAGTTTTGTAAGAAATAGATGAATACATATTAGATCTGTTTGTGTATATATGGAGTATGTAAAGTGGTAATCTTCTGACACATTGAGTTGTTTATACAAGTAACATAGTAGTGTAATATTAGATGTAGGGGCTAGCTGGTCAACTTATCATATTCTAGCCAAGTTGGCCAGTTAGTTACACTCTTTTTATACGCCCACATTGAAATGTGGTCGTATATTGTCGTCGCCCCCGTCCGTCCGTCCGTCGGTCCGGCGTCCACAATTGCTTGTGGACGCTCTACAGGCTATAGTTAATATCCGATTGACTTTAAATTTATACACAGTGTTTAAGGTCATGAGACGAAGAAGCCTATTGTTTTTCAGCGATTTCCGATAATTAGTGCCAGAGTTATGGCCCTTGATCACTTCAAAAAATCTTGTGGACGCTCTAGAGGCCAAAGTTAATATCCGATTGACTTTAAATTTATACACAGTGTTTAAGGTCATAAGACGAAGAAGCCTAATGATTTTCAGCGATTTCCGATAATTAGTACCAGAGTTATGGCCCTTGATCACTTCAAAAAATCTTGTGGACGCTCTAGAGGCCAAAGTTAATATCCGATTGACTTCAAATTGATACACAGTGTTTAAGGTCATAAGACGAAGAAGCCTATTGATTTTCAGCGATTTCCGATAATTAGTGCCAGAGTTATGGCCCTTGATCACTTCAAAAAATCTTGTGGACGCTCTAGAGGCCAAAGTTAATATCCGATTGACTTTAAATTTATACACAGTGTTTAAGGTCATAAGACAAAGACGCCTATTAATTTTCAGCGATTTCCGATAGTTAGTGCCAGAGTTATGGCCCTTGATCACCTCAAAAAATCTTGTGGACGCTCTGGAGGCCAAAGTTAATATCCGATTGACTTTAAATTTATACACAGTGTTTAAGGTCATAAGACGAAGACGCTTATTGATTTTCAGCGATTTCCGATAATTAGTGCCAGAGTTATGGCCCTTGATAACCTCAAAAAATCTTGTGGACGCTCTAAAGGTCAAAGTTAATATCCGATTGACTTTAAATTTATACACAGTGTTTAAGGTCATAAGACGAAGAAGCCTATTGATTTTCAGCGATTTCCGATAATTAGTGCCAGAGTTATGGCCCTTGATCACTTCAAAAAATCTTGTGGACGCTCTAGAGGCCAAAGTTAATATCCGATTGACTTCAAATTGATACACAGTGTTTAAGGTTATAAGACGAAGAAGCCTATTGATTTTCAGCGATTTCCGATAATTAGTGCCAGAGTTATGGCCCTTGATCACTTCAAAAAATCTTGTGGACGCTCTAGAGGCCAAAGTTAATATCCGATTGACTTTAAATTTATACACAGTGTTTAAGGTCATAAGACAAAGACACCTATTAATTTTCAGCGATTTCCGATAGTGCCAGAGTTATGGCCCTTGATCACCTCAAAAAATCTTGTGGACGCTCTGGAGGCCAAAGTTAATATCCGATTGACTTTAGATTTATACACAGTGTTTAAGGTCATGAGACGAAGAAGCCTATTGATTTTCAACGATTTCAAATAATTACTACCAGAGTTATCTCCCTTGATAACTTCAAAAATACTTGTGACGCTATAGAGGCCAAAGTTACTATCCGATTGACTTCAGATTGATACATAGAGTTTAAGGTGTTGAAATGAACCAGTATTTTGATTTTCAATGAATTTAGATAACTGAACAGCTAAATCCATGATATTAAATGTTTCATGTATATACTAATTGTTAGCGTGGGGTAAAACTTTATAAAAAGCAATCAAATTCTAATGATTTTCTGATAATTACATAATGAGTTGTTACTCTTAATCAGTTTTTAGTGTATTACAAATGTTTTATTACCGAAATTAGTAAAAATATGCGACAACCCTTGTTGACTGCCCGGACGATTTAGCTGCTGTGGGCGTATGTTTCGTTGCCTGGCAACCTATCTTTGTTTACTTTTGTGGCATATTGAATGTGATTTGCTAAAACGTTTAAAGCAAGGACCTTGCTACGCATTGGTGTGCACTGTGCAAGTAAAAGAACCCATGACAAATGGGTTTTACTAAAAAATATTCATATGCCCATCTTCATTAGCTCAGTTGATGCAGAAAAGAAGAAAGTTTGACCCCGTTTTATTCATTCATTCTTGTAACAAAAAGAAAATGAATCATTACTATTTCTGTCTTTTCCATTTAAAATGTAATTTCTCAATTTCTAATCCAAACTCTAGAATTCCATGTATTTCATTAAAGTAACAAAAGTTGGGAATACACCCTCAATACTAGGCTTTTATCATGCTTCAGTATTCTTAATATTTAAAGATTGTTGATAGTAAAGATTATTGGTCTTTATTTTCTATTGTCAATAATGATGTAGGGCCATGAAATAATCATTTAAGGATCAGTTGTAAGAACTCAAGGTCTATATTTTAATTGGTTAAGCTTTGAGGAATGTTATCTGGTAGACAACTTTGATTTATTATCAGTAAGCTTATATAAATAAATGTGGCTTTATGATAGTGGTTGTTTTAGACTTACTTCATTTTATAAACTTATCAATGAATGCTTTGAAAACAAATGATCTAAGGGGCTTATAAACCTGACTTGAAATGTATCTTTGTAGGCTTTTTACTTAAATATTTATTTTATTTCGAAAGATAATATTCCCAAAATTGTACAAAGAAAGATTTTTCTTTTTAAGGATAAGTGCATCCCCTAACGCCCCATGTTTATAACGTTAAAGAGTAGTTTTATTCTTTCAAGCAAAATAGTGTTGCATGCAAATTGGAAACCTTAAAGCATTTAGCCCAATATTAAGATTATTGATTGTCAGACAACAAGTGTAAACAAATTATAACATCACAAATTTTATTCTTTTTCAATGAATATAATCCCCTGATGTGTGCTTCTCCTTTGATCAAAATAACGAGTGCCTTTGGTTACTCCTCTTAAAAATTTTTAGTTATGAATTTTTAAAGCATTATGTAAAAGCTACCGGTAAATCTGCCTATTGAATGTCTTTATTTTGGCTTCAAAGGTTATATTTATATTATTTTGGCATTTATTGACATAACAAGGATATAATCAACTCTACAGACCATTGGATGGCGCAGATTTAAACATATTAATAAGAACACCATTAATTAATGATATAATTTAAAAAATGGAGAAGCAAGGCTGGGTCTTGAATGTCAAGCACCATTACCATTATAATACACAATCTGCGTTGCATCTTCCGTTACCTATGTTTTAGAATAGAGTGATATGAATGTAATTTTCTGTACCCGTACATATATATGATGGTATCCTATTTGCCATACTATACTGATGGTCTATTTACCACAGTAGTTGATGGTGTCCTATTTATTATATTGCTGCTTTCGTATTTACTATTATATTGATGGTATACTATTGGCAATATATTGACGGTATTCTATTTACTATATTATAGGGAATCCAGTACCTGATTGAACATGGTTTATTACAAGAAACACCAGAAGATGTTGCTCAGTTCTTGTTCCAAGGTGAAGGTCTTAATAAAACAGCTATTGGTGATTACCTGGGAGAAAGGTATGTAGACAATGTTATTATAGAATGTGTCCACCTTTACAGTGTTTACATCCAGTTATATTTAGCTACATACTAATCTACTGACCATCATATAACTGACCACACACAATCCATTCTTTCTATGGTCAAACAGTGGTCACTGTAAAATAATCTTACTTGATTCTTGTTGACAGGACTTGAGGTATAAAACAAATGTTTATTTGTAAATGACCCTTTACTGTCAACAATTGTCCATTATTTCTGTCATGTCAGAAAACATTTATCAAAAAATTGCAATAAGTCAATAATACACTGCAATCTCTTGTTAAAACTTCAAACCTCAAACACCCATAACTTTGCTCAGAATAAATTAATTTCAACTATTACAACACTAACGTACAGCTTTGATCAAAATCTTACATAGTGCATCTTTAATATACTAAGATGTGAAACTTATCACCAGATAATTAGACATGTTATGGTCTACAATTTTGGCATATTTAAAAAAGACCTAGTTGTGTCAATTAAATGTAATTGCTTCCAGACACTATTAGGTTCAAGTTTTAAGTTCCCACTCTCCGAGTTTTTCATAACATTGTTATAAAGATTTTAAATATAGACTACTCTAATCTGGCCAATTGTGCTTGTCATTTAGTCTGAGATGGTCTTCTACCACATTCATAGTTTTTCAGCAATTTTTTCTTAAAAATTCAATAATGATGGATATTATATTCCATGATGAAGAAAACATCTGTAAAAAGCTTGTGTGTGATAATATGTCTAACTAGTCTGAGCCTGATGTCAATTTACTGTTAGACATTTCGATGGAAATCTTATGACTCAGGTCTAAATACATGCACATTTATGTTCTAGACTATGGTATATCAAGCCCCATGGCTGCATGCTTTCTACAGGAAGGGAATCTTGATGTGATTTAGATGGGGGAAATAGTCGGGAGATTGCTTGGTCCACCATAATAACATCTAAGGGAATTCTTCATTGTTTACCTCCCCTTTCTGACCTGACCATATTTATAACATATGCTGGTCTATCATTCTTTTAACTACCCAGTCAGCAAAATAAGAAAAATAATCTCATAGTTTATATAAATATTTTGATGTCCTGTATGATGGAATATTAATAGAACCTCAATTTATAAAAAATGTTTGACAGTTCATGAGCAATTCAAAGTCCTGTACCTCAATCTGTAAAAGGAGCTAAACCTTTGATTTACTTTTATGTATTGAATGGGGTTGATCTGATATTCTCATTGCCATATTTAATGACCGGTAGACACTACCAGCTTGAATTCTTGTTTTGACAATTTGGTCTGTCCTTCTGCTGTTCTTGTGAGCACTCTATAAAGCTTATGGTTTTTGAGTTTGTTTTCAAGCTTGCTGAGATTTTCTTGATAGTTCTAAGTAGCAACTCTAATGAAATTCAAACTTACTAGATTGTTCCATAAGTTGGAATCCTATCAAAATTCAGACAGCCTAATAATTTTATGCTAACTTGTTGCTCTTGACCTGAAAACTTGAGGCTACCTGGTTACTGGTACCAATTTATGATTTCATTGGTTTGGGTGATAGTCTAATGCATGTGCTTTAGATTATAAGGTCTGTCATGGAGTTAACTGGTTTAATTTTGAATTCCAGGTTGTACATTACAAGGAGTAGGGTCGTCTGTCCAACTTCATGGGTTTTTCTGCTTCCTCCAGTTTCCCCCTTCCTTCAGTTTCCCCCTTACTGCTAAAAGCCCTAAGCAAAGGCAAATTATTTAAATAAAATAGAGCCCTATGATAGTGACAAAATTACCTAGTTAGTGTCCAGTTCCCATCTCTCTCTACTTCTCAATTTATGATTTCATACATTTCTGACTTGTAACTGATTTATTCTAATACTTTATGCAGAACTCTGTCTCAATTTTTTGTGATTAGCAGGAAATTTGAATTTCTATCCTACCAGTACTCTTATGAATAATAAGATGATTTCTTTTTTGAACCAAATTTTATAGTGGAAACAGAATTAATTCATTAGTGGAAAAAAGTTCATTACCGCAATTATAAAAGAAGTAATTTTAAAGGGTGATTCATAGTCACACGATTTAAAACAAGTCAAGCCATTAATCTATTCCTCAAGTAATATTAAATGTAATTGGATGGTCATACCTGTTCGTAATTAAGAATGATATGACTGAATAATAGCAAGTGAGCATATGATGAGTCATTGAGTGAGATAACAGCTCGATGATCTAATTGAAAACATGTGGCACTGCACTCATAATTATCGTTTGTTAACCTTTTAACAAGTTGTCTTTAATGTACATGTAGGTCATGTTTTTATGATTGGATTGTAATCATGTTCAGTGAGATAGCTGTAGATAACGTGTTTGTGTGTACATGTACAAAGAACAACATGTATACTGTAATACCTGTAGATAACATGTTGTGTATGTACCACATAGACTACATGTACACTGTAATGCTAGTAGATAAGATGTTTCTTACACTATAGATCTACAGTGTAGATGTAACATGTTTATATACACTATAAAACTATACTGTAATATCTGTAGATATAACATATTGTGTAAGCACATGTTATGCTAGTAGATAAAATGTTTTCTTACACTATAGATAACATGTTTATATACACTATACAACTATACTGTAATATCTGTAGATAACATATTGTGTAATGCTAGTAGATAAAATGTTTTCTTTCACTACAGTCTATAGATCTACACTATAAAACTACACTGTAATACCTGTAGATACCATGTTGTGTATATAGAACTACACTGTAGATAATACAGTATCTATACTCTATACATAGATAATATCTATACTCTATACAACTGCACAGTGATACCTGTAGATAACATGCTTTTGCACATAAAAGCGATATTAATCTGAGTTTAACTGCATCTATTCTACCATGGCACTGGTTTCGATTTTGTTTCCTGAGCATCTCTCTTAAACTTTTCATGTGCCTCTAGCTAATTATAAATTTCCCATGTTTAATAATTTGACTTAGGTTTTGATTTAAATGTAAAATAACCTAACAGTACTGTTAAGATATATATATTTAATGTATACTCTCCCAAAAAAGAAACGCAACGTTACATTTCGTCGTCAGTATATCCTCGCTCTACTATCGCCTTGTTGCAACAAGTATGGCGACACGTCGCTGAACCAAACTGCTCTCCAGTGTTGCTGTGACCATACCCTCAGTGCCTGAACCCATTAAACTTGGATTTCATTGTGTCGGCGTATTTCAAAACAGAAGCTGTAACGGAGACGTCTGCCTCGTTATTCGGTTTCACGTAGGCCTTTGCCTACTGTCTGGTACAAGATTCTACGCCGTCCGGGAATTGCTGCTGCAGTAGAGGTCGCGGTTGAAAACCATTTACGCCAATGACGTAACCGGAAGTGACGATCCAAGACAAGTGGGACCACACTTGTTTGGCCTGAGCTAGGGCGTTCACGTGTTGAACTTCGCTGTGGGTACCTATTCCAAAGGCGAGAAATGGAACTAAGGGAAACATTCAGCAGCCTGGCTACATCTGTCTTGGAGTCACCTGCTTGTAATCTACCAATAGCGTTGTTGCGTTGGTCTTCGTTCGGATGTGGCATCACTTGGGTCTTTGAGTGTTTACATGTGCAACTGATTTGGAAACCGAGAACCCCGGGATTTTAAAGACCTTAAATTTAGGTTCCACGCGAAAAGCTCGCGAAGTTGTTAAATTCATGTTTCTTGATGCAATCAAGCGATAAAAAATTTCGACAAAAAGGATGACCAGTCACAATTAGTGACCCCACCTTTAAAATCAATAATGAATTTCTTTTATCCTTACTTAATGGCATTAAAAACAAGTAATTTTTATCGAAACAAAGACCTCGTTCAAATAAAAAAATGAAGAAAAATGGGATGTGCGTTTCTTTTTTTGAAGAGTATATTTAGATAAAGAGCTGACAGTTCTTGCTGTAATACATGTAGTTAAAATATGGATAATGAAAAGAGAATGTTGAATTTTCAGTCAAATTATTTTATTCTGACCAGAGTTATCCATGTTTGCAGAACAGTGTATATTCTTGATTGTCATTGTACAGTTGTTACAATAATCAATTATCCATTACTAAATTAAATCCTTAACTGCCAATAGTATTTAAATCTGTTGAAAATCAAAACCATCTGAAGTTCTAGAGAGTTGATTATTGGCATGGCTTGTAAATTAATGTGTAATTCATGATTTATATAACATTTGAGACCAAACGAAAGATCTCCATAAGATTTAGCTTTTGAATAATGCATCTTTAAATTAAACAAAGTGAATTCCCTTTAAACTAGATGGACCAACAGCTATGTTTAACTGATGATTGATATTTAACTGATAACTTACTGTTTATAATATATGCATAATATTTATATATTATACAAACACTTATTATATCACTCAACAGTCAAATCATACTTTTTAATAAACTAAGACTTGAAAATAAATTAGCTATTTATAAATTCTCCATAAATATTTTAGATTAACAAAGAGTTAACTGGCCAATAATTTAGATTTTGATTTTATTTTTAGAATAAAGACATACAATAATTATGGTTGAACATTAGACAAATATCGAAATCTTATTATACTTGAGATATTAAAGAATTTATTCCATCTGTATATATTGGTATATATAGAAGCATCCCTTGTAAAATTTGTTCGGGTCAGCAATACTTTCAGAAATACATTGTAGGAGATTTGGTCCAAATAATTTGAATATTTGAAATTCTCAATGAAATACACATTGTTTTGTTATTACAACATAAGAAATAGACCTACAAGTATTACATACCATTTAGCAAAACAAAAAAGGAAGTGACATTTGGTAGTGGTTAATTCCTGTTGTTGCTCTGTCTGACCTATTGAATTCCAAGTACCAGTCTTTTGGGCGGAAATTGAATACAGTATCATGACTATCAACTTACCCTAGTGTCTTACTTATTGAAACCTATTTTTAAACCAACAGTATTTTTAATCTATGCCACAAATTACTGATGGTAATGAGGAGTAGTTCTAAGTAGTAGTAAAATAAATAAGAAAACTTGTTTAGATTGTTGAATTCTGTGTGGCTTTCAGTAAGAGTAGACACTCCACTGCTACTTTATATAATATATATTGATGGAACTTTGTTTGATAGAGTAACGGGATAAAGAATTAAGTTTATCCCCTAAAGAAATAGAGATTTCATTAGGGTTTCACACTGCGTAGCTTGTGTGAAACACTATTGTTTTTGTTAAAATTATTATTCTTATTATTATTATTATTCAGATTCCAATTTGAATAGATCTCAGCAACTACGTGTCGCATCGTTACGATCTCTTCGGTTTTACTTGGAAAGTGGGTGTGACTTAGAGGATAAAGCTATTTTGAACGTTCTGCGACAATGCGAAATGTCCGAAATCACCGAAGTTATCGTTTTTGAAAATATTGCAGTAATTTTAACAATAATCATTGGATTTTAACTTTCGATACATTTTGGCATAGCCTGAGACAGGGCACATAGCTACGCTACTTTCGATTTTTGATTTTCGGCAAATCTTCGAAGAAATTAGGCGCCAAATTTCGAAAATTTAAAATTTTACAAAATTTTTTTTTATTTATGAATATTTTTTAGTCGTATTGTGCACAGAATTAAAGAGTCATCTGACTAGTGCAAAAATGTTAAAAAAAATTGTCTCAGTAATTTTCCTTGGCCGCCATTGGCTAATTCAGTTTTTCAGTCCTAGATTAATTTTTTATTGTCCGATTTGTATAAAACAAAATTCATATGCTTCGTTGTATCAATTGTCATTTTTTTTATTACCAAAAGTGTTATCTGTCGGCACCGGAAGTGGCATAATTTTACCAAAAACTACAATTTTGACAGTTATTTTCCTACTTCGAAAACAAATATTATTTTTTGGAAAAATTATTTGACTCAAAGAGTGTGCCCTTTCAAGGGGCAAAAAATGTAGGAAGCAGTTTTTTTAATTTCGATTTCACTTTCGAGCAAATTCGATTAAGAGGCTAAAAATGGTGTAAAATTTACCTATTTACAACCTATTCAGGCTTTTCAGATTTTAAAATATTTCTTCGTAACTTTTATAAACTTGTAGCTATAATCCATACGAAGAAAATGTATGTTAAAATTCGTTTGTAATATAAGCAGTTACCAAGAAATGGGCAGTTCTGTACAAGTCACTGTTTTCGTTATTTTGCCTGTAAAATAGTCAATTATTATTGGATTTTTATAAAAGTGACATCATTTGATTCAAAAAGCATGTAGCGTCATATCAAGTTGATTACAATTTAAAATTGACACCGGAAGTGACATCATTTGGTCAAAAACTGCATTTTAAACTTTTTAAATCAATGTTTTATTCAACCAAGAATAACTTAATATGTATTAATAATTTTAACTTTTGGTTTAAATTCACATATAAACAAAACTCATATGGTCATATAGATATCATAAAATTGTTTCTAACTTGTTCGGTTGCCGAGAAATAGACGGTTTTCTACAGGTCACTTTTGAAGGTTTCGGGGCCATAAAAGTGTCAATTATTATTCGATTTTCATAAACGTTACACCGTGTTATACCTACTGCCATTTGGGATCTCATTCAAGTAATTTAAGATTTTCATTATCACCGGAAGTAACGTCATTTTGGCAAAAACTGTATTTTTAGCCTTCAAAACAGATATTTTATTCAAATGAGTCTGTTTTGAAATCTTTTTCAAATTATGGTATTTGATGCTAATCAACAAATAGAATAAACCCATACGATCACACAGATACCACAAAATGGTTTGTAACTTGTACGGTTGCAGAGAAATAGCAGATTTTCTACAAGTCACTTTTCAAGTTTTTTGGTCTTAAAATTTTACATAAAATTTTCACTATATGATATCGTATGCCATTTCTGATTTCATAAGACTAATTGAACATTTTCATTAACACAGGAAGTAATCTAATTTTGTCAAGATCATTTACAAGTAACAAATGTATAAAATGAATTGATATTGTTGGATTTTGTTGATTCTGCATCCATTTTATTTGTGTGCAATGTTAATTTGGAAACCTGTTTAGTGGTTTCGCTGGTACCGGAAGTGACATATGTTCAAGGGTAACTTGGCACCGGAAGTGACATGTTTAAGGGTAACATGGCACCAGTGAAACCCGTCATTCCTGCATGCAGGTCTAGTTCATTTTTGTTATTGTTGGCTTTATTGAGTGTCTTCCATTTTTCTTGATCCATGAAAAGTCCTAATAATCAGGTCTGGAAATGATTACTTTAGTTGTACCAGATTAAACAAGCTAATATCACCTGGAACTGTAGATAATTTCCTGACGTCGATTCCATCTTGTTATAAAGATACGTATCAAAAGATCTTACCCAACAGTTTATTTTCAATTCATCATATCTTTGTAATTACTGAATTGAACTAGAGTATCAACTTGCAAAATAGATTTGCTTTATTTTCTTAATCACTGAACAGTCCCAATAGTATTCCTCAATGTGAACCCATCTAAAAAATAATAACGAGTCTGATTGTACCTGGAGCCATAACCATTATCGTGTCAAAAAGTGTCAGAAACTAAGATTTTTTTGGTCAAATCACAGACAATGTGGCTCAACCTAATACAATAATTATCAGTT
Source organism: Patella caerulea (assembly GCA_036850965.1). Classification (NCBI taxonomy): domain Eukaryota; kingdom Metazoa; phylum Mollusca; class Gastropoda; family Patellidae; genus Patella; species Patella caerulea. The sequence continues at coordinate 25,371,266 of JAZGQO010000014.1, read as the reverse complement.
CATTATTTATCAACTGTTATGATCTCAATTTTAGATGTTGTCGCTGCCATTACATGATTTTATATAATGTTTGATATCCAGCAATATGATGGATAATTCATGTGAAAAATGTTCAATAGATTCCTACAAAGAAATTTTGTAGTGTTTGGACATCTAATTTGATTTTGACATGGTAATATGATAAGGCGTCAAAAGAAAATCTGTACACAAGAGTTATTGCAATACAACTAACATTAGGCTTATTTATATTCTGAATACTGACAGCATTATAAAAAGATTTTATAAGATTAAACACTGATTTTAAATTTTAGTTTTGTATTTTGCAACACAATTGTAGATTCAAATTCCAAATTCTAATTAAGAGTCCATAAAAACATGTATAATATGCAAAACTGAAAAAATAAGGATTTCCTTCAACAGTGGATTTCGCAATATGTTACAATACACAATGCGATTGCGGGCCGCAAAATACATGTACAGTCGTATAATATGTGTATGTCACTAATCTTGATAATGTAAATGATTACTAGAAAATAATGTAATGCTGACTGTACAATTATTCCAGCAAGTGGATTTGACTATATTTTGTGGTTTTAATGGTTAGATGGGGTTTCATATTTATAAACTGAGAACATTTTGTAAATTAGAGGGCTAATTAACAATTCTGTTTTATGATTTTTCAGGAAAGACTTTAACATGGATGTACTGAAAGCTTTTGTTAATCTACATGAATTCCGTGGAATGATTCTAGTCCAAGCACTCAGGTAATATAATAATAATAATCGTTTTATTGCAGTGCCGAATGTTTGTCGTGTATTCTGTACATGGTAAACAGTCCATTTGCTGATTACACTATTTTGTCTATACCATTTTTTTTTTAGGACTTTAAATTTTGTCTAATGGTTTGAATTATTCATGCTTGGTTTTATTTTATCTATATATAACAATCATCACTGTTTAACACTTTTTCTCCATTTTCCTAGCAAGCAATGTGCTTTCAAATTAAAAATTATCCCTGAAATGGTTGAGAGCTATGCCTTATCTTTATGCATTGTTGTCCATTCTCTAAATTTCAGACAATTTTTGTGGAGTTTCCGACTACCAGGTGAAGCCCAGAAGATTGACAGAATGATGGAGTGCTTTGCACAGAGATATTGTGACCTTAATTCAGACGTATTCAAAAATACAGGTTTGTTTTACTGGATTTGATTTATAGGTTTTATTTAGATTATTTATTAAATTGTTAGAAATGATGTACAAATGCAGATCAGGTTATTTAAGAGGATCAAATGTTGTTAACAGGCGAGTATTGTAATACATTCCATTGGTACTGTGATATATGATCATTCTTGAGCGTAATAATATAATGAAACAGTTGGCTGTGGATGTTTGTTTCCTTTAACAATCTCAAATACTACAAATGTGGTCAATCATTATTAAGTTCAGAGAATTATTTTATAAATTTATCATTGGAATTTGTCATACAGTTACAGAAATGCTTGTAGAAAACGGACCTTCATCATGATTTTATTCCCTTCAATAAAAACCTTTCATATTTTAGAATCAGTTTCCAAAATAATGTCTGTCCAGCCATACTTTACATATTAGAAGTTAGGCCTACTTGATAGTACATATCCCTTGGTAGTCTTATGTGTATGTTGAACACAAAATGGCAGATGTACTTTAAGGACAAGTTAACATTTATGTCATTTTTTATGTTTTTTTGTTGAAGAATGAAGATAATTTAAGAATTTGTTTACTTTATTTGTAACTTATTCTAATTATATTTTATATTATTATTTCTTATGTAAACATAAGCAGCCTGTTAGAAATATGACTTACAATGATATATACAGTATGTTCTACATGTATAAACTATATATTTTGAAGTGTGGACTCTTTGACAGTTGGAATTGGATATAAGAGTAGGCTGTTGTGCGGCTGTCAGAGCAAAATTTCCATCAGAGCACACTGTATGGCGTTCATGATTAGCATGGTCTCTGCAAAAGAAGAGTTGGACATTAAACCCCATGTCGTATAGAACATTGTGCATACTGACCAATATAATTTATTTGTAAAATTTATTCTATGTTATTAATCTAAACACAAGCAGCTGGTAATAACACAATGATGTATATAATATGTATTATATGTAAATAATATAATGATATACTATATTCTATATATTTACAGATACATGCTATGTTCTGTCATTTGCTATCATTATGTTGAACACAAGTTTACATAATCCAAGTGTTAAAGATAAACCTACTGTAGAGAGATTTATATCTATGAACAGAGGCATCCATGATGGTGGTGATTTACCAGAAGAACTTCTCATAGTATGTATACAGTTTTTATCCCATGACTTCCGTTTGTTCTTCAGTTTATATTTTGTTTACTACTAAATTGTTTGATTGTTTGAGAGTGAATAAGCAAATGAATGACAGTAACCCGAAGACTGACAACCATAGCACAGTGAAGATATATACACAATATGGAACAATGAAAACATTAATATGCAATGAAATGAAAGATAATCAATTGGTTATCACTCTTGTGGTTTTAACTATTTTTCCTTGGTCGATCTTGTATTACAGAGGGGATTATTTATAAATGTATAATTAAGATTTATAGAAACCTTGTTGAAAATCGTTGGTCTTCCCATTTAAAGTTAAGTATGTATAGAAAGTGGTTAGAAATTATACAATAGTCATGAATTAGCAGATGTATAAAGCGTGTGTAATTCTAATAACCATCACTATTGAATACACAAACTCAACAGATAGTAGTACATGTATATGTAATCACACAAACAGTCTTGACACCTTTAATAGATATTAACTTTGTTGATGTTATATTATAGAATCTGTATGATAGTATAAAGAATGAACCATTCAAGATACCAGAAGATGATGGTAATGATTTAATGCATACTTTCTTTAATCCTGTCAAAGAAGGTTGGCTATGGAAACAAGGTTTGTAGTATTTAATGCTTATTTTAATGTCATTGTTGGGAGTTGGGTGGCCCAAAGGTCCAACGCATGCATTAGATCTCAAGGTTGGTCATTGAGTCAAGTTGTGTGGTTTCAATCCCCAAGTTGTTCTTGACATAGAATACGGTCACCTGTCAAACTTTGTGGGTTTTCTAACGGTCCTCTGATTTATCTCACTCCTATCCCTTCCTTACACAAAAACTTGCATTCTCTTCACATTTAATCCTTTAGGGTTTGCGATCACTATGCATATATTCAAATATTCAAATTCAAATATTTTTTTTCTTGGCTATTTAAACCTTTGTTTTTTAATGTCAATTAAATTTTAAGAAATTTGGTTTTTATTTTCCCCTCCTTGAAATATTTTAATCGAGTGAAACTAACTAATAAAGAGACATTAATAGGAAGTGTATTGCTCTGAGAGATATATACTTTCTGGAAACCTGGAAAGGCATCACAAGCGGTCCATCTATAAGATTATTCGAATTGTATTCAATGTAACCACTGGAATTGTACAAGAACTTTTATTTGCTGCTTGCCATCTCTTGTGTTTTCTCTTGTATTTATTTTTAGAAACTTCATTCAAATTTACGTCTTTTTTTTTTTTTGCTCCTTTTATTTATTGTAAATATTTTTATTTCTGTCTATAGGGGAGGTTAAATTGAGTAAGTTTTTATTTCCTAGGTTTATGCTCTTATTGTCCAGTGATTTATTGTGGCATAATATTATCATTCTAGTTCATGATTGTTTCATCTGTAAATCTGTTGTTTTAGTTTTTATCATTATTTATAATCCAAATTATCGTAGTTTTTTTTCTATCAAAAAGAGCCATTATTAATAGCTTTATTGTAGAAGTCTTCAATGTTTCCATATTTCACAATCTCTTGTTCATTGGGAATTCAGAAGAGAAATTTCCAATAGTAGAATTCCATCTTTACTATCATGAACATGCATGATTTGTGAATTAAGTATGCAGTCATACTGTCGAGATATATAAGAAATAAAATGAGTTTTAAAATTCTACTTTCTGTTCAAACCCTGCTTATAAAGACTATGGAAGATATATGTAAGAATCATTGGACTAGCTTTCCATTATCACAGTTCTAGATCAAGGAATTCCAGTTGATTTCTTAATAAAGTTGCAGATAACAGCACGCACAAATTTTGATCACTTAAAAATTCAAACTCAAGCATACGGCTAACAATAGGGGGCACATGAAAAGTTGACCTTAGTATAGTGACAATGAATATGAAATATTTGATTATTATTGTTTTGTTTCGTTGAACAGGAGGAAGATACAAGAACTGGAAAAGACGTTGGTTTATTCTCAATGATAACTGTTTATATTATTTTCAATATACTACAGTAAGTTCTAAATATTTTATTTTTAGTATGAAAACAGAAGACATAAGACGGACTTTAAGAACGATACATGGAGTTTTAATATCAGAACCAAAAAACATCCCCCTGAATATCATACATCAACAAATAGATGATGGAAAAATTTACTCTTGAGAGACTCTCAGTTGTTTGTCATTTAGTGTTCTCAATTGTCAGAATTGCAATCAAATGGGTCTGAATTTAGTCCTGTTATATAGTGCTATCAGTCCTGATAACTAATATGTTATATATAGAATTTGGACATAATTGAATGCATGTTTTAGCTGTCATGTTTGGTTGAGATATTTTTGTATTCAGTCAGTCCAAAATCCTTTTTTTCAATTGATTAATCAAGGAATTGAGAGTATTCAGTAACAGTCTGTTATAATCCTAGATTTCCTGAAATGATTTCATAGTCTGTTATAGTGCTCTTAACATTATCACAATTACAGACTTTTTCGTATGTGTTACTGTGATAGTAGTTTGTAGTAGAAGATTGCATTTTCAATGGGATTGTAAAATGTAGGCTTTTTTTAAGTTTACTTAAGTATCGAAGTATAATAATGTTCTACTGGTATATCTGACAGAATTTCTGAGTTTGACAGACAGTAGCTATTACTAATACCGACGAGTTAGTAACTGACAAAAATAGCACAAATATGAACCCGGGAAATGTTTGGTTATCAAAACATTTAGGGTCTTCACAACCAACAAAGCTGTTCTGTAACCATTTCTGTCATTCTTAACATATAAAGGTGTGTAGCAAGGCTCTGACTCAATATTATGGAGAGTCTTCGACATTACAAACAAAGCTGCTTGTTTATTTTGACAAACAAAACTGATCAGAAATTACACTTTAAGTTTTAAAAAGTGACTTGAAATCGGTTTTTATACAATCATATTCCAATCATATTCTATTACTGATTTTTTACCCATTCCAGGATAGTTCCAAAGAATAGAAATTTAGCTTCTTTAATTGATTTTTTTGGTTGTTTAGTTTTTTTCTAATCTGTTTACCTCCAAAGACACTCAATTGCTGTATCAAACAATACTACCAGTACTTGAATTGATAGGTGCTTATAGTTTCTAGAACACTTGATACCACTTTTATTGTGAGTTGTTCAGATACTGTATAATATGTTTCATACTATTCTGACATTAAATGAGAATTTGTTTATTTTACAGGACAAAGAACCAAAGGGTATTATACCGTTAGAGAATATAAATGTACGAGAAGTGCCAACAGAGAAAGCTCATAAACCAAATTGTTTTGAGTTATTTACTGGTGGTAATGATATTATTAAAGCTTGTAAAGTCGATTCAGATGGTAAAGTTGTTGAAGGTAAGTTAGTTATTTTGTATTTTGCTATATCCACATACAAATCATGGGATTCAGTTGCACAAAATTGTAAATGTCTTTGATGGTCGACTGACTTAACAAATCTTTTGACTGTTTGAATCCCAAGGTGGAAGTGAAAGTAAACCCCTATTATATCTGTTGATATTTAATTTGTATTCCAAACCAAATGCAGTTAATTAAGGAGATATATTGAAATGATGTTATGTACATCTGCCCCCATTCCTGGTTTGTTTCCAGTGCATATCTCATAAACTGTTGAAAATATCTTTATGAAACTTTGTGCACAGATCGACCTGGTGTGTGCCTTTTGGTAATGAGAGATTTTGGGGATGTAATAATGTGTGTCTCCAAGCAAACAAATTTGAATTAGGTTTTGATATACAAGGGCACTATGTATTGTTACATTTATTTCAGGTCGACATAATGTATACAGGATGTCAGCTGGTAATACACCAGAAAAAGAAGAATGGATTAAATGTATTAAGTAAGTCTTCTAAAATTATGTGATCAGTTGTCAGTAATTGTTGTTTTATTGCCACATTCAGTCTTTAATAAATGAACAAAACAATGGACATATGTACATGTTGTAAAATGTTGCCCAATCACTTTATGTTTATGAACTCACAGTGTCTCGATGAAAATGCTGCTGGTTCACGAGCTTAGAGGTCCTGGGTTCAAAAAGCTGTTGTAACACATAGAAAGTTGCTTAAGATTGTTCAGCCCAGTTTCCCCATGTCATGAATGCTGTGCAGAGGATTTTGCAACGAAAAACATATAATCATTTGGATAGGACAATAAATCATATCCACACATGCCATCGACAATACATTAAAGATTCTCTGACAGTTGGAAATGAAAATAAGAGTAGGCTCTAGTGTCACTGTCCGGGCCAAATTTCGTTGTATACTGCATGGCATATCGCCATCTTCATAAAAAAATTTTTGTTTAACCCCATTTCTTCATTTCTATATGTATACATATTACTTTTTTTTATTTTTTAGATTGAGCATAAATGATAATCCTTTCTATGACATGTTGGCAGCAAGGCGTAAGAATGCAACTGGTTCTAGTCCAGCAGAATAATGATCAGGGATTTTATAGAAATATCAGGAATCAAGACACAGACCTCAAACACAGAATTATCCAATATCATGGTGATTTCATACCAAATTTATTCACAAACATGATTTTATACGCAAAGATTTATCCACTTAAAGATCATAATCATCCACAGATTTCCAAAACACAAAATATTTTACGATAGATTACGACCAAAATTAGTGGAATTGATTTGCGCTTTATAGGCTAATGTGAAACTTGTTCCGATTTCTATATTCTGCATGAAAATAATTGGTACAGATTGTTATCATTATATTTACTGTTGATTAAAATATATGCACCTTGTGTCATTATAGAAATCAAAATATTCATTTATGTAATAAAATTATTATTTCATTATTTACTATACTAACAATAAAAAAGAATTTTTTTATTAAGATTATTGATCGACACCACCGAGCAAGTGTAGCTGAATTTCAGGTCCACTGCCAAATAAATTGATTTTTTTTTTCATTATAAGTAAAATTAATGAATTTAGAATGAAATATTTATATTATTATGTAAACTATAAACTAGCTGGTACTAGAACATCTATAATTTATATGGTAGAAATATATAATGATTTGTAGATCATTGAACAATCATTCAGATTAAATTCCAGAGATTATTATTATTATTGATATTAACTAATTATACAGGAGGAAGAGTTTTATTACAAAATGTCCATTTTAGTTATTTGATTAAAAGGTATTTACAGTGCTGGAGTTACCTACATGTATAGGCAGACTAAAGCCTAGGACCTCGAGATCTTGGTGTCTTCCAGCCAATGTGTATAATGTTTTTGACATGGTCATAAGCTATTCTTACATGCACTGTAGTCTTAAGTCTCTAACTCACTTTCATCCAAAGTCTTCTACATTGAAAACACAAATTATTTGTCAATTCAAATCAACATTGATGTTGTGATCTTACCTGGAAAAGATGGTCTTCCGATATCCAGTATTTAAGACAAAAAAAAAACACGTTACCATTGGTACCATATTGCATTTCAGCACCATTTGTAACAGGGAACTCAAAGAACGAGGCTAGACATATTCCACAAGTCATGCACAATAAATACTATCTGTGTGGACTGGAATTGAATTTATTAAGAATTTGAGAATTATGGTTGAAGTAATTTACTTTGAAATTGTTGTGAACCTCTTCTAGGCAAATTAAAAACAAGTTTTATCACGCAATAATGTAAGGATAGTCTGACAATAGCCATAAAAACAACTAAAGCAAATATGTTGAACTTGATTTCTACTGGTTCACATGGGAATGGCGTTTGACTATTTCAGTATTAGTTTATGCATAAGGTCATGGATTATACTACTACAAGAGCAAACATGGATTGATGAATGCAATTGTTAATTTACAAGTGTGACACATCAAGAGAAATCTAGTGTGAGCTTATAATATGAGGTAGACCTTTTAATCTTAGAGGTATAGATGAATGAAAATAGACTTTCCTAAATGGACATAAATGACAAAATTGAGCTTGAAGCAGTCAAGTTCACAAAGTCCGAACAAAATTGAGCTTGAAGCAGTAAAGTTCACAAAGTCAGGATTATACTTTCTATATCGTCTGCAGTTTATTTTGATGAAAAATTGGAATTTGAGATCACAAAGTCAGGCTTTATGCTTTTTAAGCGGTAGTGGAAAGTGGAAATGGATACATCTAATACGTATCAACTGCAGATTAGATGTAGAATAACAGTCATATTTGTAGTGATATATATTATATAGAGAACGTGTAGATATTGTATATGTATGTATGTAGGAATTATTATTATTATTTTATGTATAAAATCTATTTTTGCTATGTAAAATGTATTATAAGTGTACCATAATAATTATTCTATTAGAACTAGTCGTAGTCTACACTAATTAATAATTACCAAACTGAGATTCTAGAATGTACAAAATTAGTAGTCATTTGATAATACCCTAAAATTATAAGTTATTTTATAATATTGATGTTCCATAAAATTGTTCTCTGATTTTGAGAAACATTTGCCTGAGTTTTAATAGGTATGTGTAGTTAGTAATGATACAACTTTTAGTAACTGGAAAAACTAAATCAGTTGTAATCGCAATTATCCAGCACACTGATTTTGCCTGGATTTCAAAATTATGGTGCAATTATATTGAAACATGACTGGTACTAATTAGTCTCATATTAGGCTTTGGAAAGCTTGATAAATATAGGCTTCAGTTATTTTCTTCACATGAGTAAATGAGCAGGAATGGAGAAGTTTGGGTAGTAATTTCGGCTGCATGTAGTAAAAGTTTTTCCAAACATTAGTTAGTAAAGGCATAGTTAAACTTTGGTCCATTATACATGTTATATATATTAACCAAAGACAAGCATAAACCATCCATATACCATCACTTCCAATAACCTTGTCATAGTGTTGACAAGATGTAGTATTATTATTATTATATTTGCATGTTTTGGTGTACATATATTATATAGTATTAACAGTATCACACATTATCTGGAAGAAAATTGAGCAAACAAATTGCATCTGAAACCATTGAAACCATAAAAATTACATGTTAGTGTCAAAATGAATGAAATTTTGTGTGAGGCAGTTGTACATCATGTTGTAGAATTATTTATGACATCCTTTATTCACCTAAATTCATTTTAATTTAGTAAGTACATTTTATATGTGCATGTTTTATCAAATATAATCCAATACATGTATATGAGCAATAAATATATTAATATATTGACCAAATTATTACTAGCCAATTATAACTACCTGTACTATATTTGTGTAGAATATGGACCTATAGAGGAACAGTACATGAACATTATAAAAGCATTGCAAAGAAGTTCATGGACATTCTAGAGGAACATTATATCTAAGTTCATGAATATTCTAAAGAAACATTACACTTAAGTTCATAAACATGATAAAGGAACATTGCATTCAAGTACATGAACATTATAAAGGAACATTACATTCAAGTACAGAAACATTATTACAGAACATTGCATCTAAGTTCACGAACATAGTATTTGAACATTGCATGTAAGTTCATAAACTTTAAAAAGTGGGAACATGAACATTGTGTAAGAACTTTACATCTGAAGGTGTTTGAATACATAAACATAGTAATACCACATCTTATTGTACATGAATTTTAAAGGAATATGTGAAATTATTTTAAAATAATTTCTCTTAATGTGTACACAAATTATAAACTTATAGAAATGATATAAATATTATGTAAATTCCAGTCTTTCTGACACATTTCTCTTTAATGAAGAACAATGGATTGTTAATTGTTGTACTAGTACATATTAAATATATGTAAACTGAAGCAATAAAGAAGATATAGGGAAGAGACAGTTCTAGTCTTTTTTCTGTGATTTTAAATGATGACAGTTATTTATGTGTATTGAAACAGTATATTCACCCATAGGTTTTATGTATTTTGTATATTTTATTTTTCTTCCTACTAAGTTATATAACCTTTTTAAATCCTGTATATTTTATTTCTAAGTATTCTACCTTATAATCATCTGGTTTAGTATTATTGAGAAAGGAAGATGAAATGGGATCAGTTCCACGAATTAGTTGTAAATGTTAATATTTTAAAATTCAGTAGTTATCTATTTTCAATTCTAAATTCTATATTCCAGACTTGTGATATTTCAGTGAAGTGTGACTTTAGCTGAAGTTCATAAAGAATACTTACGTGTAGACCCTTAACTACTATATAAGGCCAAACCAATTTAGATCTTACTTTGTTGAGAACAATACAAATTTTGCTTCCTATTTTTTTTACCTTTTTTTTTTATAATAAAAACGAAGTGTATTTAGTTCATTATCTCTTAGATATAGATTTTCAATTTCTGAATAAAATCTTTCTTGTATGACCCTTTATCAAGAATGAAAATAACTGAACTTCTAATTGGTTTGGCCTTATTCTTCCCTTTATTGCATTTCGCCCATTTTTTTATCTTCTTTTAATTATGTATATATTATAAACTTATTTCTTAAAAATATATATTTTTTGAGTATTCACTATTCTTATACTTTCTTACATCCATCAAATATCTCGTATGTTTAACGAGGGGGGGGGGGGGGTAGATGGTTCTGTCCTTTGAAGGTAACACAACTCATCCTGTCTCAATGATAAAGTGGTAAGAGAAGTACAAGTTTGCACGCATTTAGAATACAATGTGCCATAGCAATTCGGATTATTGAGTTTGATGCAAACATTGACAAGTACCGTAATGTAGATTTCTTCTAAACATGTTGATTGCATCTGGACCTTCAGTATAGACCTCTACTGTACTAGCTTACCAGTACATAGCAGACAATGGTGAAGGCCTCGATAGTAATTTTCAAGCAGCCTAAGGCTACATTAAAGCAGACAGTGAGCTATAAGTTTGTCTTGTGAAGACCCTAATGTTCATGAATTACCTGATGTATTTCGTTTGACGCCATTCTATCTGTATAAGTCCATTGGGAGCAGAACAGTAGGATGTTAAACCTCATTTTATTTTAACTGATAAGGCAACTATAAGTTAAGTAATAGAGACCAGAAATGTAATAGAAATAGTGGTGTGTGAGTATATAAAATGTTGTCAAGTGTATATAAATATTGTATATATATTGTAATTATCTATTTTCAATCAGGTTCATTTTCTTAGAGATCGATGTTTTATTCTCTCTACTTTTATATTTAGTATCATCCTTCAATAAAATGTACAGTTTTAATCAGTCCCTCTTATCTTATTTATTGGAGAAAAAATTGATAAACATTGACAACCCCTGTTCTCTGAAGAGAAAAGTGATCCAGGTGTATCCTCGAAACTATTTGCTTTAGATTGTCTAAGATTTGTGTATAGCTCTCCTTGTTGTATGACTGTATATTACAAATGTTAAAGGGTTAATTTACCTTTTTGCACACATGCATAGAAATGGTCATTTTAATATTCCCACATGTAATTTGGGAGTATACACTGTAGCTGTCGTCCGTGAACAATTGCCTTGTATATGCAATGATAGTTTGGTGCAAAGCATTATCGTCAAGACAGGAACAACTATTGAAAGTTCTGTGACTTGCTGTTCCAAATTTATCTACCTGTGCTCAAACGTGAATACAATCAGAGGCTATAATATATTTTCAACAGATCATTTTCAAATTTGGTGGAAAACATTGGGGTTATCCCCCTTTGCTGAAAATCTTGTCAACTTGATAGAGATAAATGGGGTTTAACATCCAATCAACACAAACTCGGTCATTTTGGGACTAAGATGGGTTTTTATTTTTTATTTCCTTAATTCGCCTGCACGTAGGTGTCTTTAGCAGTGAGAGGAAACCTGAGGGCCCCCAAGGAAACCCAAGAGGTTGGACAGGCAACCCTACTCCTTGTCTTCCTTGTCAAGTACAACCAGAGAATCAAAACCACGCCAGTTGATTCAATGGCAGACTTTATAATACAGTGACACATGCTAACCATTCAGCCATCGACCCCCCCCCCCCCAAACTCGATAAGGACTGTAGTTTTTAACGTACTCCTTTACACAAGATAGTAGAAAAGATTGGGCTCGTGTGATGATTCAATTGAAATTCACTACCAGGATATTGGATCTGTATTTTAATTGTGCAATCAACATATAAGAAGGTGGTGTAGTATCTGCTGAACTGAAGTATAAACAGGCGGATGGGGATGGGGGCACAGGTGGGGTGAATTTAATTCATAACTTTTCAAATAAAGTGTCCTCGTTCACATAAAAGTAACAACTATTATCTTATGTACAACTGTATTCTCATTTACTTGAATTCTTGCACACACAAAAATTTAACAATAATTTTTTTATGTACAAATATGAAGCAAATATAGGAAAAAAGACACCATATTCAGTTCTATCTTAACATATAATAACAAAATAATAAAATAACATGACAAATTCTACCATACAATATTGATAAACATAATTATCACCAATAAGTTACATAGTTACACAATTAATGAAAGCATAACTTTTATATTCCATCATCCATTACAAATATTTCAATCATATGAAATAGAATGGCTATAGAACACATATAAGTTATTTCTCAAAATACATATATAAAACAAGTTCTAAAATAGAAAGAGAAAGTAGAGATCTAAATATATACTGCATAATTTTTCTCACTGGCCATCCATGAAAACATTTTAAAGTGTACTTCACCCTCGACTGTATTCAATTTATTTGTTTAGCTTGAAACTGAGGCCTTTGAGCATGATGCTACAAGCGACGGGCTCAAGCACATATATTCTGGTAAACTTTCCATTATGAAACAGCTATTAAAAGTCAAATTCAGAAAATAAGGAACAAACAACTGTCTTATAAATTAAGTCTCCTCTTTGAAGTCTAGCTTTCTCTACTGTGATCGGTTAAAATAATTTTTGCAACTCTTCTTAAGTTTGGGTTGGTGCAGAAAAGTGAAAAGAAGGATGTTAATCCCCATTCAATTTCATCTATTACAAGCAAAAAAAAAATATGGTTTTATTGTAGAAGTCAAGGAGTTTTTTTTTCTAGTTTCTGATTAATTCTTCATAATTTCGATTCTTTAACACAATTTCAAATAGCATGATTGCGTGCAAGAAAAATAGTAAATACACAGAAATAAGCAATAGAATAAAGTCGTCCGAACATACTACTAAAGGAATATCATAATATTGTGCCTACTGATGGCAAAATACAAAATTAATAACTTGAAATCTAGGTTTGTCAGGCTCAAATTACTGATGCATGTACGCCAGGAGTTTCACTTCCAAATTTGACCAGGTGATCAAATTTTCACTTATTTTTTTTATCAAAGAATGATATATCTTTTAGCATTATCCTAAGTTCATAAGACCTAGACATTTAACTGCATTTGTTCTTATTTCATGGCATGTAAATTGACTAACAGTCTTCGGACAGGCCATACAAATATAACTGAAATTGTATACATATTATAATGATTGATATTGAAGGGAAATTGTAAATATTTATAAAATGTTTCATGTACATGTATGAAAATACTGCAATAAAAAGACTTTTGTTGAAATTTTATAAAGTATTGATTTATCAACTAAAGAATAAAACCCAAGTTACCAGCATAACTGAAATATATATTTGATCAATGTAATTAAACAAAACCATTTTATTTATTCTAATCTATCGATCACATAACTTTCAGATGCCATCTTTGTGTATATAAAAATAATTGTAATTCTTACATCATTGTTATACAAACCAGGCCATTATCCACGTTTAGAAGAAAGTTATCATCAAGCTCAGAACTAAGTTTTTTCATTGAAAAAAAATCTTGATTCAGGGAACCTGTGCAGTATACAGCCCAAAACATGGAGCCCAAAACATTCCAAGCCTCTCACTGGTTTGTACTAAATGGTAAAATTACATCTAAGGCATACATACATGATATTAATATATGAACAACAACTCTACAGAGGCTTTTTCATAGATACACATCCATGCATATACAGCAACGTTTACACATGCATGCGGCTATCCAAATTGCAACTGGGATACAAATTGTATACAAAAAATAATTCCTTAATTAAGGGATACAGGGTTTAAGTCCACACAACACAGGTTATTGTGGGACTTACATGTGGTATATTTTAACTAAATGTTCGAGAGAATGATATAAATACTGTATTATAATTATCAAGTTACTTCAAAGCAAAGTAGTAACAAAAAATAAACACACATTCATGTCCATGCATAGATCTGTTTGTGCTTTTTAATTTGATTACATCTTATTAAGACATTAAATTTATAGTGAACTCTTATTTAGTAGAGATAATGAACAGTTGAATAAAAGCATAATGTATTTTCACAGATTACAAGAGTCCAGTAATTACAGATAATGGTCAATTTGTGTATTTTACATTAAGTAGTGTTTAAATTGAATGTGCTGCAGGTAAAACTTTCTATAATACAGATATTAACTTTTCACCTAAATTAATCAGGTTTAGCACTAACTGTGTACATTTTTTTGATTTGACTTCCAGGTTAGTTGCTCACTCAGTTGAACAGAATTCTATCAATGCCACAAACACAGACAATTGTGCCACGTGATTGCAATACAAGTTAACTAACAACCATCCCTTACATCAGGGCTTTCACTGTAGATTTGACCAGATGGTAAATTTTTCACATATTCTGTATACCTGGCATTAGTAAGATATTTTTTCCAAAGAATGTGACAATTTTTATCTTTATAAAAGCTAAATATAAAAATTACAAATTCAAGTATATATTAAGTTTTAAGGTTGAATTCTTTGACATTGTTATATATTTATGTAAATTGACTGATAGGAGGCATGTTCTACAGTCAGGCAAATATCACTGAAACAAGAACTCTGAACTGTGTTATTGGCAAGTTAGAACTCGATGTGTATTTTGATAAAACCTTTATAGATAGTAGCAAAGGCCTATAACCTGGTAAGTATATCTTACCACTGGCTTATATACATTTCTTGATATAAATGTACTTAATTATTAATTTAAAGCTATAACAGCTAGAAATCAAAGATAAATTTAATCTAATAATATTACAATCACAGACAAAACATAATTAATAATCTATAATCCCTCTAATAATAATAATATCATCATCATCATCCATTTCTGTACAATTATATAAATAAACATATTCACAAACAGCATAAACCGTGTCCTTCATTAATGTCTGCTATGATGTTTGCCAGGACCACGATAACCACCGCTGTCATGACGATAGTGGTTGTTATGGTTACCATTAGTATTTCTGCTATAAGATGATTTACCATGGAAACTGTGAGATTTCCATGTTTTTCTGTGAGAATCATGTGAACTTGTTCCATTAGGCTGAAATCAAAACAATGAGACATTAATACTGTAGTCAACATGATATATGCAATAATGAAATTGGATTTTAGGTCCAACTCGGAACGGGCTTATGAAGAAAGGCATACATCATACAATGTGCTATACAGCCTTCTCTTGTATCAAATTCCAACTTTCAAGGGATCTTTTACGTGCATGCCAATGTGTACACTACACAGAACCTTAGTTTTCTACCATTCTACTGACTAGACAGCTGTTCTATAAAGGCTTTCCGTCCTACACCACTGACAAGAGGAAACTACATCTGAAAATCAGCAGGCAATAATAGTAAACGCAATTCCATGATTTTCATAACTTGCCCAAACCGTAAAATAAGACATTGCCAGGCACAAAACTTCAGTGCCTGTCATTTTGTCTGGGACACTTATCTTTTATCAAATTTATAAACTTCTGGTTTAAGTTCCCGATTTTGTAAAATGTCATTTTGTCTGGGACACTTATCTTTTATCAGTATTTTTTAAAACACAAATTTATAAACTTCTGGTTTAAGTTCCCGATTTTGTAAAATAAATTGTCTGGCACAAAATTAAAATGTATAAACAGGTTGCCTCACACAATCAATACCCATGAAGGGTGATGACCAGGCTTGAATAAAATGCAGAAGGGTTTTTTCATCTATGTCAAGATTGGAGAAAGAGTCTATTTGAGAGTCTACCGAGAACCACTCAAAAATCTTGAAAATTACAAGATCAAAACTCAAAACTAACCTTTTTATTTCTATAATCCTGTGTTCTTTGGAAAGGATTATATCCAAGTGGCTGTTCCTCATGTTTGGTTTTTACTTTCTTCACCTGTAATTATAGATAAAATATAAATTTCATTATTGATCAATAATGGTAGTAGTTGTAGCTGGTGATTTACGATGGCTTCTACAATAGTTATATAGCAGACAATAAATAGAGATGGGGTATAACGTCCACTCAACACAATCCAGGTAGATCATTTTGGAACTAACATGGTTCAATTTTATTGCAATATTTCGCTTGTGCAGTGGAACAAAACCGGAGAACCAAGAGAAATAGAACGAAAATTATGGACAGATGACTCTACTTTGTGTTGAGTGGACGACCCTGCTTTGTGTTACAATCCCCCTTTGACTCAATGACAGAACAGCTGATTTATTACACAAACATTAGACTATTCGGTCACACAGGATTTTTATCCCATTGGAATAACTACACACTCATCAACAGCCATTCTGTCCTGCACCACTGATGAGGGTGAGACTCATGCAGGAAAATTATGACGAACTTTCTGGGCTCAGCAAGATCACTTCATCAAATGTTAACAATCTCTTCAACAATTGTAGGGGGTTCTTCTTTTCGGTTTGTAAGAAAGTTTATATTAATTTACAGGCCAATAGTTTTCACTGGATGACTAAACTATGGCTTGTAACCATTGCTTGAATTATATCAAACTGCTAATCAATCATTTGGAACTCGGCAAAAAAATTCTGAACATCCAATTAATCTGTATATTAAAAGTGATCACAGGTGGTGAATGTGATCAGGCAATAATTAGAAGGTTAGTTTATTAACTGTGAACAAATTATTACTGTTATATTACCAGTATTAAAATAACAGATACCAGCAACTCAAATTGATTCCTTGGCATTTTGAAATGTATTTGAAATACTCAGGTCACAATTCTATGAAATACAATTCCAGTGTATTGCATGTTTCAACTAAGATTTTCTAATCTTTATCAATGAAATTTCACTTGATCATAACTTTGTAACTACTGAATGGAATGGAACCATTTTTGGGCTGATATTCCTATTTGACATCGCAGTTTGCAAGTGATTGCTATAGCGCTAAAATGAAACATAAAGAGCGAAACATAAACAATTTTGTTATTGTATTACATAGAATTGTGTGGGGTGTAGATATTAACTGATCGTTAATAGAGAAGTAATGAATAGAATCAGACTAGAATTAGACTGACCTTTCCTATATCATATTCTTCATCATATTCATCATTTCTATCTCGACGTTTATATCTATCTTTATCAACATCTATATCTACCTTACTCCTACAACCATCCCATGATAAGACTGCAAAATATAGTAAACATAGTTACAAATCAAATGGGTTTTAATATCTTACTTTAATTCACTAAGAGGTATAATGATGATTTTTCCCACAATTGTGAATCATTTATGACTACTATTCTTTGATTTGTATTTAGTTTGAGGGTCTATTATATTGCGAAAATGAAAATGGGGTTTAGCGCCCGACTGTACTGCTTCAACTGGGGTAATTGAGACTAGCAAATGCCATACAGTGTGCTGTGACTATGAGGGTAATTTTACCCAGATACTGGCACTACGGCCTACTCTTATATCAAATTCCAACTACCAAGAGATTTTTTTTACATGCACAACAATGTGTACAAAGAACCTAGTTTTTTATCCCATCTGTCCTGCACCACTGGTGGCAAGGAGAAGCCACGCCAGGAAATCCTGATGAACTTTATCAGCCAACACTGGAATCAAACCTGTGACTTCCTGTTATATGTTTATCTTTTAATTGAATTAACCTAAAGCCCCTATTTCCACAAAAGGGTTTCATCCGGAGAATTGCGAGATGGAAAATCATGATGCATCGATTCAACAATATATCATGCATCACACTAACAATTTGATATTAAGTCTGTTGTAGTGAGAAATAAAACAAGAGGTGTGTTAATATAAAAATACAAATATTGTTAGTTGTGTGAAGTGGCATCAGGTGTTCATGAAAGAGTTGGCATACTACAGATCAGTGATTCCCACAGTTTATTTCCCTGAACCTCAGAATTCTGCCAAAAATATTCAGGGGTTCCATCGAATAAAATTCAATATAAAAAAATCCAATTATCCAACAATAAACCAAATTTCCAGAGGATTCTTGAGTCTAAAGCAGAAAGTACTTGCTTTATAATAATATTCAAATTTTTAAATTTATTTTTTTTTAAGTTTTCCCTTTATCCTCACCATCTAATATTCCTAAAAAAAGATAGGTGGATTCACAGTTTTTAAATTAACAGCAAAGGATTCCATGACAAAAAGAAAATTGTGAACCACTGCGATAGATAATTAAAAAACCAGTGCTGTATTATCCCATTTGGGTTATAAAAAAACCCCAAATACATTTGTATAGAAAGCTTACATACCGGAAGATCCATAACCATGCATAGAAGATTTCTCTAACTCATGTACCACTGAATTCGATTTCCTTCCATCCCACGTTGAATAAACAGGCTTGGGTATTTCTTCTTTCTCATGTTTACGATGATTATCATTAACATAGTAATCCCACGGTACAGCTTCAACTAATACATATAAAAACAAAATTAACTTTATAATACCATAATCTTTAGTGGAATCGAAACAGAGAAATTACATTTTCTGTGCAAGATCAGCCAAAAAAAGCTTTCAACATAAATTAAACTCCAAGTCCAAAAGACGATGAAACCCCCACACTAAAAAACTAGGAGGGCGGAAGATTCCCTGTGACAGTGTAATCTCGTTCGGATCGTTGTAGTCTTTGCAATACCAATTTCACGATTAGACACAATCTATACAAACATCGCAAAAATATTCACAACCTTAGTAACAATGAAGAGAAGCTGAACTACCTTACGAACAAATGGAAAAAGAACAACAAAATTCCAGAAGAAGAATTAAAGAAAAAGAAAAAGAGGGAATCTCCATTGAAGAAGAAGATGACCGTCGAAATACCCCTCACCTGTATACCAGAAAAACCATCTACTTGGGTCCCGCCTTTTGAGGCCCGCCCCCGATCAACTTATCCTACGATTAATTTTGACCACCTTGCCTTCTCCATCCCGGAAACAGACGGGACCTCAAAAGAAACAGAACCAACAAAAACTACAGAAAAAATACTTGAATGGAATGAGCTCCAAGAAGACCTATTTGAAGAATCATGGAAACAATTAGCCGCAGAATTTAAATTAAACACCTATTTTTAAGTTAATCCCAGTACAGGGATTAAATTTCTATCTTCTCTTTTTTAAATCCCAGTATAGGGATTATTTTCTTCATTTTTTAATAGAATCCTAATCTAAGGATTATTTAATCCAACTAAAGTTTAAAGCGCATGCGCTAAATTTTGTATATATACTCCATAGATCTGGATTAATTTTTATCATATTGTTTTGTAACACCAACTGATGAAGGGCCATTAAGCCCGAAACGCGTCTTGTACTAGATTACATCCATATAAACTTTACAGTGTTTGATCTAGTTTGTTCCTGGGGGAATTGTCTTCATCTTTATAAATTAAACTCAATAATAATCGTTTGTTATTTTCAAAAAATATCAAACTATAAAAAGTAGATAATCTCATGTCTTGGATTCAAACAGTTTAATAAGCTCAAAGAAAAGATTCAACTTTCACCACAATATTGTAGTTTGCAAGAGATTAACAATTTCTCAAGTAACAACAACAAAAAATTGAAAAGAAAAAAAAAGAAATAACCTACCCTGTTTAGAATGGCAATCCGTTGTCTTCTTGGTACATGTATCTTTCATTTTATTGGTTATACAATCAACTGTTTTTTCAACCCATTCATATTCGTTGTCTTCATCATGGTTAGCTTTATGTTTTTTCTTCCCTTCTTTCTCGTCTTCCCTGTCAGCTGATTTTCTCTTGGCTTTCTTTGCCCTTCGATCTTCACTCGAGTCATATTTATCTTCTTTACATTTTTTATGTTTCTGTTTTTTCTTCTTGTGTTTAATAACGGGTGTGTCTTGCGAGCTACTACTTTCATTTATAAGTTCTGTATATTTCCCTTCGTACTCTTTCTTATGCTTCTTGTGTTTCTTAGATTTTTTATGGAGGAAAGAATGTTGGGGGGAATTGGGTTCCGACAATAAATGTTGTGTCTCCGAAATATCAACCCGCATTCGGTTATAGAGCAGGTCACCCATTTCAAATTTGTCACAGTTTTCTTTTTTCGTTTCGGGTTTGGAATCTTTTTCTGAAATCGATTCTGTGAGAAATCCTGGGTTTGACACGCCATTTGTACACGGTATATCGGTTAAATCCGAAGTGTTGTTATTATAACTTATGTTCTCATTTTTTTTCAGATGATTTAGCACTATTGGATCATCATGATTGACTGTCTTTTGTGAAGAATTACAATTAACATCGCCATCTTTTTTCTTTACCGATTCCGACACCGAATTCTCGGATCCAGTTATCACCTTGATATTTTCATCTGGAGTAATCTTGACTGTTTTTTCTTCCAATGAATTGGTCTGAATGTCCGTTACTTTCCAATTGTAGTGGTTACGGTCAACAGGTTTTGTGTGTTTTGCTGTATTTTTATTCCCTGTGACATGCCATTCTGATGTAGAATTGGTGCTGCTATGGTTACTGCTAGAACACGGACTTGGCGCCGAATCGTGAAACTGAACCTGCCAGTTGGCATCAGTGGCATTCACTTTGGGTGAAGATATACAAGATAGTTCCATCTCTTTCGGGGGATGCTTGCCATTTGGTTTGTTGAGCTTTAAAAAGAGGTCTTTAGTTTTAGGTGTTGAAGTGTCAAACTTGTCGCTGCCATTGTCCCTCTTGTCTTTAGCATTAACAGTTTCTAGTAGCTTAGAATTACCAGGCACTGATGTGGTTGTGTTGAGACTACTGTCCATAACAACACTGTCCGATAGTGTAGACGTTCTGTGTTTAAAGCCAACCTCGGCCAAATGATTCACAGATTCTTTCTGAGATCCACCTTTTGAACCGTTGTCGATGTCCGAATCCGAATCATCTCCATATGGCACAAGCTTAGATTTTTCCATTTTGCTGCCATTGGAGATCTTTACTTTGCTTTCGGGAGACGTTTCGCTCGTGAATACTTTGCCGTTTTTTATTCGCATGACTAATCTAGGTTTCTCTGTTTCATCTTGAGCTTTATGATATTGAGGTTTGATACCAAATGAGACTTTATCGTGTTTATCAGGTAAAATAGACGGAGATGGAGGAAAAGAATTTTTAATTTTATCTGGAGAGAAGAGAGATCTATCAGGTGAAAATAGGGGTTTAGAGGTTGTTATTGTGGATGGTTTTCTAGATACAGCTACACCCACTTCATTAGTTGGCTGACCTGTAAAATATAAACCACATCACATATTATAACAATTTTTCATATCCTTTGTCATTTTTTTTTTGTCATTTGTCCACATACAAATTATGTCAATTAAAGACATGGAACTAACACTTATGACCATATATCGTACCCATGTGCTTTGTTTAAAAGTTTTGTTATGTGTGTGTTTTCTTGTTTTGATTGTCTTAATACTCCTGTACTAATTTTTGTTGTTTTATTCATCACTTGAAAGGAAATCTTAGTATCAGTTGGAGACTAATGTACAACATGCTTTAATGAAGTGCTTCATATCCACTGATTATTAGTTCCAATTTTCATGGGGATATCAGTTTGCTAATGTGTTATATCCAAATGATGGGATAAGATGAGACATTTCTCCAGCATATTTTGAGCATCATACTTGAAAAGAATAATAATTTTGAAAAGTAAAGAAAACTTGAAACTCACCTACAGGTGCAGACGTCTGTTTAAAGTTGTTTTTCTGTAATTGGTTAATGACAGGTTTTGATGGACCAATAAAAGACGACTGAAATAAACCATTTTAAGTTATCTGACAAAGGCTAATGAAATGGGGTTAACATCTTACTTTTCTGCACCAACCAGGCTAATGAAGACGGGAATCTTGCGAAGACAGCTTTGTTTCTGTCTGCTCTTCAAGGGTTCTCTTACACTATCACATACACGGAACCGCATTGTTTTGTCCCATCTTGGAAGCCACCATCTTGCTGACTAAACCACTACGATTTCACATTATTCACATCTACTTAATTCAGTCAGAGAGAGAGAGAGAGAGAGAGATGGGGTTTAACGTCCACTCAACACAAACTGGGGCATTTCGGTACTAACATATGGTTTACTTTTATTTCAATAATTCGCATGCGCGTAGGGGTCTTTAGCAGTGGGAGGAAACCCACGAGGTTGAGAAGGGGCCCTTATCTCCATGCAACATACACTCACACCAGTGATCGAAACCACACCCGCAAGCCAGAGGTGACCGGCCAGCTAGAGGCCGAAGAGCGGCACCCTAGACCACTAAGCCATCCCAACCCCCAATTTAGTCAGTAAGTTGCTTATAATGTAGTCAAGGGGCTGTCCCATTGAATCAATGTCGAAAAAAGTTGGAGAACAGTCAATTTTACTGGACAACTTTTCACTGCTAAACGACGGGGTGAAATTATTGACCCTGCGACACGGGTGAAAGTCTGTACAATGCAAAGCCTGTACATTTCGTTTCTTCTTGTATGACCGACATTTCTGAATGTGGACGTTGACCTACAGTTAGAGTGTCATGGCTGCGATATTGTAATTTGATAGGAGGGGACATATTTTTAACAGCGTGTTGTGTGGCTCATACAGACTCTAGCGAAGTAAGCAAGGTCTTATTTTCTCACTAACATGTTCGTTTACTTTGCACATGCGTCCACACGGATCGCCATCCCATCGTTTAGCAGTGAAAAGTTGCCCAGTAAAATTGACTGGGGCGCCAATTTTCTTTCGACATTGATTGAATGGAACAGTTTCTGAACGCTTAGGGTGAGTGTAATGAGACCGACTTATAATGAAACCTAAGGGTATTACTCAAATTTTTAACTCGTCAAATTCTGTAACCCTTCACAATCCTTTTTATTGAAAGAAATTGATGGCATATCAAATGACATAAAATGGGGTTTAACATCACACTTTAAGGATAATGTTACATGGAAAGGGTGCTATGGACAACTCATTTTAATTTCAAACTATTCAGGGATTTTTTAACATGTTGCCAATGTTGAATATGGAAATGTCATTTATATCAAAAGGAAAATACGGATTCTATTTTGAATTGCATTTCTGGTTCTAACATCAGTATCCCAAGAATACTCAAGTTTAATTCCATGACAATACGAATCAACTAACCTTTGATGGTGTGTTTTGTTTATAACTAGGAGTTTTAATATAAAATAATAAATAGGCTTCAGCATTAAACACTCGACCAGCACCAACTTGCTCAACCTGAAAATCAAATACATCTATAATAATAAACCATGGACAGGCCAATATCATAGGCTGTATGAATAACATTTTAATATATTTTGGTTGGACAACTACAGTTCTTGTTATTTTTAGAATTACAAATGATAATATGGGATCTTGTACCACTCATTCTACCAATTTTTCTGTCTTATCTTACAATTCATACAAATAACAGGCTATACTATGACATCATGGTAGAACTAAAATTAGGGAAAGGCACAATCGGCTATGTACATGTCATTTGTCCCACATTGATTCGTCTATTTGCAGTGTTTTAAATGATGTTTTGTGAGATAAAACAAAAATGATAATTTCCAGACTTTATTGGTAACATGTAACTTTACTGAAATCATATTAATAGAATCAAGTTGTACTCACCATAGAATCATTCATACAGTACCATACTTGACTTGCTGATTTCACAAAACAATAATAATGTCCAGAATTACAATGATAACCAGAATGAACTAGAACACCATATAGTTGATAATTAACAGCATCACCCTGTATAATATAAATAAATAATCAACCAAATAAAAAACTTATTTATTATCTGAATGTACTGCATGGAATATACTAAATCTAGTGGAAAATTGAATGGGTTATCATGTAATATTAAAATTGTAAATGTTTGACAATCTTTATTAAAACTCAAAAGTTCAATGTAATTATCCAGTCCAATTTATAATAGTAAGCCAGTCAAGTTAACATTTAAATATCGTCCAAAGATAAGTAACTTATAATATCACATTCCTGTAGACAGTATTTACAGCTACATGTATCTACATTTGGTGATGACAAAACCTAATCAAGTCCTTAAAAGGTGCTTTGGTATATATTATCTGCTGGGTTAAAATTCATATTTCGTAAAAATATGATACATTATATACATAATGATCGATATCTTATCTGTGGCGTTAAACTTCATATACATGTACATCATGACTTCAAAGGATCAATATCTTATCTGCTGGGTCACAATTCATATTTCGTAAAAGATATGATGTATTTTAATATCTTTAATACATCATATCTTTACGAAATATGAATTTCAATATCTTTAATACATCATATCTTTACGAAATATGAATTTTAACCCATCATATAAGATATCGATCGAATCATATCATTACGAAATATGAAGATTAACACCGCAGATAAGATATTGATTCTTTGAAGTCATGATGTAAGCTTATACGATGTATCATTTCTTTACGAAATATAAAGTTTAACCCAGCAGATAATATATCGATCCTTTGAAGTCATGATGTATCACATCTTTACAAAATATAAAGTTTAACCCAGCAGATAATATATTGATCCTTAATGTCAATATACCAAAGCACCTTTTAAGGACTTGATGCGGTTTCGTTGTCACCAAATGTTGGTACATGTAGTAGTAAATACTGTCTGCAGGAATGCAATATTATGAGTTACTTATCTTTAGACGATATTTAAATGTTAACTTGACTGGCTTACTCTTCAAAATTGGGCTGGATAATTACAATGAACTTTTAATATGACATGATAGTCTGTTCAATTTTCCATTTAGTAAAGTGTTCAGTCTTGTTTCTCCCTGCCATTGGTGCAGGTTAGATAACTCTATAATTACCATATACGATGGACTAGACTATATATGATGTATTAACTCTATAATTACCTGTCTTATGCTCATGTATGGTCTTAAATTTAATTTACCAGGAAACTGTATATGACGACTTATTTTACCCATCATACGATTATAATCAAATCTACAATAGGAAATAATACAATTAAGTCCACAGTAGTGCTGAGCAATATGGAAATTTTTTCATAAATGGATATTTGAGCCTTTATACTACAATATGACTGTATATCGTTATGACTGCATATCAATATATATTACAAAATATCTCTAACTTATTGATTTAATAAAGATGCATTATGCAAGAGCTGAATCAACACTGTAATCCAGGTATCATTTAACCTTGTGTTTTTAGCATTAATTTCTTTCACATCCATTCAATATCAAATCTTTGTGTGAAAATGTGTAAAAATCATTTTAAATCACCAAAAATCAGCTAATTTGTACTTGTGTCCAGTTTAAAGCTGACTGATTAATTTTGATGAGTGTCAACATTTTGAGACAGCCACATTACAACCTAGTTTTCATAAATAAATATTTTTGTGGCACACTATCAATGTCTACATCAGCGAGTTTGTCAGCCACATTACAACCTAGTTTTCATAAATAAATATTTTTGTGGCACACTATCAATGTCTACATCAGCGAGTTTGTCAAATCGCCCCGCTGACTGCTTTCGCATTCTAGTTTTAGGGACCAGTGCCACAAAGTACGCTTTAGAAAATAAAATTACCTCTTAAGTTGTACTGTTAAAACATTAGGAGCTTTATGAATGGAGAATCTTTTGTGAGCTGGAACTTTATGTTTACACCTATAACAATAATCAAACAATAACATAACTGGTAAACAATTCTACATGAATATTTCTCTTAGGATTAAAAATACATAATTATTTCCCTTTAGTAACATAATATATGAAATGAAGTGGGGTTTCACCAACTGGGCTAATGAAGATTGACATATGAAATGAAATTTAACGTCCTACTGTTTTGCCCCGGATCAACATATGCTATCCAGTATGCTATGGAGGACATTTAGCCCTGAACAGTGGAACCACTGACCTAGTCTACACCGAATTTCTGTCACGGATTCTTTTACATGCATGTGCACAGATGGACCATAAAAAAATAAGCCCACTTGATTTGTGATTACACATCGCACAGGAACATATATTCAAATGAAACGAAATACACACACAAGAGTTTAATTAAAATGTATATCTGAAAATAAGATCACACCCAAAAGATATTCAGTTTCTCAAGATACTGTGTGTCATCAAAAAGGGTAGTTTGACTTGTTTTTACTTGTAAAAAGATAAAGATAAAAACAAAGTGAAAAATTTCCACAAGTTCATATTTCATGCAATCAAGGAACTTAACATACAATCAAGGAACTGAACACCGACTCAGTTATTAAGCATGTAATGATGGGAAACACTAGTGACAACCACAAATAACACTGGGCAATCGATTGTTACTTTGTTATTCTGTGTTATTCTATGTTTCATAAAACTATTCCTACCTTGGACACATATAAGCATTCTCGTTATCTAGAGTTTCTGGTTGAACATATTTCTCAAAAGCCTTCTCTAAATTATTTACATTCTGAAAGGAAAAGTAAAAATGTATAATTTTTAAAATTTGTTGTTTTTTTTTACAGACAATATTTTATTCAGATTTTTATCTAAATATGGATTTGTGATCAGTCATAGGCGATATTAAATCACTCCCCTCGAAAAAATGTTCACGTCAAGAGTTGTTCTCTTTATGTGCACGCCGATGCATACACAAGAACTTGTTTTTGTCTCATCCGGACAACTTGTTACTGTTATTTGCTAGGTCCTCTTGCGTAGAAAATCATAACGAAATTCCATTAATGTTGATGTATAAACATTAACAAATCTTTTTGGTATAACCATGATGTATTTATAAAGTAAAATGAATTCTCTTAAGTACTTGCAGGCAGTGTATTAAAGACATTGATCTGTATCAGTTATTTACCTTAACATCAAGACTTATATCCATAAATGGATCATATGTGTTGGATCTCTCCTTGCATTTCATACATTGCACTGAAAAATATAACATTATATACATATAGTATATAGCCAAAAAGATTACATTTGCATATAAAACAGATCTGAAATCACGTACGCTTATAGTTCATACTGTATCAAATCCAAGTTTAAAATATTTCACTAAAGAGTTGAAAACAGCTATGACTGAGCATACCAACAAAACATATGGGTGTACTAAATGGACCTGGAACCAAGTATGACATTACCGTAGTCATCTTTAAATTGTGACATACCAGAACTCGAAAAGTGTCAATCGATAAACAATTGTTAAAGGAACAAGCCATTGATCATAGTTAAATTGGTGGAGTGTCACCCAGAATAACAATTCCTGAGCCCAAAGTTATCTCTACTGTTGAGTACAACATAACAAATATTACCTTGACTTCGTAGAAAACCGCCAAATATCTGATTGACAACAGTAGTTTCTTTACTGAATTTATCTAATCTAAAATAATATATTATATTGATACATTAGACAATATAACATTTAGTTTTTATTTTAGTTTCTTGGTATAAATGAATAATGGACTTTTAACGTCTTACTTTACCGCACCAATCTGGCTAACGATGATGCTAAGTAAATATGAAATAATTAGAAATTTCAGATACTGCATAGTAAAGTTACACACCATTGAATACGCAGGTGAACCCAGGTTTTCATCCATTAGAATGACACCCTATGGTTTTGCAACAAAAATACTCGAATTCACTCATATAAGAATTAAAGAATGACTAACTTAGCATAACCTGGTTTTGGTCTTAAAAACACAGATCCTTTGCACATAATTACTAGAATTCACTCAAATAAGAATTAATTGAGTTGATAAAACAAAATAAAGAATGACTTACTTAGCGTAACCATTTAAACATGACTTCTGTAATCCATCTATCACATAGCGTAGAAATTCATGTGCATCTTCTTGTCTTCCCCAATGCATATGTTTGGCAATCACTAAAAAAAATTATGGATTTCATTATTCAATTTTGTTATAATTTTGATTTATGTAGTGAAAAGGTTTAATGTGACATTAACACAAAACAGATAACAATTTGAGACTAATGTAACACATCTGGAAATCACCATTTTACTTGTACATGTATTAAAACTATCCTTAGAAAATTTGGGGGGGGGGGACATCTGTGCAAAATAAATTTATATTTACCAAAGCAGTAGTGGTTTGACAGCTCTAGAAAATTTCAAATGTTGATGCTTTATAAACTTACTTTTTAGTTTTTGTAGAATTGACTGAGGTTTGATAGCATGACCTCCATTTTCATAACTTCTTCTTACATGTCTTTGTAATTCGCACATCAAACAGAAGCCAGCCTGTTTGCCTGAAATGTATAAATACAAATACTTATCTTTAAAGGGAGAGAGATATGGTGTTTAACATCCACTTGTCACACAAACTAGGTCATTTTGGGACTAACATCTGGTTCTATTTTATTTTCAATAATTCATTTGCGCGTAGGGGTCTTTAGTAGTGGGAGGAAACCCATGAGGTTGGACAGGTGATTCTACTCCCGGTCACATACAACTGAAAAATCGAAACCACGCCAGTTGACTCAATGACAAATCTTATGATTCAGCGTGTTAACCATTTGGCCCTTCAACCCCCCTTTCTTTAAAGGGCATTTAGTAAAAGCAATATACATGTATACTAAATAGCAAAAAAACGTTAGTACAATTTCAAAATCAGAGAGGCACTTTAATCTTAGTATGGTATATATATATAATAACAGTCAGTTTTATAGAGACCATTCACTATGTTTATTAAGTCAGTGAGAGTAACCTCATTGCTTGATAACAAAGTAAACTCATTGAAATGTTGCAGTTAATGTTATGCATAAATCTGTCTGTTATTATAAATACAAATGCATTGAAACTGCATGCGTGGATTTTGGTTGTCACAAAGGCATCATCTACTGGCCATTTTTTTCAGAACTTCTCCATACAAGAATATACATAATACATACATATATATAGGAAAAAAATGAGTAATACTTACATGTATTTGCATGTTCCTGAGCTAAACAATAATTAACTAATGGTGGAGTATAAGTTAGACATTGTAAACACGAGTTGAGAAAACATGTATTTCCCATATTAACAAGACCAGCACCAATTTTGTGGACTTTCTTCCATTCTAGCTGAATGTTTTCAGGAGGATATAACACAACTTTAGGACTAGGAAGCCCATCTCCAGCTTCAAGACTTTTAGATGTGTTCATGTTACCTGGAACAATACGAAAGTTAAAATTATTTAAAACTACAGTGCTTATTTTGTCCTGTGGTAAAAAGTTTTTTTTATTTATATCCCGTTAAGAAAGTAAAGCTGGCTTAAAGTTTGATAAAAGTTGTTGGATTACCTGCATATATGAGAATTGCCCAAGGCTAATACCTGGCCAACAAATCAAGGCAAACACTTCACCAATTATTAGTCAAAATATCAAAAGTAACTCTTCAAAGATAAATGTTATGATCAAAAATTTATTTATCTTTTGCAGTCTGAATTTCATTAAAAGAATAGAAAATGCAGTCATTTTTAGTAGTCTATATTTAGCAATTGGTAAGCACTCCTTAATTTACATTCCAGTAAGTCAAAAATTGCTCTCTCAGTTTGGACATGGTGAGAGATTTGGTACATTGTAAATGAGTACCGTAGTCAATGATATAAAATAAATATATGGAAATTATGGCTAGCAGCTTTTACCTACATGTATAAGGTTCTAAAAAAAATTCTACTTGGTTGACAATTAAGGGAAACAATAAACTTGTAAGCGTGGAATTGCAATGTTCAGTTCAGTGGCAATTTATTTAACCTGAATTTGCATACATGTAGGGTACATTAAATTTAGGCTATAATGACAACTCTCAGACTGACATCTACATAAAAGCTGATAAATATATGTAATTTTTAATTAAGGGATTTACAAATATGATAAACTGAAAACTTTAGAACATTCTTCATAGATCTCCTGGAGACAATAGCTGGTGCCATCTATATATTGTCTATTAGGAAAATTTGTTTGATAGGCCAATTGAAACCAAGCCGGGGTCTGCTTTCTTAATTAAATGAAAAATAATTAATACAAGTAAATTTTAGGGTGGATTAACTCCATGACAAATTAGATTCATGTATTGCCTGTAAAATGTAAACTAAAAGATAATAATTTAAAAGCAATATTCACCATTAACAGTTTTTTCTGCTATGGACGTTTCTCCATAACTTTTTGAGGGATTCAATGGAATGTACTTGGTCCTCAATGAATCAATCTGTAGACTGTGTGGTTTCTCTGCTAATTTAAAGTCTATCTGATGCAGAAGAACTTTTTTCGCAGATGAAACTAGGTTCTCATCGAGACCATCCCCAGTCAAGTTGGCCCTCAATGTCTCTTGTAGCCCCACTATGTTATCTGAGGCACTAGCTGGCATAGCATTAGCATATAGTTACAAAACTGAAAACATAAAATCAAACATCAGCAATATATTTTTTGGAAGTACATCACACAGACACATGCATTAAAATTATTTCATTATTGCTACATAAGAACGCTATTCGTTTTTGATGTATTATGAAGCATAACTTCAAAACACTTAAAATGAAGTTTGTGAAAGTTGAAATATTTTACTACGAAAAATATTGGTTATTGATAAATAAAGATGATTCATTTTTGAGTTACAGAGTTGGCCTATCCGGATCTGTAATCTACATGTATGGCATGCTAACAGAAATAAGAAAAGAAAATTAATTCTAGAATAATTTAATCAACTTTTAATTTCATAAAATGTCTATGCAAGATTGAAAACAAGGTTCTTCATACAATGTATATTTTGGTCATTACTGTAGCCTATATTTTTCTTTGCTACAATGTTATAGGAGAGAGAGAGATATGGGGTTTAATGTCCACTGCCACTCGATACATACTAGGCAATTTCATGACTAATATATGGGTTAATTTTTTATTTCAATAATTCGCTTGCGCATAGAGGTCTTTAGAAGTGTGGGGAAACCGGAGTACCCGGGGAAAACCCATGAGGTTGGACAGATGACCCTACTCCTTGCCACGTACAACCGGGGATTCGAAACCACGCCAGTCGACTGAATGGCAGAATGTATGATAGAGCGTGCGCACACTAACAATTCAGCCACCCAACCCCCTACAATGTTATAAGTTTACCGTACTTTATTTGTGTTTTCATTTGATAATGTTTGTGCTTGCACAGCCTTTTATAATAAATAATGAGTACAGTATTGCTGTATAAATAATATATTTTGAATATAATGTACATGTATGCAACCCATAGAAATACATGACTCATTTACTGATTTTAAAATGTTCCTTAGAGGCTTAAGTCTTAAATATTGACTATCAGGGTCCCTTATTTTTACAACAACATAATAACATCAATATTGATTGATTGAAATGGATGAATTTAATTGGGGGAGGGGGAATTTCAAAATTTATGGATAATATTGAGTTAAAGGTTCTAAGCTCCTTTAACTGGATATTTTGATATAAATAAATCTGTATATTTGCATAGTTTTTATTTACAAATTAATGACAAAACAGAAATATTATTTCAAGATAAAATATGTTAATTCATTCATTTTTTACTTTGAACATGATCTTAAAAGAATAATGAATAACACCCATAGAAAAGTTTTAGCCCCTCTATTTAACCCATTTTCTTAACACTTGCTTTCAGTTATCTATCTCTACAGCACATCATTCCAGACAAAATAGGGCAATAATAAAAATAATGTCTACCCACAACAGACAACTGTCTGTCTAAATATAAAAACAAGTCTTTAGTATAACAATCTCTTTGAAGAGAGTATCGACAGTTTTGAAACGCATTTGTTGTTATTTAACACAAACGAATGCGGAAATATAAAACACAATAAACAAATGATATGGAAACATGTTGTCCAGTGCCGACCTAGTTTTGTAGGCCATTCACTCAGAACACGTTGTCGTTTATCGGTCCATGTTTTCCTCCCGGTGTGGCTTTCATCCACCAATAAAATATCGTATAAACTAGTTTAACAACAATTTTAACTGAATTTTTGATAAATAGTACATAGATCTACTAAACTGGTACAATGCTATAATCGACTTACCTAGTCAATTTCGGAGAAAGCAATATATTTTCGGTTACAAATTCAACATTCAGCTATAAACGCGATGTTAGGCAACTTCCGTTTCGGCGCACTTGTTACATCCGGGCACTTACTAAACGAAAGTACACATGATCCACATGCTATTTTAAACGTCATAAAAAGATGACCGCTTAGATTTACCTACAGAAACAAGATAAGCCTTAAGAATTAGGTTTAGGATAGATTAAACTGCCTATTCGAGAGACGCTAAAAATGAAAATTCTGAGAAGCATGCTGAATTTATCCATGAAACTTGGAAAAAACACTAGGGAAATTAATGCAAAAGTAAACAACAATGTGCAACAATGTTGTGCATGCGGTACTGTTCAAACGACAGTAAGGGCATTATCAATATATAGTAAAGGGGGGAATGTGATATCCCCTGTATGTATCGTAGATTGTAAATATTTATTGTGGTGTGATATTCGTCGACGTTATTTTGCATTATCGCAATCCAGATATTGTGATGTTGATGAAGGTCAACTCAAGAAGTCTATGGAAGAATTAACTGATAAATTTACAGAAGCAAGAGAACTTATGGAAGATGCTGTATGTTTTTTGGTTTAGTTCTGTTGGAAAATTTCACACTTAATATTTTGTCACATATTTATTTAGTAATGGGCATGTGGAAATGAATAATTAATGATAAACTTTAGTGAGCTTTAATAAAAACCGTAAATGTTAACAAAATGGGCCATGACATGGAATGACATCGTGTGAAAGCGTTAGTTAGACTTAGACACAATCCTGTGACTGGTTTAGAAAAAAATTGAGCCAGATGAAATTGACTAACAAAATTAGTAGTAAAAATAAGTTAGATAACAACCCTTATTTGTCCAAAATTTTGGAGAATAAATTTATAGGTAGAATAATTGGTAGACGGGTTCAGTGGTGGATTAACCTGTAGCAGGCTATTAATACAGGCCCTGTGACAGGCCCCTACACTCCCTGGGACAAGCAACTTGGCAGGGGGATAGCTGGGGCAGGTTATAGGCTCCCATTACATATTTATCCATTTGAATTAATTATAACCGATTTATTTCAGAGAGAAAGTAAAGGAACTGTTTATTTTTCTGATGATGTAATTGATGCTAAGTCAGCTGTAGAGGAAACATTAACAGAATATCAAACTTTATTAAATAAAATATCAGATTCACAGAAACAACAGGTGATGAGAACAATTGGATTAAGGATGGAGGAGTTGAAGGCACAACTAACAGCTATGGAAGATGAATTGAAAGAGGATTAGATAATTGTATGAAAAAAAAATAAACAAACCGAAAACATTATTGCTGCATTTTATAATCAAAAAATTATATTTCAGCCTATAAATGTACAAATGTAATAAAATTATTGAACTTTGACTGGCTAATAACAGTGATTTATTAATCATGTGATAGCTGTTTACCCTTGGCCGCCAAAGTTACCTTCTATACCTAACAGCTCTTGCAATGGTAGTTACTATACTTGTAACGTTAAACTTTAACGTTACAATTGATACAGTCTGAGACCCCTTTACGCAACTTCAAATAGGCTCAAACACACAATTGTCAACATATTATCAGGGATGGATTGGAGCCGGGAACCGGCCCAGGCTCCCACGTCGGAGCGGGGCCTTTTACTGACCGAGAAGCTCGGAGGGGGGTGGGGAGACCGGGGGCTCTCCCCCTGGACATTTTTGAAAAATGAACCCCAAATATGCGATTTGATGCAATATCTGATTATAATCTCTCTCAAATAATATATTTCATAAATCGATTAACTTAGGCAGTATTAACTTAGGCCCAAATCACGACCTGCAAGTAATTTACCGCCATCAACCTGTGGAATTATCATATCGTCATATTATTAATTAACATATTATCATTGTATGGTTGATGAGTCAAGAGAATTTAACTGGTTGAGAAATTTTGACCATTAACCAGCTAGAAATATTGAATCAGCAAGAATATTTCCATTGAAAAATGCCCCATTTTTGTTGCCGTGAGCTTTAGTTGATTCCTCCTGTGATGGAAGGCCACGAAACACATTGGTACAGAGTGAAGAAAATGAAAATCATAAAAGCTGCTTTTTGTCCCCCGCCTTTCGAAGAAAGTTGGGGGACTATTAAAATGGGTCCGTCAGTCCCTCTGTCTGTTTGTCCGTCTGTCTGTCCGTCGCACTTTTTGTTTTGGGACACAATAACTCTCTTCCTAATTGAGCTAGAATGTTCAAACTTGGTGTGTTTGTTTATTAGGTCAATGCCTTGATGGAGTTTGAAGATGAGCATTTTCCGCTTAGGGTATGCGATTGCCTGACGGCCCAATCCGCCCCTGCATATTATATCATTGCAGCTTTTATTGGAAGACTGGCCACTAAAATAGTAACCAAACAGTTTTTCTTTATATTTTGCTTTATGGTAATGCGTTCTACATTTGCATTGCAACGTTTCTTGTAATGACGTAGTACGCATTGCCGCCATGACACTGGTCAGTTGAAATTTCGGGTAGTAGTTGGGTTTAATTAAAACATATTTATTATGGGGTAAAGCCTCGTCTTTATTTCAATGTGAATTGATTTATTATATCATGATAAGCTATGTGCAGTACAATTTTGGGTTAGCTTATGTGTAAATTAAGGGAGCTATAGACTAGTAAACTTTTTGTAGTCATTTGACTAAAAAACTTGTGCAAAGGAACTCTGTAGGAAAAGACACTACTGTGCCTGGAGTAAGATGGAAGACATCAGTAGTGGAACCATTTCTAATGTAATGGTTGTGAAAAAGCTACATTTTTTCAATCTCTTTAGCTAGATGTAGGGACAAGGCTAGTATGTTAATATTTGAGAGATCTAGAAGCTAAAGTTAATCACTTAAAGGGACAATAACATTCTTGCTGGCTTGGTAGCTCCAGAAAATAAATAATGCCCTTATTCTGAGTACTAGATGTTTAAGTGTCCTACCTGTTGTGTAAATTATCGATTACAACCTATTTTACTTGTCCAGAGGGTTCGAAAATATTTTAAAATCCAAGTCACATTTCAAAAGGTTTACGTTAGACTTTTCAAATCAATTGGTTGCATTTTTGCAATTTTTTTAAAATAGGTGTGTTAAGATGAAATTTATATTATCATTTAATTGGAATATTCTAAAATAATACGATTTGATGACCAGAATGAAGATTGGGACATATTATTCAGTTACAACAAGAGTGTTATTGGGGCTTTAAATTTATACATTGGTGCCTACATTTGTCGTATATTCTCACAATAATTGTGCACCAGGTCTGTTGTAGATGTTGGGTACTAATTATTCGATTGACTTGAAAATTATACACTAAATTACCAAGACGACGAAGTACTTTTATTGGCTGTAGAAATCTCAACAAGGCAAAGCAGCCGATTGATTTTCAATGATTTTGGACAATCCTTCCAGATTTTACCAATTTGTTAAAAATTTGGGGATGTTCGTTCAGCTAAAGTTATCACCCAGTTAACTTGGCTAAAGTTGTCATTTCCATAAATTCTTTATCTGGATAAGTACGTTGCCGAGCCTTTCAGCATACGTGCAACGGACGAGAGAGAGTGGAACGTGGAGCACCAATCCCGATGTTTGAGAGCTGTCTGAGCGCCAACAACCGTCTTTCGCATACGATTCCAATCGATAGTAGTTCTTATGAATGTTGATAAAGATATGTGTTACTGTTACATTGCAATGTAATGGGTTGAAACATTTGTTATTGATCACGCACTGTCTATTAATAATATTTATGCTTTCACAATCTTTAAAAGTTTTTGGTTTAATAAGTATTTTGAATTTGCCGACGGGAGACAAAAAATCATGACACTCGGGACAAAGCTGGTACCAACACATTACCACGTTATAAAAGAACGTCAGTCGGTTGATCTTCCTTATGCCCCGAAGTGACGATAGCTTTAAAGGGGCTAAATCGCTAACATTTGGGACCTAGCAATTGACATGTTGTTGGTCGCAACGCATGTAATACTGTAATATGAATGTATATAAACTGATTTATATTCAATGGTTTCCGATTTTATTCTAATTTCATATCAGTTATGTTCGGCGAAATATGTCAGCAGTCTCAGTCGAATGCAAATTTCTAGCGTCTGGCTATTCCAGTCTACATACGCCGTTTGATTTGGTGCAATGTGTCTTATAGCCTCATCCCTCGAGTCCCTTGTTACAACTGGGACTGAAACACATTATGATACACGATTATTGGTAAAATGTTTATTTTGTGTAAAATATTGGATATCGGAAGCCCGTCTTTTTCCGGTAAGATCACAGCATCAATGTTGATTTAAACTGACAAATAATTCGTGTTTTCAATGTTGAAGATTTTTGATGGTATTGAGTTAGAGACTTAGTTACTTGTCTTGCAGCATTTTAGTAATGCAGCCTTGCTCTCTTGATGAGCAACGCCGGATTAACCATGGGGCCTAGGCCTCAGCCCCCCCCCCCCGACAAAAATCTCAGTTGAGGGCCTCAAGCATGCTCGGACCGTGGAGTAAATATCGTATTACCATTTGGTACTTACAGTGTTATACGTTCGTCAAAAATCAAGTCCGGCTTGGTCGTAACATTACGTCCTCCTTTCATCAAATCATCGTGGGGGATATAATACGATTCCGAATCAAGTGACCCCGTTATCTATCACTGAGCGACTTCGGGTTCAATGGGCTCCAGCCTCCTCTAGAAAAGCCACTATTGGTCCACTGAAATAACGCCAGAATGCGCTAATTTTGTGGCGGTATTTTATTGTTTTTTTTCTGGGGGAGGCACTTCTAAACGGCTCCGACACAAGTGCCTGTAATGCAAGGAAATCACGATTCTGGCCTCCAATTTCCGGCCTCCACCCACGCCCCCCCCCCACCCTCATTGTGGGGTCTCCCCCCCCCCCTCCAGGGCCCCCACCATGGTTAATCCGGCGTTGTTGATGAGTAGTAACCGTTGATGGACTTGACCGTTTGTCATTGTACATGTACCTTCTCTAATCTATTGATGTCTTTGACGAGAATAGGATCCCAAGCGTTGATCTGACCAGTGCAGGCTATTCCGCCTTTCTGGATGATTCAGGGCAGTGTTTAAAGTTTCTTCGGATGAATCCAAGATTAGAGTTAGCTTTCTTGGTAATTTTGTGATGTTAGGACTCATATCATCAGAAAATGTGACTTCCAACTGCGGATTGACTTGTTGAAGGATGTGACTTGATAGCTGGCAGTTTTTCTGGTGTATGCTCATTATGTAACATTTCGTACCCCATTCTTAAATGATTCAAGATCTTTTTGTAGCTCAACCCGATTCTCTATTGTAGAGATACACCAGAGTAAGCAGTCATCGGCGAACATGGCTGCACGAAACGGAACTTGACGGTGTCTGGCAGGTCATTTATGTGGAATTAAGAATATCAGAGGTCCCATCACCGTTGCTTGCAGGGCACCGGAGTCAACTGTGACTTGGCCAGACGCATCGTCATCTATCACCAATTGCATATCCGGACTAGTGTGGTAATCTCATAGGTTGTCATTTCGTTCGTTTCCGGAGTTTAACGTCAACTTCCACCATGTGCGATGTCAAAGACATGGGTTGTAATGCACTCACAGCTATTAAAGAGTCTGAGTTGTCCATAGAATGGGCAATAACTCAGTAAATTATTATCAGAAATCATTGAAATTCAAAAGCCTTTATCCCATGAACATAAGCAGCCTACAAGGAGCTACAGATACTCGATACTTATTTTTTCCAAACCAAATGGGACAACGTTTTCAAAGAGCCACCTCCAAGACCTTTGGGATACCCTCGAAAATGGAATCTCTATAACCATGGAAAAAAACATGCCGTCATAGACAAGAAAAATAACTCAGTGCCATGGTTTGACAGGGACCTCAAACGAAGGGTGAAGAGGTAGTCTAGACTTGACAAACTGGCCAAGGAGACCAACCAGGGGGAAATCATTCAAGATCTTCTAGAATGACCGTAAGACGGCGTTCCAGAAAGCTGAAATTAACCACATCAACGACACTATCTAGAATGTAGCACTATGCCTAGTGCCATTCAGTCATTGGCTAGGCGTGGAAAGTACAATTGAACAAAAACTCCCCACATCCAACGTTTGATGCATACCCTTTTCTCTGCTACATATTTTAATATCCTTGTAATCTAGTATTTTCAATTGTCTCCTTCGCTTTTTACTGTCTCAGTAGTTAAGACTTTATCTTCTCATTAGTTAAGACTTACCAGGAATAACAATATTGCATCAGTTCGTTTTTACATTTTATATATCAAACACTGGTTACATAAGATACAAGCATAGATTACAATAAAGTCATTCTCTCAATCTCATTCTGCCCAGACTTTAGGGCGAATCTGCAGACAGAAACTACTACATCATATTGTCTAGGAACTCGGATGGTAATCTCTCCGGAACCTAATGATATCTGATCTTTACTTTAAGGCCTTGCCGGGTCTCTTTTATGGGACCCATATGGACATTATGTTTTATATAAACATAACGTAATGGTAAAAATATATAATCATAACGTAATGGTAAAAAGGTTGTTATTTGTAATAGTCATAACGTAATAAGTAATGGTAATTAATTACATTCAATATAATTGATAATGGCAATAATAACATTGCTAAAATGAAAAAGTAATTGCAATAATTACATTTAGAAAGTAATATAATTACATTTGCGATGTAAAGACGTCAGAAGTGGCCCGGAAACCGATCGACAACCTTAAGAAGTTGATCTAAAGCCTATTATTGCGGAATTATTACATATTTTGAGCTTATATTTGTTCGTTTCCCCATTTTCCTTCAGATAAGGAATATTCAGATACATAAACAACTTTTTTGGGTCGAGTAGTTCATTAAATGACACATTTATTCACGAGGGAACGTGTTTCTGCGTTCATAAAGGTATTTCTTAGGAAGCTCGACACTCCTGGCACGTTCTCTCTCAGTCAATATACTTATTTTAGCGGATATTTATCACAACCATGGGGATAATTATCTATCGACGTTTTGCTACGAGTCACATATTGGTATTGTTTTTTAAAATATATAAGTCTATTGCGTGATTCAGGTAGTCAGCATAATGATATATATATAATTAAACACCAATCACACAAGACTAATGTACAATAGCAGGTGCAAATTAATGAATTTGCATTGTTTCAGTACAAAACATTTCCGAAAACATAAACATTAGCCGCAGAATCGATGAATTCTCATTAAAAATTTACTTTCGTCGTGTCTTGATTTACACCCAAGAAAACGCAAAGTTTCCTTTGAGATTATATATCTGTGAACTAAATTTATAAAAGGTTATTAAGCGACAAGCGTCTGGAAGGAGACACGATGATTTTAATATATGTGTGCCATAGTTTTTAAAATTACTTTAAAGGAAAATATAATGAACATCACAACGATATTAAGTTTTGTTACCTGTGTCCTTTATTTTATATGTTTTACCAAAGGTAAGGCACATTTTACAATTTTAGCTTCGATTTAATATATCTTTATTATGACTAGTCTGATTTAGGCGTTATTTGCATTTTTCGATAAAATAAGAAATTCCTCACGTCTTAATCCAAGCTAGTAAGTACTCACATTGATTATTTAAATTTAATTGATGATTTAAAACACTAATGCAAGATACTCCCCTGGCTAAGATTCAATCGGATTTAAAATAGGCCCATCAATAATTCTCTTCGCCCAAAACAAAATAACGGAGGGCGTAATGCATCATAGCGAGCAGCACAGATCGATGAAAGTTCAATTCAACATGTCTCTGTAAATATCGAAGGGAATTGAAGCATTTGTGAAGCGATATTCATACTAGAGAGTCTCCATCTTTCTCAATACTGTAGTTTTGTGTCAAAATGACGCAATGAGACTTAAACACCGATATTTTGTAATATTTTATTTGTCTGAAATATATTTTGTTGAATTAGGACTATGAGAACTACTTGTGATTTTTAATTGAAATATAAATATGGAACATTTCGCAGACGATACAAACAAGTCGGCGCCACCTATAAGTGTTTGAGAAAATCTTTTGATGGGCCTATTTTATTTCATTTAAATCTAATTCAAACCCAGATATTTTCTACCGTTACTTTGATTTAATAATAAATTTGAATAACATTGTGCACGAGTTAAACCGAGCAATATTAGATATTGTTCGAAAAATGCATCTTCGTTATGAAATCAGTCTTATTTGCATTAAAAAACATATTTTTGTTGTAACTGTAACACCTTTTTAATATTTCCACACATATTAAACATAGAAAAATTAAAATATTTCACTTTCAATTAATCATATATAATTAAAAACCTGTGGGAGTTTGGTGGTGTACTTTTCTATTCCACATATTATTTTCTTCCGTGCACTGATTAATATTACATCTAATTTCATTTCCAAGAGGGTTCTTTTCACGGCTATGTTAACTTTTCTTACTCTGCTACTTTTGTGTTTAACTAAAGGTAAGCTTGTTTTTGTTCATTAAACCCCGCCTTTTCAATAAAAAAGCAGGACACTATTAGAACAGGTCTGCCTGTCCGCTTGTCTGTCCCCCACTCCTTGTGTTACACCCCCCTTGGTGTACATCTCGATTAGATGAATGTCTTGATTCAGTTCGAATATGAGTATACGCTGCTCTGGAAAAGGCGGAGGTGAGCAATTGGGTCGGTAAAGGCTTTGAGATACAATAACTCAACTTTGTATATAGGCTAGAATTTTTTAGATGTTACGTGCATTAATAAAGAAACTGAGTTTGCCATTAAAGCATCCATTCGTAGCTAAAAACAAACATCAGTATAATATCATCTCAACGTTTTTAGCTACATTGACTGAGGAAGACGTTGAGAATTATCTGATAAGGCTCAGTAGCAATAAACGATTTGATTCGCCAAAATTTTGGATGGAACATAAACAATTCTGCGTTTAGTTGGTGTAGGCATACAGTATTCAAACTTGGTGTAGATGTCCGTTCGGCATCCACCGTCAGTGAATCTTGAAATCACAAAAAGATCTTTTTCATTATCTGCCCCTCTCTTATAGAATTCATTGCCTTACCACATTAGAACCATTGACTCCTCAAATGCATTTGAAGCTCAACTAGAGACTTTCCTGTGTACAGAAGCGGCCCCGTTAGATAGAGAAAACTTGAAAAAACAGAATATCACGCTATATTAATATTGTAGGGCCTATCATTATAATAATATTATTATTGATAGCTGATTGTCTTGACCGAATTCAATGATTAACATATCCCAGTACTGCCAAGCAATTATATTGGTCAATGTTTGATTCTAATCAGTGTATAGTTTGCCAGACTGATAATGCAAAAACAGAAGAACCTTTT
The DNA here is from genome assembly GCA_036850965.1 of Patella caerulea. Taxonomy (NCBI): domain Eukaryota; kingdom Metazoa; phylum Mollusca; class Gastropoda; family Patellidae; genus Patella; species Patella caerulea. Next base: position 25,329,150 of record JAZGQO010000014.1, on the reverse strand, counting down.
CCAAATCTATTTAAGCTAAGCACAGTTTCTTCATTTCTTGACAAGACAATGGTCTACATAAAATTATTCGTAAGAAAGTAGCCCCCCCCACCCCCAAAAAAAAGAACCGAAGATAAAAGAATGGCAAATAAATATTGGTCTATATTAGATTAATACATTTTATTTGTGGAAATTAAGGCAAGATCTGTAGATTAAATATGTAATTACCGAGTCCATCATTGTTATCTTAACATCCAAATCTTGATAATTATTTAATGTGGCAGAACTAAATTGATATAAAAATCCAAACAATGCCTGACAGATCTCCAATAATAGTTTATCCTATCAGTGTCTTCTTAATCAAGAATTAAACTGCACTCAGAGAAAATATTTTTATAAACCCACATTTTATAAAGTATAGGCGCCCGTCCATCGGTGCATCGACAATTGTCTCGTTAACGCAACAAAGGATATAGTTTATATCGGGTTGTTTTCAAATGTAATGAGAATTTTTATATAATAGGATGACGTTTTTCAGCGACCAGCGACATTCATTTTCTTCTACCCCCGCCACCCTTCTACCCACCCAGACACATACACACACTTTTTGCTTTGTTCGAAAATCTTGTTAACTCAATGCTGACCACAGTTATTAACCCTTTTTAAAATTTGAAACAGGGAAGGCTGAACCTTGTTGATTTTCAGCAATTTTCGGTTACAAATTTTATTATTTTTCCGCAAAACCCCGTGAAGACGATAGAGATTAGACTCTTGTTAAATTTGGTCAACAATGCATCCATGTTTTCCAGTCGAATAAACTGTTGTTGAGACATAGTCGCTGGGTAGGCGTATTTCCACCTTGACAATCATTTTAATAATGGAAATAATCTAATCTTACAACACCTGGTTAGAGGCGTATCAATAATTGGATTAATTACGAATTAAAAGATAATTTTCTGTACTGAATATATAATAAGTTTTTTATTTATTGGCCACAGTAAGAAATGGTTTATAATTCCACAGGTACATTTCAAAAAAAAAGTCTTTGTGTCTCGTCTGGAGCCGAGAACAACGGTACAGTTTCCCCGACTGAAAGGGGCATGGTGCCAAGATACAGTTTATGATCATCCTCATTTGCAATTACATACTAAGTTCATTTGATGTTTGTATGTATTTCTATTGATTTCACGCCTCATGGGCCTGCGTTTATACAAATTTTAATGATGATAATTTTGACCTCCACCCTCATACAAGTCAACCAAGCATTTGTACAGGTATGGCTGTAACAACTTTTAATTACTAAATAGTAGGCCTACATTTTTGTGATTTTTAAGATAGTCGTGGACCTCCCCATTTATAGTCCTTTTAAGATTTATGTTTATTCTATATTTCCCACGTCATGCTTCAGGAGTACACATCGAAGACGACAACGAATACGTGAACATAAACGCTAATGAAATAAAAGATGGTTGTACAGATTGTTTGCAAAGCGAAGAAATAACATTTAGAATTCCGATGTCAATGTTAACATCGAGTAGCTTTGTGGTGAGAGATGGTGAAAACCTGTACAATATTCCTAGAAAACGCCGCAAGAGAGACATTTCAGATACCAGTGGTCTGATATTTGCTCAAGGAAGTTTGAAGATTGCTCAAGGTTTAGATTGGGAATCCGATCTTCATCATCCCAATACATCAGCTTATATTGACCTGGAGGACAAAATGATCAGAATGGTAAGAATATAATTTGTGGTATAATCCGTGGTAAATCAAACATTGACAACCATTTTGTAGGAAAGCAAGCATTGACTTACCAGAATTGACATTCATTTTGTACGAAAGAAAACATTGATACTACTAAATTGACATTAATTTTGTAGGCAGAAAAAAACTGTGGTAATCAGTTCAAATTGTTTTTCTGGCAATTAATTTCATTGTGTATAGGCAATTGTTCGGAAACTAAATCGAAGAGAATTCGATTTGACCGGTTTTACGTATTTTTGAGACGGGTTTCGAAGTCGTTTGGTTATGCTGCGCAAGATCTTTTCGAACATTCTAAAGTAAACGTACGGTGCTAAACCGCTTAAAGATATTCCTATCACTAATTACAACAGGTTTCTCTTTATTTTTTATTTTTTACGCTGACGTGTATGGCGTGGAAATCTTGACCTTTTGACCTCCTGGGTCACAAAAAAAACATAGGTGAATTTAGCAAGTTTACATTTATATTGAACGGGTGATAAGTTTCGATTTTTTCAGCATGAATGGCTGCATATGCACTTTCAGTGAAAATGACCTCATTTGACCTTTGACCACGAATATCTCGAAAACACTCCAACGGTGAACTGATTACCACTCGGCAACGTATCATACGCAAAAAGTTCTAGAGAAAAGTAACAGTTAGGTCTAGTTTTCTGCCGATTTGATGGACCCCCCCCCCCCAGCACTGAGCCGCCAGACTAATTCATACATTTACACTTCTGACAATTAATGGAATATAAAATATCAAAATCAGTAAAAAAAAAGATGGACCGAAACCTCTGAAAGTAGAAATGTATCCTTCGGGACATTTTCAGGATAAAAATGAATCTCTTTTCACGTTGTTCATTTTGCTTCTTTCTTTCAGCTTGATCACATTTTTAGTTTAAGTGACCTCAAGGATTTGTATGAAGACATCTTTATAGAAACATTCAGGTACTATTAAAGGGGCGGACTGGGTAGTTCTGGGATCTTGTGCCAACTGGTTTACATAGGGCTTATCGCGGCAAAGAATTATGTGACATGATGAGAAAAGCTTGATTCACCTTTCCCGCATCCCGTGCATATACCAATTTCGCCTCAGATTTAGGCCATTAGATTATCAGTGGTTGCGAAGAAGAATTTTATTATTTTGAATTTGTTTTTTTTTAAATCAGATTCCGATGTGCCCCTGACCCCGAAGTGCATCCGTGCCCTACGACCACGCCCGACGATCCGAGACCCAGTACGATGTTGATAGTGTCTACATGTATTATCTGACATAAACTCAATAGAGCCATCGATGGTGTCCAAAATTATTATAAAATGCCTACTTGAGAGTACTAAACCTGATCATTTAACGTTTATCTTTTGTTCAAATTTCTAAACCTAAATGCGGGTCTGTCTCTATTGAATATCCTGTCAGACATATCTTGTTACCAGATGACCAGTAAAGTCCCGACATTTCTGACTACATTCTGTCAGTGCTCAAATTAAGATAAGTCAAGTTAGCGTCTTCTTTCTAAACTCGAGTCAAACTTTCGCCCCAATATGTCATATTTAATGTTAATGCCATCCACAAGCCAGCATAGTCATGTTTATTGTTCCCTGAACACATGATACCACTTCATATTTAGTCGAAGGTTTATATAACTAACACAGTCACTTACCCGGCTGGTGTTTGTAAAACATTTTAGTTAGAAAATTACGACTATATTCCCTATTGTTTCAGACCCGGAAGCATTATTGTAGATTTTAGCATCAAGATAAAAGATCCCGTTGTGGATACCAGCAACAGTTCTTCAAACGATACGCAGGTTGTTACCACAGTGAACAGTGATAACATCAACCAGGCATTTAGAGCAGCTCTGCACAACGTGTCTTCTAATTTCACAGTTGACTGGAACGGAACAAACTTTTTAGGTTCCATACCGTTTTATTCATTAACTCCCGCAAAGCACAAATACATTGTTGTACCTAAACTGTTGTAGCTTCCACCTCTCCGACCTCACTCTCCTTACGTTGTCCATTAATGTAAAACCCTCTATTCAAATTAGTAGAGACTTAACTAACCATCTTTTTTCCATTTGTTTTTTGTATATGGAATAATATAGAATGTAGTTTTCACCCTTGTCCATTTTTTCCATCCTTGTAGATATCACGAATAAAGAATAATTCAACCCACAGAACTTTTGTGTTGGCTCTTAATGTACCACTTCACTCATCACTTGTAGCACGTAGTTAGATATTCCTGTCCTTAAACCCGTTGTTTTTTCCAACCCAGAGGTACTATCAAATATGATGTACCAACAGATCTGTTTATTAAATATTACGAACTAAAACATTTGGTTACTGATAACAATTGTGTCTCTACTAAAGACATATATCTTTAAACAGTATTAATTAGTAAATTCTATTTTTAAAGCAAATATCTTAGAAATAAAAATTAGGAATCACGAAGGGTTAATCCTTTCATTATTGACTTGTTTGAGTTTAATAATAATAAATGCTTAGTGCTTTGGTATTCAAATTTGCAATTTTCTCTGTAATTTCAGATGTGGTTCTTGCTTCCGAAGTAACGACAATCCATGCCGATTCAACAACAACTCAGACATGGCAATCATTAATATCCACCCTTCTGCAGTCAACAGAAAGTCCCATGTTGACACCAGAAAGCAGCCAAACAAACCAAATAGTTAGTTCTGTGATAAAAGAATCCGAGACAGCATCAGATAGTTCTGCATTAGATTCACCCATAGCTGTGTCATCCGGAATAACTAATTCTATATTTTACTTTAATTCCGAAAATTTGGTATCCAGTGAATCTAATGAGCATCCAAGCGCGTCTAGTTTAGAAACAGTTCGGTCCACAACATTGGCTACCATTGACGGAAGTAGCGCACTACATATTGCAGAGTCCAATATTTATCTGACCCCAACTTCCTGGTATAGTGCAAGTATGTCTTCAAACAGTTTTGAGTTAATGTCAAGTATTGGGGGCTATTTAAGTAGTTCAGAAAATGGAGATATAGAAACAAATATCCAGTCATCATCGTCTTTGGTTGAGACACTTTTTAGTTCACATAATCTGGAAACGGCATCAAGTATAGCAAACCAACAAACTACTAGTAGTGCACAACCGGAAAACTCTGAAGCTAATAGCTCACAGGATGCTGACATAGAATCAAGTTCTTTAAATCAAGTAACTGCACCTTTACCTTCTTCCGATCAACAACCAACAGTTGTCCAGGAATCAAGCATTCACGATGCTCGCCTAGAAACAAGTTTTTCATTGGGCGACTTGGAATTCTCTACCAGTATTCACGATTCTTCCCATGTATTGTCATCGATTACTAATGTGGAATTAAGCAATTCTCTCACGGCAGATATAGTAACTAGTTTTTCAGATAAAACAAGTGAAACTAGTTTTCAGGAGCCCCCTTCCTCGCAAATATTATCATTATCAGTTACCAATGAATCATTAATCAGTTCACATGCACAAAATGTATTAAGCTCTGCAGATCAGTTAACGTCATCGTTTTTAGGTCCACCGGAATCCCCGTCCAGTTTTCACGTGTCAAACGTGTTGACATCAACAGTAGATAATGGAGACTGGATTTCAAAAGAATCGGAAAAAGTAACAAGCGCACCACACCAAATAACTTCATTTTCTTCATTTGAACCGGAATCCTCGGCAAATTTTCAGGAGTCATCGTCGTTGTACTCTCTATCATCATCATTTAAGAACGAGGCATTGATAAGTTCGCAAACGGTTGGAATAGAAACCAGCTCTTTGGTCCACATTACATCATCATCACCAAAAGGTGGAACGGAATCATATACAAGTGTTCTGGATTTTGCAATACTATCAACCTTAGGTGAAGAGGAATTCTCTTCAGTGGATCTGGACACTTCCGATTCCCTAGGTCAATTAACTTCACCCTTAGATAAATCTGCATACTCGTCCCACTTATCCACGAGCACAGATACCTACCAATCCACAGCCGGGGTAAGTACACAGTTCAGTACCCTGCATGATTTAGTTTCATCTTTGCCTTACTCTACATCCGTTGATTTTTACTTTTCTTCGTCTGCCACTCAGCTTGCTTCATCTTTTTTAACTTTTGATATTAGTTCAGCAACTTTGGCTAGCGCCTTTTCATCTGTGGACACTACTTCCTTAAACTTAAGTTTACCATCTCTTGAAACAAGTACACGAACTATCGATGCAATTACTTTCAGTAGTGTGGCTATTACTCATATGTCATCCGCCGAAGACAACACGGGTATTACTAAGTCAATAAGCACATATTTTACAATAAACGAGATGCCCGACATTAGTAATATTGCGTCAAGTATAAGTACCCCACAAGAACAATCTACGGGAATTAATTACAGAAGTTCGTCGAAAATCGCATCAAAGGATGGGGTGACTATTTCCTTGGCAACAAATGTCGGAACAAATGAAATACCCAGCTTCAGCAGTTTCAGTACGACCTCAAGTAGTGAAATTGTCCATATCGATTTTACAAATAGTATTACTGGCATTTCTTCTTGGCAGGAACATGTGGACATAACAGTACTCAGCTCTGACAGAACAAGCATTACATCAACGGAAATTATTGCTGACATTTTTTCTTCAAAGGATAACACCGCGAGTACAGTACCTATTCTCAGCACCGTGGGTATAGCTTCAAGCACTGTTGATGCAGTCACCTACATAAGTTCCTCAGAAATAATTGCTGACTTTTCTCTTTCACAGGATCAATATGAGAGTACAACGCCTATTCCCAGCAGAGTGGGTGGTATTTCAAGTAGTGTTGATTTAACATTGGCAGTTCCAAGTTCATTAGAACAACCAACCAGTACAGTCACCCGCAAAAGTTCAACAGAAATTATTGCCGACATTTCTTCTTTACAGGATCATGTGGAGAGCTTAGGTGTTATTTCGTCAAGTAGTGTTGATGTAATATTGGCAGTTTCAAGTTCATTAGGACAACCATTCAGTGAAGATACTCACATAAGTGATAATGTAAACGGTGCAGTAGTCTCCAGCAGCGTGGGTACTACTTCAGTTTCAAGTACATTGGTACAACCTACCACACCAATTACCCAAATAAGTTCCGCATACATTATTGGTGACATTTCTTCTTCCAAGGATAGTGTTGAGAATACAGTAACCCATACAAGTTCCACCGAAATTAATGCTGCAATGTCTTCTTCAACTGAGAGTACAACACTTTTTGCTTCGAGTGGCGTTGGTGTAGTATTGACATTTTCCAGTTCAATAGAGCAATCAACTACCCAAATGTCCACATATATTATTACTGAATTTTCGTCTTCAAATGTTAACGTGGACAGTACTAGCTTGGGAGTTGTTGACACTATTTTTTCTAGCGAATTGTTTGTTACTTCAAGTAGCGATTTAAATTCATTGGAGCAATTGTCTAGGGAAACAGGCGACAAAAGTTCATTGGAACCATCGCCGTGGGAAAGTAATCCTCTAACTTCCACAGAAACCGTCGACGATATTTTATCCTCGAAGACCACTGCGGCAGTTGTCAAACCAACCATTACCGTCGGAATAAGCAGCAATAGTATTGATGATGAGATGGGATCCCCAGCGCTATCTACACAGGTCACTGGGAATTCGGACAACGTTGATAGCAGATTGCAGCAATCGATTAGCGAAAGTTCACCAGTTTACGTTGTCACCAGCCCTTCGAGTTTCCATTCATCCCAAAGTGGCGGATCTGTGTTATTGTCGAATGAAATCAGTATCTCAGTGGCAACCCAAACGCATGTCTCTGGTGAAATCATCGATAATGCAGATCTATCAACAGGCGTTGCGGTCACCACTTCTTCATTGAATGAAATAGCAGATGGAACCACGTCATATGAAGCGTCGGATAGCCAATCCACAATCCACACGTTTTCTAGTTTAATTGAGCAGACCAGTATGGTGACCTCAGCAGAAAGTGTGTATTTAACTACATCTATTTATGATAGCATTAGATTTATATCCCCAAGTCATGCGAACGACGCGTTTCTGACACCTACGATCAACAATGGTGCAGCTGTAACTTCGAGCCAAGTAGAGTCATCGATAGAAAGTACAACACACTTTTTGTCACAGAAGGATGGTACGTCAACCCACTCAGTCACAAGGAAGGATAATCCCGAATCAAGTGTGGACTTCTCTTATTTGACGACTGTACAGAGCTACCCAAATACTGATGAGGTGAGTACAGTCTTTGATACTGAGCATGATCTGTTCTCACCAACCTTGCTTACACCTATAACAGACGAATCTTCACCTTTTGATTCCTCAGCACTTGTACCATCTTTAAATAGCCTTTTGCAAAATGATTCTTCAACGACTGACATAAACCATTCAAAGACAAATGTCGCTGGATTCGGTATTACACATCATTCATCTGGATCTGAAGCAACAACGCCAACAAGAATAACATCTACAATTGCCATAAATAGCCTGGATATACAATCCGTTACCCTCGCAGGTTTCACGACGAACAGACAAGAAACCGGTTCGCCAGCCCCCTATATTAGTTTGGATAAGATGTCATTTACTGACTTTCCTTCTACCACGAACAGTGCAGGAACAATGCCTTTTATATCGGAGAAAGACTTTACTTCAACCCAATCAGACGCCACTTCAACCCTAGCACACACTGAATCATATTTAGATTCATCCCATTCGACGATTTCACATGACTACAAAAATTCTGATGGTGTGAGCATAACATTTAACACCGAGCTTTATCAGCCGTCGTCGCCAGTAGGTACATCTGCTGGAGCATTAGTGACAAGTACGACACGTTACGCGTCAGGGCAGCATATTACTTCAAATAACTTGGACAGGGTAGAGTCACCCTCAGTCGACCCAACCTTGGTTAAACCTGAATCACATACCTATCACAATACGGTGAGTACAGTCTACAATATTGAACATGATCTGCATTCACGGACGCTGATCACATCGATAGCATATCATTCATTATCCTCAATTAATTCCGACTATGTTACATCTGGGGATAAATACACGACTATGCATATACTTTCATCAAACAGCTTCAGAGAAAATGATTCTACAGTGACGGAAACCAGTTATATAAAGACCAGTGTCCCTGAATTCAGTAATACAATTCAACCAGTGGAAATTCAAGCATCTACACCATCAAGTCTCCCATCTATAACACCCTTAACTACCATAAATAGCCCAAATATACACACGGTCACACATTTCACGATGAGCACACGTGAAACAAGTTCGCCAGTCTTCTATAGTTCGGATAAGACGATATTTACTGACTTCTCAACATCTACGATGCAAATTGTATCTTCCAAAGACTCCACTATGAAAACTTCAGCGCGATCATTGTCCAAGATTGACAATGCAGACGTCACATCAACACCCGGTTTCACCGAATCACATTATACGGGTTCATCTGATTTGATGATGTCACAAAATACTGATGATGTGAGCATAGCATTTGATGCCGAACATGAGCAGCTTTCGTTAAGTATGTCTGATGTATCATCCATAGAGATTTCAAAACTGTTACAACAAAGTGTTACTTCAACTAACTTGGACACAGACTTAAACCCAACCCCCAAAGTATCCATGGCGTCTACAACACTGCATACACCGGAGAAGAGTGGCATTTCAACTAACGTGGTCAACACAGAATTAACACCAACCTCTGAATCAACTTTTACATCCTCTTATTTGACGATTACACAAGGCAATCAAAGTATTGATGCGGTAAGTACAGTCTATGATACTGAGCATGAGCTGCCTTCACCGAGCTTGCTTTCATCTATAACAGATAGTTCTTTATTTGTATCTTTACGTCTTGGCCCCTCTTTGAATAGCCCCCACGATAGCTACACCATACAAAGCGTTGCACATCTAATATCTTCAGCTCACCTTTCTGACCTCAATACTACATTGACTGAGGCCAATTACATCGCAAAAAATTCTTTACTAGAAAGCATTACTCATCAGCCATCTCAATGGACATCATCGTCAAATTTGGATTCATATTATATGTCAACTTTACCAAGCTACCAAACTACTAATGAAATGACCACGCTTAATACCAAGCAAGAAATGCCTTCGTCAACCTTATCTAAGGTATATAATACGTATTCTCTTGTTTATTCGACCATTGAACCCATTGTTAGTATGCACACAGTTCAAGATGTAATATCCCCACAATTAGTTTCGCAAAATGATGCCACTCCTACACCAAATCTTGTTAGCCCGGAAGAACATAGGCGGCATACACCAGCCACATCTGAAGACGTTAAGGTAAACAATCAAGACACAGTGCCACCAGTATCAACATCCCAAGAATCAAAGTTGTCGATGGTATATACCACACCACAAGGTTCAAAGCAAAGCACAAAACAAACTATAATTATTTCGAGCATCCCGTTGCTATTTGGCACAAGTTTGACCATTGGAAGTGAAACCCAATTGCAAGATCACGTTAAAATCACGAACATTGCTGATCGAGAAGACACGTCTATTTACCAGAGTGGCAGAATGGATACCCTTTTGCCATCCTTCGAAAATTCCATCATCGAAAGCACTAAATGGATTTCATCGGTTGAACCATCTGGTTCTAATGACCAAAGCTCCAAAATAAGAATTGCTATCCTAGAAGATACCGATAGTTATCATAATTGGAAAATCACAGATTGGACGGCATCAATTGAATATATCACATCTTCGAGTTCAAATGAACAGAGTTCCCAACAAAATGATGTCATATCGAGATCAGATTCAAATTACGTTGAAACAACCAGCATTACTGCCCTAGGCTATACAAGTAATTACCATACACAATCGTCGCCATTCCCAGAAAATTCCATCTCCAGTACAAGCTACACTAACACCCCAGTTTACAGTACTTTATTGTCATCTATAAACTCAACCGATGCAACAGCAATTCCCGTCGCTACTAATATGCACACCAAAGATGTCTTACCGACGTCTCCTTACATTGTTGACAAACTTAGTGAATCTACCGCGTCATCAGTTTTTATAGATACTATTGGAGATTTGTACGATTCGTCTAAATATTCACACTTTGATTCATTCAGGCTATCATCTATTATCATTCAACAGGGACCTGGCAAGACACCTGGTCATTATATGACTTCCCGTGACACTATACACCCTTCAATTGTCATGCACAACTCCCTGGTGGTAAGTATTGATAGAATTAACCACCGCTTATATATAGTGTTTTATTACCCTTTTCACTTGTTACGTCAAAAATGTAACGTTAATATTTCGAGCATCAAATCACGATGTTCCTACCTTAATCACAATGATAAAATTTCACATCCGTCTTTAATATAAAAAAAAACAAGCACCCATGCACATTTATCTTAATGCCTGTGCTTGAATGTATATATATCGTCATTTTTATTTTAAATATACGTGTTCTTAATTATCGAGTCATGTGCTTTATGTTGCAGAAATTATGCATGCTATTAATAAATGTTTTTTTCAGGTGAATCATTCAGACCAAGTACTTTGGTCACCATCAGCTGACCATGTTAGCGACGTAGAATCATTAACGTTTGGACCGAAGACAACAACCGAAGCAGTTTCTTTAGACAATTCGCCAAGTTCTTATAATCAACTATCTAGTTATGATACTGATGCCTTTGTGGAATTAACCCCAGCAGTCAGTAGCTCTGCATTTTCAACTTCTTTATTAAATGTTGACATAACTCCGTCAATCATTGCAGTTTCGTCTGGGTCTAGTTTGATACCATATCAGACAGAACCTTTGACTTCTTTTACAAGTAATGATATCGATACGCCAACTACGCCAACTCTAACTAACAAATATAGCAGTTTTTCTACTATAAATCCCATGCACGCCCAAGCGCCTGTAGAGTCCAGGACACTGTCAAATTCCATCTCCATGATAAATAACGAGATAAATGTCACACGTATGACAGATGTAACATATATTTCAACTAGCTTACTAAATTTAGTAACCAGTTCTATAACCATTGGACAGGGATCGTCTAATTTCGTACTATATACTGACATTGACACGTCAAGCACACACATTTCAAGCACGAACTCAATTATTGTAGAATATTTTGCGAATGGCAACTCTAGTAATACTCAAGATAGCACAATCGCAGTATTCAGCTACATACACCTGGAATCGTCTATCGTCGAACTGGAAACATCAATACAACCCAGAGGTCAATCATCCACAGAAGATAATATAGAATCAGCGTTTACGCCCGGATCAGTATCCTCGATGAATGAAGAAAATAGCCATCGCAGTGAGCATACTGATACACTTGATGTTAGGAGTTCGATAATCAACGAAGTCAAATCTCAAACGATGTCACAGGTAACCTCTTCCTCCTTTGTAAGCATTGTGGTCGAGACTTTATCAAAAGCGGTAGCAGATCCCAGCCCTGTTAATTCCATAGGAAATGAATATTCAATACTGTTTTCAAGCTCACCATCAATTGACAATGTTATTGGATCCTCACGGATAGATACGACAACTATACACACTTCTACAATTATTCAGAATATAAGTGTAACTCCTGGAAACGTCAATGTTCTTGGACCTTCCATTTTGCAGAAAGAAACACAAATTGGAATTTCCAGCTTATTAACGGTTGACTCTTCTCGGATCCAATCGTCAACAATGCCGTTAGCAGATCGCAGCCTATTCGGCACAGAACAAAAAAATACACAAGTGCCATTTTTTAGCTCACCGTACGTAGATACTGTTATTGATTCTTTTCAGACCTTGCAAATCCTGGCCTCTTCAAACACACCAGACGAGACTTCAATACGGTTAGGTAGCACTTTATCGATCGATAGTGTTGTGGATTCTCCTTTTACTTCGACTTCAACATTATTGTTACATCATGAGACAGCAACTTTAAATCCCGAAGTACAAACATCAACCAGCTCGACTGATGATAAGACTAGCTTGTCTTCAGGTACCCTCTCCTCTCTCATGGACACGTCCAGGATACAGATAGAAACCCCGTCCCCAGTTATCGTTACAAAAGTTGCGAGCAGCACCAGTGCAACAAATTCCATGTGGTTTGAATCTTCAAGTATGGAAGCTCTTGCACAAAATTCGGCTAGTTTTACAAGCAATGTTGCTAGTTCTGTCATATACCACACATTATCGCCTAGTTTTGGTCCGCTTACTTTCAACTTTGAGACGCCAATAATACAGATAACAGATTCCATCTCACCAACTGGAAACCAGGCAGTCGCCAGTAGTTTAATAATCACAGACGATACCAGGATCCACGTTAGTTCCATTGGTATTAGATATTCAGACATCTTAGACGAAACATCGTCGATAAACAGTGTTCTACAATCATCGATTATATCCAGTTCGACCTCTTTGGTATATGATATGCTTAACATTACAAGGATGGCTGTCGAGACACAAAGTTCAACTATTTTTACAAATGGCGTATCTACTTCAATACTTTCTGACGTAGAAACCTCCCGTGCTCCAACGTCTCTCGTAGAAACATCTAGTAAACAAACAGAAAACCAAATGTCAAACGCAATTGCGAGTTCAAGCAGCACTGTAAGTTTGGCAGATGGTGAATCTAGTTCATTACTGTCAAAGACAGACTCTTCTAGTTTGTCTTCAGATACCCCCTCCATTCTCGAAGGGGCGTCTAAGATACACACAGAAAATCTAACTCTAGTCGCAGAAGATGTAGTGACAGGCAGCAGTACTGAAAGTTCGATGACTCTTGAATCTTCGAGAATATCAGAAAGTTCACCGTTGAGTCTAAGCTTTATTCAAGCCTCGAGTACTTTCACGTCCATATCCTCGGTAAATTATGAAGTAAGTAGCACAATTATGTCAGTCCTCGCACATACCTCCACTGATATTATGAATGATGTGGTTAGTTCAGCTATACAAATAGTCAATTCTAGCTCACAAATTGCCGCGCAGACTGTAAATACTAGTTCGATAATCCAAGAAAATACCCATGTAAGTGTCACATATTCTAAATCGTCAGACATGTCAGAAGTAACACAGTTAGTAAGCTCAATATCGCTAAATAATGTACATGTAATGGAATCAATTGGAAAACAGACAGTGATCAGTAGATCGATAATAGCAGAAGATACCAAAAACATCCTTGTAAGTTCCATGGGCATTACTTATTCAAACAACCCAGAAGAAACATCAATACAGATAGGTAGCTCACCGTTGATAAACAGTGTTTTACAATCATCGATTACCTCGGTAAATGATAAAATTAGTATTTCAAGTAAGACAGTCGAAGCAGAAAGTTCAACTACACATGATGTGGATAGTTTAATACTTCCGGGGAAAGAATTTTCTAGTATCCCACTGTCTCTTGAAGAAACGTCTAGGATACAAACAGGAAGCCCAATAGCAACCGCTATAGATACTGCGAGTATCAGCAGTACTGTAAGTTTGACAGATGGCGAGGTTAGTTCAATACTTTCGGAGGCAACATCGTTTAGTTGGGCTTCAGTTGATCCCTCCTCTCTCGTAGACACGTCTAGGATACAAACAGAAAATCCAACACCAACTTCCGCAATAAATGTCCCAACTAGTAGCAATACTATAAGTTCCATGGATTTTGAATCTTCAAGAATCTCAGAAAGTTTACCGTTGAGCGTCAGTGCTATTAAACCCTCGAGTACTATCTCTTCAATATCCTCGGCAAATTATGGTGTAAGCAGAACAATTATGACAGTGGCGAGTTCAGTAATTGTGAAGTCTAATTTGGTTTCAGCGTCTCCTCCAACGCTTCTAGAAAGTTCAATAATACATAATGTGGATTCCAACTCACCAGTCACAGAGCCGACTGTGATTAGTAGTTCGATAATCACAGAAGCTACCAGCAGCGCCACTGTAAGTTCCAAATCTTCAAGCAACTCAGAGGTAACATCAATGTGGTTAGTAAGCTCACCATCGATAGACAATGTTATTTATTCTTTTCAGATGTTTACGTCAACAGTACCAGTGGTAGACAACAGCTTTAGCAGTTCTACAATCTCTCCAGATATTAGTAGTCCATCTGTAGGCGTCATATCCTTCAATTCGTCTACTACACAAGTTGACACATCAATAAACTTCGATGAATCTGCTGTCAATTTCCTTTCAACGTCTTTAGTTATTCATGAGATAAGCACACCGCCCGTGGCAGTCGGAACATCAACTCAAAGTGGGTCAATTATTATGGCGACAGAATCTTTTAGTTTGTCACTAGTAACTCAACCCTCAATGGCAAATATACAAACGGAATACCCAACCTCGGTTACCAAAGTACAGACCGTGATAAGCAGCAGCTCAATAGCCCCCAAGAGCTCACTGTCGAGAGGCAGTGTTATTAAATCTTCGATTATTACCACTTCAAGTTTATTGATAAATTACGACATAAGCACAGCAGTTATCACAGACGTCAAAGACATTTCGACAAGTGTCATGACGGATGTGGCGGTAGACACATCTATTTCAACTTCGCATGTGGAGGTAATGGATTCCACGACAACAAATATGGAACAGGGTATGATTGTTAGTTCGATAATTATGGAAAATACCAGAAGTACTATTCCTGTGAGTTCTATAGGTCACAAATCTTCAAGCATCTCAGACGTAACACCAATACATAGTGTTATTGAACCAACAATTATTTCTACGCTAACACCCATGGTAAATGGCGAGATTACCACCTCAAGCGTGGAAGCTGTTGCACAAACTTCATCTAGTTCGGTAATTTACCAGACAGTATCTTCTAGTTTGGGTCCGGATATTAGAAGCTCTCTAGTTGAGATGTCAACAAAGCAGATAGTAGATTCCGTCCCATCAATTGGAAACCAGGCGGTCATTAGTACTTCAATTACCAACAGGTACTTCAGCAGCACATCTCTGAGTTCTATGGATCTTCAATCTCCAAGAACCCCAGAAGGGACACCAATACTGCTATTAAGCTCAGCATCCACCATGGAGAGTGTTATAGGAGCAACCTTGGTAAATAATGACGTTACCTCTTCAAGTATGATATACAATGAAATAGATTCATCGCATATTGCCACTTCAACATCTGCGATAAGTGTTGAGAAAAGCACATCAATTAAGGTAGCCGGGCAACAGACTTTAACAAGTTTTACAGCGGCAGAGGGAGTGACTAGCTTAGTTCCAGGAGTTACCCGAAGCACATCATCAAGCACCCCAGAAGAAACATCCAAACAGTTAGGAAGCTCACCTTTGATAGGCAGTGTTATTAAATCGCAAATTACCCCCAGCTCAGCACCCAGTTCACTGCTTGGGGAACCGGTTGTGTTTACTAGTTCGATCATCTTGGAAAATACCGACAACATCTATGTCAAGTCAGTAGGTCTTACATCTTTGATAGACAATGTTATACAATCCCCGATTACTACCACTTCAGCACCCAGCTCCTTAATTGGGGAGCAGGTTATAGTTACTTCGGTCATCTTGGAAGATACCAGTAGCACCCCTGTCACCTCCTTAGGTCTTACATCTTCAAGCACCCCAGAAGAAACATCAATACATTCAGTAAGCCGACCTTCGATAGACAGTGTTATACAATCCTCGATTAGCACAAGCTCAGCATCCAGTTCACTAATTGGGGAACAGGCCATGGTTATAAGTTCGACTATCTTAGAAGATACCAGTAGCACTCTTGTCGACTCCATAGGTCTTACGTCTTCAAGCACCCCAGAAGAAACATCAATACATTCAGTAAGCCAACCTTCGATAGACAGTATTATACAATTCCCGATAACCACCACCTCAGCATCAAGCTTACTATTTGGGGAACAGGTTATGGTTTTTAGTTCGGACATCTTGGAAGACACCAGTAGCACTCCTGTCAAATCCGTAGGTCTTACATCTTCAAACACCCCAGAAGAAACATCAGTACAATCAGTAAGCCGATCTTCGATATACAGTGTTATAGAATCCCCGATTACCAGCAGCTCATCATTCAGTTCACAAATTGTGGAACAGGTTATGGTTATTTCTTCGGTCATCTTGGAAGATGCCAGTGGCACCCCTGTCAACTCCATAGGTCTTACGTCTTCAAGCACCACAGAAGAAACACCAATACATTCAGTAAGCCAACCTTCGATAGACAGTGTTATACAATTCCCGATAACCAGCACCCCAGCATCCAGCTCACTAACTGGGGAACAGGTTACAGTTATTAGTTCGTTCATCTTGAAAGATACCAGTAGCACTCCTGTCAAGTACACGGGTCTTACATCCTCGAACAACCCGACAGAAGAAACACTGGTAAATAATGATGTTACATCTACACGTACGATATCCAATGAAATGCTATCGTCTCGTATTGCCACTTCAACGTCTGTTATAAGTGATGAGATAAGCACATCAATTATGACAGCCGGGCAACAGACTTTAAATAGTTTTACAGTGGCGGATGAAGTGACTAGCTTAGATACGGAAACGACCACCGGTTCATTTTCAAGAATTCGAGAAGAAACATCAGTATTCTTAGTAAGCTCGCCTTCGATAGACAGTGTTATAAAAGACTCGATTATCTCTACCTCAGCACCCAGCTCACTAACAGGGGAACAGGCTATGGTTATTAGTTCGATTATCTTCAGTGACACCACTGTCAATTCCATACCCCTTACATCTTCAAGCATATCGGAAGAAACGTCAATATATATAGTAAGCTCACCTTCGATATACAGTGTTATGCAATCCCCGATTACCTCCACCACAGCATCCAGCTCACTAATGGGGGAACAGGTTGTGGTTATTAGTTCGATCAATTTGGAGGATACCAGTAGTACTCCTGTTAAATCCGTAGGTCTTTCACCCTCAAGCAACATAGAAGAAACATCAATACATTTAGAAAGCTCACCTTCGATAGACAGTGTTAATAAAGCCTCAGCATCCAGCTCACTAATTGGGGAACATGCTGTGGTTTTTAGTTCGGTCATTTTGGAAGGTACCAACAGCACACCTGTTAATTCCACATCTTCAAGCATACCAGAAGATACACCAATACACATAGTAAGCTCATATTCGATAGACAATGTTATACAATCCTCCATTAACCCCACCTCAGCATCCAGCTCCGTAATCGGGGAACTGGTTGTAGAAGATACCAGCAACACCCCTGTCAAATCCATAAGTCAAACATCATTACCTACCCAAGAAGAAACATCAATACATTTTGAAAGCCCACCGTCGATGGACAGTGTTATAAACGATTCTATTTCACCCACCTCAGCATCCAGCTCACTAATTGGGGAACATGCTGTGCTTATTAGTTCGGCCATATTGGAAGATACCAGTGGCACCTCTGTCAATTCCATTGGTCTTACATTTTCAAACACACCAGAAGTTACACCAATTCATATAATAAGCCCAGCTTCGATATACAGTGTTATGCAATCCTCTATTACCTCCACCTCAACATCCAAATCACTAATTGGGGAACAGGCTATGGTTATTAGTTCGATAATCTTGGAAGATACCAGCAGCACCCCTGCCAATTCCCTAGGTCTTACATACTCAAGCATCACAGAAGAAACATCAATACATTTAGAAAGTTCGCCGTCGATAGACATTGTTATAAAAGCTTCGATTACACCCACCTCAGCTTCCAGCTCATTAATTGGGGAACATGCTGTGGTTATTAGTTCGGTCATATTGGAAGCTACCAGCAGCATCCCCGCTTCAAGCATACCAGAAAAAACACCGATAAATATAGTAAGCTCTCATTCAACAGGCAGCGTTATACAAACCTCGATTACTCCCACTACAACATCCATCTCACTAAATGGGACACAGACTGTGGTTATTAGTTCGATAACCCTGGAAGATACCACAGGTCTTACATCCTCGAGCACCCCAGCTGCAGAAACCTTGGTAAATAACGAGGTTATCTCTTCAAGTATGACATACGATGTTATGGGTTCATCACGTATTGTCACTTCAAGTATGATAGCCGGGCAACAGACTTTAAAAAGTTTTACATTGGCGGAGGAAGTGACTAGCTTAATTACGGAAACAATCAGCACCACATCGTCAAGCATTCAAGAAGAAACACCCAAACAGTTAGAAAGCTCACCTTCGATAGACAGTGATATCCAATCCTCGATTACCACCGCATCCGCATCCACTACAATAAACGAAGAACGGGTTGCGGTTATTAGTTCGATCATTTTGGAAGATACCAGCAGCACCCCTGTCAGTTACATGAGTCTTTCACCTTCAAGCATCCTAGACAGTGTTATACGAGCCCCGGTTATATCTACTTTGGCATCTAACTCACTTATTGAGGAACAGGTTGTGGTTATTAGTTCGAGCAGCACCCGAAATGTTAATTCTGCAGGTCTTACATCTTCAAGCATCCCAGAAGAAACATCAATACAGTTAATAAGCCCTTTGTTGATACACAGTGTTACACAATCCGCCGTTATTTCCACTTCAGTACACATAGTAAATGATAAGGTCAGCATGTCAAGTGTTACAACCGAAACTTCAGGGCTGCTATCAAGAGCATCATATGACAATGTAGGCGAGTCTTCTGATGCTAAAGAAATGCCAACTGCAATCAGCAGCATGGAAATGGGATCACCAACAGATACGAAGAGTTCAAATTCTATAGAAAACGACATTGAATCTATCA
The DNA here is from genome assembly GCA_036850965.1 of Patella caerulea. Lineage (NCBI taxonomy): Eukaryota > Metazoa > Mollusca > Gastropoda > Patellidae > Patella > Patella caerulea. The sequence goes on along the minus strand of JAZGQO010000014.1, from coordinate 25,309,710 downwards.
GTGTGACAGGCGAAATTAGTACCCCTAATATTCAAATGGAAGCAACGGAACACGACAGCGAGATGGTATCTAGCGTTAGCCAGGGTGGAACTTCTCTGGATTATGATTTAACTAGCATTGGCGTAGAAACATCTAGAAGATACGAAACATCAATGGCTACCGCATCTTCCAGTGTTATGAGTTCGTTTGAAAATTTGGTATCTCTCTCATTACCTGTTTCAATAAAATCTTCGACTTTTAGTTGGGAGACAGCCAGTTTAATACACACTGTTAGTGACTCTTTATCCTCGTCTGTTTATTATATTTCTTCGCTTTCCAAACCAATGCAGAGTTCAGCTGAACAAAATACGGGTAGTCCTGTTTTTTATCCAGTAACGACTTCAAATATTAACACTGAACTGGAATCGTGGTCAGATACATATTCTATGGACAGCACTTTCTTAAGCTCATTTGGGCAAAAGCAGGAGATATCAACGACATGGGATAGTTCAACATCTTCAAAAACCACACCCGAATTATCTGCTTTTGAGTTATCAAGTTCTGTAGATGGAGGATTCAGTTCCGTTGAACACAAAGAGGTGAATACCATCTTCATCACCCAATAACCCGAGTCCTCTTTACCCGACCACAATATCCTGATAACACTACACTTGGAAAAATATGTAATTCATCACTACAAAGGTTTCTCTTCACTCAACACTAGGAACCATATGCACTCTGCTCTTGTTCAGTCCACGTCTATTTATTAAATACTCTTTTAAATGAATTAAACACAGCCTGAAAAATATTTAAATAAATAAACACAGACAGTCTAAAGATAGAATTCACGAATTTAAATCAAATGCTTCACATTGCAATTGATAATCGAAATGTGTGATGTAAATAATTATTAAAGTACATCTTGCTACGTTTTTCAGGTTGCATCTGATTCCGATGCTTTTCTTAGTTCCAATGGAACGATCATCGTCAATATGGTTACGTCCGATTATACAGCTGGTGGTTCGTCGTTTTCCTCCTTTAGTTCCAAAAGCATGCAAACGACTTCACCCCTAGAAACGGAGAGACGATCCAGTGCATTAGAAAATGAAATTGGATATACGTCAAGTTTTGGTACAGAAAGATCTGCGTATGCATCTACAGCGGTAAGTACGACAACAATTCTAAATTAAGACGGGAATGAATCGCTAAAAATATAGCCGAAAATTGGTCTTTACGATTGCGTGTGTTTTTATATTTTTTTTTAAAAGTAAAGTCGATTTAGCAATCCCATTTGTGTACATCATCAGATTGTACGCGCGGTTTCTCCTCGTGTTAAATTAACTCAATTGAACCCTCGCGCATCACTGTATAATATCTACATTAAAATGTGTTTCATCTCAAACGTTGTGTACATCATCTGATATGTTACTTGTCAAACTAGTAGATTGTACGCGCTGTTTCTCCTGGATTTTGTTCAGATTACCCCAAGTAAAACTGATAAAGTTAGCCCAGTTAAACCTTGGAGTATTCCTAAGATATTAGTCTTTGAGCTAGGTCTAGTTTCATCTCAAACTTCCAAACGCCGCCCCTTGTAAATTCAACACACAACTGTTTGACTGAATTTATACGTTGCCCTACACATGAAAGGTCCATGCTATTGGAAAGCAATATAGGAAATTATAACACGTTAAATTCGTTTTTGGCTGAGATCGTCTTCTAGCACATTAGTTAGGTTTGGGCGATCTGTGCATAGTGTGGCCGGAAATTATTTGGACACCTCTCATACTATAAATTATACTTGGGATATCCCAACTATCTCATGATTATAGCGTTAACATGGGGTCAGAGGTTGCTACAAGTGTCAGGCTCTGCCTTACCTACTGATCTCTAGAACCTCGTGTCTCTTTTTATACCCCCACTTTTTCATGTGCACGTATATTGTCGTCGCCCCTGTTCGTCCGTCCGTCCTCGTCCGTCCGTCCACAATTGTTTGTAAACAGTCTACAGTCACAATTTTTATCCGATATCAATAAAACTTGAAATACAGGTCTATCATGCTAATATCTCGGTACCTCTCGATATTGGCATGTATCGGACTGTAACGTCGTGGATTATGGCCCCGATTGTACGAAAAATCAAATTTTTAGCTTGTGAACAGTGTAGAGGTCACAATTTTGAACCGATTTTGATGAAACTTGAAATGCATATTTATAACCTAAAGATCTTGGTTCCTGTCGATATTTGCGAATACCGGTCGTAACTTCCTGAATTATGGCACTTGATTGTGAAAAATCACACTTTTTTTAGCTTGTAATCACTCTAGAGGTCACAAATATTAGTCGATTTATAAAACCATTTGATTATATGCCCGTTACACTGTAATGAAGGCTGAATTCGAATTTTGCGAAAATTGGACCAAAATTGCCAGACAAAATGGCCGCCGGTTGTATATCAAGATTGTGGACCCTGTAGATGTCACAATTTTAAACCGATTTTGATGAAACTTGAAATGCATGTTTATAACCCAAATATTTAGCTTGTGGCCCTTCTGGACAATTATTATCTGATTTAAAAAAAAGAAACATTTGATTATATCACTGTTATACTTTAGTGAAGGTTGAGGTCGAATTTCGTAAAAATCGGACCAAAATTGCCGGACAAAATGGCTGCCGCTTGTACGCGAATAGTGTAAAAATATGATATATCAAGGTTCTGGACCCGGTAGAGGTCACAATTTAAATCCGATTTTTATGAAACTTGATCAACGTTCCTTACGATATTTGTGAATATTGCATTGTGACTTCTTGATCTATGGCCTTTGATTTTATTCAGTTTAGCTCGTTCTCTATCCATCTCTTTAAAATGTTGGCGCAGCCGCTGGTTAACTATGTAATATCCTGTATAACCTGGTACCTTTACTAAACCGGATTTATATATTCGCCGTTGGCGAAGGAGTCAATATTTGACTAAAGAGAATGTCTACAAGAAAAGTAGCGAATCAACGATATCGTCTTAATACATGACGAAGTCATTAATGTCGCCATGATTATTATACGTCTTAAAGGGACAATAACATTCTTGCTGGCTTGGTAGCCCCAGAAAATAAATAATACCGTACTAGATGTTTAAGTGTCCTACCTGTTGTGTAAATTATCCATTACAACCTATTTTACTTGTCCAGAGGGTTCGAAAATATTTTAAAATCCAAGTCACATTTGAAAAGGTTTACGTTAGACTTTTCAAATCAATTGGTTTAATTTTTCCAATTTTTCAAAATAGGTGTGTTAAGATGAAATTTATATCATCATTTAATTGCAATATTCTAAAATAATACGAAATTGTTGACCAGAATGAAGATTGGGACATATTTTTCAGTTACAACAAGAGTGTTATTGGGGCTTTAAGTGATTTTGTCAAGCAAATTTACTTCTTAAATTAAACTGTAATAATTAACTATCAATGTTCTATCTACTTCCCAAGGCAGGACAATTTACATATCTGTTCTATTAAAACGACAAAGTTGTATTACCATCATGCCACGGGAAGGCGTCTTATCTGACAACCCCAGGCGCCAGGATTTCTTAAGCGGTGTTGTTTCACTAGTGGGGTAGGTCCTATTTGTTTGGCAGTAGTTGTTTACGACTTTACGACACGACAATGTCAAATTAAACGTGATCCGTGTCGGGTGGTACTATAATAGAGCCGTCTTAAGCATGGATTCTGGTAGTTAACACTTCTTTAGAATTAAATGAAATGGTTGTGTCGTATTTCGGGTGGTACTATAATAGAGCCTTCTTAAGCATGGATTCTGGTACTTAACACTTCTTTAGAATTAAATGAAATGTTTGCGTCGTATTTCGATTAAAGTCGAATTTCACGCCAAATCACCTCAGGTATGAGAAACTTGAGAAATCCATATTTTGAAATCGCTTCCGAAGTACCAACCAAGGGGCTATCCAAACGTCGTGTATGCAAGTATTTCGATTAAAGTCGAATTTCACGCAAAATCAACCCAGGTACGAAAAACTTTAGAAACCCGTATTTTGAATCACTTACCATATACCCACCAAGAGCTACCTAAATTTAGTTTATGCAAGTTTCAGATGACAATTGGTCTAGCTCCGATACTTGAGTTGCGTCACAGTTCCATACGATGGTTGGTTCTCTCTTCACTCGACAATGGGTTCCACAGACTTCTTCATTCTCTTTTCAGGCAGCAGACACTCCATCATCGACCCCAATAATAGTTGAATTAAGTTCAGCAGAGAGTATCCCCATTACAACCAGGGAAATAATGTTGTTATCTGATATAGCCAACGCTTCATCTACTGCAATAATGATTGGATTAAGTTCATCAGAGGGTATGCTATCTTCAACTACCACAGAAATACTGTTGTCATCTTTTACAACTGAAATACCTGGCACTACATCGTCGTCTTCAAACATTGCGGGATTTAGTTCATCAGAAGGTATATCTTCGACATCTGTGGAGAATATGCTGTCATCGTCTACTGTGGATACACCAGATGGTTCATCGCCGACTTCAGTGATAAGTGGATCAAGTTCAACAGAGGGTATAGTGTTGTCAACATCTATCGATGAAACGACGGGCGCTTCATCGTCGACTCCAATAGGTGCTGGAGTAAGTTCATCAGCCGGTTTAATATCGTCGGCAGTCGTGGGAACAACATTTTCATCGTCTGTGGCTGAATCAACCGATGCTTCATCGTCGACTCAAATACTATCTGGATTAAGTTCACCAGAGGGCATATCGTCGACAACCGTAGTGATAATGTTGTCATCTTATGTCGCTGAAACAGCAGACGCTTCATCGTCGAGTATATCGTCGACAACAAGGGAAATAATGTTATCATCGTCGACTGCAGAAATAATTGGATTAAGTTCATCAGTGGATGGTATGCAATCTTCAACAACCACAGGAATAATTTTGTCATCTCCAACAACATTTACTGATAATATAGAGACATTTTCCGAACCACCACCTCAAAGCACATCCACGGTTACTCTGTTAGATCAAAGTTCTTCTTTTCTGGACGGATATTCGTCTCTAATTCAGTCGAGTAACCCAGCCCTTGTCCCCGAAACGTCCACAGTAATAGCGGATAACCTCATTTCTTCGCCTATTAACTTTGTAAGTTCGTCCGCCATTTCACCTCAGCAATTTTCATCTGCTGTAATTGAGCTCACCACAGCCCAGGCGCAAGGCACAACACCTGTCAAGACTACTACAAGTACAACTACTATAGCTACAACTACCACAAGTACCACTTTAGCCCCGACGCCTACTCCATCCAAAGAATCATATTCTGGAGCAGTCAAAATTCAGACGGCCTGGGATCCGGCTTTGGAAGATAAATCATCACCCGAGTATCAAAGTATGGAACAACAAATCTTAGCATTTGTAAGTTAACAATTCCTGATAATACGTTTCAAAGATATACCTAATCTACTTATGTATTTGAACATATGGCCTATTGACTACTTAGAAATCCAAGTCAAATGGATTGTCCTTCTTATTTTTTCTAGAACATATGACAATTTTAGGTTTTACTATTGCATTTAGGCAATTCTTTGTCCGTACACCGAGGTTATAGATGTCTTGTACAAAGCAGGACATTATCTAAGATCCCTCCTATGAGCTATTTAAGAGAACTTACATCTATTGTTTGACTTTTCTGTTTTAGATGCATTTCTAAAAAAACAAAAAGGATAAAAAAAAGAATAACTATTATTTGCTTTTTCAGCTAAGTACAGTACTGGCAAACACTGGGCTTACAATTGATGACATCGAAATTCACGGTTTCAGGTAATTGTTTCTACTTTTGTAAACACGGAATAATGCGTAAACTGATAATTTTCTAAACCAAACAAATCATAGAAAATGAAATATATATTTTTTTGTCCTTTATGTTCAGACGAGGCAGTATTATAGTTGACTTCGATGTTACTTTTGTGGATTTGCAAATTCCTGTCGAAAATATAGCTGTGGAATTTAATGAAGGGTACAGTGAGATAACAGAACCTGATTATCAACTTGAAGAAGTATATACATGTGAGTAAAAGTATAAGATATAGAGTGGAAACTAAAAATACATATGCTGTGAGTGCCCTATATCAGCTGTCTATATTATAGACCAAATTGCTGCAGTGTACTACCTGCCCTTGCTTAACACATGCACACAAAACTGAATTTTGCCAGTTGGCTGATTTCACAATCATATTTTGTTTTACTTTTTAGCATTTACGGGTCAATACAATGGCTCGGTTTCGCCTGTTCCTAAACCATCATCCCAACGAGCACCCGAACCATCATCTGAACAAGCAGCTCATCCACCATCGCAGCCTGTAACTCAACCAGATTCTCAATCAGTATACTCATTAACAAATGGTAAGATTTTAAGCTTGATCAATTTTTAGTTTTTGTTTATACAAATTAGTTTATTTTATATATATATTATAGAACATCCAAAAGTAAACGATCTACTTACTTTTCAGTTCGTTCAAGTGTTGCAATAGTCACGTACAGTAACTACACCAGTCCTGAATCAACGCCTGTCGCTTATGTTCCTTCGTCGTCATTTGCGGCATGGTCATCTGACGTAGTGAGCAGCTCCTCCACAATGAGTGTTGATGTATCAAATATTGTTTCTACGGCAAGCAGTCAGGGGGTACAAGATTCCTCAACTATTTTTACAACTCCTGTCGAAGATGTGACAGTCTATCCTGTAACACATTCTCTCTTATCAACAGTTATTTCATCAGATAGTCTGCCTCTGTTGAGTTCATATGATTCAAGTTTACAACCTTCTATTGAGCTTTCGTCTGATAGTCAGCAAGTGGAAGCTTCGAACAGTCTGCCTCTGATGAGTTCATATGATTCAAGTTTACAGCCTTCTATTGAAATTTCGTCTGGTAGCCAGCAAGTGGAAGCTTCGAACAGTCTGCCTCTGTTGAGTTCATATGATTCAAGTTTACAACCGTCTATTGAACTTTCGTCTGATAGCCAGCAAGTAGAAGCTTCGACATCTTCCGTGGAATCTTCCTCTTTACAGCAAAGTGAAATAAATATGATTTCAAGTGATCTTACAGAAAGTGGTGCCATGACTACAGCATATGCCATGGAATCAAATTTAACCGCAGTGACCTCTGCTGCGTATTCACCAGAAATTTCACAAACGACTCTTGGTGAATTATCCAGCTTAGACGAAAATACGCATGTTAATTCGGTCACCGCGTCTGTATCTAACACCGCAATAGCTTCGACTTATGCCACAATCGTTGCAGACCATACACACACTGGGATGCCCAGCTTCTCAGAGGGAGAGAGTATTGGACAATCTTTGTCGACTGCTTATTCATCGGCATTACGAATTTACAGCTCGTTAACAACACGTCCGTCAGATTCGATGACTATGAACCAAACCTCAGCTATTTCATCAAATATCATTAGTACAGGTAAATGTTCCTGTTATTTCAACTATATACAATATATACCATTTACTTTTGCTTAATATTTGGATAAATGTAGCGATGAAAAACTATGCACTAGGAAACGCAACTAAATACCTGTTTATACTTCTGAAGGTACTGAAGTTCTTAGCATGGATCCAACAGAATCAGCAACAGTTATGTCTGGAACTTCTGAGATTGCACCATCGAGTATGTACCAAGTCAACGAATCAGAAATATGTGGTTTGGGATGCAGTAGCTTTATTGTTGAAAGCTCTCTGTTCCTGCAGACGACAGCTGAATACAGTTCACAGGCTGTCGAATCGTCTAGCTTGGTCATTATGAGTAGCGTTCTTGCATTCAGTAAGTTTTTATTTTTATTACGGGGCTTTACTATTTTGATAACGTTTACTTTCAACGATTGATGCACCATTTTTTTAATAACTGCGTTGCTATTTATGGTGCTCTAGGTATGCTATCCAAGAAAAGTCAAGTTCTATCCCATAACAGTGTGTGGAAAATTCGGATCTCGTAACTATGTTAATCGCGAAATAGCCTGGTAGTTTTGACGTTAATCTAAATATTTGGTTAATTTTTGTGATGATCTTCACGTTACTTTATCTCTGGATGACTGTAACAGCAACCATGCCTATTCATTTTCATAACCAAAAACTATACTTGGAATGATCCGGATCGCTTAACAATGTAAATCCCGTGATGACCGGGTAGTATTGATTTTCACACAAAATATTTGGTTAACTTTTATAATGACGTTAACGTTATTTCAGCTGTGGATGAATGTAATAGCAACCCGTGCCCTGTTCATTCGACATGTAGTATGAATGGAACATCATTTATTTGTATTTGCAATGAAGGTTTTAAAGCCAATTCATCGAGATGTTCAGGTAGGCGTAAATTTATTCTACTGAATTTAGCAATGACGCTATAAAGACTCTCATAATAGTAGCGATGATAGCAATATCCGATTATCGAAAATTATTCCATCAAACCTATTTTAAGCACTAGATAATGTTTATTAATATTGTCGCCCGACGGTATGGTTATGAAACAAAACTGTCTTATTCTTGCCATTGATCGCTTTAATATATTCATAATTTTTACAAGATATTGATGAATGTGAAAGCAGTTCTTGTGTAGTCAACAGTCACTGTAGTAATACATATGGTAGCTATCAATGTCCATGCAATACCGGTTACAGCAAAGTTGGCCAAGAATGCACAGGTACTGTTAGGATTTTATTTTTTTTATTATAAACATACAGCTTAAACCAATTACTAGAAATGAAATGGGTCGTTTAGTGCCCTATTCGTTGGTACCAATCGATCTAATTCAGTGGGGCAATGGGGCACAATTATGCTACAGTCTACTCTTATTTCGATGCCAAAATTTTAGGTAATCTTTAACATACATATTATGTGGTATTTTTGGGACGTTTTGCTTTTCGTCAAGTCCCAACGATGAGAGGTCTTCCCTGTCAGTCACGTCCTAGACAACTGACAAGAAGAAACCGGACAGCAAATGTCGAGAATCGTTCTCCACCAAGACAGTAATCGAACCCAGGACTGGTTATTGAGCCTACCCGAATAAAATCCCCCGATAGAATTATATTTTACGGTAACAGTATATTTGTATCCAAGGAATTTTATTTATACTTTTACAGATATAGATGAATGTTTAAATGATCCATGTCCATTGCATTCTACCTGTAATAATACTGATGGTTCCTATGCGTGTACCTGTAATTCGGGCTTTGTTGCTGATGGCCAAAGTTGTAAAGGTAAGACAATTAGCTAAATCAGTCTATTTGTAAATACTAGTCAAAAAATTCAGCCAATTGCTCCAAGCTACCATTGATCAATTAGCTTTGACTTGTTAACCATCGATCCAGTGTCATGATATGCTAGCTCTATCTGTAACACTTGATACAAGTTGGAAAAGTTAATGGTAGGTGGATAAGCATACTTTGGTTCATGTACGATCTAATTTGGACAGTCATTTGAAGATACAAGTTTCGGATCTTTCCAGGAATAGTTTCTGAAATATTCATATTTTTTTTGTTAAGTGATCATAGCAATTAATTGGCAATTATGCAATGTTTAACAGATATAGACGAATGTCCGGATGAACCCTGTCCGCAATATGCAGCTTGTTCTAACTCTTATGCAATGTTTAACAGATATAGACGAATGTCCGGATGAACCCTGTCCGCAATATGCAGCTTGTTCTAACTCTGCTGGTAGTTACTTCTGTTCCTGTACAGCCGGTTTTAAAGAAGTTAATCAGACGTGTGTTGGTAAGCTTTAGTTCTTATATTTGTTCAAATATGGACGATAAAATGTAATGGCGGTTGGATGTTCCAAAACTTTATTTCCTACATTTGTTCTAGTATCGATCACCCAGTAATAAAATGGTGGTTGCATAACGTAAAGCGTTACTCCACGGGTCGTTTACCGCTGTACTCGTGAATTTGATTATTCAAGTCGCGTGGGGTAGGTATCATTCTTAACCTCGTTGGGTTTAGCTCCAGTGTGTTAGAAAGATATTGAAATCGAGAATTTAACATTTTAGTTCGTTAATATCCAAACTGTCCTAAAGAGATTAAATCAAGTGTTGGTCAAAGAACACCTGGTGCCATGGGGGTGATTTCAGATACAGCACCAACGTTTGTTGAACCCTGCTGCTTATCTGTTTCCTTTTGACTATGATCGCACTACCAAAATAAAACAGAAAAATGGTCACTTAAACCCCTTGATTTTTATTGGAGTCCTTTGCAAACTACAGTATCGTGAATTTTCTAAATAAAATATTAATTACGCGCAGTATTTATTAAGTTAAGATGCATTTGCAATTGACATGTCCTCCAATTGACATGTCCTACAATCCGTGGAAGGACTCAAATATCCAATTGGATTAGGTCGTGAAAAATGGATATTTTCGAAAAATGCGAATGGCGACAGTTGAGTAAATATCTATCTTTCAGATGTTGATGAATGTCTTGAAGATCAATGTCCAGCCCATTCCTGGTGTACTAATGTAATAGGAAGTTATCGTTGTAATTGCACGGAAGGCTTTGAAAAGATCAATGATTTATGTAATGGTGAGTACTGTGTTAAGGTTAGATGTAAATCAATTAACAAATCTGAACTTCCCGTTTTAAAATGTAGAATATATTACAAATATAATCTTTTCTAAAATGGTCTATATCCAAAAATAGTCAATATTATAGGATTGCCATCGCTTTATTTGATACACAAAGTTACACATCCTTAATGTACGTTATACGTACTGTTTTTGAAACGGGCGAAGACATCTAACATTCAGACACTATTCAAAACATTAATTCCCATTCCACTGTTTCGTATTTCAGACATTAATTCCCTTCTAGTTGTTTCGTATTACAGACTTTAATTCCCATTGAAATATTTCATATTTCAGATGTTAATGAATGTGTGGAAGATCCATGTCCATATAGATCAACATGTTTAAATACACAGGGTAGTTTTGCCTGCACGTGTGACACAGGCTTTCAGGATGATAATGGTGTCTGTATAGGTAAATCTAACTTACTTTTAAAGATTTCAAATCAATATAACTAATTTCGATTTTGATTTAAGATAAAGCAGGGACGGACCCAGAGGGAGTTACCCTTTAAATTTATAATATAAATTGACGTCAAACGGAGTGTTGTATTTCTCACTTCAAAAAGCTTAGAGAGTGTATGCCTACGCAATTTGGGGATGATTATGGCATCATGCATTGTCAACTGTCAAATTGCCCTAACCGGAACCTGGCAAACATCTTGTCGTAAAAATTCCTAGATGCCCCCCGCCCCGAGCCCCAAAGTATACCTTGATCAAGTAAGGCGTAAATGATGAAGGTAATTCTTGTACATGATAAGACGTAGGATCGCGGAACTTTAAACTTTGGGGGTTTTAAGGGTTCTCCAGGTACACTGTTTTCGCACGTCTTCGATAGAACCTGCACACAGTCAAATACTTGAAATATACCATGTGTGTTCTGAAATTACATCATTACTATCATATTCAAAACTTTACTATATATATTTACTCAAATGTTACGTTCAAACTAATAAAGATATGTGAAATCAAATTAGCTCCAGTGATATATAATAAAGATATATATTGCTGATATGTTGTATATTATAGATATAATAAAGATATATATTGCAGATATGTTGTACATGTGTCCTATAGTATAGATATATTATATATATATGTCGTATATTATAGATATAATAGAGATAGATGTTGTATAATAATAGATATAATTATATATATTGTAGATGTTGATGAGTGTATAGACTCACCGTGCACAGTACATTCTGTATGTATAAACAGTATAGGTAGTTATAGCTGTGCCTGTGATAGTGGTTATTCTTCACATGGTGGTGTGTGTGTCGGTAAGTAGACGGAAGTGCCAATGTGCAAAACCTTTTACTTGACTTTTTGACGATTCTTGTCATAGTTGACCTTCCAGTTTGACATTGCTCTCCAAAGATTTGGTTATGACTAAGAATTTCCCACGTATTTTAGGCTTGAAAATCCTTTCTAATGTTCATGAGCTGAATTATTCAGCTCTACAAAGAGGTAACGCCGATCTGTCCCCACTGTATTTGTCCACAGTATCGACAAGTCTAAACATTTCGCAGTTAATAGATGGTTGTGTGGCACACATCATCAAATATGTGCAAATCGTAAAATAAATCCGGCATAATATTTG